>CM060948.1:131734277-131799277 GCA_030765055.1 Mantis religiosa | reverse complement strand
AAATCTAAACATAAAATCAAGATCTGCGCTGTATCTTAAGAAAAACACAATATGGGTCAGTTTAGTGCATCTGTAGTTATTAGGTTTTTTATGCAAACATTATCGAAACTTTGCTTAACTTGCACTTTTGTTTCATTCGCTCCAATTAGAAGGTCGTTATTATAGGCTGGGTGTGTAATCCTTAGTTTCATATGTGAGGCGCTATCGTTTTGCACACCTATCTCTTGTGTCCCTTAAATAGCATTTGACATTTTTGCAGCATAATACAGAGCGTAATACACTTCTGTAGCACTCCTGATGAGCTCAGTGACTAGCATGCCGATCTCACGCACCAGACGTCATAACAGATTTGAATTCAAACGAAACAAAATAATCGCTATTCATTGCTTTATATAGTCGTACCAATCAAGTGACATCACCTAAGGAGTACACATTGTTTCGCTCTATATATAAATCTAATGAAATCTCAGAATCGAACGGAATGCAGTGCCTTTCCTACTTACTGTAAACACCTAGAGGAGAATGAAAAATACCTATGGGTAGTTATGGTCAAGTCAAATACAGCTTATTTTTTATTAAATAAATTGTCGATTTAAAAAGTGGGGTTCTTCCCTCGAAAATAATGATTCTGTGACTAAAATAGAAAAGCTTCTAATATCTACTCGCTTGTTTACACTGTTCTTATCTGTTATCACGGACTATACACGCTGGTTTAAGCCTGGGTACCGCCTCTCTTTGCTAGGAGCAAAATAAATTTCGTTCAAGCCACTTCAAGTGCGTCTAACTGGATTTTCCCCGTTGCGATCTACAAGTGTAAGGCACAGAGGGAGGTCTATTTACATGAAAGACGGGGCAGCTGGGACAGCTGATATAGAGCTTAAAATGCTGTTGTGCAATCGATATCTACTCTAATGTAACTTAGTACATCTGTTTGTTTCATTTTCTTTGTTCTAGACTCCTACATTCATCAGTGATTTGATAATCAGTCTGCTGCTGGCAACGATTCTTTCTCTCTGCTTCGAATCTCCTGTCATAATCCTGGAGAAACATCTTCTAGGCTCAGGTAAATCGTGGAATATACGAATAAGATTTTCAGATATGTAGACAATGTGAAACAATGTAGTAAAATTTAGGTGCTTAATATGCAGAATGTGAACTGCAATTCCAGTCAATTTCCAATAGGATCAGGGTTCAAACACTTCTGAAAGGTACACAAAGTGTGAACGTAATGTTTATATTTTACTCACAATGCAAAATATCAGGCTTACATTTCCAAATCATTCTGCTTAATACTTTCTTTGCTGACCTGGCAAATAATTTTAAGAAATGTCTGCAAGCACAACACCTCATGTATGATATAGTATGGAGAACCTTGGTAATTGATTTTCATCCCGCTTTGGATAATAAGCTCAGAGAATATTACTGAATTTATCACATCTACTGCTTAAGTCACTGTGGCTTTAAAGTGTGCTACTTCATGTCATATATATGTATATATAGACATGCTTCCTTCTTTCTTTAACTACTATAATGTTATCATCATTATAATTATAATTGATTATATTGAATAATTGATAGAGTCAAAAAATACATAACCCATGGCATAACAGCCCAAAATGGCCCTGAGCCTGCACCCCGATTGCCGGCCTTACGCCCACATACGCAAGGCAGTGTAGCGCCATCATCCAACTGAACGTGGACGAGATGTGGTCAGCATCTTGGCACCCCCAATCGGAAATTTGACTTTATAGAACATTGCTGCCTGTCATAGCTCAATTTCCTCACGATGCTGAGTGGACACCGGTCCTATACCCGGGATTAAAATCCACACCCAGTCCACCCCCCAAGGGATGGTATCAATTTCGGACACATTCCGGGTACAGGGAACCAGAGCGTAATGCTCTAGACCACTATGCCAAGGCGCTGCACATTCTTGGAATATAGGGGAAGTAAAAATCAAGCTGTACTCATTATTTCCATATTTGTATTAAAAGGAGTTAAGGATCACTTGGCTGTACCGCAAAATTACCACCTTACTGGCTTAAATAATTCTTGTATTAACATGAAAATATTAATATTTCATATTACTATATATTATACACTGTTATATTACTATATACGTTTCAGGTGGTAAGAAAAGCAAGCCAACGGAGAAGATACTGCAGTCTTCTAAAGGAATAAGCACACCTCCAAATGAACAAGATGGGCTGCATGTAGAAGATTCAGCCATAGTCATGGAAAGTAATGACAATCTGTCGGAGCTGAGAGAACATCCCGTCTCAGACCAGAAATAGTCATTTTAGTTATTTTGAACATAATATTTGTGACAGGTGGCTGTTTGGAGTTTGAAAAAAGGGCCCTCAGGTTATTTAAGACCAGTAAGAATATATCCTGTTATGACTTGCACAAGAGAAATGGACTATGTGGGATCTGACTTAATTAAGAGTCTTTTAGACAAGTCAATTCCTTCTCCCTCTGCTGAGCAAAATGGTCGAATTGTCAATAGATTACACACAATAAGTTAATTCCGTTTCACTTCATTATGATTTTCGTGAATGTTTTTGTCACCTTGCGAGCCGACGACACCCTATGAATTCTAATATGGTCATAGGAATCGTACAAATAACTGGTTGTTATTTACAGTATTCTTAATGAATCATTAATTAGTTTAATTTAAATGTGTGCTCATAACTATTTATAACTCTCGACCAAAGGCACAACACTTACTGAATTCTATTAGCCTAATTTAGAAATTAGCAATTTATACGTTAATGCCATCTGATGTTCCGTGGTTTACTTGTGGGGCGTTTATTTGTGGGGAAGGCACTGCGCTAAAGTCTAATAATGTTAGCCGATACTTTTGTGAAAGCAAATTACTTAGAACATTTAAAAATTAAAATGTGAGACCTCTGCAATTTTCTAGGCTGCAACTAGGAGATCTTAGGAGTAATAAACTGAGATTGCTTGCATGCATATGTAAGTGTTCTTCGAGAATATTATGCTTCAAAACAACAAACTTCAGTGCTAAGTTTTGAAACTCTAAAGTCAATACACAAATGATTGGAAGAGAGCAAAATTATCAAACAGCTGTGTAAAATTATGTCAAGCTAAAATATACCTTCTCCCTCTACAAATACTTGAGTTTTCTGATACTGTTTTGACGCTGCATAGAATAAACTGTTTCTAAATACTTCAATCCTAACTCGAATTTCAGTGCCTTGAATATTAAAAGTAGTTTAGCAAAACAGTGGTGTGTAATAATAGTGCACATTGGGAT
This sequence comes from Mantis religiosa, assembly GCA_030765055.1. NCBI lineage: Eukaryota > Metazoa > Arthropoda > Insecta > Mantodea > Mantidae > Mantis > Mantis religiosa. The sequence goes on along the minus strand of CM060948.1, from coordinate 131,796,000 downwards.
GTTAGTACTACCTAATAGATGAAAGAAGGAAAGAAGGGAAGATGCAAAGACACAAAGAAAGAAAGAAAGAAAGAAAGAAAGAAAGAAAGAAAGAAAGAAAGAAAGAAAGAAAGAAAGAAAGAAAGAAAGAAAGAAAGAAAGAAAGAAAGAAAGAAAGAAAGAAAGAAAGAAAGAAATAAGGAAGAAAGGAAAGAAGAAAGAAAGAAAGAAGAAAGGAAAGAAGAAAAGAAAGAAGAAACAAAGAAACAAAGAAAAACTTATGTTAATTTTAAGTAGAGTCCAGCAAGTACTTATTACACTTGTCAGTAAAAATACTCAACTTCATTGTGTGTTTTTAATACGGAATGAGCCAAAGATATCTGATAGTATTACTTATTTAGACTATTTCAGAGTCATATTGGGTATTTATTAATTTTATTGTACTCTTTCACTTATGTTTTAATATAATGCTTAGTTTCCGATAGTGCAGAATACATGGAATTTGTATCTATAGTTTTTAATAAATTACACCAGTACTTTAATATTTTATATATTTCCAAATATGAGGTTCTGTTTCAAGTTTAAAACTCTGACCTTGACACCCCCTTTGAGGCTTCCTATTCCTTACTGACATTGTTCTGAGGATTCATTATCCGTATTATTGAATCGAGCAATACACAAGAATGGAGACAGTAGACCTTTGACATATACTTCGCCAGTAATTAGGTAAATACGAATGCATAACGTCCATTCAACAGTTAGTTTAAGACTTGTTTTACTGAAAACCTTAAAAAATTGTTGTTGGAGCACAATAAATATAAAGCAATGAATTAGATAGAGGGGATTAAGAACGGCTTCAAATCTTCTCCCATAATAAACCAAAATAGCGCTTGGACAGATAGAGTCAAACTGCAAAATTCAATGTCACGACCGGCATTTGAATTACGGATCTCCTGGTTTCCACCCAGTCGCTCTTACCCACTGAGCTACCATGGCCAACGTGCCGTCGTGACATTAAATTCTCCAATTGACTCATATATTTTCCAGGTAAACCACTAGGGGCTCTCGTATTCGAGATACAGTTTGTGGCAACTTACTATGGTAGGTACTTGAGTCCCAGACATCATCATTAAACTCTTATTTAAGTTAATTGATGGAAATTAATCGTTTCTTCAGACTAGCCGTGTGAAGTGAACATTGTTGTTTGAAGTGAGCTTATTCACTATGTGCACTAGCGGTGTGAAGCTAAGGTTTCTGATAGCCTATACAGCCTATAGCCTAAAGCTATAACCTATTCGTAGTTTTCCTGCACGAATCTCACCAGCACACCCACAATGCTGAGATCCGAAGATTCCGGGGCAAAACAAATTAAATGTTGCATTCCACTGCACATTAATATTCTTTAGAGATGACAGAACATCGCTATTGTAGTTTAGAGAAGAAAAGCCGCAATTAGGCACAACTTTGAGGGTTCGTAGAATTAAAAGGCCGAGTTGCAGAAACTAAAATCTCCTTTATTTTCGTAGAAATACTCTTATAGGTTACAGCAGCATTACGTTACGTACACCATCAGTCCACCAAGGTCGATGACAATAACAGTGACAGCAGATTACATCATTAGCTCTCGTTACAATAACACTTCCAACTGTCTGGTTTCACAACAACTGCTTCACAGCTGACTGGCTCATCACTAGCCATGGCTTCTTTTTATACACCTAATCGATCATTCTAAATTGTTCTCGACTTTACTCTAAAATGTCACCAGATAAAACATGAATGTTCTAGAATGTAACTATTTAGGTGCCGGCAAGTCATTCACCTCTGTGATAAACTATCCATCTCTGGTTTATCGGCGCTATCTGTTTATGCAAGCTTGTTATCTCCGTGAAACCTATCCGTCTATTGTGTGCCAAGCCGCCTTATCACGATCGGGTTCGCGACAATATAGACAAATTTCTTCCTTTTTAAGAAATAAACCACATCAATGATTTCAACAGAAGAAACAAAAATCAGCATTGCAGAAGATACGCAAAATCCAATTAAGTGTAGCTACATCATTGGAAACTCGATTGCGACATAGTGGAGCAGGTGAGTAACATCGTGTTAACCCATATGGACAAACTATATTTTTCATATTAAAAGAAAGGTTATCTCATCTTTTTACTGACAGTAAGTAGCAGAAATCACGTAAGCCACTGAATGAAGCCAAATTGTGAGTTTAAGAGCCATCTCAAATTATATGACAAATAAGAGATTTTTCCAGGAGCAAAGTTACACACGAAGCATTAAAATGTTTATATATCTGACATCTTACTTTGTCAGTTCAATTGAAATTATAGATAAGTTAGCTATAGCGAACATTAAAAGCATTACACCATTACTCTTGAGACCCCAAATTCAGTTAATGCATTCACTTCTGTTACCAACTCAAACAGTATAATTTATAGGGACTTAGTGAGAAATTAGTATCTTTTCATTGCCGGATGACCACAAGGTCACATTTGACAGGGTCATACCGTAAGCATAACAAAAGTAGACGTACTGAAAGTCTTCAATGTTCCAATTGACTTCCGGCAAAAGGGGAATGTAGATAGCGACAAAAGGCTATCTGTGCTATCTTTCAGGAAATTAAATGTTCAAAATGAAGCAAATTTCTGCTTTGAATTCGGTCCCAAGGATTGTGAATAAGATAAGTGAATAAGATAAGTGAATAGTGAAGTTATTTTACTAGTGTGTTGTGTTATTCTTAATACTTACAGATGTATTTTTTATCTTGAAAAGTGCAGAGTGATGCGCAGTGGTATCTGGACGAGTCCACCTCAGAACGGTTGCAACTGGAGGGGAGGGCAGGTCAGTTGCGTACCAGTTGCGAGTAACTAAACACGTGCAGGGCTACTCGTTAAAATTACAGCTTGTTTCAAAATGTGCTTGTCTCCTGGTTCCAAGAGGGCATTTATAAATGACGCCTCCTAGCAGCACATTAGGAAATAAAGTGCTACATTTAAAAACACGAGAAGTAATAACTAATATCCATAGGTTTATAAAAAAGGAACAATGGTCTGGGTCAGCTATAAAAATCTGAGGCAACAGTTGTGTCTGAAAGCAGTTTAGGAGAGTTATTAAGGAAAGAAAAGTCATTGGTGCTAGTGCAACAACGTCCTTCTCTATGCCCAGTAAACAAAGATTAACAACATGCACAAAATCTAATTTGGATGTTTTAATTCAGAAGTAGTTAGGCGAACTATGAATAATTTTTAAAGCACAGAAAAACAAAGACCAACTTTGAAGATAGTGCCTATGAAGCTAAAAATTCTACTGACTTCCAAGGCAGTGTCTGAACATTAAGAAGAGTTCTTTTGATGCTAGGATTATTTGAAAAAAAAAAAAAACACTGAGTGTGACAGACAAATTTTAAGCGGACATCGCACCATACGTGCAAAAAGGCTTAAATATTTACGAAATATTCGGAGATATCGAAGTGAAGTTTATATGGAATAAACTTATATAAATACAGCACATACTGGACCATATGCCTGGAGAGAAATACGTTTCAAGGACTCTGCAGCGATATTCAAAGGCCTACAGTTGTTTATCATGCCTGCTGGAGGAGAACAGCGTTTTGTTCCAAATGCCTATGTACTATTTAAGACCCAACAAAAGCGTGGAGATTACTACCATAGTAAGAATTACAACTTAGTTTATAAGAGCTGCAAAACTGGCTTCGAGAATGAAATTTGTTTTCAGACACCTTATTTACCGCCCTACTCTCTCGTAATTTTACGTGTGTGACGCATTGTGGCGATAGGTGCACAACCCCCACCACAGTTGCTACTCATCCCAACCGCGTAGGATTCCTGTCAAGACAAAATAATACATCTGTAGTTTACTTCACTGTCAGCAGCTTCACTTTTTACATAAAAAAATAATGTTCAATTTTCGCGGGTTAGTATCATTCAGATGTTTCATGAGCAGAGGTTATGAAAATGAAATCGCTCATGGTGGTACATGTATACTGTTGTGGTCGCCATTTTAACCGGCTACTCACTTAGAAAATTTCTATAGCAACATAACCCATTATGACCAATGATGGCTAAATATCACCTGGAAAGTACTCCTTACAGTCCAAATTTATCGACCTGCGACTATCATTTGTTTGGACCACTCAAACAAGACCTAGGAGGACAGCGCTTTGATGATAACGGAAGTAGAAAAGAGTTCTTGCGCAACTGGCTCCGCACGCATACTTCTTTCTATAAGGATGGCATCAGAAACTTGCCTATGCAATGGGGAAAATATGTATCGCAGACAGGACACTATGCAGAAAAGTAATCTGTATATGAGTAATTTTGTTGTTGAGAAAATAAATTAAAAAAAATAATTCCCGTTTATATTGACCTCCCCTTGTATATTTAAATAACAGGTGTGGTATTCATCTACCTTTCATGTGTGAGAAACGCCTGAAAACAAACCAGTAGACAGGCTCGTGCGCTCATATATGCACACACATACATGCAGTTTAACATTTTGTTCTTTTCCTTTTCTATATTTTTATTTTTAATATATTTAATTTTTTGGTTCAGCTGACTTCAACATCCACATTTCTGATGTAACCTTTCATACGACATTTTCGTGGAATACATTATCTACGTCCTGTCAGGCCCCGCCGTGGCTCAGTGGTTAGACCGCTTGTCTCTCACCAAGGCGACCCGGGTTCGATCCCAGGCGACCGCAAAGTGAGATTTGTGGTGGACAACACGGCGTTGGGGCGGGTTTTCTCCGGGACCTCCGGTTTCCCCCGCCATTTCATTCCACCGGTGCTCCATCCTCATCTCATGTATCATCAGTGTCACCGCCTGCGGTGCCGTATGTACTAAAAGCGGGCGTTAAACACTACACATTTCATTTCATTACGTACTGTACTTAAGACACCTATGAAGTAGAGAAATGATGATAATAATAATTATTATTATTATTATTATTATTATTATTATTATTATTATTATTATTATTATTATTATTATTATTATTATTATTATTATTATTATTATTATTATTATTATTATTATTATTATTATTATTATTATTATTATTATTATTATTATTATTATTATTATTATTATTATTATTATTATTATTATTATTATTATTATTATTATTATTATTATTATTATTATTATTATTATTATTATTATTATTATTATTATTATTATTATTATTATTATTATTATTATTATTATTATTATTATTATTATTATTATTATTATTATTATTATTATTATTATTATTATTATTATTATTATTATTATTATTATTATTATTATTATTATTATTATTATTATTATTATTATTATTATTATTATTATTATTATTATTATTATTATTATTATTATTATTATTATTATTATTATTATTATTATTATTATTATTATTATTATTATTATTATTATTATTATTATTATTATTATTATTATTATTATTATTATTATTATTATTATTGTTATTATTATTATTATTGTTATTATTATTATTATTGTTATTATTATTATTATTGTTATTATTATTATTATTGTTATTATTATTATTATTGTTATTATTATTATTATTATTATTATTATTATTATTATTATTATTATTATTATTATTATTATTATTATTATTATTATTATTATTATTATTATTATTATTATTATTATTATTATTATTATTATTATTATTATTATTATTATTATTATTATTATTATTATTATTATTATTATTATTGTTGTTGTTATTATTATTTTCATTGTTAGTATTGTTATTGTAATTGTTATATGCTTTCTAGGCTCCGTGAACGAACAGGTAAAATACAGGCTTCAGAAAATTAGCAAAGTGAAAGTTTTTGACGTGGATACGTAAGGTGGAGATAAGATTGGTCAGGAAGACATAATATGTGTCGTCTGTGGTCTTTGATGTTTTCCCTAATACCAGAGGAAGATGCTCTTAAAATATCGTCGTACAGTAGAGGAGTCCGCAACCAAAGAGGGATTATTCCAGGAAGGCTGGCATAAAATACCGTATCATGATATACATATAATAGACTGCTCTCGCGATTAAAGTAAACATGGGCCCTATTCACTCAGTATACAAATACCGAAAAAAAAATTATTCACAAAAGTAGAAAGTGTCAGAGTCTTTTTTAATGGTCTGTAACTAAACTGACCTTAGTATCATAAACATGTCGAGGCAGAGTGTTGGAACCTTCTCCAACCCCTCTGCCTCTCATTCCCCGGGGACTTTCTTTGCTGTGGTAAACAGTATGTGTTATACAACGGAGGAGCACACCACCCGTACTGCGATCTACATAATGTCTGCTCAACACAAGAAGCCAAAGCAGAGAAATATGTAACGTTATCACTTTCCCTGTGTTTATTGTCGAACTCTGGATTAGCTTTATGTATTCCTGGACCCCAATATATATATATATTTTCAATGAAATCTTGCATCGAGGTTTTTGAGTGGACCTCAGTACTTTCTCTTCCTACTATGTGTAGTGTAGAGAAGCTAAGAATGCTCTGAATTTAGCACAGTACAGCACCAGAGATGCATCTTGTCTGTCATTCAACAATGTACAATCCGTAAAATGGATTCAGAATATCAGATTGTCAAACAGTTCTTCGAGACCTGGATCTAAAAAGTGAGTTAGACACACTGGTCGGGAAGTACGTGAATGTCGTGGCTATGCAGTATGAATGGAATCGCTGCTATAAAAGCAGTAGTATCTGGTAGAAGTTACCAGGATATAATTATAGTAATGACAGTGCCAGTAATGCTGATACTTTCAGATATTTTTGAAGGAAGCTGAATATATTACAGGGCTAGTACATGTTAATATAATGGTCCATTTATGGTATTCTTGTTTGTCTTGTGTGTCCTCTTGTCTCCTTCTCTCCTTCTTCTTGTCTTCTTGTCTTCTGGTGTTTATCTCTTTGTATAATTCCATGCTTTGAATTGTCAAATATGCAGAGCAAAATAATTAAGTATCCCATATATATATATATATATATATATATATATATATATATATAACATATATATATGTTTCCTTTTGCATGGTCTCTGAAGGAGACCGTCGACGTGCTTCTTCTAGAGGCGCCTTGCATATAGTCTAAAGACTTTTAGCTTAGAGATTTGACCAAAAACTCCCTAGTTTGTTGTAAATCAATTATATTGAAACACTCTGACAAGATCTGGGGTTTTCCTGCAGGGCTTACGACAGCTGATCAATCCTTCTACATATGTACCATCTGTGAAGCCACCTGAGGAAAGTAGCTTCTCGTACGAGAGATGTCAACGTAGCATTTTGCATGTCATAAAGCTTAATCCCTTAAACGAATAAGTCAATGCAGCATTGTAGTTCACCAAATCTGAGAATTCACTGTTGATCCTCGATTTTTAAGTTATTTAGGATGGCTATTTGAGTATCTGTCGAAACGAATTTAATTGACTTAAGAATAAGTTTCTCATAAGTTTCAAATCGAACTAATAAAAATTTATAAATAAGGCAATTAAATTCTCTCCTTAAACTCACTTCAGTCATCCTTATTTACACAATAAATTGATACATCTTTGTTTCATTATTGACAGCTGATTTCCCATTTCGTTGCAAATTGCTCTCGGTGCTTGTTAGCCTGTGGAGACGGTTGGACACTAATGGTGCAAGTGTTTTATTGAAACAGCTTCATTACAACGCATATATTTCAAAATGTGAAAATAAATTTATATTTTTAGTATGTAATTTATTAGATTCTGACGTGTGTCAAGAGAGGGAAATAATCATAAAAAATATTGCGCGCGCAGGAAATATTTTTTAAGAAGGCTTTTCTACACTCAAGAGACCTCAAAATATGCATTTTTATTGAAGCAATAATGCACGAATTTGCTCTCCTTCAACGTTCCTAATGGTAAATACAGCAGATGTAGCGGTAATAAGTACATACATACATATATACAGACATACATACATACATACATACATACATACATACATACATACATACATACATACATACATACATACATACATACATACATACATACATACATACATACATACATACATACATACATACATACATACATACATACATACATACATACATACATACATACATACATACATACATACATACATACATACATACATACATACATACATACATACATACATACATACATACATACATACATACATACATACATACATACATACATACATACATACATACATACATACATACATACATACATACATACATACATACATACATACATACATACATACATACATACATACATACATACATACATACATACATACATACATACATACATACATACATACATACATACATGCATGCATACATACATACATACATACATACATACACACATACACAGACATACATACATACATACATACACACATACACACATACACAGACATACATACATACATACATACATACATACATACATACATACATACATACATACATACATACATACATACATACATACATACATACATACAATAAACACAATTATATTCCTGAGGAGACACTTAATAGACTAGGAACTTTAGAAAGAAATCAGTGGACAATACACTTTAGTTGGGTGAAAGCACATGCAGGTGTTACTGGTAATGTGCTAGCAGACATATTAGCCAAATCAGCTGCTGAAGACATCGAAATAAAGACCATTTACAACAAGGTACCAAAATCTACATTTAAAACTGAAATAGAGAGGGCAGGACATCTACAGTGGCAACAGAGATGGAGCAGTACAAGTAAAGGAGCCCTTACCAAATCATTCTTCCCTTTGATAAAGGATCGTCTTAAGACAAAACTACCATTAACAGCGACATTCACTGCAATGGTATCAGGACATGGAAAAACTAAAGCTTACTTGTATAGATTTCATATCATAGATGATCCCCAATGAACGTGCAATAGCCCACAGCAGACCGCAAACCACCTCATTTATGAATGTAGAGACACAAGGCATCAGAGGGACAAGTTGATTGAAGAAGTACACAAGAATGGAGGAAATTGGCCAGTGTCAAACCAAAACCTTATAAATAAACATTTGAAAGCTTTTTGTATATATGTTAATTCAATTGACTTGTAAACAATTTTTTTTTTAAACAATACGTGAATTGAACATTTAAATTCTAATATTTAAAAATTATTGTAAAGTAATATCAAAATGTGACTACTATTTATAATGTATCTATGTAATTAAATGCATGTAATGTTACTCCGTAACGGGGCATGCTGTTAAAGTTCAATAAATTAAAAAAAATAAAAAATACATACATACATACATACATACATACATACATACATACATACATACATACATACATACATACATACATACATACATACATACATACATACATACATACATACATACATACATACATACATACATACATACATACATACATACATACATACATACATACATACATACATACATACATACATACATACATACATACATACATACATACATACATACATACATACATACATACATACATACATACATACATACATACATACATACATACATACATACATACATACATACATACATACATACATACATACATACATACATACATACATACATACATACATACATACATACATACATACATACATACATACATACATACATACATACATACATACATACATACATACATACATACATACATACATACATACATACATACATACATACATACATACATACATACATACATACATACATACATACATACATACATACATACATACATACATACATACATACATACATACATACATACATACATACATGCATGCATGCATGCATACATACATACATACATACATACATACATACATACATACATACATACATACATACATACATACATACATACATACATACATACATGATAGGAGGCCGTGATATTCGTGGAGGAAGAATGCGAGTGTGTGTGCTCTTGATTATTCGGTGTTAATGGCGTGACTTTCAAGTACTTGTTTGTGTTCGGCATTTCATAATGTTTTTTGTGAGGCTGTTTCTTTGTGGGAGTGTTAGTTGAACTGGGCATTGCTGAGTTACAGAGTTTTAAGGGAATTGACGGACCCAGGCATTGTTCATGGATTGAGAAGCATAGAAACTAGTATTCAGGAGGCCGTGAACCGCACGACTAAATCGCTATATCTTAATTGGAATGTTTCGTTTGAGTTAACAAGGAATAATAAACAAGAGATTTCAAAATGGTGGATGAAGTTAGTGAGGGTATTGAGAGTGCCTTTAGAATGCTCTTAAATGTTACGGAGGCTAGTAAAAACTTGCGTCAAGATTTGAAGCAGGATATTGTGAAGTCGGTAAGTAGTTTACGTAAATATTTTACAAAAATGAAAGACATCGTGAATCAGAAGGAAAATGAAACCGAAAGTTTACAAATGGCAGTGCAGAACTATCAGGAACAGTTGAGTGTTGGCAAGAGAGCGAGAATAGCATCACAAGTGACACCAGCGGTGATATCTTCCGAACGGGTTGTGGAGCAATTTGGGGTAGAAAGGAGTTATGCTTCGGTGTTGACTGGCGCTGCACGTACAGGGGACTCTAAGTGCTTTAAACTGCTTGTTCGGAGCAAGAATAATCAAAGTGTGGAATATATAAAGACACTGGTGAAAACTAAGGTTAATCCTGTAGAGATGAAGGTTGGTGTTCAGTCTGTAAAGGCATTGAGGAACGGACAAGTTCTAATACAATCGAACAATAAAGCTGAAGTAGATACTATTTGCAACAATATTAATAATAAGTGTGGAGAGGAGCTTGAGGCTACCGTCTCGAAGAAAAGAAATCCAAGAATAATTATTTTCAATATACCAGATGAGATAACAACGGAGAATGCTGCGGAGGTTTTAACAGCACAAAATACAGAACTGGAGAATTTCAGCACAGAGATTCAGCCTAAATTTTCCTTTCATGATAGGAAAAAGAATTTGAATTTGGTTGTTGAAGTCACTTCAACTGTACGGAGGGAAATACTTGGCAAAAGATTAAAAATAGGATGGAATATGTGTAACTGGGATGATTATGTCAAGGCTGGGCGTTGCTTCAATTGCTGTAAATATAATCATCGTGCGCAGGACTGTAAAGGACAGCAAACATGTCCAAATTGCGCAGAGAAGCATGCTCTAAAGGAATGTACTGCTAACAGAGCTGCATATAAATGCATTAATTGTGTAACGTATAATAAATATAACAGAGACAACAAAGTGTGAGAAAATCATTCTGCACTGGATACGAATTGCTCCTGTTATCAAGCAACACTTAGGCGGCTAAAAGACAATACCGACTATTAAAATGGATAGATACAGATTAACATGTTTTCAGGTTAACTTGAAACATTCAAGGATTGCGACTGCTAATTTGGTACAGCTTGTGAATGAAAAAGCTATAGATATAGTATTTATTCAGGAGCCCTACCTGATTAACAATAAACAAGCAGGTGTACCATTACATTTTAGAATATATACAGTTGGTACTACGGGTAAACGAGCAGCAATATTTATAAACAACAAAAATATTGACGTAACTACCATTGGTCAGCTTTCCGACAGTGATTGTGTCGTTATACAGGTTGTATATAATAAGAAAACATTTTTTGCAGCTTGTATGTACTTTGATGGGCACTTGAATATAGAAGATGACATTAACAAGATTGAAAATATTCTCCAGCATATTAAAGGAAAGGGTCTGATAATACTAGCAGATAGTAACGCCAGAAACAAACTTTGGCATGATATAATAACTAATCAGCGTGGTAGAATATTTGAAGTATTCATTACAGCAACAAATTTACATATCATGAATGAAAACAACGGCTTGCCAACTTTTGAATCCCAAACTGGAAGGATTTGGGTCGATTTGACTATCGTTAATGAGGAATGGACCGTTGGAGAGCAAGAAAGCTGCTCTGATCATAAGATAATATCGTTCACAATAGGAAATGCAATCAAAACCCAAACTCGTACATTAAAAGGAATTAAATATATAACTAGACCAGAAAATTATAAGACATTTGAGGAAACGTTGCCACGAAAGCTGACCAAAAATTTTAATTGTCTGGGCAATGGACAGAGTGTGGATGAACAGCTCGCCCATAAAGTAAAAGAAAATAATGTTGAATATACAATTGAAATGTTCTACAATAGTATGGAAGCTGCATGCAGGGAAGCGTTTAGAGTAAGCAGGGGTAAGAAGCAGGCAATTAAAGGCAAATCAGTTCCCTGGTGGACCATTGAACTAACCATATTGAGGAAAAAGGTAAATGCATTAAGACGACGATATCAACGAACTATTAATAATGAGCAGTTAAGAGAAGAAAGAAGGAATCAGTACTTGGAAGGTAATCGGCAATAACAAAGGAAAATAAATGACGAAAAGTTTAAATCCTGGAGGGAATTTTGTAATGTAACTGATGGGACTAATCCTTGGACTGTAGTCTATAAGATCGCAGCCAATAAAATAAGATATCAGAATTCACTTACTACATTGCAAAGAGAAGATGGAACCTACACTGAAGATATACCAAGCACATTAAAGTATATGCTGGAGAACTTCATTCCGGAGGATAGGGTACAAGATGATACTGAACGACAAAAAGACCTAAGGAGGCTTGCAGAGGAAGTAATTAGTACCCCAGATGACAAGGAATTTACACCTAATGAAATTTGGGTTGTATTAAAAAATTTCAATCCAAAAAAGTCACCGGGAGAAGATGGAATATCTAGTGATATTCTGTTAAATGCTTTTAAAATGTTCCCATATTTCTTTACAGCAATATATAATCAATGTCTTATGGAAGGAATTTTTCCAGAAAGATGGAAGCGTTCATCTATAGTTCCTATAGTAAAGCCAGGCAAAGAAGATAGTGTAACGATAACAAAATATCGACCAATCAGCTTGTTGAACATATGCGGTAAAGTTTTAGAAAAGTTAATGATAAATAGGATTGAATATCATATTAACACGAGAAACCTTTACAGTACAAGACAATTTGGATTTAAAGCTCAGAAAAGCACGACAGATGCAGCAATGGCGCTGAAGGTATTCATTGAAGATGAGCTAAAATCTTTTGGTTATGTTGTTTTGGTGAGTTTGGACCTGAAAGGAGCTTTTGATGCATGTTGGTGGCCTAGTGTCTTAAATAACTTAAGAGAGATGAAGTGCCCAAGAAATTTGTACCAACTTACAAAGGATTATTTTAAAAATAGGAAAGCAACTCTCTCTACGAATGAATTCAGGAATGAAGTACAGGTCCAGCGAGGCTGTCCGCAAGGATCTTGTTGTGGGCCTGGACTTTGGAATATACTATATAACTCTTTGCTAAAATTGGAATTTACAACGCGGACAGAGGTAATAGCATTTGCTGATGATTTACTTGTCATGACAAAAGGAAAAAGTATATTAGATGCTGAAAATTTTTCAAATCAGGACATAAAGAAAATTGAGTTATGGGCTAAAGAAAATAAAATCCAGTTTAACGACTCAAAATCAAAAGTTTTGGTAATATCAAAGAAGAAAACTAATCATAATGAAGCAATCAGCATATATTTGAACAATAAAACTCTGGAACAAGTGGATGTTATTAAATATCTTGGTATTTACATTGATAGGAAGTTTAGCTTTGATCACCACATAGATCAAGTACATGACAAAGCACTACGACTTCTGCATAATCTTTCCAAGTGCGCAAAACTCACTTGGGGACTGGGAAATAAGGCGCTAGAAACTATTTATAAAGGCGCAATAGAACCTATTTTAACTTATGGTGCTCCTGTGTGGGGATTTGCCCTAGAAAAGCAGAAGAACATTAAAAAATTCGAGAGGATTCAGAGATTGTTCAATATAAAAATGACGAAGGCATATAGGACAATTTCTTATGATGCATCTTGTGTTATTGCCGGCATCCAGCCAATTGGTATAACAATACAAGGCAAAATAAAACTGTATAATGATATACACAGTGAACGTGACTATGATGCACCCCTACCACCAAGCGTCTGGAACCATCCAGCAGAACGACCTCATATAAAAGCAGTTGAGGATGATGGGGCATACGTCTTTCAAATTTTTACGGATGGGAGTAAATCAGATGAAAAAGTCGGGGCTGCTGTAGTTCTGTACAAGCACAATACTGTAATTCGACAACTGCAATTCAGGCTGGATGGAAGGTGTTCAAACAATCAGGCCGAACAACTGGCTATTTTGAAAGCACTTGAAGAGCTACAAAACATGGCAAATACGCTGAACAAAGAGAAGACTGTAGCCATATTTACAGATAGTCAGGTGGCACTATCCACCTTACAAAACAACAATAAACACAATTATATTCCTGAGGAGACACTTAATAGACTAGGAACTTTAGAAAGAAATCAGTGGACAATACACTTTAGTTGGGTGAAAGCACATGCAGAAGTTACTGGTAACGTGCTAGCAGACATATTAGCAAAATCAGCTGCTGAAGACATCGAAATAAGGACTATTTACAACAAGGTACCAAAATCTTCTTTGAAAACTGAAATAGAGAGGGCAGGACATCTACAGTGGCAACAGAGATGGAGCAGTACAAGTAAAGGAGCCCTTACCAAATCATTCTTCCCTTTGATAAAGGATCGTCTTAAGACAAAACTACCATTAACAGCGACATTCACTGCAATGGTATCAGGACATGGAAAATCTAAAGCTTACTTGTATAGATTTCATATCATAGATGATCCCCAATGCACCTGCAATAGCCCACAGCAGACCGCAAACCACCTCATTTATGAATGTAGAGACACAAAACATCAGAGGGACAAGTTGATTGAAGAAGTACACAAGAATGGAGGAAATTGGCCAGTGTCAAACCAAAACCTTATAAATAAACATTTGAAAGCTTTTTGTATATATGTTAATTCAATTGACTTGTAAACAATTTTTATTTTAAAACAATACGTGAATTGAACATTTAAATTCTAATATTTAAAAAACTATTGTAAAATAATATCAAAATGTGATTACTATTTATAATGTATCTATGTAATTAAATGCATGTAATGTTACTCCGTAACGGGGCATGCTGTTAAAGTTCAATAAAATAAAAAAAAAAATACATACATACATACATACATACATACATACATACATACATACATACATACATACATACATACATACATACATACATACATACATACATACATACATACATACATACATACATACATACATACATACATACATACATACATACATACATACATACATACATACATACATACATACATACATACATACATACATACATACATACATACATACATACATACATACATACATACATACATACATACATACATACATACATACATACATACATACATACATACATACATACATACATACATACATACATACATACATACATACATACATACATACATACATACATACATACATACATACATACATACATACATACATACATACATACATACATACATACATACATACATACATACATACATACATACATACATACATACATACATACATACATACATACATACATACATACATACATACATACATACATACATACATACATACATACATACATACATACATACATACATACATACATACATACATACATACATACATACATACATGAGGAGGCCGTGATATTCGTGGAGGAAGAATGCGAGTGTGTGTGCTCTTGATTATTCGGTGTTAGTGGCGTGACTTTCAAGTACTTGTTTGTGTTCGGCATTTCATAATGTTTTTTGTGAGGCTGTTTCTTTGTGGGCGTGTTAGTTGAACCGGGCATTGCTGAGTTACAGAGTTTTAAGGGAATTGACGGACCCAGGCATTGTTCATGGATTGAGAAGCATAGAAACTAGTATTCAGGAGGCCGTGAACCGCACGACTAAATCGAGAAATACAAAGTTATATCTTAATTGGAATGTTTCGTTTGAGTTAACAAGGAATAATAAACAAGAGATTTCAAAATGGTGGATGAAGTTAGTGAGGGTATTGAGAGTGCCTTTAGAATGCTCTTAAATGTTACGGAGGCTAGTAAAAACTTGCGTCAAGATTTGAAGCAGGATATTGTGAAGTCGGTAAGTAGTTTACGTAAATATTTTACAAAAATGAAAGACATCGTGAATCAGAAGGAAAATGAAACCGAAAGTTTACAAATGGCAGTGCAGAACTATCAGGAACAGTTGAGTGTTGGCAAGAGAGCGAGAATAGCATCACAAGTGACACCTGGGGTGATATCTTCCGAACGGGTTGTGGAGCAATTTGGGGTAGAAAGGAGTTATGCTTCGGTGTTGACTGGCGCTGCACGTACAGGGGACTCTAAGTGCTTTAAACTGCTTGTTCGGAGCAAGAATAATCAAAGTGTGGAATATATAAAGACACTGGTGAAAACTAAGGTTAATCCTGTAGAGATGAAGGTTGGTGTTCAGTCTGTAAAGGCATTGAGGAACGGACAAGTTCTAATACAATCGAACAATAAAGCTGAAGTAGATACTATTTGCAACAATATTAATAATTGTGGAGAGGAGCTTGAGGCTACCGTCTCGAAGAAAAGAAATCCAAGAATAATTATTTTCAATATACCAGATGAGATAACAACGGAGAATGCTGTGGAGGTTTTAACAGCACAAAATACAGAGCTGGAGAATTTCAGCACAGAGATTCAGCCGAAATTTTCCTTTTATGATAGGAAAAAGAATTTGAATTTGGTTGTTGAAGTCACTTCAACTGTACGGAGGGAAATACTTGGCAAAAGATTAAAAATAGGATGGAATATGTGTAACTGGGATGATTATGTCAAGGCTGGGCGTTGCTTCAATTGCTGTAAATATAATCATCGTGCGCAGGACTGTAAAGGACAGCAAACATGTCCAAATTGCGCAGAGAAGCATGCTCTAAAGGAATGTACTGCTAACAGAGCTGCATATAAATGCATTAATTGTGTAACGTATAATAAATATAACAGAGACAACAAAGTGTCAGAAAATCATTCTGCACTGGATACGAATTGCTCCTGTTATCAAGCAATACTTAGGCGGCTAAAAGACAATACCGACTATTAAAATGGATAGATACAGATTAACATGTTTTCAGGTTAACTTGAAACATTCAAGGATTGCGACTGCTAATTTGGTACAGCTTGTGAATGAAAAAGCTATAGATATAGTATTTATTCAGGAGCCCTACTTGATTAACAATAAACCAGCAGGTGTACCATTACATTTTAGAATATATACAGTTGGTACTACGGGTAAACGAGCAGCAATATTTATAAACAACAAAAATATTGACGTAACTACCATTGGTCAGCTTTCCGACAGTGATTGTGTCGTTATACAGGTTGTATATAATAAGAAAACATTTTTTGCAGCTTGTATGTACTTTGATGGGCACTTGAATATAGAAGATGACATTAACAAGATTGAAAATATTCTCCAGCATATTAAAGGAAAGGGTCTGATAATACTAGCAGATAGTAACGCCAGAAACAAACTTTGGCATGATATAATAACTAATCAGCGTGGTAGAATATTTGAAGAATTCATTACAGCAACAAATTTACATATCATGAATGAAAACAACGGCTTGCCAACTTTTGAATCCCAAACTGGAAGGAGTTGGGTCGATTTGACTATCGTTAATGACAAACTCCTTAGAGATGTAAGGGAATGGACCGTTGGAGAGCAAGAAAGCTGCTCTGATCATAAGATAATATCGTTCACAATAGGAAATGCAATCAAAACCCAAACTCGTACATTAAAGGGAATTAAATATATAACTAGACCAGAAAATTATAAGACATTTGAGGAAACGTTGCCACGAAAGCTGACCAAAAATTTTAATTGTCTGGGCAATGGACAGAGTGTGGATGAACAGCTCGCCCATAAAGTAAAAGAAAATAATGTTGAATATACAATTGAAATGTTCTACAATAGTATGGAAGCTGCATGCAGGGAAGCGTTTAGAGTAAGCAGGGGTAAGAAGCAGGCAATTAAAGGCAAATCAGTTCCCTGGTGGACCATTGAACTAACCATATTGAGGAAAAAGGTAAATGCATTAAGACGACGATATCAACGAACTATTAATAATGAGCAGTTAAGAGAAGAAAGAAGGAATCAGTACTTGGAAGGTAATCGGCAATACCAAAGGAAAATAAATGACGAAAAGTTTAAATCCTGGAGGGAATTTTGTAATGTAACTGATGGGACTAATCCTTGGACTGTAGTCTATAAGATCGCAGCCAATAAAATAAGATATCAGAATTCACTTACTACATTGCAAAGAGAAGATGGAACCTACACTGAAGATATACCAAGCACATTAAAGTATATGCTGGAGAACTTCATTCCGGAGGATAGGGTACAAGATGATACTGAACGACAAAAAGACCTAAGGAGGCTTGCAGAGGAAGTAATTAGTACCCCAGATGACAAGGAATTTACACCTAATGAAATTTGGGTTGTATTAAAAAATTTCAATCCAAAAAAGTCACCGGGAGAAGATGGAATATCTAGTGATATTCTGTTAAATGCTTTTAAAATGTTCCCATATTTCTTTACAGCAATATATAATCAATGTCTTATGGAAGGAATTTTTCCAGAAAGATGGAAGCGTTCATCTATAGTTCCTATAGTAAAGCCAGGCAAAGAAGATAGTGTAACGATAACAAAATATCGACCAATCAGCTTGTTGAACATATGCGGTAAAGTTTTAGAAAAGTTAATGATAAATAGGATTGAATATCATATTAACACGAGAAACCTTTACAGTACAAGACAATTTGGATTTAAAGCTCAGAAAAGCACGACAGATGCAGCAATGGCGCTGAAGGTATTCATTGAAGATGAGCTAAAATCTTTTGGTTATGTTGTTTTGGTGAGTTTGGACGTGAAAGGAGCTTTTGATGCATGTTGGTGGCCTAGTGTCTTAAATAACTTAAGAGAGATGAAGTGCCCAAGAAATTTGTACCAACTTACAAAGGATTATTTTAAAAATAGGAAAGCAACTCTCTCTACGAATGAATTCAGGACTGAAGTACAGGTCCAGCGAGGCTGTCCGCAAGGATCTTGTTGTGGGCCTGGACTTTGGAATATACTATATAACTCTTTGCTAAAATTGGAATTTACAACGCGGACAGAGGTAATAGCATTTGCTGATGATTTACTTGTCATGACAAAAGGAAAAAGTATATTAGATGCTGAAAATTTTTCAAATCAGGACATAAAGAAAATTGAGTTATGGGCTAAAGAAAATAAAATCCAGTTTAACGACTCAAAATCAAAAGTTTTGGTAATATCAAAGAAGAAAACTAATCATAATGAAGCAATCAGCATATATCTGAACAATAAAACTCTGGAACAAGTGGATGTTATTAAATATCTTGGTATTTACATTGATAGGAAGTTTAGCTTTGATCACCACATAGATCAAGTACATGACAAAGCACTACGACTTCTGCATAATCTTTCCAAGTGCGCAAAACTCACTTGGGGACTGGGAAATAAGGCGCTAGAAACTATTTATAAAGGCGCAATAGAACCTATTTTAACTTATGGTGCTCCTGTGTGGGGATTTGCCCTAGAAAAGCAGAAGAACATTAAAAAATTCGAGAGGATTCAGAGATTGTTCAATATAAAAATGACAAAGGCATATAGGACAATTTCTTATGATGCATCTTGTGTTATTGCCGGCATCCAGCCAATTGGTATAACAATACAAGGCAAAATAAAACTGTATAATGATATACACAGTGAACGTGACTATGATGCACCCCTACCACCAAGCGTCTGGAACCATCCAGCAGAACGACCTCATATTAAAGCAGTTGAGGATGATGGGGCATACGTCTTTCAAATTTTTACGGATGGGAGTAAATCAGATGAAAAAGTCGGGGCTGCTGTAGTTCTGTACAAGCACAATACTGTAATTCGACAACTGCAATTCAGGCTGGATGGAAGGTGTTCAAACAATCAGGCCGAACAACTGGCTATTTTGAAAGCACTTGAAGAGCTACAAAACATGGCAAATACGCTGAACAAAGAGAAGACTGTAGCCATATTTACAGATAGTCAGGTGGCACTATCCACCTTACAAAACAACAATAAACACAATTATATTCCTGAGGAGACACTTAATAGACTAGGAACTTTAGAAAGAAATCAGTGGACAATACACTTTAGTTGGGTGAAAGCACATGCAGGAGTTACTGGTAACGTGCTAGCAGACATATTAGCAAAATCAGCTGCTGAAGACATCGAAATAAAGACTATTTACAACAAGGTACCAAAATCTTCTTTGAAAACTGAAATAGAGAGGGCAGGACATCTACAGTGGCAACAGAGATGGAGCAGTACAAGTAAAGGAGCCCTTACCAAATCATTCTTCCCTTTGATAAAGGATCGTCTTAAGACAAAACTACCATTAACAGCGACATTCACTGCAATGGTATCAGGACATGGAAAAACTAAAGCTTACTTGTATAGATTTCATATCATAGATGATCCCCAATGCACCTGCAATAGCCCACAGCAGACCGCAAACCACCTCATTTATGAATGTAGAGACACAAAACATCAGAGGGACAAGTTGATTGAAGAAGTACACAAGAATGGAGGAAATTGGCCAGTGTCAAACCAAAACCTTATAAATAAACATTTGAAAGCTTTTTGTATATATGTTAATTCAATTGACTTGTAAACAATTTTTACTTTAAAACAATACGTGAATTGAACATTTAAATTCTAATATTTAAAAAACTATTGTAAAATAATATCAAAATGTGATTACTATTTATAATGTATCTATGTAATTAAATGCATGTAATGTTACTCCGTAACGGGGCATGCTGTTAAAGTTCAATAAAATAAAAAAAAAAAAAAAAAAAAAAAAAAAAAATACATACATACATACATACATACATACATACATACATACATACATACATACATACATACATACATACATACATACATACATACATACATACATACATACATACATACATACATACATACATACATACATACATACATACATACATACATACATACATACATACATACATACATACATACATACATACATACATACATACATACATACATACATACATACATACATACATACATACATACATACATACATACATACATACATACATACATACATACATACATACATACATACATACATACATACATACATACATACATACATACATACATACATACATACATACATACATACATACATACATACATACATACATACATACATACATACATACATACATACATACATACATACATACATACATACATACATACATACATACATACATACATACATACATACATACATACATACATACATACATACATACATACATACATACATACATACATACATACATACATACATACATACATACATACATACATACATACATGACAGGAGGCCGTGATATTCGTAAAGGAAGAATGCGAGTGAGTGTGCTCTTGATTATTCGGTGTTAGTGGCGTGACTTTCAAGTACTTGTTTGTGTTCGGTATTTCATAATGTTTGTTGTGAGGCTGTTTCTTTGTGGGCGTGTTATTTGAAGCGGGCATTGCTGATTTACAGCGTTTTAAGGGAATTGGCGGACCCAGGCATTGTTCATGGATTGAGAAGCATAGAAACTAGTATTCAGGAGGCCGTGAACCGCACGACTAAATCGAGAAATACAAAGTTATATCTTAATTGGCATGTTTCGTTTGAGTTAACAAGGAGTAATAAACAAGAGATTTCAAGATGGTGGATGAAGTTAGTGAGGGTATTGAGAGTGCCTTTAGAATGCTCTTAAATGTTACGGAGGTTAGTAAAAACTTGCGTCAAGTTTTGAAGCAGGATATTGTGAAGTCGGTAAGTAGTTTACGTAAATATTTTACAAAACTGAAAGACATCGTGGATCAGAAGGAAAATGAAACCGAAAGTTTACAAATGGCAGTGAAGAATTATCAGGAACAGTTGAGTGTTGGCAAGAGAGCGAGAATAGCATCACAAGTGACACCTGGGGTGATATCTTCCGAACGGGTTGTGGAGCAATTTGGGGTGGAAAGGAGTTATGCTTCGGTGTTGACTGGCGCTGCACGTAAGGGGAACTCTAAGTGCTTTAAACTGCTTGTTCGGAGCAAGAATAATCAAAGTGTGGAATATATAAAGACAATGGTGAAAACTAAGGTTAATCCTGTAGAGATGAAGGTTGGTGTTCAGTCTGTAAAGGCATTGAGGAACGGACAAGTTCTAATACAATCGAACAATAAAGCTGAAGTAGATACTATTTGCAACAATATTAATAATAAGTGTGGAGAGGAGCTTGAGGCTACCGTCTTGAAGAAAAGAAATCCAAGAATAATTATTTTTAATATACCAGATGAGATAACAACGGAGAATGCTGTGGAGGTTTTAACAGCACAAAATACAAAGCTGGAGAATTTCAGCACAGAGATTCAGCCTAAATTTTCCTTTCATGATAGGAAAAAGAATTTGAATTTGGTTGTTGAAGTCACTTCAACTGTACGGAGGGAAATACTTGGCAAAAGATTAAAAATAGGATGGAATATGTGTAACTGGGATGATTATGTCAAGGCTGGGCGTTGCTTCAATTGCTGTAAATATAATCATCGTGCGCAGGACTGTAAAGGACAGCAAACATGTCCAAATTGCGCTGAGAAGCATGCTCTAAAGGAATGTACTGCTAACAGAGCTGCATATAAATGCATTAATTGTGTAAGGTATAATAAATATAATAGAGACAGCAAAGTGTCAGACAATCATTCTGCACTGGATACGAATTGCTCCTATTATCAAGCAACACTTAGGCGGCTAAAAGACAATACCGACTATTAAAATGGATAGATACAGATTAACATGTTTTCAGGTTAACTTGAAACATTCAAGGATTGCGACTGCTAATTTGGTACAGCTTGTGAATGAAAGAGCTATAGATATAGTATTTATTTAGGAGCCCTACTTGATTAACAATAAACCAGCAGGTGTACCATTACATTTTAGAATATATACAGTTGGTACTACGGGTAAACGAGCAGCAATATTTATAAACAACAAAAATATTGACGTAACTACCATTGGTCAGCTTTCCGACAGTGATTGTGTCGTTATACAGGTTGTATATAATAAGAAAACATTTTTTGCAGCTTGTATGTACTTTGACGGGCACTTGAATAGAGAAGATGACATTAACAAGATTGAAAATATTCTCCAGCATATTAAAGGAAAGGGTCTGATAATACTAGCAGATAGTAACGCCAGAAACAAACTTTGGCATGATATAATAACTAATCAGCGTGGTAGAATATTTGAAGAATTCATTACAGCAACAAATTTACATATCATGAATGAAAACAACGGCTTGCCAACTTTTGAATCCCAAACTGGAAGGAGTTGGGTCGATTTGACTATCGTTAATGACAAACTCCTTAGAGATGTAAGGGAATGGACCGTTGGAGAGCAAGAAAGCTGCTCTGATCATAAGATAATATCGTTCATAATAGGAAATGCAATCAAAACCCAAACTCGTGCATTAAAGGGAATTAAATATATAACTAGACCAGAAAATTATAAGACATTTGAGGAAACGTTGCCACGAAAGCTGACCAAAAATTTTAATTGTCTGGGCAATGGACAGAGTGTGGATGAACAGCTCGCCCATAAAGTAAAAGAAAATAACGTTGAATATACAATTGAAATGTTCTACAATAGTATGGAAGCTGCATGCAGGGAAGCGTTTAGAGTAAGCAGGGGTAAGAAGCAGGCAATTAGAGGCAAATCAGTTCCCTGGTGGACCATTGAACTAACCATATTGAGGAAAAGGCTAAATGCATTAAGACGACGATATCAACGAACTATTAATAATGAGCAGTTAGGAGAAGAAAGAAGGAATCAGTACTTGGAAGGTAATCGGCAATACCAAAGGAAAATAAATGACGAAAAGTTTAAATCCTGGAGGGAATTTTGTAATGTAACTGATGGGACTAATCCTTGGACTGTAGTCTATAAGATCGCAGCCAGTAAAATAAGATATCAGAATTCACTTACTACATTGCAAAGAGAAGATGGAACCTACACTGAAGATATACCAAGCACATTAAAGTATATGCTGGAGAACTTCATTCCGGAGGATAGGGTACAAGATGATACTGAACGACAAAAAGACCTAAGGAGGCTTGCAGAGGAAGTAATTAGTACCCCAGATGACAAGGAATTTACACCTAATGAAATTTGGGTTGTATTAAAAAGTTTCAATCCAAAAAAGTCACCGGGAGAAGATGGAATATCTAGTGATATTCTGTTAAATGCTTTTAAAATGTTCCCATATTTCTTTACAGCAATATATAATCAATGTCTTATGGAAGGAATTTTTCCAGAAAGATGGAAGCGTTCATCTATAGTTCCTATAGTAAAGTCAGGCAAAGAAGATAGTGTAACGATAACAAAATATCGACCAATCAGCTTGTTGAACATATGCGGTAAAGTTTTAGAAAAGTTAATGATAAATAGGTTTGAATATCATATTAACACGAGAAACCTTTACAGTACAAGGCAATTTGGATTTAAAGCTCAGAAAAGCACGACAGATGCAGCAATGGCGCTGATGGTATTCATTGAAGATGAGCTAAATTCTTTTGGCTATGTTGGTTTGGTGAGTTTGGACGTGAAAGGAGCTTTTGATGCATGTTGGTGGCCTAGTGGCTTAAATAACTTAAGAGAGATGCAGTGCCCAAGAAATTTGTACCAACTTACAAAGGATTATTTTAAAAATAGGAAAGCAACTCTCTCTACGAATGAATTCAGGACTAAAGTACGGGTCCAGCGAGGCTGTCCGCAAGGATCTTGTTGTGGGCCTGGACTTTGGAATATACTATATAACTCTTTGCTAAAATTGGAATTTACAACGCGGACAGAGGTAATAGCATTTGCTGATGATTTACTTGTCATGACAAAAGGAAAAAGTATATTAGATGCTGAAAATTTTTCAAATCAGGACATAAAGAAAATTGAGTTATGGGCTAAAGAAAATAAAATCCAGTTTAACGACTCAAAATCAAAAGTTTTGGTAATATCAAAGAAGAAAACTAATCATAATGAAGCAATCAGCATATATCTGAACAATAAAACTCTGGAACAAGTGGATGTTATTAAATATCTTGGTAATTACATTGATAGGAAGTTTAGCTTTGATCACCACATAGATCAAGTACATGACAAAGCGCTACGACTTCTGCATAATCTTTCCAAGTGCGCAAAACTCACTTGGGGACTGGGAAATAAGGCGCTAGAAACTATTTATAAAGGCGCAATAGAACCTGTTTTAACTTATGGTGCTCCTGTGTGGGGATTTGCCCTAGAAAAGCAGAAGAACATTAAAAAATTCCAGATGATTCAGAGATTGTTCAATATAAAAATGACGAAGGCATATAGGACAATTTCTTATGATGCATCTTGAGTTATTGCCGGCATCCAGCCAATTGGTATAACAATACAAGGCAAAATAAAACTGTATAATGATATACACAGTGAACGTGACTATGATGCACCCCTACCACCAAGCGTCTGGAACCATCCAGCAGAACGACCTCATATAAAAGCAGTTGAGGATGATGGGGCATACGTCTTTCAAATTTTTACGGATGGGAGTAAATCAGATGAAAAAGTTGGGGCTGCTGTAGTTCTGTAAAAGCACAATACTGTAATTCGACAACTGCAATTCAGGCTGGATGGAAGGTGTTCAAACAATCAGGCCGAACAACTGGCTATTTTGAAAGCACTTGAAGAGCTACAAAACATGGCAAATACGCTGAACAAAGAGAAGACTGTAGCCATATTTACAGATAGTCAAGTGGCACTATCCACCTTACAAAACAACAATAAACACAATTATATTCCTGAGGAGACACTTAATAGACTAGGAAATTTAGAAAGAAATCAGTGGACAATACACTTAGTTGGGTGAAAGCACATGCAGGAGTTACTGGTAACGTGCTAGCGGACATATTAGCAAAATCAGCTGCTGAAGACATCGAAATAAAGACTATTTACAACAAGGTACCAAAATCTTCTTTGAAAACTGAAATAGAGAGGGCAGGACTTCTACAGTGGCAACAGAGATGGAGCAGTACAAGTAAAGGAGCCCTTACCAAATCATTCTTCCCTTTGATAAAGGATCGTCTTAAGACAAAACTACCGTTAACAGCGACATTCACTGCAATGGTATCAGGACATGGAAGAACTAAAGCTTACTTGTATAGATTTCATATTATAGGTGATCCCCAATGCACCTGCAATAGCCCACAGCAGACCGCAAACCACCTCATTTATGAATGTAGAGACACAAAACATCAGAGGGACAAGTTGATTGAAGAAGTACACTAGAATGGAGGATATTGGCCAGTGTCAAACCAAAACCTTATAAATAAACATTTGAAAGCTTTTTGTATATATGTTAATTCAATTCACTTTTAAACAATTTTTATTTTAAAACAATACGTGAATTGAACATTTAAATTCTAATATTTAAAAAATTATTGTAAAATAATATCAAAATGTGATTAGTATTTATAATGTATCTATGTAATTAAATGCATGTAATGTTACTCCGTAACGGGGCATGCTGTTAAAGTTCAATAAAATAAAAAAAATAAAAAATACATACATACATACATACATACATACATACATACATACATACATACATACATACATACATACATACATACATACATACATACATACATACATACATACATACATACATACATACATACATACATACATACATACATACATACATACATACATACATACATACATACATACATACATACATACATACATACATACATACATACATACATACATACATACATACATACATACATACATACATACATACATACATACATACATACATACATACATACATACATACATACATACATACATACATACATACATACATACATACATACATACATACATACATACATACATACATACATACATACATACATACATACATACATACATACATACATACATACATACATACATACATACATAGAACAAGAGATTTCAAAATGTTGGATGAAGTTAGTGAGGGTATTGAGAGTGCCTTTAGAATGCTCTTAAATGTTACGGAGGCTAGTAAAAACTTGCGTCAAGATTTGAAGCAGGATATTGTGAAGTCGGTAAGTAGTTTACGTAAATATTTTACAAAAATGAAAGACATCGTGGATCAGAAGGAAAATGAAACCGAAAGTTTACAAATGGCAGTGAAGAATTATCAGGAACAGTTGAGTGTTGGCAAGAGAGCGAGAATAGCATCACAAGTGACACCTGGGGTGATATCTTCCGAAC
This sequence comes from Mantis religiosa, assembly GCA_030765055.1. NCBI lineage: Eukaryota > Metazoa > Arthropoda > Insecta > Mantodea > Mantidae > Mantis > Mantis religiosa. Next base: position 131,768,469 of record CM060948.1, on the reverse strand, counting down.
GGGTTGTGGAGCAATTTGGGATGGAAAGGGGTTATGCTTCGGTGTTGACTGGCGCTGCAAGTACAGGGGACTCTAAGTGCTTTAAACTGCTTGTTCGGAGCAAGAATAATCAAAGTGTGGAATTAATAAAGACACTGGTGAAAACTAAGGTTAATCCTGTAGAGATGAAGGTTGGTGTTCAGTCTGTAAAGGCATTGAGGAACAGACAAGTTCTAATACAATCGAACAATAAAACTGAAGTTGATACTATTTACACCAATATTAATAATAAGTGTGGAGAGGAGCTTGAGGCTACCGTCTCGAAGAAAAGAAATCCAAGAATAATTATTTTTAATATACCAGATGAGATAACACCGGAGAATGCTGTGGGGGTTTTAACAGCACAAAATACAGAGCTGGAGAATTTCAGCACAGAGATTCAACCTAAATTTTCCTTTTATGATAGGAAAAAGAATTTGAATTTGGTTGTTGAAGTCACTTCAACTGTACGGAGGGAAATACTTGGCAAAAGATTAAAAATAGGATGGAATATGTGTAATTGGGATGGTTATGTCAAGGCTGGGCGTTGCTTCAATTGCTGTAAATATAATCATCGTGCGCAGGACTGTAAAGGACAGCAAACATGTCCAAATTGCGCTGAGAAGCATGCTCTAAAGGAATGTACTGCTAACAGAGCTGCATATAAATGCATTAATTGTGTAACGTATAATAAATATAATAGAGACAACAAAGTGTCAGAAAATCATTCTGCACTGGATACGAATTGCTCCTGTTATCAAGCAACACTTAGGCGGCTAAAAGACAATACCGACTATTAAAACGGATAGATACAGATTAACATGTTTTCAGGTTAACTTGAAACATTCAAGGATTGCGACTGCTAATTTGGTACAGCTTGTGAATGAAAAAGCTATAGATATAGCATTTATTCAGGAGCCCTACTTGATTAACAATAAACCAGCAGGTGTACCATTACATTTTAGAATATATACAGTTGGTACTACGGGTAAACGAGCAGCAATATTTATAAACAACAAAAATATTGACGTACCTACCATTGGTCAGCTTTCCGATAGTGATTGTGTCGTTATACAGGTTGTATATAATAAGAAAACATTTTTTGCAGCTTGTATGTACTTTGTTGGGCACTTGAATATAGAAGATGACATTAACAAGATTGAAAATATTCTCCAGCATATTAAAGGAAAGGGTCTGATTATACTAGCAGATAGTAACGCCAGAAACAAACTTTGGCATGATATAATAACTAATCAGCGTGGTAGAATATTTGAAGAATTCATTACAGCAACAAATTTACATATCATGAATGAAAACAACGGCTTGCCAAATTTTGAATCCCAAACTGGAAGGAGTTGGGTCGATTTGACTATCGTTAATGACAAACTCCTTAGAGATGTAAGGGAATGGACCGTTGGAGAGCAAGAAAGCTGCTCTGATCATAAGATAATATCGTTCATAATAGGAAATGCAATCAAAACCCAAACTCGTACATTAATGGGAATTAAATATATAACTAGACCAGAAAATTATAAGACATTTGAGGAAACGTTGCCACGAAAGCTGACCAAAAATTTTAATTGTCTGGGCAATGGACAGAGTGTGGATGAACAGCTCGCCCATAAAGTAAAAGAAAATAACGTTGAATATACAATTGAAATGTTCTACAATAGTATGGAAGCTGCATGCAGGGAAGCGTTTAGAGTAAGCAGGGGTAAGAAGCAGGCAACTAGAGGCAAATCAGTTCCCTGGTGGACCATTGAACTAACCATATTGAGGAAAAGGCTAAATGCATTAAGACGACGATATCAACGAACTATTAATAATGAGCAGTTAAGAGAAGAAAGAAGGAATCAGTACTTGGAAGGTAATCGGCAATACCAAAGGAAAATAAATGACGAAAAGTTTAAATCCTGGAGGGAATTTTGTAATGTAACTGATGGGACTAATCCTTGGACTGTAGTCTATAAGATCGCAGCCAGTATAATAAGATATCAGAATTCACTTACTACATTGCAAAGAGAAGATGGAACCTACACTGAAGATATACCAAGCACATTAAAGTATATGCTGGAGAACTTCATTCCGGAGGATAGGGTACAAGATGATACTGAACGACAAAAAGACCTAAGGAGGCTTGCAGAGGAAGTAATTAGTACCCCAGATGACAAGGAATTTACACCTAATGAAATTTGGGTTGTATTAAAAAGTTTCAATCCAAAAAAGTCACCGGGAGAAGATGGAATATCTAGCGATATTCTGTTAAATGCTTTTAAAATGTTCCCGTGTTTCTTTACAGCAATATATAATCAATGTCTTATGGAAGGAATTTTTCCAGAAAGATGGAAGCGTTCATCTATAGTTCCTATAGTAAAGCCAGGCAAAGAAGATAGTGTAACGATAACAAAATATCGACCAATCAGCTTGTTGAACATATGCGGTAAAGTTTTAGAAAAGTTCATGATAAATAGGATTGAATATCATATTAACACGAGAAACCTTTTCAGTACAAGACAATTTGGATTTAAGGCTCAGAAAAGCACGACAGATGCAGCAATGGCGCTGATGGTATTCATTGAAGATGAGCTAAAATCTTTTGGTTATGTTGTTTTGGTGAGTTTGGACGTGAAAGGAGCTTTTGATGCATGTTGGTGACTTAGTGTCTTAAATAACTTAAGAGAGATGCAGTGCCCAAGAAATTTGTACCAACTTACAAAGGATTATTTTAAAAATAGGAAAGCAACTCTCTCTACGAATGAATTCAGGACTAAAGTACGGGTCCAGCGAGGCTGTCCGCAAGGATCTTGTTGTGGGCCTGGACTTTGGAATATACTATATAACTCTTTGCTAAAATTGGAATTTACAACGCGGACAGAGTTGCATTTGCTGATGATTTACTTGTCATGACAAAAGGAAAAAGTATATTAGATGCTGAAAATTTTCTAAATCAAGACATAAAGAAAATTGAGTTATGGGCTAAAGAAAATAAAATCCAGTTTAACGACTCAAAATCAAAAGTTTTGTTAATATCAAAGAAGAAAACTAATAATAATGAAGCAATCAGCATATATTTGAACAATAAAACTCTGGAACAAGTGGATGTTATTAAATATCTTGGTATTTACATTGATAGGAAGTTTAGCTTTGATCACCACACAAATCAAGTACATGACAAAGCGCTACGACTTCTGCATAATCTTTCCAAGTGCGCAAAACTCACTTGGGGACTGGGAAATAAGGCGCTAGAAACTATTTATAAAGGCGCAATAGAACCTATTTTAACTTATGGTGCTCCTGTGTGGGGATTTGCCCTAGAAAAGCAGAAGAACATTAAAAAATTCCAGAGGATTCAGAGATTGTTCAATATAAAAATGACGAAGGCATATAGGACAATTTCTTATGATGCATCTTGTGTTATTGCTGGCATCCAGCCAATTGGTATAACAATACAAGGCAAAATAAAACTGTATAATGATATACACAGTGAACGTGACTATGATGCACCCCTACCACCAAGCGTCTGGAACCATCCAGCAGAAGGACCTCATATAAAAGCCGTTGAGGATGATAAGGCATACGTCTTTCAAATTTTTACGGATGGGAGTAAATCAGATGAAAAAGTCGGGGCTGCTGTAGTTCTGTACAAGCACAATACTGTAATTCGACAACTGCAATTCAGGCTGGATGGAAGGTGTTCAAACAATCAGGCCGAACAACTGGCTATTTTGAAAGCACTTGAAGAGCTACAAAACATGGCAAATACGCTGAATAAAGAGAAGACTGTAGCCATATTTACAGATAGTCAAGTGGCACTATCCACCTTACAAAACAACAATAAACACAATTATATTCCTGAGGAGACACTTAATAGACTAGGAACTTTAGAAAGAACTCAGTGGACAATACACTTTAGTTGGGTGAAAGCACATGCAGGAGTTACTGGTAAATTGCTAGCAGACATATTAGCAAAATCAGCTGCTGAAGACATCGAAATAAAGACTATTTACAACAAGGTACCAAAATCTTCTTTGAAAACTGAAATAGAGAGGGCAGGACATCTACAGTGGCAACAGAGATGGAGCAGTACAAGTAAAGGAGCCCTTACCAAATCATTCTTCCCTTTGATAAAGGATCGTCTTAAGACAAAACTACCATTAACGGCGACATTCACTGCAATGGTATCAGGACATGGAAAAACTAAAGCTTACTTGTATAGATTTCATATCATAGATGATCCCCAATGCACCTGCAATAGCCCACAGCAGACCGCAAACCACCTCATTTATGAATGTAGAGACACAAAACATCAGAGGGACAAGTTGATTGAAGAAGTACACAAGAATGGAGGAAATTGGCCAGTGTCAAACCAAAACCTTATAAATAAACATTTGAAAGCTTTTTGTATATATGTTAATTCAATTGACTTGTAAACAATTTTTATTTTAAAACAATACGTGAATTGAACATTTAAATTCTAATATTTAAAAAATTATTGTAAAATAATATCAAAATGTGATTACTATTTATAATGTATCTATGTAATCAAATGCATCTAATGTTACTCCGTAACGGGGCATGCTGTTAAAGTTCAATAAATTAAAAAAAAACATACATACATACATACATACATACATACATACATACATACATACATACATACATACATACATACATACATACATACATACATACATACATACATACATACATACATACATACATACATACATACATACATACATACATACATACATACATACATACATACATACATACATACATACATACATACATACATACATACATACATACATACATACATACATACATACATACATACATACATACATACATACATACATACATACATACATACATACATACATACATACATACATACATACATACATACATACATACATACATACATACATACATACATACATACATACATACATACATACATACATACATACATACATACATACATACATACATACATACATACATACATACATACATACATACATACATACATACATACATACATACATACATACATACATACATACATACCATTTCACCTGAGCAGGTCAAATGGCATGAAACACAAAGGGAAATCAGTACCGTGGTGGAACCTACAACTTACAGTAATGAGGAAGAGAGTAAACGCACTCCGGCGCCGGTATCAAAGAACCTTCAACATCGAAGAATTAAGGTAAGAAAGGAAACATATGTTCTTAGAAGCTAATCGGACTTACCAGCAGAAAATGGACACGAGCAAAATAGACTCTTGGAAGAAATTCTGCAGTACTACGGACCAAGCCAACCCTTGGCACTTTGTGTATAAAATGTTAGCGTGTAAACTCAAAAGGAAAAGCATACTCACAACTATCAAGACTGAAGACGGGACATATACAGCTGACACAGAGGAAACTTTAAAGCACATGGTACAACACTTCATACCAGATGATGATACGCTCAATGACAACGAACATCATGCACAGCTAAGAAGAGAAACAGAAGAACCTTTGCATACTAAGAACGACGTCGACTTTACAAAGGAGGAAGTTGAGAGGGCACTTCATCATTTCGACCCCAACAAGACACCGGGAGAGGATGGATTAACCAGCGATGTCCTCTTAAAGTTTTTTCAACGGTTTCCACTTTCCTTCACTGGGCTATACAACATCTGTCTCAAAAATGGTTACTTTCCAAAGCTATGGAAGAGTTCACTTATAATTCCTATAAATAAACCGGGCAAGGAAACGAGCGAAGACGTCACAAAATATCGTCCAATCAGTTTAATCAACATAGGTGGCAAAGTCCTAGAAAAATTATTGATCGATCGGATTCTCCATCATATGCACACAAGTGGTTTATTTAGTACCCAACAGTTCGGATTCACACCTCAAAGGAGTACAGTAGATGCGCTGATGACAGTGAAAAGATACGTACTAGAAAACCTCCAAGAAAATAACTACATAGCTCTGATGAGTCTGGACGTTCAGGGAGCTTTTGACGCAGCATGGTGGCCAGGCATCCTGAATAACTTAAGAAAAGTGGACTGCCCTAAAAACTTATATGCATTGACGCGGGACTACTTCAGAGACAGAAAAGCAAGTTTAGGCACCATCGGGTATAGGGTCGAAAAACAGGTGGAAAAAGGATGCCCACAAGGGTCAAGCTGTGGCCCCGGATTCTGGAACATTCTTTACAATACCCTCCTACAGTTAAATTACTCACAAAACACCGAGGTAATCGCCTTTGCGGATGACTTACTACTTATGACGACAGGAAAACGGTAATGGAGACCGAAAATTATGCTAATGAAGATGTTATGAAGATAGAATGCTGGGCTAGAGACAATAAAATTAGGTTCAACGAAACAAAATCGAAAGTACTAGTCGGTACCCGGAGAAAGAAAAGACACAACGCAAGCATGAACATTTACATCAACAATAAACCAATAGATCAAGTTGAAGAAATGAAATACCTTGGAATTTATCTAGACAAAATATTCAGATTCAACAAACATATCGATCACATACATAACACTGCAATAGCTTTAATACATTCACTGGCTAAATACGCGAAACTAAGCTGGGGACTAGGTCACAAAGCACTGTACACAATCTACAAAGGAGCAATCGAACCTATTCTGACTTACGGGGCACCTGTGTGGTACGAAGCTTTAAGAAGATCTACAAACTTTAAAAAACTTCAACGCATCCAAAGGCTTTCAAATATTAAAATAGCTAAAGCATACAGGACAGTATCTCTTGATGCTTCCTGCGTTGTAACTGGCATTTAACCAATAGACATCACGATAAATGGCAAATTTAAACTGTATAGTGCAATTCATGAAGACATAAACTATGATTCACTATTAGAACCAAGACGCTGGAAACATCCCGCAGACGTAAGGACTATTCAAGAAACTCAGGCAGATACAAAATACAACATAGAAATTTATACTGACGGGAGCAAATCAGAAGAAAAGGTAGGAGCAGCTGCAGTGATATATCACCACCAAGTGCTCATTCGTCAATTACAATACAGATTACACCCAAAATGCACGAAAAACTAAGCAGAGCAATTGGCCATATAGAAAGCCTTGCAAGAACTTGAACATCTAGAGGATCTTCCCAAAGCAGAGAGAGTAGCTGCATTTTATACTGACAGCAACATTACCTTAACCTTGCTGAAAGATAATAGAAAACACAATTCACTAATCGCTGATATTCACAATACGCTGGCTGAACTACAAACACGACATTGGACAATAAACTTCAGCTGGGTGAAGGCCCACAATGGCACTGCTGGCAAAGAAATGGCAGACAGGCTAGCAAAAGACGCTTCTGCAGGAGAAACAATAACATACAACCGAATTCTAAAATCTACTATTAAATCAGGAATCACAGTGTCATCAATAGAAGAATGGCAAACCAGATGGACTAGCACCACAAAAGGAGCGGTCACGAAATCATACTTCCCTTCAATTCAAGACAGATTAAAATTAAAGCTTTCAGTAACACCGAAAATGACAGCCATGGTCACAGGACACGGAAAAACGCGGTCATATTTACACCGATTTAATATCACAGACGATCCGACATGTACATGCAACAGAGCAGAGCAGACAGTTAATCATCTAATTTATGAATGTATTAACACGGAACGACAAAGGTCAATTCTCATCCAAGAAATAACATTAGAAGGAGGTACTTGGCCAGTTAATAATCAAATATTAATTTCACAATATTTTAGAAGTTTTAACAAATTCATTACATCCCTTGACATTTAAATATTGGTATAACTAGTAGCATAATTAGTTAATAAGTTATAGTTATAATATAATTGTACAAAAAAGAGAAGCAAAACTTATTGTAATTGTTTCTAAACAAACTGTAATAATCACAAATGTAAAACAATATGTAAATAATACATGTAATGTTACCAAGGTAACGGGGCATGTAGCTATATTTTAATAAAAAAAATACATACATACATATATACATACATACATGCATATATACATACAGTAGTAAAGTGTTGGATCATGCCATTTGACCTTGAAGTTCATGCCATTAGACCTTGAATGACTTTTGAGGTCATGCAATATAACCTAGAAAAATTTGAGCTTGAGGGTCATGCTATTTGACCTTGAAGGTCATGCCATTTGGCCTTGAAGGTCATGCCATTTGACCTTGAAGGTCATGCCATTTGACCTTGAAAGTCATGGTGCACCCTCTGGACTGGGACGCAGCCCCGACGCACTCCAAGGCACCCCCGTGCACCCTCTTGAATTTCTGCGTCCATAGGCACCACGCGCAACCTGGAACTTCTGCATCCTTCGACGCACTCCCGCGCACCCTCCTGACTCTCTACATTTGCCACCCACCCCCGGGGCGCCCCAGTGCACCCCGGTGCACCCTCTTGTATTTCTGCATTCCCCAGGCACTTTTGCGCACCACCACCCTACTTGCGCATTCTTTGATGTACTCCCGCGCACACGATGCACGCTCTTGACTCTGTGCATGTGCCACCTACCGCCGGCGCACAACAGCGGACCCTCTTGACTTGCTGCATCCTTTGACGCACCGCCTTGACCACCAGCATTCCCCGACGCACCCTCGACGCACTTCCCTACACCGAGCACCCTTCGGACAGGCTGCATTTGCTGCACTGGCTGCATCCTCCGTTGACGAACTGATCTATGCGTGCGCGCACGCGTTCGCGTACATGTAGCGGCGCCCCGGGAGATTGACCTTGGGTCTGCAGGCCATTTGACCTTGAAGGTTATGGTGATTTTTTTATTTTTATTAAGAATACATTGGAATAAAGGTCAGGTGACTTTAGGAGAGGGAATGGAAACTGACAAGTGTCTAGTTGGGTGGCCAAGGATCAAAAGGAAGAAATTAAGGTGAGGACATGATTGAAACTGAGGCAGGAAGTGAAGTGTATCACTGAAGAGGAAAATAACCAAAATCCATGTATCACTACTTTTAAAATTATATTTTTAAAATAAGATGACAAACATCTCCTGCTGTGAAGTTCTCCCCCCACCACTTCTTACGTGCTTTTCCATCCCTCCCCCTACTTCCCTACATATAAATGCTCACCTCCACGTTCAACACTCAGTCTGTGGCAAGCATTCGTCGTCGTGGTATGTCGTCAGAACACTGTGCGGTATTACACTGCTCCTTCTGTTTCCACCCGACGTGCAGCTGCCAACTCCGTGGTCGTCTCACCCACCTGTGTCAGCGCTGCTACCAGGGATTCTACGAAAACTTCGCTGATCTCAACCGTCAAATTCAACAATTTCTCCGCACATACGCTCGTAGAAACAGCTCATGCCTTGCGGGTGCTTCTCCGTCTTCTTAAAGTTCATCGACAACGGCAGACAACTTCGAGTGCTCCTACCCACAGAACAACGAGTGCTCCTACAAAACGCAAATGTTATTTTTCAGCGTTACCCTCCGACCGACGTCGACGTCGTTTGGCAGCAGCTTCCCATAGACGTACAGCAAGTGTGTGCACCATTCAAAAGGTGCGAGCAGCATTGCAACCTACCTTCCCATACAAACCATATCGACGGACCTCCACCGTTCGTTAAAAACTGCATTTTCTGTAAAAAGTGATTATGGACGCCCTACGCCAGCTTCAGGATCTATCCAACAGCTGCGACATCCTCAGCGTCTCCTCCCTACAACAAAACGTGCCGTACCTAGTGGTAGGCGTCAGATGCATCGATACTATTCACGGAACCAAAACTATTGTTAAACTAGACGACAACTCAGAAGTATTCCTACTATCCAGATTCGGCAAAGCCACGCCTGAACTCATCGAAAACCTAAATTCTACCCCTTTCTGCATCATCTACAAGGGCGAGGAGAAACTTCGAAGTGGATTAAAACGTTTCGTCTTTGACTTCAACAACGGCTAATCACTTGCAAAATGCTTTCTTCTTGTGCTCAAAGTGAGTCAAAAAGCAGTGTGTGTGAAAAGTGGTGCCTCATAAGCAGTGGACATATTTCCTGTATTCAATCAGCATTCAAAGAACATTCAAAAACAATTTTAACAATAAGAAATATTTTGTAGCAGAAGAAAGTATAAAGTGTAATATCTTCAGCGTCCTTTCCTGTAAGTAGTAGTAGTAGTAGTAGTAGTAGTAGTAGTAGTAGTAGTAGTAGTAGTAGTAGTAGTAGTAGTAGTAGTAGTAGTAGTAGTAGTAGTAGTAGATTTCGAATTTATCATTAAAATAAAAGTGCATCCTGTATATGTATATTCTCAATAAAAAAGAAAGAAAATATACCAAAAGGAATGAGCTGACCTAAGCAAAGCCGGAACCATCGACCCAATACGCCACTGATCTAGTTTCAAGCTGGTCGACCTCCGGCTCTGCATGGGCCAATCAAAAACATTCTTATTTTAACCTATCAAAGCCTTACACGTCACTTCCTGCCTCAGTTTCAATCATGTCCTCACCTAAATTTCTTCCTTTTGATCCTTGGCCACCCAACTAGACACTTGTCAGTCTCCATTCCCTCTCCTAAAGTCACCTGACCTTTATTCCAATGTATTCTTAATAAAAAAAATTCACCATAACCTTGAAGGTCAAATGGCCTGAAGACCCAGGGTCAATCTCCCGGAGCGCCGCGACATGTACGCGAACGCGCAGATCAGTTCGTCAACGGAGGATGCAGCCAGTGCAGCAAATGCAGCCTGTCCGAAGGGTGCTCGGGGTAGGGAAGTACGACGAGGGTGCGTCGGGGAATGCTGGTGGTCAAGGGGGTGCGTCAAAGGATGCAGCAAGTCAAAAGGGTCCGCTGTTGTACGCCGGGGGTAGCTGGCACATGCACAGAGTCAAGAGCGTGCATAGGGTGCGCGGGAGTACGTCAAAGAATGCGCAAGTAGGGTGGTGGTGCGCAAAAGTGCCTGGGGAATGCAGAAATTCAAGAGGGTGCACCGGGGGTGGGTGGCGAATGTAGAGAGTCAAGAGGGTGCGCGGGAGTGCGTCGAAGGATGCAGCAGGTCCAGGTTGCGCGTGGTGCCTGGGGGGATGCAGAAATTCAAGAGGGTGTACGGGGGTGCCTGGGAGTGCGTTGGGGGTGCGTCCCAGTCCAGAGGGTGCACCATGACCTTCAATGTCAAATGACATGACCTTCAAGGTCAAATGGCATGACCTTCAAGGTTTAATAGCATGACCTTCAAGGTCAAAATTTTCTAGGTCATATTCCATGACCTCAAAGGTCATTCAAGGTCAAATGGCATGAACTTCAAGGTCAAATGGCATGATCCAATACTTTATACTTATGTATGTATTTTTTTTATTAAAATATAGCTACATGCCCCGTTACCTTGGTAACATTACATGTATTATTTACATATTGTTTACACTTGTGATTATAACAGTTTGTTTAGCAACAATTACAATAAGTTTTGCTTCTCTTTTTTGTACAATTATATTATAACTATAACTTATTAACTAATTATGCTACTAGTTATACTTATATTTAAATGTCAAGGGATGTAATGAATTTGTTAAAACTTCTAAAATATTGTGAAATTAATATTTGATTATTAACTGGCCAAGTACCTCCTTCTAATGTTATTTCTTGGATGCGAATTGACCTTTGTCGTTCCGTGTTAATACATTCATAAATTAGATGATTAGCTGTCTGCTCTGCTCTGTTGCATGTACATGTCGGATCGTCTATGATATTAAATCGGTGTAAATATGACCGCGTTTTTCCGTGTCCTGTGACCATATCTGTCATTTTCGGTGTTACTGTAAGCTTTAATTTAAATCTGTCTTGAATTGAAGGGAAGTATGATTTCGTGACCGCTCCTTTTGTGGTGCTAGTCCATCTGGTTTGCCATTCTTCTATTGATGACACTGTGATGCCTGCTTTAATAGTAGATTTGGGAATTCGGTTGTATGTTATTGTTTCTCCTGCAGAAGCGTCTTTTGCTAGCCTGTCTGCCATTTCGCTGCCAGCAGTGCCATTGTGAGCCTTAATCCAGCTGAAGTTTATTGTCCAATGTCGTGTTTGTAGTTCAGCCAGCGTATTGTGAATATCAGCGATTAGTGAATTGTGTTTTCTATTATCTTTCAGCAAGGTTAAGGTAATGTTGCTGTCAGTATACAATGCAGCTACTCTCTCTGCTTTGGGAAGATCCTCTAGATGTTCAAGTTCTTGCAGGGCTTTCCATATGGCCAATTGCTCTGCTTGGTTGTTCGTGCATTTTGGGTGTAATCTGTATTGTAATTGACGAATGAGCACTTGGTGTTGATATAGTGAATAGTTCTAATAGTGAATCATAGCTTATGTCTTCATGCATTGCATTATACAGTTTAAATTTGCCATTTATCGTGATGTCTATTGGTTGAATGCCAGTTACAACGCAGGAAGCATCAAAAGATACTGTCCTGTGTGCTTTAGCTATTTTAATATTTGAAAGCCTTTGGATGCGTTGAAGTTTTTTAATGTTTGTAGATCTTCTTAAAGCTTCGTACCACACAGGTGCCCCGTAAGTCAGAATAGGTTCGATTGCTCCTTTGTAGATTGTGTACAGTGCTTTGTGACCTAGTCCCCAGCTTAGTTTCGCGTATTTAGCCAGTGAATGTATTAAAGCTATTGCAGTGTTATGTATGTGATCGATATGTTTGTTGAATCTGAATATTTTGTCTAGATAAATTCCAAGGTATTTCATTTCTTCAACTAGGTCTATTGAATTATTGTTGATGTAAATATTCATGCTTGCGTTGTGTCTTCTCTTTCTCCAGGTAACGACTAGTACTTTCGATTTTGTTTCGTTGAACCTAATTTTATTGTCTCTAGCCCAGCATTCTATCTTCATAACATCTTCATTAGCATAATTTTCGGTCTCCATTACCGTTTTTCCTGTCGTCATAAGTAGTAAGTCATCCGCAAAGGCGATTACCTCGGTGTTTTGTGAGTAATTTAACTGTAGGAGGGTATTGTAAAGAATGTTCCAGAATCCGGGGCCACAGCTTGAACCTTGTGGGCATCCTTTTTCTACCTGTTTTTCGACCCTATACCCGATGGTGCCTAAACTTGCTTTTCTGTCTGAAGTAGTCCCGCGTCAATGCATATAAGTTTTTAGGGCAGTCCACTTGTCTTAAGTTACTCAGGATGCCTAGCCACCATGCTGCGTCAAAAGCTTCCTGAACGTCCAGACTCATCAGAGCTATGTAGTTATTTTCTTGGAGGTTTTCTAGTACGTATCTTTTCACTGCCATCAGCGCATCTACTGTACTCCTTTGAGGTGTGAATCCGAACTGTTGGGTACTAAATAAACCACTTGTGTGCATATGATGGAGAATCCGATCGATCAATAATTTTTCTAGGACTTTGCCACCTATGTTGATTAAACTGATTGGACGATATTTTGTGACGTCTTCGCTCGTTTCCTTGCCCGGTTTATTTATAGGAATTATAAGTGAACTCTTCCATAGCTTTGGAAAGTAACCATTTTTGAGACAGATGTTGTATAGCCCAGTGAAGGAAAGTGGAAACCGTTGAAAAAACCTTAAGAGGACATCGCTGGTTAATCCATCCTCTCCCGGTGTCTTGTTGGGGTCGAAATGATGAAGTGCCCTCTCAACTTCCTCCTTTGTAAAGTCGACGTCGTTCTTAGTATGCAAAGGTTCTTCTGTTTCTCTTCTTAGCTGTGCATGATGTTCGTTGTCATTAAGCGTATCATCATCTGGTATGAAGTGTTGTACCATGTGCTTTGAAGTGTCCTCTGTGTCAGCTGTATATGTCCCGTCTTCAGTCTTGATAGTTGTGAGTATGCTTTTCCTTTTGAGTTTACACGCTAAAATTTTATACACAAAGTGCCAAGGGTTGGCTTGGTCCGTAGTACTGCAGAATTTCTTCCAAGAGTCTATTTTGCTTGTGTTCATTTTCTGCTGGTAAGTCCTATTAGCTTCTAAGAACATATGCTTCCTTTCTTACCTTAATTCTTCGTTGTTGAAGGTTTTTGATACCGGCGCCGTAGTGCGTTTGCTCTCTTCCTCATTACTGTAAGTTGTGGGTTCCACCACGGTACTGATTTCCCTTTGTGTTTCATGCCATTTGACCTGCTCAGGTGAAATGGTATGTATGTATGTATGTATGTATGTATGTATGTATGTATGTATGTATGTATGTATGTATGTATGTATGTATGTATGTATGTATGTATGTATGTATGTATGTATGTATGTATGTATGTATGTATGTATGTATGTATGTATGTATGTATGTATGTATGTATGTATGTATGTATGTATGTATTTGTTTTTAATTTATTGAACTTTAACAGCATGCCCCGTTACGGAGTAACATTACATGCATTTAATTACATAGATACATTATAAATAGTAATCACATTTTGATATTACTTTCCAATAATTTTTAAATATTAGAATTTAAATGTTTAATTCACGTATTGCTTTAAAAAAATTGTTTACTAGTCAATTGAATTAACATATATACAAAAAGCTTTCAAATGTTTATTTATAAGGTTTTGGTTTGACACTGGCCAATTTCCTCCATTCTTGTGTACTTCTTCAATCAACTTGTCCCTCTGATGCCTTGTGTCTCTACATTCATAAATGAGGTGGTTTGCGGTCTGCTGTGCGCTATTGCACGTGCATTGGGGATCATCTATGATATGAAATCTATACAAGTAAGCTTTAGTTTTTCCATGTCCTGATACCATTGCAGTGAATGTCGCTGTTAATGGTAGTTTTGTCTTAAGACGATCCTTTATCAAAGGGAAGAATGATTTGGTAAGGGCTCCTTTACTTGTACTGCTCCATCTCTGTTGCCACTGTAGATGTCCTGCCGTCTCTATTTCAGTTTTAAAAGTAGATTTTGGTACCTTGTTGTAAATAGTCTTTCTTTCGATGTCTTCAGCAGCTGATTTTGCTAATATGTCTGCTAGCACGTAGTAGTAAAGTGTTGGATCATGCCATTTGACCTTGAAGTTCATGCCATTTGACCTTGAATGACCTTTAAAATCTTGCAATTTGACAGTGAAAAATTTGAACTTGAAAGGCCATGCCAAACCGGTAGTCGGGTTCATGCCAAAACGGAAGTCAGAAAAAGCGGGAAATTCAGGAACACCTGGATCATACAATTTCATGCCAAACCGGAAGTCAGAAAAAAGCGGGAAAATCAAAAACACCTGGATCATACAATTTGGCGTTAAAGGACATGTCATTTGACTTTGAAGGTCATGGTGCACCCTCTGGACTGGTTGCATGCCCCGACGCACCACACGCACCCTGGACTTCCAGCATCCCTTATCCACTCAGCGCAACCCGACGCACTTGACTTTCTGCATCTGCCACTCACCCCTGGCGCACCCCTTGGTGGAGTAGGTTTTGGGGAAAGGGGTTATCTTTTTTATTTTTATTAAGAATACATTGGAATAAAGGTTACCTGGCTTTAGGAGAGGGGATGGAGACTGAAAAGTTGGGTGGTCAAAGGAAGAAATTCAGGTGATTACATGATTGAAACTGAGGCAGGAAGTGACGTGTAAGGCTTTGATTGGTTAAAATAAGAATGTTTTTGATTGGTCGAGAGGGGTAAAGGCAGATTTTTCATTTGCAGAAATAAACGCGTTTGTCATTGGATGGAAAAATACTGGAACAAAGAAATACGGGGGAAATAAAATGCAAATTAGCAGAAAGTGACGAGGAAGTAATATGAGAATGAATAGTAGGCATTTACCTATATTCAAATTGGATAACTTGGTCTTTTACTGGAACGTCCGGTGTTGTAGAAGAAAGCAAATTGCTTGTGTGTGCATTCCATCCTTTTAAAAAGAGTCAGACTTCCGGGTTACAGAAAAAAATGCACACACAATCAAAATTGTCATACTGCAGGCGCTACGTTCGGCTTATGCCATTCAGCGCAAATATACAATAACATTTAGCTGCATTAACATCAATCTGTTTCCTGAGGCTTGTAAGTTAAACCTTCACACGAGTCTCGCTTCTGGTTCTTTCCATTTACACATTTACATGAATGACGCTCCTTGCTGTCCTAATTAGCACTCTCATAAGAATTTCCCACCTCACATTTCTGACACTCCGCGACACGTGTAGCTGTTTCGGCTTACACAAATACCTGTACGCTTTAGGAAGTATCTGCTAAACTTTAAAATATTCTAAATACTTTACAAAGTTCTAAAATTTCAAAATATTTTTGAACATTCCAAAATTTCCTAAAATTTTTCAAAACCTCTAAAAATGCCCAAATTTTGCAAAAACTGCCTAAAATTTCATAAATTGCCAAAAATTTAAAACATCTAAAGTTTTAAAAGTTGCTAATATTTCAAAAAATAAAAAAGTTTGAACTTTCAAAAAATTTTGAATGTTTCAAAAAATTCAGAGTAAACACACCGCGCGCGCACGCGTGCAAGAAACAGCAGATTAACAATAGAACTTCATCAGAAAGAATATTTTTGATACAATATGTGTTGCGCTCCTTTAGTGCGCGCTGACTTCCTGCCCACCTTTTTTTATACTGGAAGTTACGTAACCAAAAAACCCACGTCTTTTTTCCTGTTACCGTGAGAACTGCTTTTCATGCGCATTTAGAAGTTTTTTCAGCAATTTCACAGAAAACACGATGCTTCACATTTCACTACCGGCAATAGGAGGAATTGACGTGTAAGGTTTCGATTGGTTAAAACAAGAATGTCTTTGATTGGTCGAGAGGGGTAAAGGCAGATTTGTGAGAAAGCAAACTGCTTATGTGTGCATTCCATCTTTTTAAAAGAGCATTCAGCGGAAATATATAATAACATTTAGCTGCATTAACATGAATTAGACCAATAATAAGTTTAAAGTACGTGGTGTTAAGTGATGAGAGTGTGAAAACTAGACATTTCCCTATATTGTATTTGAATACATTTCAGCAATGTTTGTTGTCTTGGCTTTTACCTTGCACATTCGCTACTCTAGAGAAAAGAAAACTGCTTGTGTGTGCCATTTAAAGCAGTAACACCTACGGGTTACAGAAAAAATGCAAGCCTACAAAAGTGTGTCCTGCAGCAGCTGCGTGGATATCTGAGCGTGCAGTTGCACTTTGGTCTGTTTTGATCGGCTATATCCGTAAGAGAACGATTGGAAATTTCAGACAAATAACAAGGAATATCTCGGAAGGGTTAACTGGAGGGAAAAGTTATATAAATTACTGTCACATGAATTTTTCAACTCAAAGGTCTAATGAATGAATTTCGCATCTTCTAATTCAAACATTTACATGAATTTCTCATCTAAGACCTTCAATTTACACGTTTGCATGAATGACGCTCCTTTTTTGTCCTAATTAGCACTCTCACAAGAATTTCCCACCTCACATTTCTGACACTCCGCGGCACGTGTAGGTGATTTTGCTTACTCAACTTTCTGTGAGCTGATGTCGTAGCAGATCTAACTATAGCAGAACTTGCTTATTCTGTAAAACAAACCATTGCAAAACTTTATAAAAGAAAACTTTATTCCCCTGCTGATTGGATAATTTTACCCTGCTATCAGGCACGTGTGGGGTGTTTCGGCTTACACAACTTCCTGCACGGTGATGACGCTGCGGATTTAACGACAGACGATTCTGCTGATTTTGCGAAACCTAAGCCGCTGCAAACTATATGTAGAAAGTTTAATCCTCTGCTGATTGGATCATGTGACTATGCAGTCATGCTATTTAGGCACGCATGGGCGTTTCGGCTTACACAACTTCCTGCACGGGAGATGACATTGCAGAATTAACGATAGAAGATCTTGCTTATTCTGGAAAACATAAAGCATTGCATAAACTGCTGATTGGATATTTTGCCTTTGCATTTTCTGACGTTCGCAAACACGCGTGGGGATTTCGGTTAGGTAACTTCGAGTATAAAAGGGGGTAGCGAAAGACAGACGCATGGTATTTCAAGTTAGGACAGATGGAGCAGGAAGACTTATCCAAATATTTCGTGAATGAGTACGATGTACCTATACCCGATTATGTGCTACCCAAACCCGAGGAGGAAGAAGAGAACGCATCTGGAAATTTCGATGGTGACGTGAAATCCAAACCCGAGGAGGAGGAAGACTTATCCAAATATTTCGTGAATGAGTACGATATTTCTATTCCAGATGATGTGGTACCCAAATCCGAGGAGGAGAAGAATGCATCTAGTAATTTCGGGGTGATTGAGAATTCAAACCCGTGGAGGAGGAGGAGGAGGAGGAGGAGGAGGAGGAGGAGGGGAGAGATGAGGGTGAGATAGGAGATGATGAGGTAAGAGAGGAACCGCAATTTGATATTATAGAACATAGGCAAAGAACGATCAAAGAAATGTATTCTGGATACTCGGAAACCGATATAGTGTTGCGCTCGATACCTGACGGTGTAAATCCAAGGGACTGGGTTCATGGTATTTTTCGGCAATTTTTACAATTTGTTAACGATAATCTGCTACAAAATTCGCCAGGGTGGTTGAGAATATCCATAACGGATGGGCAGCATCCCGATAGACCATTTAACATGAGCGTTCGAAAATTTGACCAGGTAGACCCGGATGTCATTTTGCGCTCTATTGACCGAGTTATGCAAAGTAACAGGGACTTTTTAATGAAGGGGCCTCTTAAAATAAACTGTGTGTGGACGAAGGAAATCCGGGGTTCGTGCTTTAGAATGTGTGATGAATGCAAAACGAATAAAGGAATAATAGAAATACGAAACGCAGGCAGAATGTGTTTGACTAGAGCATTAGCCGTTTGCAAAGCTAAGATAGACCACGAGGAAGCTTACCTCAGTATTCAGAGGAGGAAGTATATGCAACTAGATAAAGCGAAAGGTTTATGCCGCTCTAAAGGGAAGGGAGATGAAATATGCTCCTTGGACGATGTGAAAGCTTTCGAAGGCATCTTACCCGGGTATTGCATTACAGTGTTCAGAGATCATACCTGAAAAAATGTTTTGTACAAACCAAATACGCTTACCGATAAATGTATTGATATCATGTACCACGAAGGTCATTTTAATGCCATTGTTCAATTGCACAAAGCTTTCAAATGTCGTTGGTACTGCAGATACTGCAGTGTTCCATGTAAGGTCGAACAGGAAAGGCACAAGTGCGATAAACAATGTACTAAATGTCACCTTGACTACCATCCTAATATTGAAACCTACGTGCTATGCGATGTTTGTAACCGGCAGTTTAATGGGCGGCAGTGCTTCGAAAACCATTTGAAGAAAGGAGCCGTTTATTTTAAGCAGTTCTCCGTATGTGATGTTGACAAAGTATATTTAACGTGCGATAAACTGTACAGTACAAGAAACAGAAAAACGCAGCACCAGTGCGGAGAGATATATTGTACGAACTGTAAGAAACACGTAGAGGGGAATCATCTATGCTACATTCAACCGTATAAGGCCTCCTTATCCAAGAAACCATTTATATTCATCTTTATCGACTTTGAATGTATACAGGATGCCAAGTATGCAGAAAATCCTGAAGTGTGGGTGCATGAGCCCAATTTGTGTGTCTTGTATCGGCATGTTCAAAATGTATTAACGAATATGAAAACACAGTCTATTGTACTCAATGTGGCGTGAGGGAGTGGGTGTACGATAAGGACACTGTAAAGCAAATTTTAGAGCATGCTACGCAAGTTAGGTTTAAATCTTGGGATGTAGTCGTTTTGGCCCACAATTTACGATCCTACGATGGCCAATTTATTTTGAAACATATGGTCAGCACTTTGATTTGGGAACCCGAACCGATCATGAATGGGAACAGAATATATCGAATAAAATACTTAAACGAAACGTTTCTCGATACTCTAAATTTTATACCTATGGCGCTTTCGCGGTTCACCAAAACATTTCAATTTCAGAAGTGCAAGGGTTACTTTCCATAATTGTTCAACTCTAGAGAAAATCAAAGATATGTAGGACCAATTCCAGATCAAAAATTTTATTCGCCCGAAAACATGTCCGAAGCCGAACGTAAAGCTTTCGAGGAGTGGTACTCAAACATGGTAACCGATGGATACGTGTTTGACATGCAAGAAGAAATGGTATAGTATTGCAAGTCGGATGTTCGCCTGTTGTTTTTGGGGGTAACAAAATTTCGAAAGGAATTCATGGCCGGCAATGGTATCGATCCTTTCAGAGAATGTGTTACCATAGCCAATGCCTGCATGAATGTGCACAGGAAAAAGGTTATGCCCATTAACAAAATTCCAATGATTCCGCAAGGAGGGTATCGCTTAGGCGATACTCAATCTCGAATGGCTTGTATATGGTTGGCGTGGTTGGAGTAGAAAAACTGCATCATTATTCAAAATTCCAACAGGGGCAGAGAAATAAAAGTTTTGGGACACAAGGTAGATGGCTACAGAGCCGATCGATCTGTGTATTTCTTCCATGGTTGCTTCTTTCATGCGTGTGGAAGGTGCTTTCCTAACCGCCATTCTAAAATATATGCTACGGGCGATGAAACCCATGCCTCTAGGTTTGAGAGCACCGAAAGGGTGACCAACAGACTAAGAAATGCGGGGTATTCGTTAATGGAGATGTGGGAGTGCGAATTTAGAGCCATGATTCGGGAGGACGTAGATTTGACAGCTCACGTGAACCGTTTTGGCAAAGTTTTCCCCGAACCTCTCCATCCCGAGGATACGTTCCTTGGAGGGCGCACCAACTGCACCAAAGTGTATCGGGAAGTGATAGAGAATGAAAAAATGTTTTATTACGACGTATGCAGCTTGTACCCTTATGTGAATAAGACGAAACCCTATCCGGTGGGACGTCAGAAAATTTACGTGGACAATTTTCCAAATATGGATGACATTGAAGGAGGTTTGATAAAGTGTTCGGTACTACCTCCTCAAATATTATATCACCCTGTGCTACCCTCAAGAATTGGTGGAAAGCTCATATTTCCCCTATGCCGCACGTGTGCAGAGGAAGAATGTCAAACCGAGTGTGAACACTCGGACGAAGATAGGAGTTTATCCGGCACGTGGGTGATTGACGAAATAAAGGTTGCCTTGACGAAGGGGTACCGAATATTGTCCACAGACGAAATTTGGGTGTATGAGGTGATTGGATATAATCCAAATTCTGGGCAGCAAGGTCTCTTTGAGAAGTATGTCGTACAATTCCTCAAGCTGAAAATCGAGGCCTCCGGCTGGCCCGCTAATTGCACCACGAAAAACAGAAAAGCATACATATATTGAAAACTTTTTAAAGAGAGAAGGTGTCCAACTGGACAGGCACAGAATTGAACACACTCCTGGAAAACGAGAGCTAGCCAAATTGTTGCTAAATTCTTTTTGGGGTAAATATGGCCAGAGAGATAACCTCCCAACTTGCGAGTTGATCAAGAAATCCTCCTGCTTGCTGGAACTCTTAAACGATGCGACGGTGGAGGTGCAATCCTATATGCCTGCAACGGACGATATGATGTACGTGACGTGGAAGTATAACGACATCGCCGGAAAGATCAACCCCACGTCCAATGTCGTCATTGCAGCCTACACTACAGCGCATGCCCGTTTGGTCTTGTATTCTTATTTGGACCGTTTGGGTGAGCGCGTGTGTTACTTTGACACCGATTCAGTTATCGCCACTTATACACCGGGAGATTGGATCCCTCCAACGGGGGCATATTTGGGCGACATGACTGGTGATCTTGAAAAGTTTTGAACCAGGGGTATACAGAACGAAATTTTGTTCTTGCGGACCCAAAAGGTACTGTTTTGAAGTGTGGTGTCCAAACGAACGAAAAAAGCATGTGGTGTGCAAAATTAAAGGAATAACCTTAAATTCGGGAAATTTGAGAACTGTCAATGCCGACGTTATGGAAGATATAGTTCTAAACGAACACTCAAAATCTGTCACATTGCACGGAAAGCGACTTTCTCGAAGTAAACTATGGACCGTAACTACCGGACCCTATACGAAATCATTTCTCATGGTAGTAAACAAGCGCGTACTTCAGGACAATTATGACTCATAGCCATATGGGTACAAAAGGGTTCGAACCGAAGAAGGATAACCATGTTTGCTAAAAGAGCATGGAAGAACCTTGGGAAATGCTTGTCCAGTCCTACATTCCGACCACGGTGATGGGTGAGGTGCAGACCCAAGGTCAATCTCCCGGGGCGCCGTGCCATGTACGCGATCGCGTGCGCGCTTACGCAGGTGCACGTGTGCGGGTCAGCAAGTCTGCTACGTCGCCCCCGCTTCCAACCAGCTAGACAAGTAGGGTAAAGGTGCATACGTCTTGCAGTTCAACAAGGTGTGTCAACAAGCGAGCACTTCAGGACAATTATGACCCATACCCATATGGGTATAAAAGGGTTCGAGCCGAAGAAGGGCAGTCATTATTGCTAGAAGGGAGGAGGTGGACATCCTTTGTCCTAAAAATGAAATTCGACTTTAACAAAATATCTCAAGTATTAGAGGAAGACGATGTTTCCATGTAATACAAACGAGCTCAAAATTCGGAAAGCGTGTCGTCCGTTGGAAGAAGAAGATGGTGCTGTCATGTTTAAGCCCAACGTGATTAAAACTTCTAGAACATTGGAAGAGAGTGAAAGTGCTCGGTGAGCTTCAAAAACATGAAACGCCATGAAACGTGCAGAGGAAGGAAATCCACAAAACAAAAACAATCGTAACGGGGCATGTTTTGATTCCTGTACCATACATGAAACCCATCAATTGGCACGCCCTTCTTCCAAAAAAGCGTGCACTGCCACTCGATGATCCACAAATGTTAAAATGGGTCACCTCGGAGAAAACCAGCCCATATAGAAAAAGGAAGGCAAAACCGAAGGAGAGGCATGCTCCGGGCGAAAGAATGAATCCGGTGATTTGGCACGCCCTTCTTCCGCACAAACGGGATTCTAAAACTGAAACGTTAGACCATCCGAATTCTCTTGCCGCGGAACCGGAGAATCCTCCTAAAACGGATAAGTCATCGGCTCTCAAAATTATTAAAGCTAAAAACACATTCTTCCCCAGTATCATTCCTGAACAGGAAGATGTTTTAAACGGGAACGAGGAAATTATTCTAGACTTGGGCTCGAAATTTAATTGCGCCAACCCAGAACATGCTGTGGAAGATCGTTCCCAGACAGAAGTCATTTTAGACTCGGGCAAAAATTTTGAGCGCGCGAGGTCAGAGGACATCCACTATATACCAAAATTTACCTTTCCGAGTACCAGGCAGGTTTGCTGGACCATCCCAATCGGGCAAGTCCACCTTTTTGAAACGCCTAATTGCCAATTCCGAGCAAATTTATGACAAACCTATAGGAAGAGTCGTTTGGTGTCACCCTCCCGAATATCCTCCAGAGCTAGGAAACACTTTCGATCATCGCAGGTTTAATGTATACACTCATGCAGCAATTCCAGCCCTAGATTCCATAAAGCCAGGATACCTCATCGTAGCGGTTGACTTAATGCTAGAGACTGACTCTACCGAAGTGTCCAATTTTTTCACTAAAGATTCTCATCACCGTAACTTTGGCATATTTTACAGTCTACAGAATATATTCCATAAAGGAAAACACTTTCGCACCATTTCCCTTAATGCCAATTACATCGTAGTGTTTAAGAACAACAGGGATAAGATGAAAATTGAAAGATTGTTTCAGCAAATGGAACCTCGAAATTCAAAGTTTTTATTGGAGGCTTTCCAAAAAGAAACGGAAAAGCCTCACGGATATCTGATTCTAGACTGCTCTCAATACACTCCAGATAAATATCGATATTTAACGGGCATTCTTCCCGAGGAAACGCCTTCTTTCTTCGTTTCGGTATAAACACCCTTGATAGGAACTATTTTTGGTTCATTATGAAGGCTAAGATACGCAAGCTCACTTCTTCTCTCATTGCGAACGAGTGTGAAAATCTGGTGCCTCTGACCAAGGTGAAACTTAAACTTAGAAAAAAGCTTCTGAAGCACGCCAAACCTGAAAAAATTAAGGCTATTTCGGAATGTATCCACGTCTGAAACGGAAATGTACGCATATCTCCCCCTAGTAGTTAAAAAGGCACAAAACGTGCTGGAGACGATTAGTTGATAAAAAGATTCCGCTGCAAAGGAAGCAAAATATTCTCATGCAAAAATGTGGATTTTTACCGGCTTTTCTTCTACCAGTGCTGGGTTCGATAGCAAGTGCTTTAGTTTCTAAGTTTGCGTAAAACATGAAGCATGCTAAGCAGATTGTGATGGTTCGATCCAAATCGAAGAGCACTAAACGCCTTCATGTAATTGATAAGGCAATTTCTGATCTTTCTAACGATATCTGCCACATCATGGATGCCAAAATGGCGCCTGAAGACCAGTGGAACATTGTAAAATATAAACTGGCTCATTACTACGATATGGTTTCTAAATTGAGACGTCCCGAGGACGAAGGCGAATCCTTTGAAGACCGAACAGCCACAACAGCAAACACAAATCGAACTGGGGACCTCCAAAGAGAAAAAAATTAAAAAGCCTCGCACCATGACCCACATTTCTAGTACGGATTACGACCTCGAGCAGGCCTGGAATGGGAGACTCGCTCGCTCACTCGCTCGTGCTGGCTGGCTGTATACAGCCAGAAGGTTTTTGCTGCGTGCCCACTCATTAAGGGTTTTACCGCAGGTAGGATTATTATTGAAAGATATAGGATGAAGGTGATGTAGGTTTTTGATTGGGAGATAATTTTGAGGTTACCAAAGTACCTTCGGGTTGAGAGAGAGGATGCAATACTTAGCACCCATTTTGTTTTGTTTTAAATATTTTGTAATTTAGTTGGGGAGAAATTTAGATGCCAAACAGCTTGGAAGAATTATGAGGAGCTCAGCTTTAGCTGCTGATAGGTTTAGCTCCTGTGTTATCTAGGGTGCCCGCATGCCATACGGGGGACCCGATGCAGTCTAGATCGGCGTCTAGTGGGGTCATAATTTCCCAATGATCTGACAAGGGCGCTTCTGTGAGATGGTAAACTTGCGTATAATTTTGAAGCCCGGCGCCTAATTTCATCCTCCACGTATGGAAGACCTGATTATTCGTGGAGCAACCTGGTAGGAAAATAACGTCCCACAGAATAAATAGACCGCAATCCTTTATTCTGTGCACGTTGAAGCCATGCTAAACAGCTGTCTGCTGCCATGCCCCAGATCTCGCAGGCATATAGCATCACCCGGATTACCAGCGCTCGGAAGAGGTACAACTTCATGCAGGCTGGCATCGAGGTAGACCCCAGCATTGGGTACAGGGCAGCAATTGCTCCCTGTACCTTAGCCGAAAGGTCCCTGATGTGCCGGCGAAAAGTTAAACCTCTATCCAAGTTTACTCCTAGGTACTGGACAGAGTTAGACCACTCTATCCTTCGACCTCGGTAGCTGAAGTTGGGGCAGTCTGAGGGGGTGTGGCGCTTTGTGAAAAGTATGGCGTGGCTTTTGTCCGGATTTACGGACATCCGCCAACGCCGGCACCACTGTTGTGTTAGGCGGAGATGTCTTTGAATGGGGTTGAAGGCTCTGAGAATGTGTTTGTCCTTGCAGAACAGAAACACGTCGTCAGCGTATTGTGCCATTTCGACTCGTGGTTCTGTGGGGAAATCTGCCATAAAGATGTTGAAGAGGTTGGGGGATAGCACAGAGCCTTAGGGGACTCCGCCTCTCACTGGCCTTAGTGTTGATGTTTTCCCCGCGACTGAGACTTTAAATGTGCGATGTCGCAAGAAGCTGTGTAGAATGTTGATCACTTGTGTTGGGAGCCCCAGATGGATCATTTCGTGTAGGAGTCCGGCATGCCATGTCGTAGAGAAGGCCTTCTCGACATCCAACGAAACTGCGGCAGTGAAGGCGCCTTCCTGGAAGCCCAGGGCGGCGGTCTCCACCACACGCAGCAACTGCTGAACTGTCGAGTGCCCAGAACGAAAACCAAATTGGTGGTCAGGAATGGCTTGAATGTCTACCAATATTGGGGACAAGCGAGCAAGAATTAGCCTCTCGAGAACTTTCGAGAGGGTGGAGAGAAGGCTAATGGACCTGTAGCTGGAAGGAAGTACCGGGTTCTTCCCAGGTTTCAATATGCAAATCACCCGGGCCTCTCTCCACTCTCGTGGAAAGTACCCAAGGGCAAGGCACATATTGAAAATCCTAGTAAGGAAGAGAACCGCATTGAAGGGAAGATGGCGGAGCATTAGGGGAGTCAGCCCGTCCGGCCCCGCCGCCTTCTTTGGTTTGAGACGTTGGAGTGCGCCTTGGACTTCACTAGGTCGGATGGTAGGGAGTCTCTCCGCATCCTCAGGAGGGTGACGTAAGAAACGACGCA
Organism: Mantis religiosa; assembly: GCA_030765055.1. Classification (NCBI taxonomy): domain Eukaryota; kingdom Metazoa; phylum Arthropoda; class Insecta; order Mantodea; family Mantidae; genus Mantis; species Mantis religiosa. The sequence goes on along the minus strand of CM060948.1, from coordinate 131,742,090 downwards.
CCTCCCGACGGACGCGTTCAGAAAAGTTATCGTCCTGGGGTCATCTCTCGGACACATAGTACGCTCAAGATAGTCAGTGAAAGCATTGGCTTTGGCTTGGGGTTCATAGGCCAGGCCCTGGGTGCCATGAATGGGCGAGGTGTACTGACCTCTGTGTTTTCTGAGGGCTTTGTCTATCCTCCACACGTCGCCATCCTCGACGCGCAACCTGGCCATTTTGTCTTCCCACGCTTGCACCTTGTGCTCGAGCAGACGGACACTGACCTTTCGACGTAAACGACTTAGGAGCGCTCGATTATGTGGCGTGCGGTGACGTTGGTATAATCTCCGTGCTGCCCAGGATCGCCCGATTAGAAGAAGGATGTCCAAAGGTAGGACATCGGGATGAAGAGGAGCCGGAGCATGGACTGTCAAATTAAAGGTGGTCCGCTTCACGATGCAAGTTAAGGATGAGACGGCGTTATCCAGGGTTGGGATATTTGTGATTTTGGGATTTGGCGGGATGGAAGTGCGGAGGCAGTTCTTGACGCCTTCCCAGTCAACCTCTCGCGTTGGAATGGGAGACGCTACCCTAGAACGAATTTACAACCAAATTGATACCTATGCGGGCTTGGGCACGGCCGACAAACTGCGCAAAGCTACCGGTCTTTCTAAATGTAGCATCGAAAGATTTCTTCGAACCAAAGAGAGTTACACGCTTCATAAACCGGCCAGAAAGCGCTATCACACTAAACATTATGGCATCACAAATATAGATGACCTTCGGGAGGCCGATCTGAACGTGTTGGATTCCATCAAGGCGCACAACGCTCCATATAGGTACATTTTAACGGTTATCGACATTTTCTCTAAATATGGTTGGGCTCGTCCCTTGGTAACTAAAACGGGAGAGGAACTGGTAAAAGCTTTCAGTCACATTTTCACCCAGAACCGAAGAATTCCCAAAGTATTGCGAACGGATAAGGGAACAGAATTTAAGAACCGAACCTTTCAGCAATTTCTCAGAAAGCACAATATTTCACATTTCACCACCAACAATAAAGTTAAAGCTGCCGTAGTGGAAAGATTCAACAGAACCCTAAAGACCAAGATGTGGAGATATTTCACTCACAAAAACACTATAAGCATGTGGACGTTTTGCAAAAGCTGGTCCGGTCATACAACGGTTCATTCCATCGCTCCATAAAAATGGCCCCACAAGACGTTTAGGAAGATAACATTCTTCAGGTATATCATAACCTTTATCAACCTTTGCCCATGAACACTCAAAGATTTAAGGTGGGGGATTATGTTCGTATTTCCAAAGAGAAAATGACCTTCGACAAGGGATACGAACAAAATTGGACCGATGAAATGTTTCAAGTTTCCAGAGTCATTCAAAGTTCTCCCATCGTTTACAAAATTTGCGATTTGGCTGGAGAACCTATCGAGGGATGCTTTTACGCCCAAGAACTTCAACGCGTAAGCCGTCCCCTATCTTACAAGGTCGATAAAGTTCTTCGATCCAGGGGTCGAGGTGCCAGAAAGGAAGTTTTTGTCAAATGGAAAGGTTATCCTGAGAAATTCAACTCGTGGGTAAAAGCTACCGATATATCGCTAATATGATTCGCAAGAGCTCCTTCTGCATCACGCTTACAGCAATGCGTCCATGGATCGCTCTTCCGACAACACTATCTCGCGCTTCTCCAATTACTTCCCCGAAAGTTTGGTGCTGGAGGGTGAGTGGGAGGTGGCCCTTACTAAACTGAGATATCCCCTTCGGTTTTATAATTTAAGTTCCAACCACACATTCAGTGGCACTCACAAGACCTACTATGGAGACGGGTTACACCCCGCGTATGCCCCTTTCACCGTGAAGCTTCAAAATGTCATAGAAAAGGATAGCGTGCAGCTTTTGTCTGCCATCAACAAAAGCATTCGAATCAAAATCAATGTGCAACAATTATTTTTTGCCAAAGACGACAGAGTGAACGTGTACCGAGCCGCCATCGAAAAGGAGGAGGTAGCCGTCGAAAAAGAAAAAACCGGTATGGAAACCGCATTGCCTCAAATATCCGTCTCAAACGTCCTTCCCGAATAAATCATTGCCCCTCATAAATTAACACCGGTTTCCTCCTCCTCCTCTCTTTCTATTGGGCCGGTTGCAGAATCTACTCCTGCAGACATTCAGCTCAGCGACCAACCGCCCAAAAAGTATAAGAAGAAAGCGAATGACGAAGAAGCAGAACCCAGGCGAGTGGTGACTTCCATGGTTCTATCGCCGAAGGTTTGCAGAATGCTAGGATATTTACCACATACGGATGTGGTGCGTTCTCCCAAGGCCACACATTTGATGGATCCCTACATGGGTTTTCCGTACGAAGTCTTCATCTATTGCAATATTGTTGTCCCTCAGCTCGTTGGAAGCTCGTTCGTCCAAGTGCTAGAGAGTACAGTCATCGTAGTCAAACCAGAGGTCTCTAAACGTCTGTCGATGGAGCAGTCCTGATTTCCCCAAAACTGAGTTCCTTTACTTCGCTAGGATTTAAACGTCATTTCCATCGATTTAAGAGACGGTTTTGGGAATCTTATTCCATTCGTCGACGGATTTTCTTCTGCATTAGTTCTATCTTTCAGACCCAAACCATGAAATCCAACGATTCCGTTTTTCTTCGCTACTATCTCAATCAGGCCGGCCACGGAGATCGAAATTTCAACCTTTACAGTGGCTCTTATTTCCAAAAAGGCAGCGGTCTATTCAGTGCTCTTGGAGGATTATTTAGGACACTGTTCTCCCTCATCAAGAGCGGTGCCAAAGTGGTCGGAAAAGAAGCTCTAAAAATGGGTTCCAACATTCTTGCCGAAATTGCCAGAACCTCTGCAACTCCTAAACAAGCCTTCGAAACCCATCTGAGAGAGGCAGGATCCAATTTAAAGCGCAAAGCCAAAACTAAAATCGATTCTATGATAGGGTAGGATCGAAAGCGAAAAACGAATAAGATAAAACGAAAACCCAAGAAGATAAAACGAAAACCCAAGAAGATAAAAAGAAAATCCAAAGATAAGAAGAAACAGTCTCGAACCAGACGCGTTCAACGTAAGGACATCTTTTCATCATGAGTGGCACGGTTTTCATGAACTCTGAATTAGACTTCTTTAAAGAACTCCCCGTTCAGACCAACATCGAGGAATCACAAATTCTTCAAATTAATCCGCAAAATGCCATTTCTAAGGATTCTCCCATAACTTTTCACTACTCTTCCAATGCCGAAGATTATCTTGAACTATCTTACGTCGTTCTAGAGGTTTTTCTTCAAATTTTGCACGACGACCATTCTGATCTTGCTGCCGACGAAAAAGTCACACTAGTTAACAAACCTCTCAACGCTCTCTTAGGCAGGTTAACGTCTCTCTCAATGACTTCAATATTGCCTTGTCTCAGCAAGGTTACCCTTACAGAACCTATCTTGAAACTCTTCTCAACTACTCCTCTGACGTCATGAATAACTGCTTCCAAATGTCCCTATGGTTCAAAGACACCGCTGGAAAGTTTGACGATTTTGACAACAATTTTGGTCTTAAACAACGTCTTGAATACTCCAAACAAAGCAATACATTTCAACACATGGGATGCCTATCCCACGGTTTCTTTAATCAGGATTTGCTTCTCCTCAATAACGCTGCTCTCACTATCACTCTCACTCCATCACCTTCTTCATTTCATCTCACAGCCGCAAATTCCTGTTTTAAGGGATACACAAAAATTATTGGTTCTCATCTTTATCTTAAGAGAGCTCGCCCCACTGCATCCATAAAGACGGACATCACGGGGCGCTCGCTAAAGCAAACGTCATCATGCCCTTCAAGGACGTGGACTATCAGGCTCTCAGCTTATCTTCGGGAATTACCTCGGTATCGTTTCCCAACGTTCTCGTTGGAAAGGTACCCAGGCGCATCACCTTGGCCATGACGACAGATAAGGCTCAGTCTGGGGATATCACCAAAAATCTTTTCAACTTTCAACACTTCAACCTCTCCTCTTTGCAACTCGCTGTCAACAACCGTCCCGTCCCCTCCCCCGCCGTCGTTCTCAACTTTGATAAAAATTTCTTTCTCCAAGGTTATCAAACTCTCCTTATTGCTCTCGCTAAAGTTTTCAATAACAAGGGCGTCATTATATCTAGATCCGAATATCCTAACGGATGCACCATTTTCTCATTTGATCTCACGGCTGACAGGTCCGCAGATCGAAATTATATTTGCGATCTACATCACGGTAATATCGGTATAAATCTCGAATTTCTTCATCCTTTAGCTGAACCCGTCTGCCTTCACGTCATCTCCGAAATTTACAGATTCGTTCAAATCGATTTCAACCGATCCATTCTCGTGAAATGAATACCCATCAAATTCACTCCTGCTTGTTCAAATTCAAAGCTTTCATAGGCGTTTTTGCTTGCGATCAAAATTCCTAACCCATTGCTTCTGCCACCACCTCCCATCGCTTTGGTGATCAACACCGATCCAAGTTATAAACCAGGACAACATTGGGTCTGCATCTTCGTTCCCAAAATGGTTATGGCGAATATTTCGACAGTTACGCTTTACCTCCTCTTCTTCCCTCCATCCTTCATTTTCTCAATGGGTATTGCGGTCCTAATTGGTAGTACAATACGCGGCGTTTGCAAGGAAACCGTTCCTCCACCTGCGGCCATTACGTAACAGCATTCCCTGCCCACCGATGCTGCCATGTTTATCCTTTCTTCTTCTTTTCTCAATTCCAAATTTCCGATTATCATTTCAACGATAAACTCATTTCTAAAACACATCGCATACGGTGTTCCTCCTCCTCCTCTTCTGCTCAAATATGTAGATCCCTCTCATCTTAAATACACGTCCGTGCGCTTGTCGCTTATTCGTCGTCCAGGCTTCAACCATGTAAGTACTCCCCGGTTTCGCTCTCTCTCTCTCTGTCTCTTACTCATGTTTTCCATTTTCCTATTAAATTTTTTTCATTGCAGGGCTCCTGTGCACTTCCTCAACGAGTCTTGTTATAAGTGCATCTCCTTGTCCTCTACAGACGTCACCATCTCTAGGTGCATCAAACCCGCATCTGTAACATTCTCTCCCGAGCAGTGGATTCGTTTCGTCCAAGAACTTGGTCAATAAAATTGAAGCCCATTTCAACTCTAAGCTACCATCTTCGAAGTATATCACCTCTGATTCCCTTTCCCTTCACTTCAAGCGTCTATTTGGAAAACCCGCCATCTTCTTCAAACCTGCTGGATTTTCCATTAACGAACAGGAATGGACAAGAATCAACGCGCTCAAATAGGAATGGACAAGCTTAAACAACAATCAACAAGACATCTTTTTGCTTTGATTTGTCCTAGCCCCTCCTCTGCACTTTACCCTCCCCTCACTTCGTTTCCTGCCGTCGTAGAGTAAAGATGCTGCGCAGTGTGCTACGGGATCTCTCCAACAGAGGACAGACTCCTCACATTATCGGCGTTAAGGACCTTCATCAAAACATTCCTTACACCGTCGTCGCCGCCCGGGCTATAAACACTCAGTTTGGTTGGACAACTGTACTCAAGCTTAAGGACGGCAGGGAGGTTTTCCTACCTTCTGCCTACAGCGGCCTTGATGAAGATTCCATAGCCCAACTCAACGCAGGTCCTTTCCTTATTACCTACAAAGCCATACAGCACATTCCAAACACCAACAAATACAAAAAGCATATCCTCAACTCCAGCGAAATCCCTCCCTTGCCATGACTTGCACAACGGATTTCTTCGATATCGGTAAGTTCATCAGTATTTTCATCTTGTTTTTTTTCCACCATTCGTTTTACCCTTATTCGTCTCCATTCTTTCTTTTAGGGCATAACCTAATGGCCTGCATTAAGTTCTCCATCTTCGAACAATTAGATGACCTTGGGAACCTCGTTGCCGTGATTTAATCTCCACCAACATCGATCGATTTGGAGCCTGCAAGATCGTCACCGTCTAACTCAACATCTCAAATGCCGCCATCATCAAATTCAGTTCGACACTTTAAAAATATCACCGGAGCTCGACACTGATCCAAACATCATTTATCCTTCGCCGAACAACCCATCCTTTGCTTTCACCCTTTCTTACTCCTGTGTGCCTACCCTCTTCTCAACCTCACCTCAACTTCTCTCACATTCATTTCAAATGTATCACTGAAGAAGAAAATAACCAAAATCCATGTATCATCAATTTTAAAATTATATTTTTAAAATAAGACGAGAAAGATCTCCTGCTGTGAACTTCCCCTCCACCCACCACATCTTACGCGCTTTTCCATCCCTCCTCCTACTTTCCTACATATAGATGCTCCCCTCAATACTCAGTCTGTGGCTCGTCGTGGCATGTCGTTAGAACAGTGTGCGGTATAACACTGCTCCTTCTGTTTTCATTCGACGTGCAGCTGCCAACTCCGTGGTCGTCTCACCCACCTGTGTCAGCGCTGCTACCAGGGATTCTACGAAGACCTCGCTGATCTCAACCTTCAGATTCAACAATTTCTCCGCACATACGCCCGTAGAAACAGCTCATGCCTTGCGGCTGCTTCTCCGTCTTCTTAAAGTTCATCGACAACGGCAGACAACTTCGAGTGCTCCTACCCACAGAACAACGAGTGCTCCTACAAAACGCAAACGTTATTTTTCAGCGTTACCCTCCAACAGACGTCGACGTTGTTTAGCAGCAACTTCCCATAGACGTACAGCAAGTGTGTGCACCATTCAGAAGGTGCGAGCAGCATTGGAACCTACCTTCCCCACACAAACTATATCGAAAGACCTCCACCGTTCGTTAAAAACTGCATTTTCTGCAAACAGTAATTATGGACGCCCTACGCCAGCTTCAGGTTCTATCCAACAGCTGCGACATCCTCAGCGTCTCCTCCCTACAACAAAACGTGCCGTACCTAGTGGTAGGCGTCAGATCCATCGATACCATTCACGGAACCAAAACTGTTGTTAAACTAGACGACAACTCAGAAGTATTCCTACCATCCAGATTCGGCAAAGCCACCCCTGAACTCATCGAAAACCTAAATTCTACCCCTTTCTGCATCATCTACAAGGACGAGGACAAACTTCGAAGTGGACTGAAAGGTTTCGTCGTCGGCTTCACCAACGCATAATCACTTGCAAAATGCTTTCTTCTTGTGCTCAAAGTAAGTCAAAAAGCAGTGTGCCTTATAATCAGTGGAAATATTTCCTGTATTCAATCAGCATTCAAAGAACATTCAAAAACAATTTTAACAATATGAAATATTTTGTAGCAAAAGAAGTATAAAGTGTAATACTTTCAGCGTCCTTTCCTGTAAGTAGTAGTAGTAGTAGATTTCGTATTTATCATTAAAATAAAAGTGCATCCTGTATATGTATATTCTCAATAAAAAAAGAAAGAAAATATACCAAAAAGGAATGAGCTGACCTAAGCAAAGCCAGAACCATCGATCCAATACGCCACTGATCTAGTTTCAAGCTGGTCGACCTCCGGCTCTGCATAGGCCAATCAAAGACATTCTTATTTTAACCAATCAAAACCTTACACGCCACTTCCTGCCTCAGTTTCAATCATGTACTCACCTGAATTTCTTGGTTTGACCGCCCAACAGTCAGTCTCCTTTCCCTCTCCTAAAGTCACGTAACCTTTATTCCAATGTATTTTTAATAAAAACACAAAGATAACCCCTTTTCCCCAAAACCTACTCCACCATGGTGTGCGCAGGGGGTGAGTGACAGATGCAGAGAGTCAAATGCGTCGGGTTGCGCGGGGTGGTTAAGGGATGCAGG
>CM060948.1:131671777-131729277 GCA_030765055.1 Mantis religiosa | reverse complement strand
AACCTCTTCCCTAGTGGATGAATCCTAAATATTTCCTGAGTCTTGGATCAATTTCGATTTGTAAGTAAGAATTAGTTAAATCAAGTGACGTGAATCTCGCTACCTTCCAATACCAGCCAGAACTTTTTCGATATTTTCTGTGCGCATGTTGTCGGAAGTTACATACTGGTTCAAGTTTCGCGAATCAATTGTCAAGCTCACTGCCCCATCTCGTTTTAGAATACGCAAAGGTTGCACACATGGAGTGTCTGATAACTCTATAGTTCCCTGTTCCAATATCTCGTCAAGTTTACTAGACACCGTGTCTTTCACGGCCAAAGGGATCATTGTGCACTTGTGGCGGGTTATTGGCATTTCTGCTATTTCAAATGAATACTGGTATGCGTTGCATAAGCCTATACGGTGAGTAAAAATTTCTCTGTGTGTCAATAAGAGCTGGTATAGGCGTTCCTTTTGTATTTCACTCAACTCAGTTAACCCTCTGATGCGAGTTTTCACCTGCTCGGAGAAGGGTTCTCTCTTCCTGTTCCCCATTTGTTTACTTTCTACATTCACTGTTGTCTCTGTTGTCTCAATTTTGACACCTGCTGCCTCTACAACTGCGTCATTGTACTCAACCACGTCTTGTAAATTCTGTGCCATTGACCTAATTATCTCGGCATCATTTCCCATGTTTACTAGTTTAAGGAAAAATTCTTCGTTTTGAATTTCTTCCTCTTCAGATAAAAACATGTTATCCTGTGACTGAGAGGTAAATGGTATTTGAGTTGTTACGCCTGCTATGGTGAATGTGGCCTGCGAGTGCTCGTAATCAATCACAGAGTACAGTGCGTTTAATTGGTCACTTCCGATAATGATATCCGTAGCTAGGTCTTTTACGACCAAACATATAAAATCTACGCCATATCCATTTATATTTGCATTTATTAAAATCTGCTGCGAAATCCTTTGTTTTGTTTCGCCGATAGCACCCGTGCACATTGCATTTTTGACTGGGAGGGACTGCAATTTTATGTCCAAATTAATTAGTTGATTGTAAAAATTCTCGCTGCAGAGCGTGACTGAAGATCCGGTGTCTAAAATAACTTGGGACACCCTGCCTGCAATTTCAGCAGTTATTCTTGGAGCTTCCATTATTTCTTGGTTTACTATAAATTCTGCGCAACCGATAGTTCTGTTAGAGTACAATTAGAATTTTGTGTTTTCTCCCTCACACAAATGTTCAAATTTACGTCACTTTGTGTTACTATATTATTATCATTAGTGTCCCCTATAGACTGAGGGCTCTGGGTGGCTTCTAACCGGGAAGGATGCGGTGACTCCATACGTCTCGTGTCTAGTTATCCGGCAGTGTCAGGGTTCGAATCTGAGTCGCTTGCGCCTGAGAATTTACATAGTTCGTATTGTAGTTGACACTGTTGGATGGGGCCCGCCTCGGTATCGTGGTGGTAGCACGTCTGCCGCACGCTCAAGAGCTCCCGAGTTCGAATCTCGGTCACCTTGAGTTATCTCGATAAGGTTTTTCCGGGGTTTTCCCTTATCCTGAAAGAAGAATGTCGGGTAACTCTAAGCTCTATGGACCCCGGGCTCATTTGAGCATCATTTCACCCATTTTATTCATCATTCGATATGACTTAACGTTGGAGGACGTAAATTACAAAACAAACTGTTGGATGGGGGTTTTGGTGGGCGTGGCACCTCTCTCTCAAGTGTCATATCAGTGTTTGTATTTGTTGGATTAAATGGACTTCTGGGCCGATGGGTTGGCTTAGTATATTCCTTGTGGAAATTTCTTTGTGGATTGCCCTGGTTCGTTCTTTCTCGCCTGTTGAATGACATGTACGGAATGGGATAGTTATATGGGGGCGATTATGGGTGTAATTCGTCCTCTCATTCCTCTCTCGTCGGTCGTATGGCCTAGAGGATCACTGTCTATTGGACCAGTTTGCGTCAACATGCCTGTTTTGAAGTCCTTCTGCCCTCATTCCGTCATTATTTTGTCTAGTGGGACGGGTATTTGTTATGTGCCACGTGACCGGCTCTTCTATCTGCAGTTCATGACTCTGCAATAGCCTTGCTGAGGATTAGGGGCCTTGCAACAACTAAATGGTGACAAATCATATTTGGGTAATGTCTAAACAAAAGCTGAGGATCAAGTAATTTGCTCAACTGACTCAATCTTAAGAAGTAGTCATGGATTCGTTGTTAGCACGCTGATATCTCCCGTTATTAATCTGACTGCGAACGTTGTACTGAGCGACCGCTTTCCAATATTTCTGTAGGAATTCAGTTCTAGAGTGTTCGTACTGCGCCAATTTGCCGATTGTTAGACGAAACCAGCTTAAAGTAGACCCACTTAACCTCCTCTGAATTATGACCATTTTATAATTGTCGGGTATCCCTCTCAACGCAAAATAGGACTCAGTATCATTAATAAACCGCTTCGCAATGTCACGAGCGCTGTCAAAGGTCGATAGAGGAAGTTCATTAAGGCAATTCATGGGCATAGACGGAGGTGGGCGTGTCTCGGTACCTTGAAATAGGTAACTATTTTTAGGAGATAACAATGGAACGCTGACATGATTGCATACTCTTCCCTCGACACTTATACCACTGCACCGTTGAGGCATGGCACTGCATATTACTGGCTTCGTGCCTCATCGCTGCTCCCGTCCGATATGACTTAACGTTGGAGGATGTAAAATTACAAAAAAAAAAAAAAAAAAAAAAAAAAAAATCGCTGCTCGTATCTCAGTTCCGGCAATTTCCTTTGCGTTTTCTTGCAATCTGTCGTACTGGGCGGCAACGGCGTGTGCCATTTCTTCCTTACTTTATTAATTTCACTAAGGTTTAAGCCTTGGTTTTAACTCATTACAGTTTTCAATCGATCTAGTTCTATATTAATTACTATTTCCAATGCTTTATGTCTCTCTTCCATAGTGAAACATATGGTTCTCGCCTCGGAATTTACTTGTTCTAAATTATTTCTTAGAGCTACATCCACTGTCTCTCTGATGCTGCCAACTTCGTTTCTACACTCAGATAATATCTGGTTCATTTCTACCTGCGTGGACCCCATTTCACTCTTAATGACACCTATTTCTACTTGTAGTGTATCTCTGACGCGATTAACCTCACCCACTACTCTATTTAGTCGCTTCTCTAACTCAGAGCTCAGCTCACATTGTTTCTCCGAAAATTTTGCTTCTTGTTCCCTAAGTTGTTGACTTAACCTTAACTCCATTTCAGTATTTTGCGTTGTTATTTTACTATCTAATGTGCTAACTCTAGCTGTGATTTTGCAGTCTAACCTATCAACTCTAGCAGCAATCTCATTACCTTGTGCTGTGATTTTACTGTCTGAGATATTCATTTTTTCTATCAACTGATGCATAAAGCTATCCATACTGGTTAGTCCTAGGTCAGCAAGGGGAGGAGATTGCTCTGCCCTTCTAACTTCTACCTCTGGGACTATTTTTACATTAGTTTCCGTAGCCCGAAATCAACTATTCATTATCATACACCTGTCATCAGCCATTTCGTTATGTTTCCCTATTACTTTTCTATTCCTAAGTATCATTCACTTACAGCGATTACTGACTCGTTTCTTGAAGAAAGGAAACCAGCTTGTTTTGTTACACTATTCTCTTCCCTATCACTGGCAGCATCAGCGTATGTATGTATAAATGGTTTGACACGAGATTGTAAGACTGTTAAGTATACAATTGAAATTGGTTGCACTTACTCGTTGATGTCCATGTCCGTTGTTAGGGTAATCCTCGGTAGGGGAATAACACTGATTTGACGCTTTCACTGGAAAGGGATATAGGTTGATGTTTCCTGGGGTTGTTCTGCTGGTGATAGCCGTTGTGTCGCCTCCGTCGTCAACTTCCGCCGGTGTTACACAACTCGAACTCCGTTGCGTCTGTTCTCCGTGGATGCTGTAGTTTCCCTGCCACGTTGGTCAGAACTCCGAAACAAGCACACTGGTTGCCACCTTATGACGTTGTCTCACAGTTCAGCGGTCATACACATTGCTCAGGGCCTCGAAGAAATACACGTTAGTCGCCAAAAACTATGACGCCGTATTCAGGACTTTGTGATCCAGGTTGGTCACCAAATGGTTGCTGGTACGGTCAAGACTTAGATAACCACGTTGGGTGCCAAATTATGAGGCACTCCTTGCGTTAGGAACCTGGTTGAGTCCTCCCAGCACTCAACACCTCATAAAGTAGGGAAGGTGACGGGTGAGGGTTACGGATGGAGGAGGTTTACAGGAAAGGTCGGGGTTTTCCTCGGAGCTCGCTCTGCATGGACTCTCTGCTTTGCTCCAGGGTCTGGGATACGTCCTGACTAGGTGTGGTGTGATTAGCGAAGAAAACACCTCGACTATTCCATAATCGATTTATTCACAATTGTAATCAGATACCTCACTCGCTACCTGAAAAGTCGCTGTTTGCAGTCTCGTGTGATGTGTATGGAGGTAACAATAGAGTTATTTACACGTGTTGTGTATTCTGTGTATTCTTACCGCAATTGTATATATAACGTTACTTCATTACGCCCCGACCGAAAGAGAATAAGTGTTTCTGTTATCAAACTCACGAATCCACTATCCCTTGGATTTCCCCCTCTATAGTTACACTTTGAATTTTGTGTAAATTAAGTGTGTAAGTTCTACACTGTAATTGGTTAGTTTCAATTTGGAGTGTGAACTATCGTACGAATTTTGTATGTGCGCCCCACAGCGTCCACTTACTTAATTCCGAAGGAGGTACGCTGCGAAAGTTTAGGAATTCAGTTAATCTACAACGCCATTGTATCGATCACGTACGTATTGCCATGAAAGAGAGTACAGAGCGACAGACCGACCCTCCACATGGTTCGCAGGTATTGTTCCTAGGGGTGAACCTTGTTACGAAGAAAGCCGACCGAACTGTGCTCTCAATCTTGATGGACCTCATGTTTCTGTGTCTCCGTTCATCTACATTTCTAGTCCATCAAACACTTCTTATTTCATATATATATATATATATATATATATATATATATATGCCCTATCTACTATAATGTGTTTTTCTGTATTAGTTATGTATTTCCTTTTGCTGCAAAATAATCAGTATAAAATATCTATGTTATCTAATATTATTTTGATATAACACATACTAAGAGATCTTATGTTCGTGACCAAGGGGAACAGTTAGAGAGTACTTCAGAAACATTCTAAACACAACTTTTAAGGCAAGTAGCAATTATGTATACGTTAATTGTGGAGGTGTATAATGTGTTTTTACAATGTAGTTGATTATGTTAAACCAAAACATACCCAACCACTGAGATTATGAACATTATATATATGTTAAGTGTAATATAAGTAATAAAACCATTTCAAGCATCTTCAAGATCCGCACATTGCAAGTCAGTTCAAGGTAGACGTCATATGATTAAGTTGAAACTTGGATACAGAATGAAATAAATTGAATATATTAAAAATAGGTTCATTTAAAATTCCACAGTTCAAGATGCATAATCGTTTCATTGTTTGAAATGTGTAGTGTTTAACGCCCGCTTTTACTACATACGGCACCGCAGGCGATTACACTGATGATACATGAGATGAAGATGGAGCACCGGTGGAATGAGATGGCTGGGGAAACCGGAGATCCTGGAAAAAAACCGCCCCAGCGCCGTGTTGTCCACCACAATTCTCACTTTGCGGTCGCCTGGTATCAAACCCGGGCCGTCTTGGTGAGAGCCAAGTGGTCTAACCACTGAGTCACGGCGCGGCCTTCGTTGTTTGAGGTTCCGTGAATGAATTTCGAAAATAATTCGGAAAGCGTTATGAAAGATTTTGAAAGCCTGTCAGAGGCATTAAGCGATACTAAAATATGCATGAAAATACCCTACTAAAGGAATAAATATCTGAAGTAAGCCATAAAACAACTACAGTAAAACAGAAATTAATCAGCCATTTTAATGAAATACCCTAAAAAATCCAAAACACCATTAACAGTCTGTAAAATGTCCATATTAAAACTCTAAAAATCGTTAAAAGGTGAGCAAATACCTGCTCCGATGTTCTGAGTATTCCATAAAGTAGCTAGAATACCGGTCCCAATGTCCAACATGCCTTCACAATACCCAAGATACCTGTATCGTAACTCGATGTAGTCCTATAAGTGTTAGAAATACTTTTAGAAGCAATGAAATGTCCTGAAAATAATTTGAAATCTGTTGGTTATTTTTATGAAATAGCTGAATCAACACCCAAAGTGCCTCTGAAAAGTAGCCTAAATGTCATGGAAGGTTCCCTATGCATCCCTAGCAGAATGCAAACCCTTCTGAAAAAGCAACTATTATTAAAGAGGAATAGCCCACAACTGTGTATGTCTATGATATAATAAAGACATGTGACCTATTTTTAATTTATGAATACATTAAAGATAACAAAATTAGCATTTTTGAAAAAAAGTCTTCTACCACAGGCCATGAAAAAAGATGAAAATATTAAGATCAATATAATTTCAGTCCGTTCTGGTATTTGTTTTTGTTGACCAATTAAGTGATAGTTGTTTTGATATTGTTTTCCAGATTTTCAGCATATCTAAATTTATTTAGACAGTTATAGAAGTAGTAAATTGCCTAATAAAAGTTATTTATTGAAATGCTCCATTTAACTTTTATTTTTAATGTATAATGTTTACAGTTTCTGGATGACTAGTAGTTAGTATTGTAACGCGAGCGCTGGAACACCCTGTGAAGCAGCTGAGAGCGGGAGACAGGGAAGGTTCGGTTAGCCACGCCCTCGCCTCGTTTGTCCTATAGTGGTGACAGGCTGTGGTCAGGGGAAAAACATGACTGTGTCGTCTGTTTCTCTACACCTGTTTCTCGAAGTTACGGAATCTGGAACATTCCCCTGGTCACTAGAAACCGGCGATATTCCTATATAAAGAGGGTTACAGACGGACAGGGTTGGTTGGTTTTGTCAGTTAGTGAGTGAGGAGACAGTCAGTTCTTGGTGTAAGAGTTAGTCAGTGACGTGTTAATGAACGAAAAGATTGTGCAACGGAAGACTGTACGTAACTGTGAAGGTGTACCGGAGCTTACGTAGCCGCGAGTACAAGGAAATTGTAACGGACGAACTGGTGAATTGTAACTGTGTGCAGCACGAAATTCTGTGTAATTGGCAAGAGTTTAACTGTAAGTCGGTGGAAATAAAGAACATTGTTGAGTGGTGTAATTGGACTTTTCATTTCACGAACCCACAAAGTCACACTGGTGTCAGGAAGCGGAAAGATAACATCACTGAACATTCCAACCATGGACGCGGCATTGGAAAAAATTTTGGAGAAGATGATGGAAATGAAGGCCGAATTAACAGAGAAGACGGAAGCGGCAAATAACAGCTTGGCCGCGAAGATGAACGAGTTAACAACAAAAACAGAAGCGGCAAATGACAACCTGGCCGCAAAGCTGGAAGAAATGAATGTGTGTAGTGTTTAACGCCCGCTTTTACTACATACGGCACCGCAGGCGATGACACTGATAATACATGAGATGAATATGGAGCACCGGTGGAATGAGATGGCGGGGGAAACCGGAGGTCCCGGAGAAAACCCGCCCCAACGCCGTGTTGTCCACCACAAATCTCACTTTGCGGTCGCCTGGGATCGAACCCGGGCCGCCTTGGTGAGAGCCAAGCGGTCTAACCACTGAGCCACGGCGTGGCCTGGAAGAAATGAAGACGGCAACTGAAAACCTCGCTGCAAAAATAGAAGCGGCAAACAACAACCTCATCGCCGAGTTGAAACAAATGAAGACGGCCAACGACAACATCACCGCGGAACTGAAACAAATGAAGACGGCCAACGACAACATCACCGCGGAACTGAAACAAATGAAGACGGCCAACGACAACATCACCGAGAAGATGGAAGAAATGAAGGCCGAGTTAACCACAGAAATGAGAGCAGCGAACGGCAGTCTGGCCACGGAAATGAAGGCGGCGAACGAGGCTCTCGCGGCAAAGTTTGAGGAACGGTTGGCCGGCGTGAGGGATGACGTCACGAACCTGGGCAAGCGGAAGGGTCAAGTAGACGACCGCCTTAATGATTTAGAGGAAAAGGCCGACAACATCGCAAAACCCCTCACCCGCCTGACGGAGGAAAACCGGCCTTATGTGTGGACGGAGGACGCCGAAGACGCTTTCCAGCACCCGAAGGAGATCCTGTGCAGTGCTCCAATTTTGGGTTTCCCACAACCGGGTGGCGCCTTCATTGTGGACACCGACGGCAGCGACCATTGCATTGGAGGTGTCCTATCGCAGATCCCGGACGGCCATGAGCGCACAAGAGTGGAAGAGAAGGAGCGTGTCGCAGCAGTCCGAGTAGTTGTGGCAGTACCTGCTGAAGGCTGGGATAGCGCAGGCCTGAGGAGGGAGCAGCTGGCGGACGCAGACTTGGGGCCACTCTTGAGGGAAGTGGACGCAGGGACGAGGCCAACCTGGGAGGACATCGCACCGAGGAGCGCCACCTACAAGTCGTACTGGGCCCAATGGGACTCGTTGAAGACCAGAGTGGGCGTGCTGTTCCGGGTATGGGAGTCACCCGATGGGAAGGCGCAGAGAGGACAGTTGGTACTTCCCCGGAGTAAGGTCCCGGAAGTCTTGGAGGAAGTGCACGCCGGTACTTCAGGAGGACACCTGGGAGCGAACCGTATGATTCACAAACTACGGCAGCGCTACTTTTGGCTAAGACTCCGAGCAGATGCTGGTGGTACACCTGGACCGCCTCGCACGCTACGATGGGGCTGTTCGGGGCGAACAGCTTTGAGGAGGGAGCAGTGTAACGCGAGCGCTGAAACACCCTGTGAAGCAGCTGAGAGCGGGAGACAGGGAAGGTTCGGTTAGCCACGCCCTCGCCTCGTTTGTCCTATAGTGGTGACAGGCTGTGGTCAGGGGAAAAACATGACTGTGTCGTCTGTTTCTCTACACCTGTTTCTCGAAGTTACGGAATCTGGAACATTCCCCTGGTCACTAGAAACCGGCGATATTCCTATATAAAGAGGGTTACAGACGGACAGGGTTGGTTGGTTTTGTCAGTTAGTGAGTGAGGAGACAGTCAGTTCTTGGTGTAAGAGTTAGTCAGTGACGTGTTAATGAACGAAAAGATTGTGCAACGGAAGACTGTACGTAACTGTGAAGGTGTACCGGAGCTTACGTAACCGCGAGTACAAGGAAATTGTAACGGACGAACTGGTGAATTGTAACTGTGTGCAGCACGAAATTCTGTGTAATTGGCAAGAGTTTAACTGTAAGTCGGTGGAAATAAAGAACATTGTTGAGTGGTGTAATTGGACTTTTCATTTCACGAACCCACAAAGTCACACTGGTGTCAGGAAGCGGAAAGATAACATCACTGAACATTCCAACCATGGACGCGGCATTGGAAAAATTTTTGGAGAAGATGATGGAAATGAAGGCCGAATTAACAGAGAAGACGGAAGCGGCAAATAACAGCTTGGCCGCGAAGATGAACGAGTTAACAACAAAAACAGAAGCGGCAAATGACAACCTGGCCGCAAAGCTGGAAGAAATGAATGTGTGTAGTGTTTAACGCCCGCTTTTACTACATACGGCACCGCAGGCGATGACACTGATAATACATGAGATGAATATGGAGCACCGGTGGAATGAGATGGCGGGGGAAACCGGAGGTCCCGGAGAAAACCCGCCCCAACGCCGTGTTGTCCACCACAAATCTCACTTTGCGGTCGCCTGGGATCGAACCCGGGCCGCCTTGGTGAGAGCCAAGCGGTCTAACCACTGAGCCACGGCGTGGCCTGGAAGAAATGAAGACGGCAACTGAAAACCTCGCTGCAAAAATAGAAGCGGCAAACAACAACCTCATCGCCGAGTTGAAACAAATGAAGACGGCCAACGACAACATCACCGCGGAACTGAAACAAATGAAGACGGCCAACGACAACATCACCGCGGAACTGAAACAAATGAAGACGGCCAACGACAACATCACCGAGAAGATGGAAGAAATGAAGGCCGAGTTAACCACAGAAATGAGAGCAGCGAACGGCAGTCTGGCCACGGAAATGAAGGCGGCGAACGAGGCTCTCGCGGCAAAGTTTGAGGAACGGTTGGCCGGCGTGAGGGATGACGTCACGAACCTGGGCAAGCGGAAGGGTCAAGTAGACGACCGCCTTAATGATTTAGAGGAAAAGGCCGACAACATCGCAAAACCCCTCACCCGCCTGACGGAGGAAAACCGGCCTTATGTGTGGACGGAGGACGCCGAAGACGCTTTCCAGCACCCGAAGGAGATCCTGTGCAGTGCTCCAATTTTGGGTTTCCCACAACCGGGTGGCGCCTTCATTGTGGACACCGACGGCAGCGACCATTGCATTGGAGGTGTCCTATCGCAGATCCCGGACGGCCATGAGCGCACAAGAGTGGAAGAGAAGGAGCGTGTCGCAGCAGTCCGAGTAGTTGTGGCAGTACCTGCTGAAGGCTGGGATAGCGCAGGCCTGAGGAGGGAGCAGCTGGCGGACGCAGACTTGGGGCCACTCTTGAGGGAAGTGGACGCAGGGACGAGGCCAACCTGGGAGGACATCGCACCGAGGAGCGCCACCTACAAGTCGTACTGGGCCCAATGGGACTCGTTGAAGACCAGAGTGGGCGTGCTGTTCCGGGTATGGGAGTCACCCGATGGGAAGGCGCAGAGGGGACAGTTGGTACTTCCCCGGAGTAAGGTCCCGGAAGTCTTGGAGGAAGTGCACGCCGGTACTTCAGGAGGACACCTGGGAGCGAACCGTATGATTCACAAACTACGGCAGCGCTACTTTTGGCTAAGACTCCGAGCAGATGCTGGTGGTACACCTGGACCGCCTCGCACGCTACGATGGGGCTGTTCGGGGCGAACAGCTTTGAGGAGGGAGCAGTGTAACGCGAGCGCTGAAACACCCTGTGAAGCAGCTGAGAGCGGGAGACAGGGAAGGTTCGGTTAGCCACGCCCTCGCCTCGTTTGTCCTATAGTGGTGACAGGCTGTGGTCAGGGGAAAAACATGACTGTGTCGTCTGTTTCTCTACACCTGTTTCTCGAAGTTACGGAATCTGGAACATTCCCCTGGTCACTAGAAACCGGCGATATTCCTATATAAAGAGGGTTACAGACGGACAGGGTTGGTTGGTTTTGTCAGTTAGTGAGTGAGGAGACAGTCAGTTCTTGGTGTAAGAGTTAGTCAGTGACGTGTTAATGAACGAAAAGATTGTGCAACGGAAGACTGTACGTAACTGTGAAGGTGTACCGGAGCTTACGTAACCGCGAGTACAAGGAAATTGTAACGGACGAACTGGTGAATTGTAACTGTGTGCAGCACGAAATTCTGTGTAATTGGCAAGAGTTTAACTGTAAGTCGGTGGAAATAAAGAACATTGTTGAGAGGTGTAATTGGACTTTTCATTTCACGAACCCACAAAGTCACAGTATTATTAATCGTTTCCCTAAAATCACTCATTCCTCTCAAACTGCTTAATGAGAGTGGTATAGTGTAAAACAATTAATTTTTTTTTTACTTTTAGTTGTGTATTTCATTACATGTTTGAGGTTCTTTCTCAAAGGTGTTTCCTTAAACTTAGGTAAATGCCAGGTAATGTATGGGGCAACTAATCTCATCAAAATTGAAACATGTGTTATGTATAATACATAGCTAACATATTACAATGTTATTCTAAACTTTCCATGTAATACAATGAATTACTCATTTATTCATCACTTTAAACCCTTCAGCAATCCCTACAGTGTTATTACAGAACATTACGTTAGAGCTTATTTGTAAAATATTCAAGTTTATTATTTCTGTCATTTATATCACTTTGTGCAACAGCTGCAGTTTTATGTTAAAGTGTCTTTGTTTTAAATGGAAAAGTTTACTGAGTTATTCATATGATTTACAAATGTGTATAATATTATACAGAACGTGTTGCTAAAGTTTCTTTGTCATTACGTGAATTAGCCATGCTGCATCACTTAAGTGTTTTGAGTTATAGTTAGTATTGTTCTATAGATTCCTTGTAATTGATTTAGTTTTATTACTCATGTTAGTTAAGTAAATGTCAGATTAATTTGTTATATTAATGAGCCAGAATAATAAAAGGAAGCAGTAACTGTCAAAACAATGTTATTATTCAAATTTTCCTGTCAAATACTATATCCTATTGTTAATTCCTTGAAAGTTCACACAACATTTTAGGTTAATTGAAGTAGAAAATAACGCAGGTGCCATGCAGAAAATTCACTGCAAGATTCAGCTGTTTATGTCCCAATACTCTATTGCTACAGATTATATAAGATAATTATATGAGCTTTTAGAAAATGCAACAACTTCGAAACTGCAGTCACAACACTCAAAGCTCACGTAATTATCTTTGTGCATCTGTAGCAATGCGGTATTGGAACATATCACCAGCTGACAGGTCTGAAAAACACAGCTATTGTATTCCGGGAACGTAACATCTTTGGATGCGCGATTTTTTATAATTTAGTTCGCCACTCGAAAATAGGGGCGCTGCGATCACCTCGTGTTGCCAACGATTAACATTGGAGGTTCACTTCTAATAAGTATATGTTCTGTGGTGAAAGGCATTAATAAAGATAAGAGGTGACATTCATGTAGTTTAGCATTTGGGTTGGAAAAGTACATACACTAAAATTGTGCCCAGTGAAAGATTAAGACCTAAAAGCCAAAATCCTCCCATAGATAATAATTTTTACAGATTTAATATTAAAGTGTTTACGAGATATGTCTTAATCTTTTCTTCAATTGTTAATTTTTTACTATCTACATTCTCCACTGCCTCCTGATATCACTATATCAGAACAGTGTCGTCTACAACAACGTCCATGACAAATTTCAGGAAGTAATTGGTGTCGCATTTTGTCGCTATATTTCTGAAAAGGGTGTACTAAATATGTTTCCTAGAAGTGATAATTCTAATAAACGTCCATCACTGTTGCAGGAAGTGCATATGAGAAATCTAAGTCTGAGATTATTACAGTTACAGCTCTCTGAGCAAGCAGCGAGACAGGTAGATGCGAAAGAATTACATAATACTGGACTTTATTCAGAAGAATTTAGTGTTCGGGAGCATCTGATGTGTTTGGCTATAGGTGCTAATGGGGCCAACATTCAGCAGGCTCGTAAAGTTGAGGGAATAATTAGCATAGAACGTAGAGGAAATTCCAACATCTTTCGAATATACGGAGTAAGTAAGGAGTCAGTGAAGAAAGCACGGAGTTTGCTGGAGTACAGTGAAGAATTAATTCAAATTCCACGAATCGTGGTGAGAAAAGTGATTGGAAAAGATGCACGAGTCATACAGGAAATAGTGGACAAAAGTGGAGTGGTGCGACTAAGAATTGAGGGTCATAATGAACCACGGCCTACAGTTCCTCATGAAGAGGGTAAATATCCTTTCATTTTTGTGGGCACAGTGGAGAACATTTCTCATGCAAAAGCTCTTCTGGAACATCATTTGGCACATTTGAAAGAAGTAGAAGCAATAAGGCAGAGAAACCTTGAAATAGACCAACAGCTCCGCTACTACCAACAGCTCCGCAACTACCAACAGTCAATGCAAAGGATCAATGATCGAGGCTATAATTCTGATATGAATAGAGGAAATGTTCGAGATAGAGGAAATACAATGCGAGGCCAAGGCAGAGGAAGAGGCCAACAGCTCCGCAACTACCAACAGTCAATGCAAAGGAGCAATGATCGAGGCTATAATTCTGATATGAATACAGGAAATCTTCGAGGTAGAGGAAATAAAATGAGAGGCCAAGGCAGAGGAAGAGGCCAACAGCTCCGCAACTACCAACAGTCAATGCAAAGGAGCAATGATCGAGGCTATAATTCTGATATGAATAGAGGAAATCTTCGAGGTAGAGGACATACAATGAGAGGCCAAGGCAGAGGAAGGGGCCGTGTCCGTGGTCGTGGCGGCTTAGGCAGACGTGCTGACCCGAGACTGAACTCCAACTCATACCCAGCTTGAGATGCGCTGGAAGATGATGCAGGAAACGTGGTGCAGCCTAGGCAGCAAATTCACGTTAGGTGCAGCACCATGGGCACTAACAATTACTGAAAATAATGCTGTCACTAGGTAAGGACATCCTGAAATAAAAGTGTGTTGGCTCAAGCAAATTAAAAAAGTTAAGAATGTATACTTGAAATTAATGTACCAGTCCTTTATTTACTTTTCACCTTCAAGTGGATTTTGGCGTTTTTCAAACCAGTTTAGGTGCAGGTAAATTCTGTGAATAGCAACAAGTTATTCAACCAACGGAAATGATCATTTTTGTTGTCAATTGTGGAAGAGAAGCTGATTCTGCTATGCTGTTAAGCACAGGCCCAGGAAAGAAATACCAACGCGAACAGAACTGTTGAAGAGGTAACAATAAAATGAAGCTTTCCAATTTTTTAAACTATTGTACGCCCCTAATATTCCACCCTGAAGAATTAAATCCATTGGTATTCTGTTATGTAACTTAAATAGATGAAATACAATATTAGTTTAAATGTGATTTTCAGCGTCCTGATTAAGAGATTATATTTGAAGCAGAAAGGAAGTGGTACCTGTAAAGAAAATGTACCGATTTGAAACAACTGAAATTGCATATGATGTAAGCGTTCAACATTCATGAAGTACTATTCTGTCATTCACGCTTAATTTTTAAATTAATATGAACCTTCAGTTAATAGCAAAAAGCTTGTTTGGCTCTCTTTGATCTGCATTATTTTTTGTTATAGTTGCAAGACATTTTTTGTTGTCTGTGTTGTTCATGTTAACAAGTATGCTTAGATACACAATTTATATAACATTCATACAGTTATTTAAGATAAAATAATAATTTACAAAGAAAGAAAACAAAGCTGTTTATCACATTGCTGTTTATCATTGGACACCAGAAAAGAAATTAGTTTGATTCATTTTTACTATAATAGTTTATTATAAGGACAGGTTAGTAAAAATAACTTGAATGTTTATACTCTCATTGTTGTTTTGTTATTAATATACTATTAGTGTAAAACTGTTCGAAATTTTGACATGTTATGTTCAAGAGTTAAATAAACCATATTTTCTTCTCAAGATTACTTAAGTCTTCATACAAGTTGTGCTGTAGTTGAAGAGGTGAAAGAAGCTAAGGTCCTTCATCCTGTAATATCATAAGATCTATATTAATTAATTGTGCATGAATTTTGTGAACAGCAGTGAGCTTTATAAATGAAAAAGGTTTGATCAAATCAATATTAATGGGATTAAACCAATTGCGAAATGTCCAGATTGGTTCTGTGAGTACTATGGAAATTTCAATTGTACAACTCATACCATTGTACAACTTGCTTCAGAGCATTTTATTCAAGAATAATTGTATCATGAAATATAAAGTAGTAAAGTGTAGTAGTAAAGTGTTGGATCATGCCATTTGACCTTGAAGTTCATGCCATTTGACCTTGAATGACCTTCGAGGTCATGCAATATGACCTAGAAAATTTTGACCTTGAAGGTCATGCCATTTGACCTTGAAGGTCATGGTGCACTGTCTGGACTGGGACGCACCCCCGTCGCACTCCCAGGCACCCCCGTGCACCCTCTATAATTTCTGCATCCCCCCAGGCACCACGCGCAAACTGGAACTTCTGCATCCTTCTACGCACTCCCGCGCACCCTCTTGACTCTCTACATTTGCCACCCACCCCCGGGGCACCCCAGTGCACCCCGGTGCACCCTCTTGAATTTCTGCATTCCCCAGGCACTTTTGCGCACCACCACCTTACTTGCGCATTCTTTGACGTACTCCCGCGCACCCGATGCACGCTATTGACTCTGTGCATGTGCCACCTACCCCCGGCGCAATACAGCGGACCCTCTTGACTTGCTGCATCCTTTGACGCACCCCCTTGACCACCAGCATTCCCCGACGCACCCTCGACGCACTTCCCTACCCCGAGCACCCTTCGGACAGGCTGCATTTGCTGCACTGGCTGCATTCTCCGTTGACGAACTGATCTACGCGTGTGCGCACGCGTTCGCGTTCGCGTACATGGCGCGGCGCCCCGGGAGATTGACCTTGGGTCTGCAGGCCATTTGACTTTGAAGGTTATGGTGATTTTTTTTATTTTTATTAAGAATACATTGGAATAAAGGTCAGGTGACTTTACGAGAGGGAATGGAGACTGACAAGTGTCTAGTTGGGCGGCCAAGGATAAAGGAAGAAATTCAGGTGATGACATGATTGAAACTGAGGCAGGAAGTGACGTGTAAGGCTTTGATAGGTTAAAATAAGAATGTTTTTGATTGGCCCATTCACAGCCGGATTTCGACCAATGGGGAAAAGGGGTTATCTTTTTTTATTTTTTTTTTAAGAATACATTGGAATAAAGGTCACGTGACTTTACGAGAGGGAATGGAGACTGACAAGTGTCTAGTTGGGCGGCCAAGGATCAAAAGGAAGAAATTCAGGTGATGACATGATTGAAACTGAGGCAGGAAGTGACGTGTAACGCTTTGATAGGTCAAAATAAGAATGATTTTGATTGGCCCATGCAGAGCCGGATTTCGACCAATGGGGAAAAGGGGTTATCTTTTTTATTTTTTTAAGAATACATTGGAATAAAGGTCACGTGACTTTAGGAGAGGGAATGGAGACTGACAAGTGTCTAGTTGGGCGGCTAAGGATTGAAAGGAAGAAATTCAGGTGAGTTTATTATTGAAACGGAGGCAGGAAGTGACATGTAAGGCTTTGATTGGTTAAAATAAGAATTTTTTTGATTGGCCCATGCAGAGCCGGATTTGGACCAATGGGGATAAGGGGTTACCTTTTTTTATTTATATTAAGAACTGGAACGTCCGGTATTGTAGAAGAAAGCAAATTGCTTGTGTGTGCATTTTATTCTTCTAAAAAAGAGTCAGACTTCCGGGTTACAGAAAAAATGCAACATTGCACAAATGTCCTGCTGCAGGTACGTGGATATCTGAGCGTACAGTATACTGTTTTCGCCCTTTGTTCTGTTTGAACGGCTATAGCCCGACTTTTGCATTCATTTTCCCTTTAAGAGAACTATTGGAAGCACGCGTGCAAGAAATAGCTGATTAAAAATAGAACTTCATCAGAATGAACAGTATTGAAACAATATGTGTTGCGCTCCTTTAATGCGCGCTGACTTCCTCCCCACCTCTTTTTATACCGGAAGTTACGCAACCAAAACACCCACGTCTTTGTTCCTGTTAACGTGAGAACTGCTTTTTAGGCAGTTTTTTCAGTAATTTCTAAGAAAACACGATGCTTCGCATTTCACTGCCGGCAATAGGAGGAAGTGACGTGTAAGGTTTCAAATGGTTAAAATAAGAATGTCTTTGATTGGTCGAGAGGGGTAAAGGCAGATTTGTGAGAAAATAAATTGCCTGTGGGTGCATTACATTCTTTTAAAAAGAGCATACAGCGGAAATATATAATAACATTTAGCTGCATTAACATGAATTAGACCAATAATAAGTTTAAAGTACGTGGTGCGTAAGTGATGAGAGTGCGAAAAGTAGACATTTCCCTATATTGTATTTGAATACATTCCAGCAATGTATTGGCTTGGCTTTTACCTACACGTCCGCTGCTCTAGAGAAAACAGAACTGCTTGTGTGTGTGTGTGCGTGTGCGTGTGTGCGTGCGTGCGTGCCTGGGTGTGTGTGTGCGTGTGTGAGAGATCTTATGTTCGTGACCAAGGGGAACAGTTAGAGAGTGCTTCAGAAACATTCTAAACACAACTTTTAAGGCAAGTAGCAATTATGTATACGTTAATTGTGGAGGTGTATAATGTGTTTTTACAATGTAGTTGATTATGTTAAACCAAAACATACCCAACCACTGAGATTATGAACATTATATATATGTTAAGTGTAATATAAGTAATAAAACCATTTCAAGCATCTTCAAGATCCGCACATGGCAAGTCAGTTCAAGGTAGACGTCATATGATTAAGTTGAAACTTGGATACAGAATGAAATGAATTGAATATATTAAAAATAGGTTCATTTAAAATTCCACAGTTCAAGATACATAATCGTTTCATTGTTTGAAATGTGTAGTATTTAACGCCCGCTTTTACTACATACGGCACCGCAGGCGATTACACTGATGATACATGAGATGAAGATGGAGCACCGGTGGAATGAGATGGCTGGGGAAACCGGAGATTCCGAAAAAAAACGCCCCAGCGCCGTGTTGTCCACCACAATTCTCACTTTGCGGTCGCCTGGTATCAAACCCGGGCCGTCTTGGTGAGAGCCAAGTGGTCTAACCACTGAGTCACGGCGCGGCCTTCGTTGTTTGAGGTTCCGTGAATGAATTTCGAAAATAATTCGGAAAGCGTTATGAAAGATTTTGAAAGCCTGTCAGAGGCATTAAGCGATACTAAAATATGCATGAAAATACCCTACTAAAGGAATAAATATCTGAAGTAAGCCATAAAACAACTACAGTAAAACAGAAATTAATCAGCCATTTTAATGAAATACCCTAAAAAATCCAAAACACCATTAACAGTCTGTAAAATGTCCATATTAAAACTCTAAAAATCGTTAAAAGGTGAGCAAATACCTGCTCCGATATTCTGAGTATTCCATAAAGTAGCTAGAATACCGGTCCCAATGTCCAACATGCCTTCACAATACCCAAGATACCTGTATCGTAACTCGATGTAGTCCTATAAGTGTTAGAAATACTTTTAGAAGCAATGAAATGTCCTGAAAATAATTTGAAATCTGTTGGTTATTTTTATGAAATAGCTGAATCAACACCCAAAGTGCCTCTGAAAAGTAGCCTAAATGTCATGGAAGGTTCCCTATGCATCCCCAGCAGAATGCAAACCCTTCTGAAAAAGCAACTATTATTAAAGAGGAATAGCCCACAACTGTGTATGTCTATGATATATAAAGACATGTGACCTATTTTTAATTTATGAATACATTAAAGATAACAAAATTAGCATTTTTGAAAAAAAGTCTTCTACCACAGGCCATGAAAAAAGATGAAAATATTAAGATCAATATAATTTCAGTCCGTTCTGGTATTTGTTTTTGTTGACCAATTAAGTGATAGTTGTTTTGATATTGTTTTCCAGATTTTCAGCATTTCTAAATTTATTTAGACAGTTATAGAAGTAGTAAATTGCCTAATAAAAGTTATTTCTTGAAATGCTGCATTAACTTTTACTTTTAATGTATAATGTTTACCGTTTCTGGATGAATAGTAGTTAGTATTATTAATCGTTTCCCTAAAAGCACTCATTCCTCTCAAACTGCTTAATGAGAGTGGTATAGTGTAATACAATTGATTTTTTTTACTTTTAGTTGTGTATTTCATTACATGTTTGAGGTTCTTTCTCAAAGGTGTTTCCTTAACCTTAGGTAAATGCCAGGTAATGTATGGGGCAACTAATCTCATTAAGATTGAAACATCTGTTATGTATAATACATAGCTAACATATTACAATGTTATTCTAAACTTTCCATGTAATACAATGAATTACTCATTTATTCATCACTTTAAACCCTTCAGCAATCCCTACAGTGTTATTACAGAACATTACGTTAGAGCTTATTTGTAAAATATTCAAGTTTATTATTTCTGTCATTTATATCACTTTGTGCAACAGCTGCAGTTTTATGTTAAAGTGTCTTTGTTTTAAATGGAAAAGTTTACTGAGTTATTCATATGATTTACAAATGTGTATAATATTATACAGAACGTGTTGCTAAAGTTTCTTTGTCATTACATGAATTTGCCATGCTGCATCACTTAAGTGTTTTGAGTTATAGTTAGTATTGTTCTATAGATTCCTTGTAATTAATTTAGTTTTATTACTCATGTTATTTAAGTAAATGTCAGATTAATTTGTTATATTCATGATCCAGAATAATAAAAGGAAGCAGTAACTGTCAAAACAACGTTATTATTCAAATTTTCCTGTCAAATACTATATCCTATTGTTAATTCCTTGAAAGTTCATACAACATTTTAGGTTAATTGAAGTAGAAAATAACGCAGGTGCCATGCAGAAAATTCACTGCAAGATTCAGCTGTTTATGTCCCAATACTCTATTGCTACAGATTATATAAGATAATTATATGAGCTTTTAGAAAATGCAACAACTTCGAAACTGCAGTCACAACACTCAAAGCTCACGTAATTATCTTTGTGCATCTGTAGCAATGCGGTATTGGAACATATCACCAGCTGACAGGTCTGAAAAACACAGCTATTGTATTCCGGGAACGTAACATCTTTGGATGCGCGATTTTTTATAATTTAGTTCGCCACTCGAAAATAGGGGCGCTGCGATCACCTCGTGTTGCCAACGATTAACATTGGAGGTTCACTTCTAATAAGTATATGTTCTGTGGTGAAAGGCATTAATAAAGATAAGAGGTGACATTCATGTAGTTTAGTATTTGGGTTGGAAAAGTACATACACTAAAATTGTGGCCAGTGAAAGATTAAGACCTAAAAGCCAAAATCCTCACATAGATAATAATTTTTACAGATTTAATATTAAAGTGTTTACGAGATATGTCTTAATCTTTTCTTCAATTGTTAATTTTTTACTATCTACATTCTCCACTGCCTCCTGATATCACTATATCAGAACAGTGTCGTCTACAACAACGTCCATGACAAATTTCAGGAAGTAATTGGTGTCGCATTTTGTCGCTATATTTCTGAAAAGGGTGTACTAAATATGTTTCCTAGAAGTGATAATTCTAATAAACGTCCATCACTGTTGCAGGAAGTGCATATGAGAAATCTAAGTCTGAGATTATTACAGTTACAGCTCTCTGAGCAAGCAGCGAGACAGGTAGATGCGACAGAATTACATAATACTGGACTTTATTCAGAAGAATTTAGTGTTCGGGAGCATCTGATGTGTTTGGCTATAGGTGCTAATGGGGCCAACATTCAGCAGGCTCGTAAAGTTGAGGGAATAATTAGCATAGAACGTAGAGGAAATTCCAACATCTTTCGAATATACGGAGTAAGTAAGGAGTCAGTGAAGAAAGCACGGAGTTTGCTGGAGTACAGTGAAGAATTAATTCAAATTCCACGAATCGTGGTGAGAAAAGTGATTGGAAAAGATGCACGAGTCGTACAGGAAATAGTGGACAAAAGTGGAGTGGTGCGTCTAAGAATTGAGGGTCATAATGAACCACGGCCTACAGTTCCTCATGAAGAGGGTAAATATCCTTTCATTTTTGTGGGCACAGTGGAGAACATTTCTCATGCAAAAGCTCTTCTGGAACATCATTTGGCACATTTGAAAGAAGTAGAAGCAAAAAGGCAGAGAAACCTTGAAACAGACCAACAGCTCCGCTACTACCAACAGCTCCGCAACTACCAACAGTCAATGCAAAGGAGCAATGATCGAGGCTATAATTCTGATCTGAATAGAGGAAATCTTCGAGGTAGAGGAAATACAATGCGAGGCCAAGGGAGAGGAAGAGGCCAACAGCTCCGCAACTACCAACAGTCAATGCAAAGGAGCAATGATCGAGGCTATATTTCTGATATGAATAGAGGAAATCTTCGAGGTAGAGGAAATACAATGCGAGGCCAAGGCAGAGGAAGAGGCCAACAGCTCCGCAACTACCAACAGTCAATGCAAAGGAGCAATGATCGAGGCTATAATTCTGATATGAATACAGGAAATCTTCGAGGTAGAGGAAATACAATCAGAGGCCAAGGCAGAGGAAGGGGCCGTGGCCGTGTTCGTGGCGGCTTAGGCAGACGTGCTGACCCGAGACTGAACTCCAACTCATACCCAGCTTGAGATGCGCTGGAAGATGATGCAGGAAACGTGGTGCAGCCTAGGCAGCAAATTCACGTTAGGTGCAGCACCATGGGCACTAACAATTACTGAAAATAATGCTGTCACTAGGTAAGGACATCCTGAAATAAAAGTGTGTTGGCTCAAGCAAATTAAAAAAGTTAAGAATGTATACTTGAAATTAATGTACCAGTCCTTTATTTACTTTTCACCTTCAAGTGGATTTTGGCTTTTTTCAAACCAGTTTAGGTGCAGGTAAATTCTGTGAATAGCAACAAGTTATTCAACCAACGGAAATGATCATTTTTGTTGTCAATTGTGGAAGAGAAGCTGATTCTGCTATGCTGTTAAGCACAGGCTCAGGAAAGAAATACCAAACGCGAACAGAACTGTTGAAGAGGTAACAATAAAATGAAGCTTTCCAATTTGTTAAACTATTGTACGCCCCTAATATTCCACCCTGAAGAATTAAATCCATTGGTATTCTGTTATGTAACTTAAATAGATGAAATACAATATTAGTTCCAATGTGATTTTCAGCGTCCTGATTAAAAGATTATATTTGAAGCAGAAAGGAAGGGGTACCTGTAAAGAAAATGTACCGATTTGAAACAGCCGAAATTGCATATGCTGTAAGCGTTCAACATTCATGAAGTACTATTCTGTCATTCACGCTTAATTGTTAAATTAATATGAACCTTCAGTTAATAGAAAAAGCTTGTTTGGCTCTCTTTGATCTGCATTATTTTTTGTTATAGTTGCAAGACATTTCTTTTGTTGTCTGTGTTGTTCATGTTAACAAGTATGCTTAGATACACAATTTATATAACATTCATACAGTTATTTAAGATAAAATAATAATTTACAAAGAAAGAAAACAAAGCTGTTTATCACATTGCTGTTTATCATTGGACACCAGAAAAGAAATTAGTTTGATTCATTTTTATTATAATAGTTTATTATAAGGACAGGTTAGTAAAAATAACTTGAATGTTTATACTCTCATTTTTGTTTTGTTAGTAATATACTATTAGTGTAAAACTGTTCGAAATTTTCACATGTTATGTTCAAGAGTTAAATAAACCATATTTTCTTCTCAAGATTACTTAAGTCTTCATACAAGTTCTGCTGTAGCTGAAGAGGTGAAAGAAGCCAAGGTCCTTAATCCTGTATTATCATAAGATCTATATTAATTAATTGTGCATGAATTTTTGAACAGCAATGAGCTTTATAAATGAAAAAGGTTTGATCAAATCAATATTAATGGGATTAAAACAATTGCGAAATGTCCAGATTGGTTTTGTGAGTACTATGGAAATTTCAATTGTACAACTCATACCATTGTACAACCTGCTTCAGAGCATTTTATTCAAGAATAATTGTATCATGAAATATAAAGTAGTAAAGTGTAGTAGTAAAGTGTTGGATCATGCCATTTGACCTTGAAATTCATGTCATTTGACCTTGAATGTCCTTTGAGGTCATGCAATATGAACTAGAAAAATTTGACCTTGAAGGTCATGCCATTTGACCTTGAAGGTCATGGTGCACTCTCTGGACTGGGACGCATCCCCGACGCACTCCCAGGCACCCCCGTGCACCCTCTATAATTTCTGCATCCCCCCAGGCACCACGCGCAAACTGGAACTTCTGCATCCTTCGACGCACTCCCGCGCACCCTCTTGACTCTCTACACTCTCCACCCACCCCCGGGGCACCCCAGTGCACCCCGGTGCACCCTCTTGAATTTCTGCATTCCCCAGGCACTTTTGCGCACCACCACCTTACTTGCGCATTCTTTGACGTACTCCCGCGCACCCGATGCACGCTATTGACTCTGTGCATGTGCCACCTACCCCCGGCGCAATACAGCGGATCCTCTTGACTTGCTGCATCCTTTGACGCACCCCCTTGACCACCAGCATTCCCCGACGCACCCTCGACGCACTTCCCTACCCCGAGCACCCTTCGGACAGGCTGCTTTTGCTGCACTTGCTGCATTCTCCGTTGACGAACTGATCTACGCGTGCGCGCACGCGTACGCGTTCGCGTACATGGCGCGGCGCCCCGGGAGATTGACCTTGGGTCTGCAGGCCATTTGACTTTGAAGGTTATGGTGACTTTTTATTTTTATTAAGAATACATTGGAATAAAGGTCAGGTGACTTTACGAGAGGGAATGGAGACTGACAAGTGTCTAGTTGGGCGGCCAAGGATCAAAAGGAAGAAATTCAGGTGATGACATGATTGAAACTGAGGCAGGAAGTGACGTGTAAGGCTTTGATAGGTTAAAATAAGAATGTTTTTGATTGGCCCATGCAGAGCCGGATTTCGACCAATGGGGAAAAGGGGTTATCTTTTTTTATTTTTTTTTAAGAATACATTGGAATAAAGGTCACGTGACTTTAGGAGAGGGAATGGAGACTGACAAGTGTCTAGTTGGGCGGCTAAGGATTAAAAGGAAGAAATTCAGGTGAGTTTATTATTGAAATGGAGGCAGGAGGTGACGTGTAAGGCTTTGATTGGTTAAAATAAGAATTTTTTTGATTGGCCCATGCAGAGCCGGATTTCGACCAATGGGGAAAAGGGGTTACCTTTTTTTATTTATATTAAGAACTGGAACGTCCGGTATTGTAGAAGAAAGCAAATTGCTTGTGTGTGCATTTTATTCTTTAAAAAATGAGTCAGACTTCCGGGTTACAGAAAAAATGCAACATTGCACAAATGTCCTGCTGCAGGTACGTGGATATCTGAGCGTGCAGTATACTGTTTTCGCCCTTTGTTCTGTTTGAACGGCTATAGCCCGACTATTGCAATCATTTTCTCTTTAAGAGAACTAATGGAAGCACGCGTGCAAGAAACAGCTGATTAAAAATAGAACTTCATCAGAATGAACAGTATTGAAACAATATGTGTTGCGCTCCTTTAATGCGCGCTGACTTCCTCCCCACCTCTTTTTATACCGGAAGTTACGCAACCAAAACACCCACGTCTTTTTTCCTGTTACCGTGAGAACTGCTTTTTAGGCAGTTTTTTCAGTAATTTCTAAGAAAACACGATGCTTCGAATTTCACTGCCGGCAATAGGAGGAAGTGACCTGTAAGGTTTCAAATGGTTAAAATAAGAATGTCTTTGATTGGTCGAGAGGGGTAAAGGCAGATTTGTGAGAAAATAAGTTGCTTGTGTGTGCATTACATTCTTTTAAAAAGAGCATACAGCGGAAAAATATAATAACATTTAGCTGCATTAACATGAATTAGACCAGTAATAAGTTTAAAGTACGTGGTGCGTAAGTGATGAGAGTGTGAAAAGTAGACATTTCCCTATATTGTATTTGAATACATTCCAGCAATGTTTGTTGGCTTGGCTTTTACCTATACGTCCGCTGCTCTAGAGAAAATAGAACTGCTTGTGTGTGTGCGTGCCTGGGTGGGTGGGTGTCTGTGTGTGTGTTGTGTGCGTGTGCGTGCGCGTGGGCGTGTGCGTGTGTGTGTGCCATTTAAGGCAGTAACACTTACGGGTTACAGAAAAAAATGCAAGCCTGCAAAAGTGTGTCCTGCAGCAGGAACGTGGATATCTGAGCGTTCAGTTGTACTTTGGTCTGTTTTGAACGGCTATAGCGGGATTCACTTTGGCTTTAAGAGAACAATTGGAAATTTCAGACAAATAACAAGGAATATCTCGGAAGGGTTAGCTTGAGGGAAAAGTTATATAAATTACTGTCACATGAATTTTTCAACTCAGTGTTCTAATGAGTGAATTTCGCATCTTCTAATTCAAACATTTACATGAATTTCTCATCTAAGACCTACAATTTACACGTTTGCATGAATGACGCTCCTTTTTTGTGCTAATTAGCACTCTCACAAGAATTTCCCACCTCACATTTCTGACACTCCGCGGCACGTGTAGGTGATTTTGCTTACTCAACTTTGTGTGAGCTGATGTCGTAGCAGATCTGACGATAGCAGAACTTGCTTATTCTGTAAAACAAACCATTGCAAAACTATATAAAGGAAAACTTTATTCCCCTGCTGATTGGATAATTTGACCCTGCTATGAGGCACGTGTGGGTGTTTTGGCTTACACAACTTCCTGCACAATGATGACGCCGCAGATTTAACGATAGATGATTCTGCTGATTTTGCAAAACCTAAGCCGCTGCAAACTATATGTAGAAAGTTTATTCCTCTGCTGATTGGATCATCCGAGTATGCAGTCCTTATGCTATTTAGGCACGCATGGGTGTTTTTGCTTACACAACTTCCTGCACGGGAGATAATATTGCAGAATTAGTGATAGAAGATATTGCTTATTCTGGAAAACATAAACCATTGCAAAACTATATATCAAGAAAATTTATACCTCTGCTGATTGGATAGTTTGCCTTTGTATTTTCCGATGGTCCCAAACACGCGTGGGGGGGGGTTTCGGTTACGTAACTTCGAGTATAAAAGGGGTTAGCGGAAGACAGCGCGCATGGTATTTCAAGTTAGGACAGATGGAGCAGGAAGACTTATCCAAATATTTCGTGAATGAGTACGATGTACCTATTCCCGATAATGTGCTACCCAAACCCCAGGAGGAAGAAGAGAACGCATCTGGAAATTTCGATGGTGACATGAAATCCATACCCGAGGAGGAGGAAGACTTATCCAAATATTTCGTGAATGAGTACGATATTCCTATTCCAGATGATGTGGTACCCAAATCCGAGGAGGAGAAGAAAGCATCTAGAAAGTTCGGGGGTGAAGTGGAATTTAAACCCGATGAGGAGGAGGAGGAGGAGGAGGAGGAGGAGGGGAGAGAGGAGGTTGAGGTAGGAGATGATGAGGTAAGAAAGGAAAGCACTTTTACATTAGGAAAGCACTTTGCACACCCATGAAAAAAGCAGCCATGAAAGAAATACACAGATCTATCGGCTCTGTAGCTATCTACCTTGTGTCCCAAAACTTTTATTTCTCTGCCCCTGTAGGCATATTGAATAATAATGCAGCTTTTCTGCTCCAACCACGCCAACCATATACAAGCCATTCGAGATTGAGTATCGCCTTAGCGATACCCTCCTTGCGGAATCATTGGAATTTTGTTAATGGGCATAAACCTTTTCCTGTACACATTCATGCAGGCATTGGCTATGGTAACACATTCTCTGAAAGGATCGATACCATTTTCGGCCATGAATTCTTTTCGAAATTTTGTTACCCCAAAAAATAACAGGTGAACATCCGACTTGCAATACTTTACCATTTCTTCTTGCATGTCAAACACGTATCCATCGGTTACCATGTTTGAGTGCCACTTCTCGAAAGCTTTACGTTCGGCTTCGAACATGTTTTCGGGCGAATAAAATTTTTGATCTGGAATTGGTCCTACATATCTTTTATTTTCCCTAGAGTTGAACAGATATGGAAAGTAACCCTTGCACTCCTGAAGCTGAAATATTTTGGAGAACTGCGAAAGCGCCATAGGTATAAAATTTAGAGTATCGAGAAACGTTACGTTTAAGTATCTTATTCGATATATTCTGTTTCCATTCGTGATCAGTTCGGGTTCCCATTTCAAAGTGCTCACCATATGTTTCAAAATAAATTGGCCATCGTAGGATCGTAAATTGTGGGCCAAAACGACTACATCCCATGATTTAAACCTAGCTTGCGTAGCATGCTCTAAAATTTGCTTCACCGTGTCCTTATCGTACACCCACTCCCTCACGCCACATTGAGTACAATAGACAGTGTTTTCATTTTCGTTAATACACTTTGAACATGCCTGATACAAGACACACAAATTGGGCTCATGCACCCGCACTTTAGGATTTTCTGCATACTCGGCATCCTGTATACATTCAAAGTCGATAAACATGAATATAAATGGTTTCTTGGATAAAGAGGCCTTATACAGTTGAATGTAGCATAGATGATTCCCCTCTACGTGTTTCTTACAGTTCGTACAATATATCTCTCCGCACTGGTGCTGCGTTTTTCTGTTTCTTGTACTGTACAGTTTATCGCACTTTAAACATACTTTTTCAACATCACATACGGACAACTGCTTAAAATAAACGGCTCCTTTCTTCAAATGGTTTTCGAAGCACTGCCGCCCATTAAACTGCCGGTTACAAACATCGCATGGCACGTAGGTTTCAATATTGGGATGGTAGTCAAGGTGACATTTAGTACATCGTTTATCGCACTTGTGCTTTTCCTGTTCAACCTTACATGGAACACTGTAGTATCTGCCGTACCAACGACATTTGAAAGCTTTGTGCAATTGAACAATGGCATTAAAATGACATTCGTGGTACATGATATCAATACATTTATCGGTAAGCGTATTTGGTTTATACAAAACATTTTTTCCAGTATGATCTCCGAACACTGTAATGCAATACCCGGGTAAGATGCCTTCGAAAGCTTTCACATCTTCCAAGGAACATATTTCATCTCCCTTCCCTATAGACCGGCATAAAGCTTTTGCTCTATCCAGTTGCATATACTCGCTCCTCTGAATACTGTGGTAAGCTTCATCGTGGTCTAGCTTAGCTT
Source organism: Mantis religiosa (assembly GCA_030765055.1). Taxonomy (NCBI): domain Eukaryota; kingdom Metazoa; phylum Arthropoda; class Insecta; order Mantodea; family Mantidae; genus Mantis; species Mantis religiosa. Next base: position 131,700,837 of record CM060948.1, on the reverse strand, counting down.
TGCAAACGGCTATTGCTCTAGCCAAACACATTCTGTCTGCGTTTCGTATTTCTATTATTCCTTTATACGTTTTGCATTGATCACACATTTTAAAGCACGAACCCCGGACTTCCTTCGTCCACACACAGTTTATTTTAAGAGGCCCCTTCATTAAAAAGTCCTTGTTACTTTGCATAACTCGCTCAATAGACCGCAAAATGACATCCGGTTCTACCTGGTCAAATTTTCGAACGCTCATGTTAAATGGTCTATCGGGATGTTGCCCATCCGTTATGGATATACCCAACCACCCTGGCGATTTTTGTAGCAGGTTATCCTTAACAAATTGTAAAAATTGCCGAAACATACCATGAACCCACTCCCTTGCATTTACACCGTCAGGTATCGAGCGCACCACTATATCGGTTTCCGAGTATCCAGGATACATTTTTTCATCGTTCTTTGCCTATGTTCTATAATATCAAATTGGAGTTCTTCTCTTACCTCATCATCTCCTACCTCACCCTCCTCTCACCCCTCCTCCTCCTCCTCCTTCTCGGGTTTAAATTCCACTTCACCCCCGAACTTTCTAGATGCATTCTTCTCCTCCTCGGATTTGGGTACCACATCATCTGGAATAGGAATATCGTACTCATTCACGAAATATTTGGATACGTCTTCCTCCTCCTCGGGTATGGATTTCAAATCACCATCGAAATTTCCAGATGCGTTCTCTTCTTCCTCCTCGGGTTTGGGTAGCACATTATCGGGAATAGGTACATCGTACTCATTCACGAAATATTTGGACAAGTCTTCCTGCTCCATCTGTCCTAACTTGAAATACCATGCGCTTTGTCTTCCGCTAACCCCTTTTATACTCGAAGTTACGTAACCGAAACCGCCAACGCGTGTTTGGGACCGTCGGAAAATACAAAGGCAAACTATCCAATCAGCAGAGGTATAAATTTTCTTGATATATAGTTTCGCAATGGTTTATGTTTTCCAGAATAAGCAATATCTTCTATAGTTAATTCTGCAATATCATCTCCCGTGCAGGAAGTTGTGTAAGCAAAAACACCCATGCGTGCCTAAATAGCATAAGGACTCCATAGTCACATGATCCAATCAGCAGAGGAATAAACTTTCTACATATAGTTTGCAGCGGCTTAGGTTTTGCAAAATCAGCAGAATCATCTATCGTTAAATCCGCGGCGTCATCATTGTGCAGGAAGTTTTGTAAGCCAAAACACCCACACGTGCCTCATAGCAGGGTCAAATTATCCAATCAGCAGGGGAATAAAGTTTTCTTTTATAAAGTTTTGCAATGGTTTGTTTTACAGAATAAGCAAGTTCTGCTATCGTCAGATCCGCTACGACATCAGCTCACACAAAGTTGAGTAAGCAAAATCACCTACACGTGCCGCGGAGTGTCAGAAATGTGAGGTGGGAAATTCTTGTGAGAGTGCTATTTAGCACAAAAAAGGAGCGTCATTCATGCAGACGTGTAAATTAAAGGTCTTAGATGAGAAATTCATGTAAATGTTTGAATTAGAAGATGCGAAATTCACTCATTAGAACACTGAGTTGAAACATTCATGTGACAGTAATTTATATAACTTTTCCCTCCAGTTAACCCTTCCGAGATATTCCTTGTTATTTGTCTGAAATTTCCAATTGTTCTCTTAAAGCCAAAGTGAATCCGCCTATAGCTGTTCAAAACAGACCAAAGTACAACTGCACGCTCAGATATCCACGCTCCTGCTGCAGGACACACTTTTGCAGGCTTGCATTTTTTCTATAACCCGTAAGTGTTACTGCTTTAAATGACACACACACACACACATACTCACACACACACACACACACACACACACAAGCAGTTCTGTTTTCTCTAGAGCAGTGGACGTGTAGGTAAAAGCCAAGCCAACAAACATTGCTGGAATGTATTCAAATACAATATAGGGAAATGTCTACTTTTCACACTCTCATCACTTACGCACCACGTACTTTAAACTTATTATTGGTCTAATTCATGTTAATGCAGCTAAATGTTATTATATATTTCCGCTGTATGCTCTTTTTAAAAGAATGTAATGCACACACAAGCAATTTATTTTCTCACAAATCTGCCTTTACCCCTCTCGACCAATCAAAGACATTCTTATTTTAACCATTTGAAACCTTACACGTCACTTCCTCCTATTGCCGGCAGTGAAATGCGAAGCTTCGTGTTTTCTTAGAAATTACTGAAAAAACTGCCTAAAAAGCAGTTCTCACGGTAACAGGAACAAAGACGTGGGTGTTTTGATTGCGTAACTTCCGGTATAAAAAGAGGTGGGGAGGAAGTCAGCGCGCATTAAAGGAGCGCAACACATATTGTTTCAATACTGTTCATTCTGATGAAGTTCTATTTTTAATCAGCTGTTTCTTGCACGCGTGCTTCCAATAGTTCTCTTAAAGGGAAAATGAATGCAAAAGTCGGGCTATAGCCGTTCAAACAGAACAAAGGGCGAAAACAGTATACTGCACGCTCAGATATCCACGTACCTGCAGCAGGACATTTGTGCAATGTTGCATTTTTTCTGTAACCCGTAAGTCTGACTCTTTTTTAAAAGAATAAAATGCACACACAAGCAATTTGCTTTCTTCTACAATACCGGACGTTTCAGTTCTTAATATAAATAAAAAAAGATAACCCCTTTTCCCCATTGGTCGAAATCCGGCTCTGCAAGGGCCCATCAAAGACATTCTTATTTTAACCAATCAAAGCCTTACACGTCACTTCCTGCCTCCGTTTCAATAATAAACTCACCTGAATTTCTTCCTTTTAATCCTTAGTCGCGCAACTAGACACTTGTCAGTCTCCATCCCCTCTCCTAAAGTCACGTGACCTTTATTCCAATGTATTCTTAAAAAAAAATAAAAAAATATAGACCCTTTTCCCCATTGGTCGAAATCCGGCTCTGCATGGGCCAATCAAAAACACTCTTATTTTAACCTATCAAAGCCTTACACGTCACTTCCTGCCTCAGTTTCAATCATGTCATCACCCGAATTTCTTCCTTTTGATCCTTGGCCGCCGATCTAGACACTTGTCAGTCTCCATTCCCTCTCCTAAAGTCACCTGACCTTTATTCCAATGTATTCTTAATAAAAATAAAAAAATCACCATAACCTTCAGGGTCAAATGGCCTGCAGACCCAAGCTCAATCTCCCGGGGCGACGCTACATGTACGCGAACGCTCACGCGTGCGCTCACGCGTAGATCAGTTCGTCAACGGAGAATGCAGCCAGTGCAGCAAATGCAGCCTGTCCGAAGGGTGCTCGGGGTAGGGAAGTGCGTTGAGGGTGCGTCGGGGAATTCTGGTGGTCAAGGCGGTGCTTCAAAGGATGCAGCAAGACAAGAGGGTCCGCTGTTGTACGCCGGGGGTAGGTGGCACATGCACAGAGTCAAGAGCGTGCATCGGGTGCGCGGGAGTACGCCAAAGAATGCGCAAGTAAGGTGGTGGTGCGCGTGGTGCCTGGGGGGATGCAGAAATTCAAGAGGGTGCACGCGGGTGCCTGGGAGTGCGTCGGGGATGCGTCCCAGTCCAGAGGGTGCAACATGACCTTCAAGGTCAAATGGCATGACCTTCAAGGTCAAATAGCATGACCTTCAAGGACAAATAGCATGACCTTCAAGGTCAAATTTTTCTGGGTCATATTGCATGACCTCAAAGGTCATTCAAGGTCAAATGGCATGAACTTCAAAGTCAAATGGCATGATCCGACACTTTACTACCTGAAGACATCGAAATAAAGACTATTTACAACAGGGTACCAAAATCTACTTTTAAAACTGAAATTGAGAGGGCAGGACATCTACAGTGGAAACAGAGATGGAGCAGTACAAGTAAAGGAGCCCTTACTAAATCATTCTTTCCTTTGATAAAGGATCGTCTTAAGACAAAACTACCATTAACAGCAACATTCACTGCAATGGTATCAGGACATGGAAAAACTAAAGCTTACTTGTATAGATTTCATATCATAGATGATCCCCAATGCACGTGCAATAGCCCACAGCAGACCGCAAACCACCTCATTTATGAATGTAGTGACACAGGGTATCAGAGGGACAAGTTGATTGAAGAAGTACACAAGAATGGAGGAAATTCGCCAGTGTCAAACCAAAACCTTATAAATAAACATTTGAAAGCTTTTTGTATATATGTTAATTCAATTGACTTGTAAACAATTTTTTTTAAAACAATACGTGAATTGAACATTTAAATTATAATATTTAAAAAATTATTGTAAAATAATATCAAAATGTGATTACTATTTATAATGTATCTATGTAATTAAATGCACGTAATGTTACTCCGTAACGGGGCATGCTGTTAAAGTTCAATAAATTAAAAAAATACATACATACATACATACTTACATACATACATACATACATACATACATACATACATACATACATACATACATACATACATACATACATACATACATACATACATACATACATACATACATACATACATACATACATACATACATACATACATACATACATACATACATACATACATACATACATACATACATACATACATACATACATACATACATACATACATACATACATACATACATACACACACACACATACATACATACATACATACATACATACATACATACATACATACATACATACATACATACATACATACATACATACATACATACATACATACATACATCAGCTTCTTTAACTTCAGGTACTTCTGCAGGGTGGTTCCAGTCGCTGGGGGGCAAGGGTGCATCATAGTCTTGTTTATTTTGCAAGAAGTTGTACAGTTTGACTTTCCCTTCAATCGTGATATCAATGGGTTGGATGCCAGCAATGACACAAGATGCGTCAAATGAAATTGTCCTGTATGCCTTCGTGATTTTTATGTTAAACAACCTTTGGATTCTCTGGACGGAGATCTGCCCAATAGTTACAGTTTGATACCTAAATCTGTAATTATTTCTGAAATACAAGAAACAGGACTTCAGGTCTGGCAGAATAGGTGGAATGCCACGGACAAGGGGGCACTCAGCAAGTTATTTTTTCCAACAATAAAAGATAGGCTGAAGAGAAAGCTTCCTTTAACACCAATTTTCACAGCAATAACTTCCGGCCACGGAAAAACCAAAGCTTACTTACACCGATTCCATATAGTAGACGATCCAAAATGTACATGTAACAGCTCCCAACAAACTGTAAACCATTTAATATACGAATGTGTAGACAAAAGTCAACAAAGAGCCAAGCTAATTCAAGATGTAACTCTAAATGGAAGCAAGTGGCCAGTAACCAACGAGAGTCTTGTAAAACACCACATAAAAGCATTCTGTAAATACATAAATTCAATTAACCTATAAAGATATGTAAATATGTATAACTTGTGAAATCAACTGCTAAAAGATCTAATGTAATATTAACATGTAAATATGTACAATTTGTAAAATCAAATGTTGGAAAAATGTAATGTAATGCATGTAATACTACTATGTAGTGGGGCATGCTGATTGTTATCAATAAAGAAGAAAAAAAAAATAAAAAAATACATACATACATACATACATACATACATACATACATACATACATACATACATACATACATACATACATACATACATACATACATACATACATACATACATACATACATACATACATACATACATACATACATACATACATACATACATACATACATACATACATACATACATACATACATACATACATACATACATACATACATACATACATACATACATACATACATACATACATAAATGTAATGTAATGCATGTAATACTACTATGTAGTGGGGCATGCTGATTGTTATCAATAAAGGAAAAAAATACATACATACATACATACATACATACAGACATACATACATACATACATACATACATACATACATACATACATACATACATACATACATACATACATACATACATACATACATACATACATACATACATACATACATACATACATACATACATACATACATACATACATACATACATACATACATACATACATACATACATACATACATACATACATACATACATACATACATACATACATACATACATACATACATACATACATACATACATACATACATACATACATACATACATACATACATACATACATACATACATACATACATACATACATACATACATACATACATACATACATACATACATACATACATACATACATACATACATACATACATACATACATACATACATACATACATACATACATACATACATACATACATACATACATACATACATACATACATACATACATACATACATACATACATACATACATACATACATACATAACTATAACCAAATAATTAAAAGCATACATCTATAACTAAATAAATAAGTATATGCATAGGTACATAAATGAGTGAGAGTGAATGAATGAATGAATGAATGAATGGAATCAGTGAATAGATGAAGGAATGAATGCACGAACCAGCCAACGAGCCAATGAACCCATGAACCAGCGAATGAATGAACAAACCAACGAACGAAACAAAGAACGAACGAACTGGTAAGTTTGTGCTTACGTGCGCTTTGCTTCTGTGGTGCAGGATACAAATGTATTACTGGCTGGATGCATTTTGGAAACAGGACACAAAACACAAGTCACAGTTTCATAGAATATGTGACATAATAAGAAAAATATTCTTATAGGCCTTTTGCACTGCAACAAATAACTTATGTGGTTAAAGGTTATAAAATTGTGTAAAGAGTAAACCGGAAATGTAATCTTGATATCTCATTCAATTAAGGCTGTTAAAAAATCGTGAGTAAAATACTCATAACGTGACTGCTCCCAGATTTGACTATTACTTAAATTCCACTGTATTCCCATAGTCCTCTATGTACCTATATGAAAAATAGAAGTAATGGTTCGTTTATGTCTTGAACATGAAGCCCATACTGCAAGAAAATGAGAAAAATAGTAAATAAGAACACAATATTACACAAGTGCAAAACACACACACACACACACACACACACAGAACACGCACGCACGCACGCGCACACACACAGTACTGACAGGCTATGTTAAGCCCGAAGTTTTGGTTTTAGTTGTTGAAACACATTCACATAAACAGAACGAGGACAATAGTTTCGTAATAGCTTTTTTTTCTGTTCACGAAACTTCCAAACACACAGTTGCAGATAGATCTTGCTATCAAGGATTTTAGGATGATGAATTATCTTCTCCAACTCTACTATGTACGTGGTAGAGAAAGAAAAAATATAGCTTTCTAAATTTTGGTTGAGTTACTAAATCGTCACAGTTCAAGCAAATACGCTAGTACTCCATATTTTGTGTTCTCTATGCCTGATCGTAGCACACCGAGTAAGCTATGAAAACATTGTTGTATAACCAAATGACCAGAACACGTTATTCTTCTACTTTAATTCAGATCAAACTTGTACAACTTCAAAAGTTTAGATAAAAATCTGTTACTTTAATGCAAATAGTAACCGTAGATTCTCAAGATGGGAACAAAAAATAAGACTACAACGCAACTGCAATTTTAGACTTACGTTTAAACATTTCAAGATGATATTAGATCTGGAAATAATGAAGACTTCTGTAGACGATGCCGATTAGGAGTTCAGAAGCATAAGCCCCGAAACCTCTGAAGGAGAAGACGTCTTCGTGTGGTAAACTTACTGGAGATGCCCAAGAAACTGTAGGAGACGCCATGCTTTCAAATGTATGTGCCCTTACTTCAGAAGGAATTGGTCAATACCTGAACTGGCTTTGAGATCTCAACCCCTAAACCGATGTATCCTACATGCCGTCAAGAACTTCTTTGGGTGCAGGTAAAAATCAGTGAACAGTAAGAATGAAGTAAACAGCAATAACAGCAATGTTTTAAATTGATGTACCGCAATTTCAAATTTTAGAAAATCAAAGCGAATTTTCACAAAGTATTAATGTATCACTGAAATTTATTATCCGGCATTGAATAAAATGTATTTTGAAAGAGTTTGGAAACACTTTTCTGTACAATTTACCTGTGTGTGTATGCGTGCGTGTGTGTGCGTGCGTTTCGGGCGGGGGACCGACACCTTTAAAACTTTTTCTTGACACACATTTTTCTCTGCTAGTTTTTATGTAAAAGCTTTTCTGTGATTTTGAGTTTAACTTCCTGATGAAAAGCACAGATAAAAATTGGATCCCACATTCATACACTCGTAACAAGTTTTCGAAAACTTCAATTACAATTGTATCAGTTTCTGTTGAGCTAGAGACTTGTAACGTTCAACATAATTCATAATTGGTTTAGAGTATAACAGCAGATATATTTCAACAACAGCTTTTGTCTCGAAGCTACCATTTATACAGAAAGTTAGCTTTTAAAAATTTGGATTGTGGTAATCTAACATTCCGATAAGCTACCGGCATGAAACTTTAGACACATATTTCTAATGTTTGATAATGTAATTTTAATCCACTTCCGACAAAATGCTGCCAACTCAGATAACCCTTTATATGGGAAATTTATTTTTAAGATTCCTGTTTTACTTAAAATGTCGTTCCAATGAGATAACCACTGAGATTAAAACATAGAATAGAACTGATTAATAGTACAATATGAACTTGCTGTCAGGAAGCTATCCTGCCTCAAACCACACTTTTTCTGGAAAACATTTGTAAATTTGTGTTTTCCTAGGAATGAATTAAAAGATTTTGATTAAATACTTCTGTTTGAAATATTTTCAAGAAATATGAAACATATACTTTGAGTGCTCTGAGCATAGCCTTTAAAGTTCTTTGAAACAAACAGCTCAGAGCTGGATAGAAACAGTCAGACTGACAGTCTTAATTATTTATTTAAAAATACAAATTTTAAATTTGTCACGTTTATAAGGGAATTGAGAGTTATAGCGTAACTTTTCCTTATCCATTATAGAGCTATATTGCCTTACACTTTCCAATTTGTATACACAACTTCAGATTGTGAATTCCTAATAGCTATTAAATTTACTGTTAAGTTTAAAACGACACACTCTTTTGCTTTTTTGTTGTTGTAATTTACATCCTCCAACGTTAAGTCATATCGGACGATGAATGGAATGGGTGAGATGGTGCTCAAATTAGCCCAGGGTCCATAGAGCTTAGAGTTAGCCAACATTCGTCTTTCAGGATAAGGGAAAACCATGGAAAATACCTTACCCAGGTAACTCATCCTGACCAAGATTCGAACTCTGGACCTCTTGAACGTGAAGCAGACATGCTACCACCACGCTACCGAGGTGGGCACGAAACACTTCGGGCGCATACAACAGATAACAGTAATATGTGTATACAGTAGCGATCATTCACAAACTCACACATTGGTTCAGATCATTTGCATTGCATTACAATTCTCAGTGATTTATACGGATTATTCTGGAATCAGTTATCCCTTTCCTGTGCCCCACACTTTCTTATTTTAAGTTTCAAAAGTATTTGAGTATTTGAATAGGTATTAAAAATAAAAATTGACAAAGATATAGGAAAATCTCTATGGGGATAGTTTTCTCTATTGGCTTATTAACATATTTGGGGTCAGGAAAAATTGTCTAGTGCGCTTTTAACAGCGTGATATATGAAACAGATTTTAATGATGATGCTTAAATGGCCGCAGGCATTATTCCAGTGACATCGCATTTCTCATATTCCTATTAAAATTATGATATTCGTATTTCATTTGACGTCCCATTTCGAGGTCTCCCTTAATGCGATAAATATGCGCGTATTTTAACAGCCAGCTCAAACTAAATTTGAAACGTAACATAAATGGCTTTCAGCGATGCAGAAAAAATATTACAAAAATTTGAAACGTAACATAAATGGCTTTCAGCGATGCAGAAAAAATATTACAAAAGTATTCCTGCTCTCAGTTATTCATTGCACTGAACATTTATCTACATTTCTTATTTCCTTAAGGAACCTAATCGCAGCGTTAGTTATTGGAACACCGTATATGATTAATAAAGCTTTACACTTTGATTTTATTGCAAAACGTCTATGAAGTCCTCTTAGTAATGAATAAATTTGATTTAGTTAGTTAAGTGAGACACGAAAAGTGCAGAAGTTGTAAAACACACAGTCGGCGACAAATATTTTTATTTCATACTAACGAATATCGTTTCAAAGGTATTCCTTAGTTCTTTTGAATTTTGTATTATCAATAAGTTTCTGAGAAGGGAAGTTCTTTTTAAATCATTCTATCCCTTGTCGGTGCAGGGAGAATGGACTTCCCAGGCCCTTAAATGGAGACTAGCTCTTGAAATATAACCGCTAGAACCTCCTGTATTCCTTATCACCGATTTACCCAAAAGAGAGTCACAAATTATAATGAATACTTTGTCAGTGAAGCTGTCAGTTGTTAAGACATCACCACCACAGTTATGGCGGAATTTAGAATCCTTGTTGGTACTTTAATATGCTGGTTTATCTACCGACATGGTGCAGTCGGTTTCAAATGCACTTTAAAGCCATCACGTTAGGCTGTTTCAGCACGCGACCATGGAATCGGTAGGAGTCTGTAGCCTTCTGCGCCACACTGAATTTAGAGAACGATTATTTTCGTACGATTAAAGTGAAGAGATCGTAGAATCAGCATCTTTAGGAACAGTGAGTAGCATAATGAAGAAGTAATGTTTTCTGATTGCACACATCAGATTTATTTTATCTCTAGGTTAATCAAGTAGAATGGAATTTTATGTCTGCTTGGAATATGACTAAGACAAAAGCCTAATCTTTTCCCTTTATTCGTTTTGCAGCTAAAAGAAAATGAGCAATAAACATAATCTCTTCAAATGTTTAAGAGATAAAAAATTGCACTAGTTCATAAATGTAAACTTTTTTCTGCATTTGGTTTGTAAATGGAGATTTACCCAATGTTGGGGTTCTGAATGAACCCCAACATCAGTTGATGAATCAGTTTTTCCATGACATCATTTTTTTTTAAGTTTATATCAGAATGGAATATGATAATAGCGAAAATTGACATAGATATGACAAAAAAACACGCATTCGGAACGTTTGAAATCCATATGATTTTGTATGTGTACATAGGCATGATGCCAATAAAAAGCCCAAAATAATTCCGAAGATATTTTCACCTTTAATCGTCTTTGGTTTTTAAAAACTGTGACAACGGAGCTCTTCTTTTGCTTTCCCTTCCATTACCCTGTCTAACAAGACCTCAGCAGTAGACACTCATCATTAGGTAGGGGATTTATAGGCACTAAAAATTTGTTAAATAGGCTGGTAAAAAGGCACTGAAAATGCACAACAAAACACACACTATAAATTTTCTAAGTAAGCACTTAGAAATTAACAATTTTGGTAAAATGCCTCTTAAAATTCACTATAGATGCAATACAACAAAATGACACCATCGCAACATATACTGCAACAAATTCCGTAAACACATACTATTTTGCGGTTCCCTAGACGAAATAGTTCTGCATTTATTCCAAATTTCATAAATGGCTCCACAGCAAGTTAAAATAGCAGATATTGTAGTATAATTAAAATACATATACATTCACTTCAGTAAGTAAGAACCATAATGTGCAGAAAGATGTTAAGTAATTAGCTACGTCAAAAAACAAATACGTTGGTTTCAGGGGGGCTTAAGGGTGAACATTTAAATATCTGAAACTTTTGTTAGTTTTGTTTCAAATTTATGCCATTTATTTTTGTGATCAATTGAGAATGGAATAATACCAAGATTCAGCTTTCTAGTTATAATAAATAACACTATAATTACTGTAATTACTAATAATAGTCAAATTACTTACAGTGGCACCTTAATTTTTTCCCGTTTTCTTCTTTTATAATGGTTTCTATGGTATTACTTTGTGTTAATTGCTGTTTTTCTTGTGTTTCATTTGTATTTGTATATTACTATGTGTAAATAATATATATGATGAACACTGTAATTGGGCTTATAAGCCTGTTATGTTCATAAGATATAAATAAGTAAATAAATAAATACGTAAATACATAAATAAATATATAAATATAAATAAATAATGCTAGAATACTATCAAGTGAGTAAAACACACTGCACACACGTATGAACGCGCGCACACACACACATACACACACAAACACACAAACATACACAAACGCGCGGAGCATGTACTAAAAATGCTTTTTGTATTCCTGGACCCCAATTTGTGAATTTTCAATGAAATTCTGAATCGAAATTTTGGGTGGAACGCAATCTCTTCTCCCCCTACGATGTACAGAAGAAGCTAAACATGCTCTGAATATAGAACACCACAGCTCCAGAGATGCATCTTGTGTTTGTTATTCAACAATGTACAATCCGTAAACTGGATTCAGAAAGTCAGTTTGTCAAACAGACCTTCGAGATATTGGCTAAGAAATAAAGTTAGACACACTTGTTGGGAACTATGTGAATATCGTGGCTATGCAGTATGTATAGAACCGCTGCTATAAAAACACTAATATCGTGCAGAACTTACCAGGATGTAACTGTGGTGATGACGACGCCGGAAATGCTGAAAATTTCAGATAATTCGGTAGAGAGCTGAACATATAACAGGGTCAGTGCATGTTAATATAATGGTCTATTTATGGTATTCTTATTTGGTCTCCATCTCTTTCTATAATTCCATGCCTTGAACTGTCAAAAAATACAGAAAAAATAATTAAGTATCCAAAATATTTTATTCCCTGTGCATGGTTTCAGAAGGAGCCCGTCGACGTGCTTCTTCCAGAGGTGCTTTGCATATCGTCGAAATTCTTTTAGCCAAGAGATTTGACCGAAAATTCCCTAGTTTGTTGCAAATCAATTGTACTGAAACCCTCTGACTGTACCTGGCGTTTTTCCTGCAGGTCTTACGACAGCGATAATCCTGTAATATTTGAGATGCAAACAGGGGAAACTAATTTCTCGTACAAGAGGTTTTAATTAAGCATTTTGCATTGCATAAAGATTCGTCCCTCAAGTACTTAAATCAATGCATTACTGTTGGTCCTCAGCTTTTCAGTTCTTTAGAATATCTAGTTACAGAGTAACTTTTCGTTACCCATTGTAGAGTTATATTGCCTTACACTTTCCAATTTGTTACATAATTCTCACAATTTCAGATTGTGAATGCTTAGTAGCTATGAAAGTATGTGTAAAGCTTAAAACGAAACATTTAGTGCGCATACAAAATTTAACAATATATGCATGGAGTCGCTGTCAATTACAAACCCACACATTAGTTCATATCATTTGCAGTGCATTACAATTCTCAGTAACTTATGCGGATTATTCTGGAATCATTTATCCATTTCCTGTGCCCCACACTTTCTCATTTTAAGTTTCAAAAGTATTTGAGTATTTGAATAGGTATTAAGAATAAAAATTGACAAATATTTAGGAAAATCTGTATGGGGCTGGTTTCCTCTATTAGCTTATTAACATATTTGGTGCTAGGAAAAATTGTTTAGTCCACTTTTAACAGCGTGATATATGAAACAAATTTTAATTTTGATGCTTAAATGGCCGCAGGAATTATTCCAGTGACATCGCATTTCTAATATCCCTATCAAAATTATGATATTCGTATTTCATTTGACGTACCATTTTGAGGTCTCCCTTAATGCGATAAATATGCGCGCATTTTAACAGCCAGCCTAAACTAAAAATGAAACGTAACATAAATGGCTTTTAGCGATTCAGGAAAAATATTACAAAAAATATTCCTGCTCTCAAAGTTACTCATTGCACTGAACATTTATCACTTCTTATTTCCCTAAGGAACGTAATCGCACCGTTAATTATTGGAACAGGGTATATGATTAATAAAGCTTTACACTTTGAATTTAGTGCAAAACGGCTATGAAGTCCGCTTGGTAATGAATACATTCGATTTAGTTAGTTAAGTGCGACACGAAAAGTGCAGAAGTTGTAAAACACGCAGTCGGTCCAATAAAATGTATTTTCCGGTCTTGTGGGCCGTGCTCCAAAGGATGAAACTTCTCCTGACGTTTCGCTCATAACTCCGACGAGCATCTTCAGAGGATAATTCTTGCTCGGTACTGGCTGGAAATACATTTTTTGGATTAACGCCGGTCGCGAAAGACTAAGCAAGTACACGCAGTCTGTGTCAAATATTTTTATTTCACATTAACGCATATCATTTCAAAGATATTTCTTGGTTAATTTGAATTTATTAGCAGAAAGTTTCTGAGAAGGGAAGTTATTTTTAAATCCTTTTATCCCTTGTCCGTGCAAGGAGAATGAAGTTCCGAGGCCCTTATATGGAGACTAGCTTTTGAGACATTACATCAACGTGTGTCTCTGCCCAGCTCGAAGACGTCTGTTTGCTAAATGCAGAGAAATTTGGAGGTCTGCCAGCATAAAGCTCCTGTGGACGAGAAATAAAAAATATTCATGAGGAAAGAAGTCTTTTTGCCAGTTTTCAACGTAACTACGGAAGAATATATCAACAAATTTAGTAAGCGTAATTAAAGTGTTATTTTTACGCTTATATTAATAATCAAAACAAAATTATTAGATATTTACTATAAAAAAGTCAGAGGACTGAGAACAAAAACTGTTAAAATTTACACCAGTATAATTTCTTCAAATTATGACGTAATTAGCATAACTGAATCTTGGATGCTGGACGGCATTCATAACTTTGAGCTATTTGACAACAGATATACGGTATTCCGGAATAACAGAAATTCACAAAACCCTGGCGGCGGAGTGTAAATACCGACTAAATCAACACTTAAACCAAAAAAAAAAACTCTTTTCTTGATACTAACAGTGAATAAATTTGGATACCGTTTTATTACCATTGTACCAAATTTATTATAAATACACTATATTTTGCTCCAAATACTAATATAAATTTATTTGAGAAATATTTTGATGAGATAGAAGAAAAGTTTAACATCTTTAACACAGTGTTATTATTATAGATGCCTTTAATATACCCGAAATATTTTATTCTAATTATGATTTAAGTAAATGTAGTAATAAATCAAAATTGCTTAATAATATGCTATCTTTTACCAATATGCAATCTGTGAACAATGTAAGAAACGTTAGTTGACTTGACTTAGTTCTAACAAACATAGCACTTCATATAAGTGAAGATAATAATTCTTTGGTACCTATGTACTTATACCATCCTGCTCTAAATTTAATGGCTAATGCTGAAAAAGTTGTAAGAATAATAGAACAACAACACCTACCTATAAATTTTGCAAAGCCGATTTTAACAAGATGTACGAGCTTATAAGAGACTGTAAATGGGATCACATAGCATCATTTCAGAATGATAATTATTCAGTGGCCATTTACTACGACAAAAATTTACTCAGTACTTTAAAAATGTGTGTTAAAATGAAACAATATAAACACAAATATTCTGTTTCTTACATTAAAGAAAATTTAAAAAGTATACGATTAAAAAAAGTATCGTAACTTTAAGATGTATCAGAGTATTATTTGGGGTGCTATAAAGCATTCGTAAATTCCTTAAAAGTCAAATTAAAATAGTCTTTAGAAATTATGTGCAACATATTGAAGATCAAATGCTACACAACGATTTTTGGCAGTTTATTAAAAATAAACGGAAACATCTTCAGACGTACACACGGAGATGGAATATAATGGTAGAATATTAAACACTCCAACTGAAATTGCCAATGCATATGCCGATTACTTTAAATCGGTTTATTCAAGCAGTTCTTCAAAATACACTTATGAAGCACATAATAGTGTCACTATTGTAGGTTCCCTTAATGTAAGCGCAGTAAGTGAAAATGAAGTCAAACTTAAAATAAAACAACTTAGGAGTAAAAGATCTGCAGGACCGGATGGAATACCAACTTATATTTTCAAAAACTGTAGAGAATTGTTACTTTACATTCTAACATTAATTTATAACCAAATCCTACAACAAGGAATTTTTCCAAACGTACAAACTAAACTAAATCCCCTTCCTAAATCTCGAAATTCTGTGCTGATTAATAACTATAGGCCAGTTGCTGCTTTATCTACAGCAGCAAAAATTATTGAAAGCGTTATTTATACACATATATTTAACTATATAAATGTAGTGATTTCACCACTACAACATGCTTTCATGCCAGAAAGATCAATTGGTACAAATCTTTTAAACTTTACTGAATATGTATCTTTAGAACTAGACCATTTTCAACAGCTATATGCAGTGTACACGGATTTTCAAAAGGCTTTTGATAACGCTGATCGTGGCTGTTTACTTGTTAGGTTAGCTAAATTAGGTTTTGCATTTCCATTAATGAAAATTTTCGATCATATTTAAAAACAGATCACAAGTAGTGTATTTTAAGGAGTGTATGTCATACAAATTCAATGTTAATTCTGGTATCCCACAAGGTTCTAACTTAGGACCTCTGTAATTTTTGTGTTTTATAAATGCTTTACCGAATATTGTAAAACATTAAGAAATCTTAATGTTTGCTGATGATATTAAACTGTATAACATTATAAATAATGTTAAACACTGCATGGAACTTCAGCAGGACCTAGATTCTTTATTTACTTAGAGCAAAATAAAGAAACTCCCATCTATTACTAGTACGTGTGTTAAACTGTCCTTTACTAGGAGTAACATGCCTTTAGATATGTTCATAATATCAACAGGACACCGCTAGTTGAAGTGGTTGAAACTAAAGATCTAGGAGTACACCTTACAACAAATCTCAGATTCAACAGACACATCGACCTAATGCTATCAAAATCGCTAAAATGTCTTGGCTTTATTACTCAAAATTTCTATTCATTTAAGCAAAAAGCCTTAATTCAACTTTATAACTCACTTGTGAGACAACATATCGAATATACATCTATGATTTTGAGTCTTTAAGACAATAAATAATATCAACACAATAGAAAAAGTACAATCAAGGTTTCTAAAATACATACTATTTAAAAGAACTGGATATTACCCTAATTACACAAATTATGAAATTCCTAGAGGTATTTAAATATAAAAGTTTATATTTTACAAGAGACATTGCTGGTTTAATATTGTTGTATTAAATACGACTATTGATGATATTAATATTACAACAAATATGTATGTACCCATCAAAGTAAGCAGATTCAAGAGGCTTTTCTTTACCTCCAGGGCAAATACAGTAGACCATGAAAATTCACCATGACACAGAATTATGTATTTATATAATAAGCTTCATTACTTTAATGTAGATATTTTCAAAATGCCTGTAACTCAATTAAAAATGCCATGATTACCAACTATTTATTCCTAGAACAGTAAATTATTTGAGATAACAGCATAATTACTGTTATTAGTAATAGTAGTCAAATTACTTACAGCGCCATCTTAATTTTTTCCCGTTTTCTTGTTTTGCAATGGTTTCTATTCCTTGTTTCCCTCTCTGTATTACTTTGTGTTAATTTCTGTTTAATTTGTGTTTATTTGTATTTTGTTGTTTGCAAACAATATATATGATGAACGTTGTAATTGGGCTTATCAGCCTGTTATGTTTCTAATGAATAAATAAGTAAATAGATAAGTAAATTAATTAATTAATAAACTAAAAATAAAGAATAAGTAAATAAAAGATAAATAAATAAATAAATAAAAAAATAAAAAAAAAATAAATAAATAAATAAATAAATAAATAAATAAATAAATAAATAAATAAATAAATAAATAAATAAATAAATAAATAAATAAATAAATAAATAAATAAATAAATAAATAAATAAATAAATAAATAAATAAATAAATAAATAAATAAATAAATAAATAAATAAATAAATAAATAAATAAATAAATAAATAAATAAATAAATAAATAAATAAATAAATAAATAAATAAATAAATAAATAAATAAATAAATAAATAAATAAATAAATAAATAAATAAATAAATAAATAAATAAATAAATAAATAAATAAATAAATAAATAAATAAATAAATAAATAAATAAATAAATAAATAAATAAATAAATAAATAAATAAATAAATAAATAAATAAATAAATAAATAAATAAATAAATAAATAAATAAATAAATAAATAAATAAATAAATAAATAAATAAATAAATAAATAAATAAATACATAAATACATAAATACATAAATACATAAATACATAAATACATAAATAAATAAATAAATAAATAAATAAATAAATAAATAAATAAATAAATAAATAAATAAATAAATAAATAAATAAATAAATAAATAAATAAATAAATAAATAAATAAATAAATAAATAAATAAATAAATAAAATAAATAAATAAATAAATAAATAAATAAATAAATAAATAAATAAATAAATAAATAAATAAATAAATAAATAAATAAATAAATAAATAAATAAATAAATAAATAAATAAATAAATAAATAAATAAATAAATAAATAAATAAATAAATAAATAAATAAATAAATAAATAAATAAATAAATAAATAAATAAATAAATAAATAAATAAATAAATAAATAAATAAATAAATAAATAAATAAATAAATAAATAAATAAATAAATAAATAAATAAATAAATAAATAAATAAATAAATAAATAAATAAATAAATAAATAAATAAATAAATAAATAAATAAATAAATAAATAAATAAATAAATAAATAAATAAATAAATAAATAAATAAATAAATAAATAAATAAATAAATAAATAAATAAATAAATAAATAAATAAATAAATAAATAAATAAATACGTAAATAAATAAGTCATTCAGTCAGTAAAATAAAATATAATAAATAACTAAAAAGTAAATAAGTAAATAACTACATAAATAAATAAGTATAGCGTTGCGGCGCTGGGGATAAATGTTTCGGCAGAAATAGATAATAGACGGCGGATAATGTTTCACGAGCTTGCAAGAGCAGTTAACGATAACGCGGCGAGTGATCAGAAAGATGGCAAACAATGTTATCTCAGATAAACGACTCGCCGCCACAGGTAGGATTTCATGTGTCGAACTTTCTAGAGATATCTCGATTGACGCAGAGTGCTTGTTTTTCTTGTTTGTTCGTGAATGTTTTCGAGATATGAATGGACATATAAAAAGGATAGTGACACGCCAGCAGGACAGTTGTAGTTGTGAAACTGTTGTTGTAAACAAGAGTGAGTAAGCAGTAGTTGTGTAAAAAGAGTGTTATTGTAACGAGAACAAATGTAACCAGCTGTCACGGTTTGTTATTGTCATCGACCTTGGTAGAACGATGGTGTATGTAACGTAAAGCTACTGTAATCTATAAGAGTATTTCTACGAAAATAAAGGAAGTTTTTAATTTCTGCAACTCGGACTTTTAATTCTACGAACCCACAAGGTCACAACTGGTGTCAGGAGTGGGGTGACATCATCACCGAACATTACAGCCATGGACGCCGCATTGGAAAAGATTTTGGAGAAGATGATGGAAATGAAGGCCGAAATGACCTCGGAAATGAAAGCACCAATGACAATCTCGCTGCGAAAACAGAAGCGGTGTATAATAGCCTGGCCGCGGAACCAACAGAGCAGACGGAGGCGGCAAATAACAACCTGGCCTCAGAGCTGAGAAAAATGAAGACGGCTAACGACATCGCCCAGAAGATGGAAGAAATGAAGGCCGAATTAACCACAGAAATGGGAGCAGCGAGCGACAATCTGACCACGGAAATGAAGGTGGCGAACGAAGTTCTCGCTGGCAAATTTGAGGAACAGTTGGCCGCGTGAGGGATGACGGCACGGATCTGGGCAAGCAAATGGGCCAAGTGGACGAGCGCGTCGAAGATCTGGCGAGCCGCGTTTACGAGCTGGAGGGAAAGGCTGACAGAAACGAAAAGTCCCTGAACGCCATGGTGGAATACGTCGTCAGCAGGTTAAAGGATTTAAAGCTCGACGCGTTGGGACGCGACACAACATCTGCGCGCGTCAAACCTCCTAAATACGACGGCGCGGCAACTTTCGAAGTCTTTTGCCGTCAATTCGACACGGTGGCCAAACACAGGTGGTCACCAGAGGAAGAGTCCGCACAGCTAATAGCTAGTCTCCAGGGACGGGCCGCGGAAGTCCTGAACGCGGTACAGACAACGGTGGCGCCCAAGGACATCTGGGAGGCCCTGGAGAATCGTTTTGGAAACCAGCGCTTAGCCGCAGAATACCGCAGCCAGCTAAATGCAAGGTCACAGCAGCCAGCGGAGACGCTGCAGGAGTTCCCCTGACAGTTGGGCAGCTGGCTAGCAAGGCCCTATTCAACCTCTAACCAGAATTCGTATCTCGGGAAGCTGCCTACACATTCGTTGATGGACTACGAGACACAGAGAATCGTCAGCGAATAATGCTTGGCGAGACCTAGTGGCCTGTGTTGGAGTGTGGACAGCCCGGAGACCTAGAGAGAGACTTCCCACACCAGGAAGAGAAGCCGGAAAACGAGTAAGGGCCGTCGTGGAGAGGGGCTCGTCGGCGTCATCACCACCGTCCCCTCGAGTAACACTGCGCGCCGTCAGCTGGCGTATGGATGACAGCCTCATCGCGGACGGTTGGGTGAGAGGGGAGCCATGCCGCGTGCTGGTGGACACCGGGGCAGCCATGACCATCATCAGATCTGACGTGGCGAAGGGTTTGACGACAAGGAAGCCGAGCCGACCATACCAGCTTGTAACGGCATCGGGTGACAACTTGCCTGTGGAGAAGGAGGCCCTGCTAAAGTTGACCTTGGGAAGGAGTGCCGTACGTCTGTGGGTGTTCGTCACGAAGGTGGCTGAGACGGTGATACTGGGATTGGATGCCTTCAGGAGCCATGAGGCGACGGTCGATGTCGGCAGGAAGGTCCTACGGCTCAATGGAGAAGAGGTGATAGTCCGGCAATCCGATGAGTGCCTTGGAATTTCCAGGGTCATCTTGAAGGAAGACGTGGTGGTCCCCGCGAGAAGAGAGGTGGTGGTGACGGCGCGACTGGAAGTTCAGCGGACAAAGAACATGTTGCTGGACCAGATGACGCCTGTGCACGGACTCTGTGTAGCCAGAACATTATTGCCGTGTCGAGAGGAGGTGCCAGTGAGGCTGCTCAGCCTGGCAGTCACCGACCACGACGTCCAGGCCGGAACGGAGCTGGGAACGTGCGAGCCCGTGGTCAGCGTGACAGCTATCGACAAGACACAGGAGCCGGTGCCGACGCAGCACCTGGAGCCCCTGCTGGAAGGCTTACTAGAGAGGGTAGCTGACCATCTGACCGCAGAAAAACTGGAGAAAGTTCGGCAACTACTGAGTCGATACCAGTGCGTCTTCAGCCAAGGCGACAGCGAGTACGGCCGCACGGATAAAGTGCTTCACCGCATCGACACCGGAGACGCCACACCTATTCGGCAACCATCTAGAAGCGTTCCGTTGCCCAAAGAAGTGGTGCTACGGGATATGGCAGACGACATGAAATCCAGGGGAGTGATTGAAGAGTCTAACAGCCCTTGGTGTTCCCCTGCAGTTCTGGTAACGAAGAAAAACGGCGAGCTACGCTTCTGCCTGGACTACAGGAAGCTGAACGCTGTCATCCGGAAGGACTGTTTCCCCTTACCCCAGATTGACGATACCCCGGACACGCTAGCTGGTGCACAGTGGTTCTCGACCCTGGACCTGAAGTCGGGTTATTGGCAGGTGGCTCTAGACCCAAGAGACAAAGAGAAGACTGCATTCTCGACAGGCCAAGGGCTTTGGCAGTTCACAGTTATGCCCTTTGGCCTCTGCAATGCACCAGTCACATTTCAACGCCTCTTGGAATCAGTATTGAGAGGATTGACATATGACACATGTCTGCTATAGCTGGACGACATCATCGTCGTCGGCAAGACGTTCTAAAACAATTTCGACAACCTGAGCAAGGTGTTACAGGGACTACAGGCAACCAACTTGAAGCTGAACGCAAAGAAGTGCTAGCTCTTCTGCAAAGAAGTTAACTACTTGGGCAACATAGTCTCACCAACCGGAGTGGCTACAGACCTGGGAGAAAACTCAAGGTGTGAGAGATTGACCTCGGCCAAAGGATAAGCCGGAGTTGCGCAGTTTCCTGGGCTGTGCAGTTATTACCGCCGTTTCATAAAGTGGTTCTCCAACATCGCCAAACCCCTTAACCGCCTGACAGAGGAACAACAACCCTGACGAAGAACGCTGAACACGCTTTCAAGCACCTGAAGAAGACACTGTGCAGTGATCTTATTTTGGGATTTCTACAACCAGGCGGTGTATTCATTGTGGTCACCGACGCCAGCGATCATTGCATTGGAGGCGTCCTATCGCAAATTCAGGACGGCCCCGAGCGGGTGATAGCCTATTACAGCAAGACGCTATCCAAGGCAAAGAAGAACTTCTGCGTCACCCAGCGAGAATTACTGGCGGTAGTAAAGACCTTGGAGCACTTCCACAAGTACCTGTACTGTCAGCCATTCCACCTCAGAACTGACCATTCCGCCCTAACTTGTCTATTGAGCTTTTAGAACCTGGAAGGCCAGACAGCACGTTGGGTCCAGAGGCTGCAGGAGTAAGACTTCACCTCTGAACATCGGAGAGGGAAGGGCCACGGTAACGCAGACGCCATGTCTCGAAGACCCTTCCCAGAGGAGTGCGGCCAATGCACAGGGGTGGAAGAAAAGGAGCGTGCCGCAGCAGTTCGAGTAGTCATGGCAGTACCTACGAAAGGCAGGGATAGCGCAGGTCTGTGGAGGGAGCACCTGGCGGACGCAGACTTCGGGCAACTCTTGAGAGAAGTGGAGGCACTGACAAGACCAACCTGGAAGGACATCGCACCGAGGAGCGTTACCTATAAGTCGTACAGGGCCCAATGGGATTCATTGAAGATAAGAGGGGGTGTACTGTTCCGGGTTGAGTCCAGAGGCTCTACTCCCATTAGCC
The DNA here is from genome assembly GCA_030765055.1 of Mantis religiosa. NCBI lineage: Eukaryota > Metazoa > Arthropoda > Insecta > Mantodea > Mantidae > Mantis > Mantis religiosa. Next base: position 131,677,827 of record CM060948.1, on the reverse strand, counting down.
TTGAACCCGTAGGAACAAGACCCGGGCCTCCTTCAACCAGGGAGTATCCGAGCTGTCCCAAAGGGCGCTCGGCGCCCTCCGTGGGGCTTTCCATAGGGCAAGACCTAGAGACTAACAAGCCCCCCCCATCTGGTCCTATGGACTCAAGACGGGATGGAAGTGGATACGCCACTTACGCGCGTCAACACTCAAGCTGTTCCGGGTATGGGAATCGCCTGATGGGAAGACGCAGAGGTAGCAATTGATACTTCCCCGAAGTAAGGTCCCGGAAGTCTTGGAGGAAGTGCACGCCGGTACTTCAGGAGGACATGTGGAAGCAAACCGGACGATCGACAACCTCCGACAGTGTTAATACCTTCTGAGGCTCCGAGCAGATGCTGAGAGATGGTGGCGTCAATGTCACGCGTGCGCAGGGAGTCGCGGCCCCCAGACTAGGAGCCGGGGTCGCCTGCAGCAGTACAACGTCGGAGCGCTGTTTAAAAGGATCGCCGTCGATATAGCTGGACCATTTCCCGTGTCCGACCGAGGCAACAAGTACCTGATGGTGGTCGTGGGGTACTTCACCAAGTGGCCGGAGGTGTTTGCCATTCCGAACCAGGAGGCGAAGGCAACCACGAACGGCCTTGTGGAGCAAATGTTTTGTCGATTTGAGGTGCCATTAGAGCTCCACAGCGACCAGGGCCCTAATTTTGAATCCAACCTGATGAAAGAGGCACTGGACAGGCTTGGGGTGAATAAGAACCGCACCACACTCCTACATCCACAGTCGGACGGCATGATCGAGAGATACATGAAGACCTTAGAAGAACACTCGAGGAAGGCCGTGGCCAGCCATCAGCAAGACTGGGACATTAAGGTGCCCCTGTTCTTACTGGCCTACCGCTCGTCAACACACGACACCACTGGGATGACGCCAGCCAGTTTAATGTTCCACCGGGAGTTACGCCTTCCCTGTGATCTGGCTTTTGGAAGCCCTCCGAAGGCAAAACAGCCAGCAAACGAGTATGTGGAGAACATGGTGGACCATCTCCACGACATGCATGGGATGTCTCGTCAGAACCGCATGAAGACCCGCATGAAGACCCGATCCGACAGGCAAGCCAAAAGCCAAGGGCTCCAGCAGGGTGACCTAGTTTGGTTTTACCGTCCTACCCGGACCAGGGGACGATGCCCGAAACTCCAGCAACCATGGCAAGGACCGTACCGGGTGGTGAAGAGGTTTAACGACGTGGTCTACCGCATCCAAAGGGTGCGCCGAGGGAAGATGCTGGTGGTACACTTAGATTGTCTGGCCCGCTACGATGGTGCTGTTCGGGACGACCAGATTTGAGGAGGGAGCAATGTCGCGGGGCTGGGCATAAACCTTTCGGCACAAATAGATGATAGACGACGGATAATGTTTCATGAGCTTGCATAAGCAGTTAACGAAAACGCGGCGAGTGATCACAAATGCGGCAAACAATGTTGTCTCAGATAAACGACTCGACGCCACAGGTAGGATTTAATGTCTCGAAGTTTCTAGAGATATCTCGATTGACGGAGAGTGCTTGTTTTTCTTGTTTGTTCGCGAATGTTCTCCAGATATGAATGGCCATATAAAAAGGTTTGTGACACGCCAGCAGGACAGTTGTAGTTGTGAAACAGTTGTTGTAAACAAGAGTGAGTAAGCAGTAGTTGTGTAAAAAAGGTTGTTGTAACGAGAGCTAATGTAACCAGCTGTCACGGTTTGTTATTGTCATCGACCTTGGTAGACTGATGTAATGTAATGTAATGTAATGCTGCTGTAATTTGTAAGAGTATTTCTACGAAAATGAAGAAGAGTTTTAATTTCTGCAACAATCAAGAAATGCTGATATTTTCAGATACTTCTGAAGGGAGCTGAACAATAACAGGGTCAGTACATGTTAATATAATGGTTTATTTATGGTATACTTATTTGGTGTCTGTCTCTTTATATACCTAATTCCATGCTTTAAAATACAAAAAAAAAAAAAATAATTAAGTATCCGATATATTTGTTTCCATGTGCATAGTTTCAGAAGGAGGCCGACGACGTGCTTCTCCCAGATGCGCCTTCCATATAGTCGAAAGTCTTTTAGCTAAGAGATTTGACCGAAGAATTCCGTGTTTGTTGACAATCAATTGAACTGAAACCCTTTGACAAGATCTGGCGTTTTTCCTGCAGGGCTTACGACAGCTGATAATCCTGTAACAGCTGTGATGCCACCTAAGTAAACTGACTTCTCGTACAAGATCTTTCAATCAAGCATTTTGCATTGCATAAAGATTCGTTCCTCAAGTCCTTAAGTCAATGTATCACTGTTATGCGGCAAAGCTGATAATTCCCTGTTGGTCCTCAACTTTTCAGCTATTTAGAATAGCTTCTTAAATTATTGCGGAAACGATTCTAACTGATCTCAGAATAAGCTTTTCTTAGGTTTGAAATCGAAATAATAAACTTTCATAGTTATAATAATTGAATTAGATACTTAAACTCACTTCAATCGACTTTATTTAGAGTATACATTGGTACATACTATTATTTCATTATTGAGAGCTAATTCCTCATACATTTGCAATTAGGGCTGGTGCAAATTTATTAAAATATGTGTTAAAATAGTTAATAGCAAATTTATTAAAATAATTAATAGACAATTTATTAAAATAGTTCCATTAAACACAATATTTTTAAATATAAATTGAATATAGATTTTTGGTAGGAGATTCATTAGATTCTGAAGCATGCTAAGTGATGAAAATGATGAATATGCGCGCGCGCACTGACATTTTTCTAAGAATGCTTTTTGGATTCAGGGGTGCATAAAAGATGCACACAAAGTAACTACAAATTTAGACTGTACCTTCGAGCATTGATGATGAAATTAGTCCAGAAATTTTGAGTATATGTTTCGGCAGAACATGCTAATTAGAAATTTGCAAGCATAAGCATTGACACCTCGGACGCAGACATTATGTAAGAAGACGTCTTCGTGTGGTATCAGACGTCATTCCTTCAAGTCTGTGCCTTTACTTCCAAAGGACTTGGACTGTATCTAAGTTGGCTTTGACATCGCAACCCGTAAATGGTAGTGTCCGCCATGCCGTCAAGAACTTCTTTGGGTGCAGGTAATCATCAATGGAAACTAAGAAAGAGAGAAAGTCAAGATGAACAATGTTTTAAATTTATGTACTGCAATTACAAATTTAATAGTTATAATGTGATCTTTTATTAAATATTAATGAGCCACCGGAATTTATTATTCAGCATAGAATAAAAGCACTTACACGTGTTGGAAACTGCAAGAAGGAGCATCAATATCTGCATTTGAAGTACTATGCGGATTAAAGTATTCTGATTCACTTGTCGTCTTCTGTGCAGAAAGGCCACCGGCTCGCTGAAATGGAGATTCTGGTTCAAAATTATTACTTGGTTCATTTTTGGTAACATCACACGGATCGTATGTGGTATGATGAGTATTTGAGCTACTTGCATGCATTGATAACTCTGATGACATTGCACAATCAACACAGTTTTGGTTTTTCTTCCTTCTCCTAGGTTTTGCAGCTGTCGTATGTTTTGTTTTGATCTGGGAGCTCTTAGAAGCTTCATTGGTTACAAATTCCACACTGTTATCTGATGAAAATCAGATTCAATGTTAATAGCTTCATCTGTTACAGTAGCAAGTTCTCCTTCTGAAATGTGTCCATTACTGACTAACATTGGTGACTTGTTTTCAGCAGCATGAGTTGTTCACCATCAATACCTTCACCTCCTACATTAATTACAGCTACAGACGTGTGCAAATTATTAGCAATTTTGTTTTGAATGCTTCCAATTCTAGTTCAATAGGCCTTACATGCCTCACATAACTTTATATAATTATTTTAAATGTTCCTGTGGCTAATACATATTACTTCTAAAATCTGACATGCTATTTTGCAGATATTTCTGGCTATCTTGGTTTATTTTTCATCTTTAGAATGTTTATGCTAATTTTTCCCCATTTCCTTCACTGCGCAGTGAAAGGTAACTTCCTTTCTTCTGCCCAGTAGCTCATTACCACTTCTTCTGTATTGTCCTTTGGTACCTAATGGCACTCCAGGTAAGTCATCTCCTGGCAGGTAGATCCTTTCCTGGGCATTTTGAGGGTGGGGGATGAGGACAGCAAAGGTTACTCTCACATTTGCTACGAAACCTTGCTGTTAGGAAGATGGGTAAGGTCCAAGATATCACACCACGCAAAAGAGCTCAAATTCAAGTGTTATTAAGTGCTGGAGATAAAACAAAGAAGAAAATAAGCAAAATAGTAGGCGTAAGTGCAAGTTATGTGACAAGGTTTGCACGTAAGCTGAATGAAAACAAAGCAACTTCACCACAAAGAGTGGGCAAATGTGGCAGAAAACGAGTGTTAACTTCAAGTATGAAACGTGTATTGGTCAGAGAACAACTTAAAAATCGAAGCATGACTTCTACACAACTTCAGGCCGTTGCACTAGAACATGGGTGTGCAGTTTCATCAAGCACAGTGCGACGAAGACTTTTTGAAGCCGGTTTGAAAGCAAGAAGGCCTCGCAAAAAACAAAAACTAACGCCCATGATGATGACAAAACGTCTTGCTTGGGCAAACACATTAAAGGACTGGACATCTGAAGACTGGGCAAAGGTATGCAAATTATTCAAATTTATAAAAATTGTTCATAGATTGTTTTATTTTCAGAAATTCATTTTGGACATTCAAAATGCTTTTGCTATCTTTTTCTCCGAATGATTTTTATTTTTTATTCCAAGGATTGTAGCCAAACATTTTGTTTCCAGATTGTGTTCAGTGTTGAAACAATGGTTTCAATAGTTGAAGAAAGCCCACAGTACGTCAGAAGGAGGTCAGGAGAAGCATTTAAAAAGGAATATGTGGTGCAGAATGTGAAGCATCCAACAAAAGTGATGATATGGAGTGGAATATCTACTTATGGGGTGGGGAAAATTCACATTGTAGAGGGAACCATGAATGCTAAGCAATATTCAGAAGTGGTAAAAAAGTGCATTAGGCCTATGATGAATGAGTGGTTTCCATCAGGAAATGGAATGTTCATGCAAGATTGTGCCCCATGCCACAAAGCAAAGTGTGTAATGAATATTTTTGATGAACATGGCATATCTGTTTCGGATTGGCCTGGTAATAGCCCAGATATGAACCCCATTGAGTCTGTGTGGAGTGTCTTGAAAAAAAAGTTAAAAGCTTTCACCCAACAACAAACTAATCAATGCTGAATACAACTTTGTCAGTGTGGCAAAATGATGAAGAAATTCACAAAATGTGTAAGACTTCAATAGAGGGCATGCCTGCAAGAATTTCTGCCCTAATAAAAGCTAAGGGAGGACACACTAAATACTAGAATGATAAAATAAATCATTAACATTATAAAAATGAGTATTATTTTGTTAATAGCTGTACCAGATGGAATTTAAATAAAACTACCAGCATAAAACTGAAAATTGCTAATAATTTGCACACATCTGTACATATTCAACAGCAAACATCATCCTCAGATCCGCCAACACCAATCCTTTCTTTTTCACCAAGGAACTGTCTTACAACAAATTCAAGACGATTTTCGCTATTTCTACTCTGTTGCAGTGATTCAAATATTACGCTACTATCAACATTTCCTTCATTATGATTTGTAGGTCGCTGTTTCACATCCTCCACTTCAATATCCTGTTTCACATCCTCCACAAGAATATCCAGGTCAACAGTTATGCTTCACGCCTTCTTTGAGCTCCATGATGATTTCCTCCAACCCAAAGGATTAATTCCTATTAACAAAATGTGGTTTTGAAATCAGCGCCATCATTCTGCAAATATATCAACAAAATCATTTGTTTTTATAGCATCAATACTGTTGACAAATGCAAATCGTTAGACTAGTAGCTCTTTAGTACAGTTGGTAATGCATTCTGTAATGAATAGTACTTCCTTCGTTTTATTGATTACTGAGAAAATATATGTGCCTTGTCGTAAACAAATTAAACGGTCTTTCTAAATTCTGGT
>CM060948.1:131589650-131670777 GCA_030765055.1 Mantis religiosa | reverse complement strand
GAAGAGAGAAGAAGAAGAAGAAGAAGAAGAAGAAGAAGAGATGAAAGAAGAAGAGAAGAGAAAGAAGAAAGAAGAAGAAGAAGAAGAAGAAGGATGAAGAAGAAAAGAGATGAAGAAAGAAGAAGAAGAAGAAGAAGAAGAAGAAGAAAGAAGAGAAGAAGAAGAAGAAGAAGAAGAAGAATGAAGAAGAAGAAGAAGAGAGAAGAAGAAGAAGAAGAAGAAGAAAAGAAGAAAAAAGAAAATAAGAAAGAAGAGAAGAAGAAGAAGAAGAAGAAGAAGAAGGCGTCAAGATGAGACATCCCTACTACAGATTATTGTTTGCTTAGAAAACTCAAGTTGGCAGAATCTCACTCCAGATAACGTACTGTGCAGAAAACTCGAAAAAATCTCATGGAAGTTTAATCAACAAACTGCTACATGGTGGGGCGGATGGGAGAGAATGGTCAGAATGGAAAGGAACTCCTACGATGAAATCTTGGTCAAGCTTTCTTGCAATATGAGGAATTATACAGAATTTTTTGTGATTGTGAAGCCATTATAAACTCTCGTTTGGACCTATGATGAAAATTTTTTTTGTGAAATTTTGGAATTGTAACGCAAATTAATTGTAGTCATGCATTTAATGATGTCCTGCATTCAAACATCAATGTTTTAAATTGCAAGGTAAGAGGATGTTTACAAATGTAAATCTCAGGACTAGTAACTCTTAGAACAGTTGGTAACACATTCAGTAATTTATAGCACTACTTCTGGTTTATTAATTAGTGAGAAATATATATGCTCCGAAGGGTATTTCTGTAATGCTTAATCTTTAATTTTTTTTAAATTCAAAACGATCGCTCAACTTCCCAAGAGATCTTACGGTGCATAATTGTACAGAGGGATTGTGCTTGGAAACAATGTTTTCAGGGGTTCTACATTTCACCATTTAATAAGTACATGAAAAGTAACAAAAGTAGGTTTTACAGGGATTTTTTAGCACTGACTGCTAAAGTGGAAGCTACACCATCCATTGCACCTGGTACAACACAGACCTCTTAAACTGCATCTTCCATTATTTCCACAGCTTCTTGGAGAAACATACCTGAAGTTTCCAGTTTCTTGATCTCTCGGGAAGCACAGCTGAAGTGATCTGCGATGTTGAAACTGAACTGAGCACTTCAGAACTGACTGCTGACAAAGATCCGCTCACACACACTGCAGGATCAAAATGAAAAGTTCTCAATCACTGACCTTCACAGCTTTGAAGTGGTTACTGTAGAGAGTTACAGCTTCGATCCCTGTTGCCCACCTTGTGATCACTGGCTCTGGAGGCAGAGGCACATCAGGTATCTATTCCTTTTAGCGTTTGTACACCATACGGACATTTTAAGAAAACCTTCTTTGCCGGTATCAGTGTATTTACTTCTGAGAATTCATGCCTAACTGTCTCTGCCACTCGTTGCAATGCATAAGCTGTACATGTAAACATGCTATAAGTTTGCATAAAATACAGTGAGAAATTTCAGAGCTTTAAAACATGTAAGAAGCTGTATCTGTGCACATCGGTAGGACCCTCTCTTGTTTTACGCCATCTAGCCATAGTAACTTAAGTCGGCCATTAATGAATCCAGCTATCGCTGAACTATTTGTTTTCTCCAAATGTTTACATTAAATTCAGCAGGGTTTTTGATGCAGCTTTGAAGTCTATCTTTCCCTCAATGAGGTGTTTTTCTTATACGTCACCGTAACAAAAATCCAAGTAATTCTTCTGAGAGTGAACTTGTCGGGAACGTGGCTATTGCAGCATTTGTGAAAGAAATGTTTAAATGCAGGGCTCCAGAGTATGCCAACTGCAACCAACGCCATACACAGATCTTTGTAAAATTCACGTTTAGATTGTTTAGGCTATCGCTGCAGCTGCCTAAATAGTACTTGTTTCTTTAAAGAAACTCGTTAATTTTTAATATGCAGATAGCTTCGTAGATTTTGTTCAATTTCTGATTTCATCGTATACCCTATACGGTTATCGCAACTTTGTCAGAGGATTGTTTTTCCATGAGTTACTGAAGCACTGTCCAGAGAAATCCACGTTTTTAGCTAGGAAGACAACAAGGCGATGCCGGTGGCATGGCTAAATTAAATGCTACTGACTGCTATAAATTCAGAAATGTTTCACGTTTGAGAACACGGGAGAAAAAAATATTTAAAACAAGTAAATTTTGTCGCCATTGTACTTGTTCAATTTAGCTTTGAATGCAGCGGAATTGTATTGAAAACAGTGCATTAGAAGCACAATAATTAGAACTGCAATGATTTCTTATTTATTGCTATGTAACGGAAATTAATGGAATTAACGAAAATTTATAATAATTAATAAAATATATTGAAATATAATAAATTTATGTACTACGGTATAAAATATGTGTTATAGCTCGAAATTTGTAGAATATTTAATTTAAAATATTGGAATAAGAGTCTTTATAGTTTACTCCGTCGATAGTTTAGTTTTTTTCATAATTACACATACAGCAGCAGAATATGTAACTACATAAAATCCGGGCTCTACTGATGACCATCGCTACACCAGGAAGTTTCTATCAGGGATTGAAGTACAGTTTCTGACTACATTGTTGCCTGATCATAAACTTATGTATATAATACTTAAATACTTACTATTTACGTCACTGTGGCTGAAGTTACAGCCAAAACTACAAGAATTATCATATCTAGTGTAGCGAGATGGACAATTGGGTTCAAATCGCGGCCAGCCGCCGCAGCTAATCCTCACTTTAGAGTACGTCTGCGTAAGGAAGCCAGTTCAGCCAACACCTTTAAGGAGATGCGGATGATTAATGCCAACATCCGAGTTTAATCTTACCGTCCACCAGCAAGACCACTGCAGTGCACAAATTGTCAACAGTTTTCACAAAATGCAGCAGGATGCAGACTTGAAACGTGTCTACCTACTGTGGTGACCAGGATCACATGCGATCATATTGCCAGCTTTTGGGTGTCCCTGGCACTAAACCAGTGTTTCAACTGTGGTGATGTTCACCCTTACCGATATGCCAAGTGTCCTTTATGGCAAGAAGTAAGAGTTGAGATGTTTCTTAGCAAAAATTGGCAGCGCACGAGATATGATGCGGCTCCTAAGGTACCTAAACTCATGGGTTTACCCTAGGAAGACTTTAGTGATCTTGATATCCTGGACTCCCTCCATCCTGGAGGCTAGAGCACAAGAGTTATGCTGGAGCCCTTAGTGACACTACAATCTTCTCAGAGAGTGCTGTAACTTCCAATAAATACTACCACATCCAAAAATAATAAATCGCAACCTTGTACTCCCTGCTGTTAAGTTATGCTACAGACCATCACCGAGAGAACGCACTATAATGGCAAAAACCAACACCAACTCAATCATTTAGGACATCGAATCAACGTCTCGTCTTAAAGCTACAACTTCTGAGACTAAGAATAATGCTCAACAGCCTCTGTTAATACACTCACCCAAAAAATTCAAACTATTCAGCAATATACAGTCCCTTTATCCCTGATGATCAAGTTCCTTACTCTAATGAACAAGATTCCCTTCATCTTCAGGCTGACTTCGCTGTGGTATGGCAGATGCCCTTGCAAAAAGACCAGTCACTATCCCCTCTCCACCATCTTTGTGCATACAGTCTTCATCTTCATGGAACAATATGTCAGCCAGAAATAATGAGCTATCACATTTATTCGATCTAAATTTTGCTCTTGTGGTGCTAATGTTTTAACGAGTAGTCAAAGGGAAGTGACAAATTTCGTTGTTTGCCAAAAAGTTCCAAATATAACTGATACATACTTGGCAATATTCAGCATCACTGTCTCCATGTGCAAGCTCCTAAACTCCTGGAACCGACTGGTGTCCAATTATGCAGAGATACAGAACCTCTAAACCTTTGTTCAGTATATATACCACCTGATATAACCCTTGCTGAATCATATTTAGATGTTATCTTTAATGAAACCCCAACCATTGCAATGGGTGTCTTCAATGCTAAAAGTACATTGTGGAATTCCACCACCTATAATCAAAGAGGTCGGATTTTGGAGTGGTACCTGGACAGAAAACTACTAGCAGTGCTTGCTCCTTCATCTCCTATCATCACATATGGAGACAGGCGGCCACCTGCTTGGTTGGATATTGCCATCCTGCAAAATATCCGATGTCACCAATCACTGTTCTCCCTTCCGGAGCACTCTTCAGATCACCACTCCGTAATACTCCTCTTCAGAGCCAAAACAATTCCTAAATCACCACCGCATACCATAAAGCCCCAGATGTACAAGCTGGTGAAAATTTACGTAAATCACGGAGGAGCAACCTACATATGTTCAGTCTTGTCTCACAACTGCGGCAGCTGATAATCTTGCTACTCGTTAAACCAATACAACGGTAACAGCAATGAATGAAGCAACTTCGTCTCGTCGAATTCGATATAGCCAATTGAAGCCACTGCCCTAAAACCTGAAGCAAATAATTACCTAAATGTTTCGGGAAAGGTGCATATATCAATATACGTGCAGACCACAAAACAAGAGGGAATGGAATCGTCTATAGCATCTTGTGAAGTTCGAGTTTGCTGAGCTCAGTAATATAGAATGGGAACGACATTTGTGCACACTTGTTACTGAAGACGTCCCACTTTGGAGAATGTCCAAAGATCTGCTTCGTATCCCTTCTTCTGATCCACCGTTATCAGATGGGAGACGGGTCGCCCATCGTCGATGGAGAAAGTTAATGGCTGAATATATGGCCTCCACCTTTCAACCGGCTGAATCACCAGATTTTTTTTTTTTTTTTTTTTTTTTTTTGCAATTTACGTCCTCCAACTTTGTCATATCGGACGATGAATGAAAGGAGTGAAATAATGCTCAATGAGTCCGGGTCCATGTAGCTTATAGTTACCTGACATTTGTCTATCAGGATAAGCGAAAACCCCGGAAAAACCTTATCCGTGTAACTCAACCTAATCGAGATTCGAACTCGGGACCTCTTGAACGTGAGGCAGACATGCTACCATCTACGCTACCGAGGCGGGCTGAATCACCAGATGATGAGACATTTAATGTAATAGAGAGGGACGTTAGTCAATATTTAAGCTCTACTTATATGAAAAACGATATACTTCTGACTTCGGACGCAGAGGGACACAAATAATTATATCATTATGAGCATATAAAGCTGCAAGATGTGATACTATACCTTAAGCTGCATTATAGGCACTTACTCAGAATTACATGGCATTAGTTGTAAACCCCGTCAACAGCTTGCTCCCCTTCCGCTACTTTCCGCCTTGCTGGAAACACGCAAGAATTATAAACCTACCAGAGCCAGGTAAGGACGCCAAACTACCTGCAAACCATCGACCTATCAGTCTACTACCAATCAGCAAGCTTTTCGAGAAGGTACTTCAAATTCACCTTCAGCGCCGTTTGGAAAACCTGAACATCCTTCGTCCAGAGCAGTTTGTCGTTTAGCTCCATATTTAACTCAGTTAATCCATAGCTACCTCCCAAATCTCACATTTGCCGTTGTCAGTCGTCAACATAGTCTCACAACCCTGCTTCATCAATGCAGGAGTACCCCAAGGCAGTGCTCTTGGCCTCCTGCGCTTCCTAACCTACATCAACACCCTCCCTACTATCAAAGGCTGAAATCTCTATTCATTTGCTGATGACACCGCAATAACCTAGGCATCACCAAATCATCTCACTGAAGTACAACCTGCCCAGTGCTTTGCGGATATGCTCACTGTCTAGTTTACACTTCGGTGCCTCAAAATTAATGCCAAGTCCCAGGGAGTCACATTTACTCGCAGCCACTTAAGGCATATACTTGAACTGTGCTTAGCTGGATCAGACTTATCATGGAGTACAGAAGCACAATATCTTGGACTCCTTCTTGGTATACGCCTTACCTGGAAGGCACATATTACATCACTAGCTTCCAGGGTATCCAAGCGTATGGCGAGGCTCTATCCACTGTACAACAAAAATCACCTATGGCTCTGAGGAATAAACTCCTTCTATACAAATAAGTAATAAGACCCACATTCACCTACGGCTGCCAGTTCTGGGCGCAGCTGCAAAAATTCACCTCCACAAACTTCAAATACTTCAGAATCGATACTTTAGTGTAGCAACAGCTGCCGAATGGTACATTCCAAATGACAACATTCATTCAGACCTATATTTTTCCAAATTAAATGATTATATGCTCAATCTCTCTCATAAATTCTATTCTCGCCTTCCTTACAGCTTCAATCAACTTATACGAGGCCTGGGGAAAAATAACATTGACCCCGTGGAAACGACGTACAAGCGTCCGACTTACGTTAGGCTCTTCATAGTCTAAGAGTCTCCTATAGTTAACATATTATCTCTTTCATCCTACAACTTGTGATAGTTCATAAAAAAGAAACCACCATCTACCTACCGAGTGTTATTATAAATCCAACATAATGCCAGTAAGGGACGGAGTCACGGAATGGTAAACCGTCGAAGGTTCCTTGGCATCGGAGAGGGATTACTCAATTCAGCATTTTGTATGTCAAAGTTTAATCCCTTAAGCGCTTAGGCCAATGCATCACTGTTGTTCAGCTAAGCTGAGAATTCGCTCTTGGTCCTCAATTTTTCAGTTACTTGGGATGGCTTATTGAGTATCCGTGCAAACGATTTTAATTGACTTCGGAATATGTTTTTCATTGTTTTCAAATCGAACTAATATAAATTTATAATTAAAATAATTACATTTTCTACCTAAACTCACTCCAGTCACCTTTATTTACACTATAAATTGATATATCTCATATTTCATTATTGACAGCTAATTTCTCATACCTTTGTAATTAAGGCTCGGTGCTTGTTAGTCTGTGCAAACTGTTGGTCACTAATAGTTCAAGCGATTTATTAAAATAGTTGCATTAAAACGCATAATTTTGAAATTTAAAATTTTATTTATATTTTTGTTGTATGTGTTAAGAGATGATGGCGAACACATGCTTGCGCATACGAACCGTTTTCAGAAGGGTGTTTTTAACCCAGTGGACACTCAAATATGTGTCCCCACTGAAGCAGCAATACACAAAGGTATCCGTTTTCAAAGTTCATAATAAGACATATAATATATGTAGAAATAATTAATAAATAAGCTGATAATGATGTGTTTACGTGCGCTTTGCTTCAGTATTGCAGGTTACAAACAAACTTCTTGCTGGATGGATTTTGGAAGCAGGACACAAAACACAAGTCGCAGCTATATGTAATACGTCAAATATAAGGAAATTATTGACGTAGGTATTTCGCACTCTTGCAAATAAATTAATGTTATTCAAGGTTATAAAGCTATCTATAGAGCAAACCAAAAAAGCAGCCTTAAAATCTTTTCAGTTATGACTGTTAATAAAAACCGCGAGTAAGATACTCATAGCGCGACTGCTTCCAGAATTAACTATCGCTTAAATTCCACAATATTCCCATATTCCTCTTTGTACCTACAGGAAAAATAACACAAATGGAGCAATTATATCGATGGCCATAGAGACCATTGTGTAATAAGAATATAAGAATATTTTATAGGAACAGAGGATTATATGAGTGCAAGGAATTACAGTTTAGGTTTAAGCTGTTTAAACACATCTACATACACCGAGCGGGAACAACTTCCTTGTGAGAGCTTTTGTTTATTTTTCGTACACGAAACCTCAAAACACATATTTCCTGATGGATCTTGAATCAACCCCACTATGTACGTGGTAGAAAAATAAAACAATCCAGAACCTTTTAAACTTTGTTTGAGTTATTTTAACATCACTGTTTAAGCAAAAACGCCAGTACACAAATGTTTTGTGTTCTCTATGCCTGATCGTAGCACATCAAGTAAGCCGTGAAATCCTTTTTGTATAACAAATTAAATATAAGAAAATTTTACTCTTCTATTTCTATTCAAATCAAACTTCTACAACTTCACCAGTTATATATAAAGTTCTTACTTTACTGTAAAGAGGAAACCCTGATTCTCAAGATGGGAGCATAAAAGTTACATACAATGTAAGTACAATTTTATACTGTACTTTCGAACACTTGAAGATTAAATTAGGCCTACTAAATCCTGTAACTGTTTCTGCAAGTGATGCCAATTGGAAATTTAGACGCATAAGCACCGAAACCCCTGAAGGAGAGCCTATGAAAGTAGACGTCTTCGTGTGTAAACTTCCTGGAGTTGCTGAAAAAAGTGTCGAAGAGGTCATGCTTTCACGTTTATGTGCTTTTACTTCAGATGGAATTGGTCAGTACCTAAGCTGGCTTTGAGATCTCAAACCGTAGACCGATGTATCGTCAATGCCGTCAAGATCGTCTTTGGGTGCAGGTAAATAACCAGTGAAAACTAAGAAAGAGGTGAACATCAAGATCAGCAATGTTTTAAAATTATGTATCGTAATTTCAAAACAAAGAAAAGCAATATGTGTTTCCAGTGAGTATTAATGAACAACCAAAGTTTGTTATCCAGCATAGAATAAGATCTATTGTTAAACAGTTCGGGAGTAATTTTCTCAAATAAAAATTCTTTTAGGTTATTGGTCAGATTTTGGCACATATGCATCATCAAAAGCACTGAGTTAGTTTGTGGAAGGAGTGGAGCTCCATTTCCTTGATTTTAACAATAACCCTCATCATTATACGGAAAGCAGCTAGAAGCTGTTTTGCAGTGATGCAGGCTTTTCTCGGATTTAACACACAAACTTTATTGATCAGATTCATTTCATTCGTTTCATTCGCTCTATCTCGTAGACAAGCGCAAACAATTATATAAAAGTAATTTAAATGCAGAATAATATTTAATCTGACTTTCAATATCAGTGTCAAGAAATCATGCTAAAGTTCGATTTATTTACGATTTTGAATTGAAAATTTTCTATATAATTATGTTAGACTGTTTGAGTAGATATCGTATCGGTAATAAACTGACGGTACCATATAGCAAAAATTGGCACAAATTTGTGATCATGTGCAGTTGAAATAAGATCTGTATATAGCTAAAAATTGTAATTCATATTTAACACATAATAATATATTGTGTCTTACAATCTATATTTAGTGATATTTCGCTACTTTAAAACTAGTAAAGTAATACACAGTGTATAACACCAGTATAGCTTATACCTAATAGGATGCCATTTTCTTATTCTTAGCACAATAAGTAACATTGGTTACGAGTAGATATAAGATACCCTAAAGGAATAGAAGTATAATAATTATATGCAAAATTAAGTGCAATCAAAATTATTAAAGCTCTTCAGACTGATGGAGCGTTAAACAACCTCGTGCACGGAGTCATTATCGCATGGACTTGACCAGTAGCACCGCCTACCACCTGTAACTACACTAATTAACGCTTAGCTGTTCTACCATTGTCCCACTTTTAAGTAGACAAGACAGTCTAGATATTTCACTAGCAATACTACTGTAGACAATGTATTTAATTCTCGGTCCGCGAAATTACCAGAGGGTTTTATATTCATCTTCGTCGAGATCCCAGAAGACAAACGTTCCCGATGGAGGATATGAGAGTGATGCTGGAACGCATTTCAGAGATTTTTGGCTAAATTCTCCGTCAGAATAATGTCTTCACCTCGGTTGAAGCATGTGACTAACTATCCACTCCTCCAAGTTCTCTTATTTAAGCCGTGTTCTTATTCATGAAGTATTCAGTAATAACCCTCCTCGACTGAGGTCTGACTGTAAGCTCTTGATTTCAGTGTCATTGGCTGTCAACCAAAAATCATTTCGAATTTCCTAGTCGTGCTCATTATGGACATGATAAATTCTTCTTCTAAAATGTTCTTGACGGTGGATTTTTCTTCAAATGAACACATTCTTTTCGGTGATGGCAGCAGTGGTAATGACATACTATAGCATTGATCAGAAACAAATTCTATATTCTCGTTGCTTTATATATACAAAATTTTGTTTATATTATTCATAAGAATGTCTTCTATTTCATTTTGTCTATATATAAAGGCTATATTTAAGGAATGTGATAAACTTACGTTTTTTTTTTTTTTTTTTTTTTTTGTATTTCGCGGGCATCATATATCAGAATTTCCAAACCTATTTTGTGTTGTTGGTACACATGTTCCTCATATATGTTTACATTTTAAGCCGTTTTGAATATTTTATTTATTGCTTATTGCTGATAATCGAAAAGGTTATACTTAAAGTTTATACTT
Organism: Mantis religiosa; assembly: GCA_030765055.1. NCBI lineage: Eukaryota > Metazoa > Arthropoda > Insecta > Mantodea > Mantidae > Mantis > Mantis religiosa. The sequence continues at coordinate 131,660,524 of CM060948.1, read as the reverse complement.
TTTACTTAATCTGCAAACAGTTACGCTTGTAAAATGGAAAAAGGGTGCAGCATCACTTTTAAACTACTTAACAGAATATATATTTTCTTTTCATATAACGTTTTTTATTATTGCCGTTTGATTACTGCTTCTTTTCTCTAATTTTTACACCCATTACACATAAATATACATGCCCAAGCGGGACTCGAACCGCAACCCTCTACGCGGTAGAACGCTAAAGACATACCTTCTATCGACCACGGCTACAAGGGATGGTTAAATGCTGATTGTGGCATTTGGCATAACTACTACGAGTAACACAAGGGTTTAGGAGTACTAGAAATGCTTCAAGTAGCGTAGAGAAGACGTTGTAAGCGATATGCAATCGAGGTATTTGGGTTTAAGTTAACATAGACTTTTATAATACATAGACAGGTAGTGAATGTTACTTTACATAAAATGATATGGAAATTACTACCAGGTGTAAAGAAGGACCTCCAGTGTTACATATCAGTGAAAAAAGAAAAACAGTATTCAAAGAATGATATTAGAAATGTTCAATAAAATCTGTCCTGAGTATCCCGATCGCTCAACTTGTGGCACAGAAGATCTGGCTCTGTCAAAAGGATTCTCAAACTGCATGACGCCCCTTAGGATAAGTTAACAGCGTGTTTTTCGATCAGAAGAGAAATCCGAATGATCGAAGCAGGATAAACAGGATCAGGAGACTATTTTTGGTTCTTTTTCTCAATTTCTTTTTTTTCCTGTTTGTTTATTTGTGTCACGCCTAACTTAAGTATAAATCTTAACTTCTTAGTGATAGGCGAGTATAATGTGAGCTGTTGTCCTTTATCAGAATGTTGAGATCAGTAGTTAGTTCTCAGTCTTATGAATGGTAAACTAACACCATGGTAATAATGTGAGATCTGACAGCACGCTAGAGCGAGGTATTAAGTTCCTCCAAATGTAGGGATTATGGCGTTGTTCAATCATTATAAACTTACCTACTTGGGCTGCCGGCAACATCAACACTAGAAAATTACTTGGCTTTGGAAATTAACATTGGTCTCCAATGTAGGACATTAATACGTTGCTGAAGTTACATCTTGGCTAATCTGGCTTGTCTAGTAGCGCGGGAACTTAGACTAGTTTCATCATAGCACCAGGAACGTTTTAGATATTATTATCGATTATTAAATGTTATAGGTAATCTTAAATTATCAGCTGTTTTGTAGACACTCAATAATACACAATTCTGAAGCATGTGCTAAGTATGTTACCGTACTTGTTGTTCTTTTTAGCTTAACCTGAAAACTTAGAGCTTACTTAGAGCAGCACGCTTTTTACGAAAACAGAGAACCAACTACTTTTATGTAAAATTTAGTTCATTAACCTCAATTCTGCATTTTATGTTAACCCCAAACATACATTTCTGTGAATATGCCTTACCATAGGCAATCCCACGAAATCTGTACCATCTCCTCGGTTCAGAGTGTCGTATACAGATACCTTAACAACCTGGGTAATTACTATCTGATCAAAGTTGCAAATTCCATATTTTACGTGGAAGCTCGGACTGGGAAAGGCAGCTCACGACAAACCAATGAATAGATGTAGGAGTGTGCCACTTTGTAAACAAATACAGCAGGGTAATTTTAAGTGGATTTAATTTATAAAAACTGCTCTTATCAACAATGACAATGTTGCTCAACGTAATCAGAAAACGAGTGCATCAGAATATGAAACCTGGAATACAATTTTTCCATCAAATTTGTGCCTTCTGGTGTACCTGTATTGTACAAGCCAAATATTTCCCATGACTTCGAAGCCCAGAATGAGCAAAGTATGCTTTATACTGCTGGCAGATAGAATGTGTAGCTCTCAAACTGGTATTCTAAGATGCATAATATAAATATTTTATGTATATCATTAGTTCATAACGTAACAATGGAATATTAATATATCATATTATATTGATATGTAACATAGTATAATATATACGCTTTAGAACGGGAAACAAACATGGAATATAACAAAATTAAACTAAAGTTATGGCCAAAATCAATTTGCCTACCCTGTTTAATAATAAATAATCCATGTAATAAATCAACCCAGTATGTAAAGGAAAGGAGCAATCACATCCAATAAGTCACGTGTAAAAGTTCACGAATTCTAATCTCAGTCAAGGTGAGTTATCTCGATAAGTTATCTGAATAAGTTTTGTCAAGGATTTTTCCTAGCCCTGAAAGACGAATGTGGGGTAAATCTACAATCTATGGACCGTAGGCTCATTTAAGCATCATTTCACCCATTTCTTTCATTGTGCGATATAACGGCGTTGGAGAACTTAGTTTTAAAAAAGGAAATATTCAATAAAAAGAATAGTAATAATAACCTACTCTTTGGTTCACTAAAAGGTGGAAGAAATTTGTCCTTAATAAATGAGTGCGTCCGAGGTAGAGAAAATCAGAAATCCTTACCGATAAATAAATATGAAGAGCGATAACCCAACAAAGTATACCCCTACCCAATCAGACTTCAATTTAGGCGCACGGTAGTAGCACAACTGGTAAACAGATTTTCAGGCGGAAGCTGGTCCCAATGAGGAAAAGCAACAGAAATGTGAGGGCTTCTATTGGCAGGCCAGGAAATATCGATTGATTTAATAAGGTTAGGTTTCGGTCGGGTCTAATTTTAAAGTTATTTCACGAAACATAATCCGTAACGAGATTTATTAAGAATGCTCCATGAATAAAGTGCACTAAATAACAATGACTTTCTTACTTCTTTTTTTAACATGAAGTAACTATTGTGTTAGCTATCAGATTGTGGATTACTAAAGCATATGGAATTTGTTACAGAATACTTCATAGTGCTACGGTCCGCCTCGGTAGCGTAGTGGTAGCACGTCTGCCTCACGTTCAAGAACTCCCGAGTTCGTATCTCGGTCAGGGTGAGTTACTTGCATAAGGCTTTTTCCGGGGTTTTCCCATATCCTGAAAGACGAATGTCGGGTAACTCTAAGCTCTATGGACCCTGGGCGCATTTGGGCATCGTTTCACCCATTCCATTGATCGTCCTATATAACTTAACGTTGGAGGACTTAAATTACAAAAAAAAAAGTGCTTACATAATAGTTAAATTCAAAAGTAAGATAAGCTTAACATCTGAACTCAATGGAACATTGTTTTATCAAAAATATAATTTATACAAAATATGCCTATTTGAAGCTGTATTTATTAAAATAACCATTTTAAGATTTAATCGAACGAATTTACTGAGCTTTGTTAATGAATCTTTACTGCTGTGCATACTAATATTGGGTCACGCCGTGGTTGATTGGTTAGGCCGCTTGGTTCTCACCAAAGTGGCACGGTTTCTATCCCAATGTGATTTGTGGTGGACCACACAACGCTGGGACGTGTTTTCTCTGGGTCTTCCAGTTTCCCCGGCCAGCATTCCAACAATTGCTCCATCATCATTTTTCCTATCATTTTATCTCGCCCTCATTCTATCATCCACTTCCTCGTTCTCATTACAGGCATCGGGCTGATCACCCATCCTGGATTTTCTCTCTCACTGATCAAGAGATTCCGTTCCTCAACTCGCATAAGGGTTAAGAGGAACAAGAATACCCTGACACCACGTAGTGCTATAAGAGGGCAATTAAAGAAGGGGAAGAACCACACTAATATTATATTAGGATTCAGTCACGAGCTGATGCATAACCTAATAAACTTGCTTTCTTGTAAACATTTTATATGAACAAACATAGTGTCTTCAGAACAGAGGAATTGCTACATGTAATTGGAAAATATCAAGTACATGACGTGTAGATGGAATAGTCAAGAAATGCTATTGTTTTACATATATCATATTTTTTGCCTGAAATAATAAGCACGACACAGTGATTTATATCACATCATAGACGGTATATAAAGGCGCAATGTTCAAACAAATAAATCATGACGAATTTGATTATAATTGAAAATGTGACCACAGGATGTAAGGGAAAAAATCCCTTTATAGTTGCAATTTCAATACTGTCTGCAATGTAAATGCTTTTAGTTCCGAAGCTGAGAGAGCGCCATGCCAGGTGAGTTATATTTGCATCAGACAGCAGAAATTTGTAATTGCTCTCAATCCATAAAATACACATGGTATATGTATATCAACTTTGGTCTATGGATTTGAAACTGTGATTTATTGTGATAAAACCAGTATAAGTATTGCTGCATTACCTGTTAGCAAAACGGTGCCTTGTGTAAAATGACAGAAATGATGAGATGAAAGGTGTATATGCACGCTTCTAGCACCCTGAATGTCCCATAAGCCTGCTAAATGCAGGAAAGCTCACCTACAAATCCGCAGTATTAGATGAATCCCCCTTGCCCCTCTCTTCCAACCTTAACACACACATTCTCTCTCTTTCTCTCTTCTCTCCCTACTAACGCTATAGCAGACCATGGCCAATCCTGCAGCCTCAAACCCACATACCCACAGCAGAGATATGGTATCATACAAATATAATGATGTGGTTAACATCTCGCATCCTGGAGCCATAATTTTGTTTTGCTGACATACGGTTAGGTAATTATTGTTACTCTTAATATCCCTCATTATATTGAGTGGGAACCGGTCGTATTCATGTGTCGAGATCATTAAGCCATGCACTAATAAACGGGAGGTTCTCAGTTCAAATCTCACCAGAACCCTGCTCGCTGACTGAGTCTTATTTGTTGTCTAACTAGGTCATATCGCACGTTAAATGAAATGGGTTAATGCAAAGAGGAGTACAGGGCACATGAGGTTAGAGATTCCATACATTCATCTTTCAAGATAAGGGGAAATACCGGAAGAAATCTATCTAGATAAATCACCCTGATGGACATTCAAACTCGAGATCTCTTAAATGTGAGGTAGACAAGCTATCCTCACGCCATAGAAGCGCCTGCTGATCGAGGTGCTTTACAAGTTACCCTTAGTCCTCTTAACTGGCAAATTCCTAGGAAATACTATCTCAAATTTACTTTCCAAATAATATAATTTCATGTATAATTACTTTCCACCACCTTTGGAGTCCAATATAGGAAAACGGATGTTGAACACTACTCGGCCAAGGACTTCATAAAGGAAGAAGACATTACATACTAGAAAACTGAACCTGAACGCTGCATAGAAATTGTAACTTCTAATTTAAATATTTAATTCTTGCCACAGAAGAGGCTTCACCATTACGTGCATTCACATTTCTGAAGGTGTCAGTTCATATTCTAGTAAACCAGTAGCTACTTTTGACGGGCATAAAAAGTGGCCCATACTCCAAAAAACACAATGGTAATTTTTCCGCCTTTCTAAGGTTTCTATCTTCAGGTAAACAACATTTTCTACAATCGTATCAGTATTATGTGCAACTGGCCTGGAAAAAACAGACAAATACACAAACATACCAATGAGGGATATTGTAATCTATGTGAAATGACGTGTTGATTCCGATAGTACCTTCATACAATTTTCGCTGCCACAGAAAAATAATGCAACATAATTTGGCATTCTAGAGAAAGAGTTGAATAATTATTTGCATATGTCATTAAACAAGAAGACAATTGGAGTATTAAAGTTATTGCCGGCATCAAACGGCAGTAAAAGGCCGACATTAATACAACAGCATACAACGAAGATATGAGTATTAACTGTTTAACTTTAATAAAAATCTTAATTTTCTTGTATGTTTCTACGATTTTGTTATACTATAATTAGTTTGTCCCGTACCGTGGCATATTGGCCTAGTAGCTTTGATTCTTGGCCACTTATCCACCGGGATGTGAAGTTTAAGTCCCGGATATGTGATCGATGCCCACTCAGCAGCACGAGAAAAGGAAGGAGATGCAATAGACACCGATATGTGCCAAGAAAGCCAACATTTTTGGCTAGGAGATACCTGATATTGGTCAAATTATCTCGCCTTGTCAAGTGGATGATCGTTCACCTTTGCACGGTAGGTAGGTGAGAGGCCGGGAGCCATCATATCAGTAATGCCGATGAGGTACCTTAAATTTAGGTCTCGATCGTCTCCTTCCCAAATTTCCTCTTCCAATGTTATCAGTCATGTATCACCACATACTTCGGGAAATGCATATTCGATTTATATTTGCTTGTGACGTAAATTTCGTTTTGGAGTACTATTCATGATCTTCTGTGCTTATATGCAAAGTTTTTAAAAGGCACATAGCTGTGTATTTCCGACCTTGCTGCATGTTTCGGCATTTTTTTCACGAATCGGGTATATAATAAACACATTATTTACTATCTAATTTTAATTTTATTCTTAAAAAGCACTTGAGAAAACACGCAATTAAGTATTTAATAAGGAGGCACATAAAACATCAATTCTTTACTTATCGTGAGCTTCTGGAAAAGTATGTTAGAAAATTAAGGAATAAATTGCGCTGCGATTTATGAGACAGATCCTGACGTGAAAAGTCTGTGCTCTGTGCTTCAAGATGAAAACGCTTCGTGAAGCAATTATCCATAGCTAGTGTCTTTAAATGTTGCCAGTAACATCTGGAGTTGTGGGTATATGTATCTCAGCATAGAATATATTGTTAACCACCAATAACATAAAATTTTACCCAAGCACTATGTTTACACTTTTACTGCATGACTACTGCATCTTTTCCAAACTGCAGAGCATGGTTGAAACATTTTGACATAATAAAGACATTCATATTTTAATCGCTTGTTACCGATTGATGCCTTTGGTGAAATACGAGTATTCAATATGAGCAGGCATTGGAAACGGATCTATGTTCTAAGCAGAGATTCTCAACTATTTTCCTGTAGAACGTTAATGGACCATATATTTGCTAAAGTTCTAAGATTAAATAACTTTTGAAGACAAATCCTATAATATTATCATTCAGGTTCTAACATCTCTCCCCGCATCCAGTGCATAAAAGCTATCGCTGTGTCATTGTATATGGATACTGCCACTTTGTTTTGGAGGGGAAGAGTCCTGTCGGACAACGCAGCCGCCATCGACAAGAAGCGGGAGTATGTGAATTGCCTCGTTACTTATTGGCTGGCGAGACGAATGAGGCACCCTTCAAGGCCAGTCACAAGCAGGCTTCAGGAGGCCGGAGTAAAAATGTGATATTACTACGTATAGGACCTCTTGAGACAGTGTTTTGGGAGGTTTCTAGTTTCAGAAAGATCAGCCAGAGCCGGCAGATATATGAAAGTCGATGCAAGGCCTGAAGCAACGAGTAAGTCAGTGGTGAGTGGTAGTGAGTAATATGTTGAGTAGTACTGAGAGCAGTTTGGTGCTTCGAACCGAGTGCAGTTTCATTGCGAAGGAGTCGGCAGGCCGTGGATCGCTGTAGGACGTAGTTCACTGGTTAGTAAGTGCGGCTCCATACTAAGGAATCGGCGCGCTTTTCAACCGGCAGAAAAGCAGTTTACGTGTGAATATCAAATTTGTGTTGAGGATCGGTATTTAGCTCCGTGTAAGAAGTGATGTGGTGTGTGGGTCAGATAGATTATTATTATCAGTGCAAATAGTGCGTGCTAAAGAGTCAGAAACAGACACATTAGAGACATCTCTATGTGTTGTCTTTGTGTGACAGAGAGGCTGATTGTATGTTAACAATGAATTAACCATTTCGGTGAAAATAAAGAAATTTTAAAGTGAAACCTTTTTGCCATCCTTGTCATAATACCTATCGCTGCATGTGGTTAAAGTCCATTGTTATATAATGCAAATGAACCAACATGAAAGGGAAGGCCGTACTTTTCTATGTTAGTGTCCAGTAAAGGAACCGAAGTGGACTGCTCGTAATTATGTCCTTTGAAATTTTCGCGCTCAGCAGTCAAGATACACAGTTATCATGAACATTTTATTAGCTATTTCCCCGCGATTAGTACAAAAAATGCACCTGCCTCTTTGTTGTGATTGTTAGCATTTTTAGCTATAGGTTCTGTGGATATAAGTTAGGTTGCAAATGCATGTGTAAATGTGTGTATTTAGTATTTAAAACCCGAAGTAAAACGCGAATAGATTAACGGAAGGGTAACGAGTAGACATCATTTCCGATAAGCAATTGTTTGAAAGAAAACCGTATAGGTATATGGCTCTATATGTTAAAGCAGTCATGAGACAAAGGAATACGCAATAATTGTTGCTTTCTCTAAGATGTGCATAGTAGATAAAGAATGTAGTACATTCCACTAAATATGCAGATTTAATAGAAAGTACACTCCTTGAGATCCTCTGTATGTAAAATACATTTAGAAAAAGTTTCATATGCGTGTGCGTATTCATGTGTGACCATGCATCTGAAAAGCATAATTCAAAATCGAAAATTCCATTAAACACTTAACCTGTATGCTAATTCTTGTACCTCCACGATGAGACACAAAACTTTTCAAAAATATACGCCCATCCTACCTAACCGGCAGTTCTGTTACGCCTATTAACATGGTTTTTGTATTAAGATATTTTCATGGTCAGTTAAGGTATAACTTGAATGTACGGGGACTATATCTATATGCTAAATCTAAGACAAAGTTTGCTATTTCTACGATTTTGGTCTCATAATTCATCGCTGATCTGAGTTCAGGGTAATCACAGCAACATATCAGTTATCTAAAATACTTGGGTTTATGCTTACTTAGAAAGATTACGATATTAAGTTGTTATCAAATACAAGTATTTCAAAAGTAACAGTCTTATTGAAATTTGAAAATTCTTTCTTTCTTCTTATCTTTCTTTCTTTCTTTCTTTTCTTTCTTTCTTTCTTTCTTTCTTCTTTCTTCTTCTTTCTTTCTTCTTTCTTTCTTCTTTCTTTCTTTTCTTCTTCTTTCTTCTTCTTTCTTCTCTTTCTTTCTTTCTTCTTCTTTCTTTCTTTCTTCTCTTTCTTTCTTTCTTTCTTCTTTCTTTCTTTCTTTCTTCTTTCTTTCTTTCTTCTTTCTTTCTTTCTTTCTTTCTTTCTTTCTTTCTTTCTTTCTTTCTTTCTTTCTTTCTTTCTTTCTTTCTTTCTTTCTTTCTTTCTTCTTTCTTTCTTTCTTTCTTTCTTTCTTTCTTTCTTCTTTCTTTCTTTCTTTCTTTCTTTCTTTCTTTCTTTCTTTCTTTCTTTCTTTCTTTCTTCTTTCTTTCTTTCTTTCTTTCTTTCTTTCTTTCTTTCTTTCTTTCTTTCTTTCTTTCTTTCTTTCTTTCTTTCTTTCTTTCTTTCTTTCTTTCTTTCTTTCTTTCTTTCTTTCTTTCTTTCTTTCTTACTTTCTTTCTTTCTTTCTTTCTTCTTTCTTTCTTCTTTCTTTCTTTCTTTCTTTCTTCTTTCTTTCTTTCTTTCTTTCTTTCTTTCTTTCTTTCTTTCTTTCTTTCTTTCTTTCTTTCTTTCTTTCTTCTCTTTCTCTTTCTTTCTTTCTTTCTTTTCTTTCTTTCTTTCTTCTTTCTTTCTTTCTTTCTTTCTTTCTTTCTTTCTTTCTTTCTTTCTTTCTTTCTTTCTTTCTTTCTTTCTTTCTTTCTTCTTTCTTTCTTTCTTTCTTTCTTTCTTCTTTCTTTCTTTCTTTCTTTCTTTCTTTCTTTCTTTCTTATCTTTCTTTCTTTCTTTCTTTCTTTCTTTCTTTCTTTCTTTCTTTCTTTCTTTCTTTCTTTCTTTTCTTTCTTTCTTTCTTTCTTTCTTTCTTTCTTTCTTTCTTTCTTTCTTTCTTTCTTTCTTTCTTTCTTCTTCTTTCTTTCTTTCTTTCTTTCTTTCTTCTTTCTTTCTTTTCTTTCTTTCTTTCTTTCTTTCTTTCTTTCTTTCTTTCTTCTCCTCTCTCTTCTTTCTCTCCTTCTTTCCTTCCTTCCCTTTCCCTTCCTTCCTTCCTTCTTCCTTCCTTCCTCCTTCCTTCTTTCTTTCTTTCTTTCTTTCTTTCTTTCTTTTCTTTCTTTCTTTCTTTCTTTCTTTCTTTCTTTCTTTCTTTCTCTCTTCTCTCTCTCTTTCTCTCCTTCTCTCTCTCTTTCTTCCTTTCTTCCTTTCTTCATTTCTTTCCTTCTTTCTTTCTTTCTTTGGTTCTTTCTTTCTTTCTCTCTCTCTTTCTTTCTTTCTTTCTTTCTTTCTTTCTCTCTCTCTCTTTCTTTCTTTCTTACTTTCTTCTTTCTTTCCTTCATTCTTTCTCTCTTTCTTTCCTTCTTTCTTTCTTTCTTTCCATCTTTGTTTCTTTCTTTCCTTCTTTCTTTCTTTCTCTCCTCTTTCTTTATTTCCTTCTCTATTGCTCTCTTTCCGTCTTTCTGTCTATCTTTCTCTCTTTCTTTATTCTTTCTTTCTCTCTTTCTCTCTTTCTCTCTCTTTCTTTCTGTATTCCTTTATCTCCTTCACTCTCTCTTTCTTTCTCTGTTTCTTTATTTTTCTCTTTCTTTCCTTCTTTCTTTCTCTCCTTCCCTCCTTCTTTCTTTCTTTTTCCTTCTACCTTTCTTTCTCTCTCTTTCTTTATTTCCTTCTCTACTGCTCTCTTTCTGTCTTTCTGTCTATCTTTATTACTCGCTTTGTTTCTTTCTTTCTCTCTCTTTCTCTCTTTCTTTCTCTCTCTTTCTTTCTGTATTGTTTTATCTCCTTCTCTCTCTTTCTTTGTTTCTCTCTTTCTTTCTTTCTTTCCTTCTTTCTTTATTTCTCTCCTTCTTTATCTCTCTTTCTCTCTCTTTCTCTCTCTCTTTCTTCTTTCATTCTTTCTTTTTTCTCTCTTTCCTTCTTTCTTTCTTTGTTACTTTTTCCCTTCTTTCTTTCCTTCTTTCTTTCTTTCTTTCTTTCTTTCTGTCTCTCCCTTTTTTCTTTCTCTGTTTCTTTATTTCTTTCTCTATTGCTCCCTTTCTGTCTTTCTTTCTATCTTTCTTTCTCTCTCTTTCTTTCTGTATTTCTTTCTCTTTCTCTCTCTCTCTTTCTTTCTCTGTTTCTTTCTTTTTCTCTTTCCTTCTCTGTTTCTTTCTTTTTCTCTTTCTTTCTTTGTTTATTTCTTTCTCTCTCTCTTTCTTTCTCTCTTTCTTTCTTTCTTTCTTTCTTTCTTTGTTTCTTTCTTTCCTTCTTTCTTTCTTTCTTTCTTTCTTTCTTTCCTTTCTTTCCTTCTTTCTTTCTTTCTTTCTCTCTCTTTCTTTCTATCTTTCTTTTTGTCTTTCTTTCTCTTTCTTTCTTTTCTTCTATCTTTCTCTCATTTTTACTTTCTTTCTTTCTTTCTTTCTTCCTTCCTTTCTTTCTCTCTGTTTGCCTTATTTGTTCTCTCAGATAGTACTTACTTATTTACTTACTTGCTTACTTTATTCCTTTCATTCTTTCTTTCATTCTTTCTTTCTTTTCTTCCTTATTTGTTCTATCAGATAGTACTAACATCTGAATCTGCACTATAATTACACACCACTATTCTGCTGAATTGTATTTATTATTCTAGGTAATCACGTTTGAATTAAGACCAAAGTATTTAATAAGCCTTTTATTCTATGCAGCATCAAAACATTATCAGAGAAGTCAAGAATTTGTAGAGGGAGAAGGTATATTTTAGCTTGACTTAATTTTACACAGCTGTTTAATAACTTTGCTCTCTTCTCATCATTTTTATATTGACTTTAGAGTTTCAAAACTTAGCACTGAAATTTGTTGTTTTGAAGCATAATATTCTCCAAGAACACTTACAGATACATGCCGGCAATCTCACTTTCTTACTCCTAAGATCTTCTCTAGCTCTAATTTAATGTTCAGAAGGCTCAAATTTTAATTTTTAAATGTTCTCAGTAATTTTCTTTCTCAAAAGTATCGGCTAACATTGTTATACTTTAGCGCAGTGCCTTCCCCACAAATAAACGCCCCACAAGTACAACACGGAACATCAGATGTCATTAACGTATAAATTGCTCCTTCCTGGAATAGCTTCATAGAGTTCAATAAGTGTTGTGCTTTTGGTCGAGAGCTCTAAATAATTATGGGTGCACATTTAAATTAAACTAGTTAATGATTCATTAAGAATACTGTAAATAATCACCAGTCGTTTGTACGATTTCTATGACCATATTGGGAAAAAATAAAAAATCACAATTAATTTATTCTATGTGTGCTGCTTACAATTCGACCATTTTGCTCAACGAAGAGAGAAGAAATTGCCTTGTGTAGAAGTATCTTAATTAAGTCAGATCCGGTATAGTCCATTTTTCTTGTGAGAGCCATAATAGGATATATCTTTACAGGTGTTGAATACCTTAAGCGTCCTTTTTCAAAATACAGTCAGATATCACAACCATTATATTCAAAATAGTCCCCTAATTAAAAGACTTTTTCTGGTCTGAGACGGAATGTTCCCTTCTCCAACTACTTTCCATGACTATTGCCGTATCTTCTACATGCAGCTCATCTTGTTCATTTGGAGGTGTGCTTATTCTTTTAGTACTCTGTAGTATCTTCTCCGTTGGTTTTCTTTTCTTATCACCTGAAACGTATATAGTAATATAAAATATTAATATTTTCATGTTGATACAAGAATTAGATAAGCCAGTAAGGTGGTAATTTTGCGGTACAGCCATGTGATCCTTAACTCTTTTTAGTACAACTATGGAAATGATGAGTGAAGCTTGAATTTTACTTCCCCTATATTCCATGAATGTGACGGGCCTTAGCGTAGTGGTCTAGAGTATTGTGCTCTGGTTGCCTGCACCCGGAATGTGTCCGGAATTTGTCCGGAATTGATAACATCCCTTGGGGGCTGGGTGCGGTATTTAGTCCCGGGTATAGGACCGGTGCCCACTCAGTATCGTGAGGAAATTGAGAAGCTACGCCAGGCAGCAAACCCTGTCCTATAAAGTCAAATTTCCGAATGGGGGTGCCGAGATGCTGACCACATCTCGTCCGCGTATCAGTTGGATGATAGCGCTACATTGCCTTGCGTATGTGGGCGTGAGACCGTGAGCCCGGTGCAAGGCTCAGGGCCACTTTGGGTTGTTATGCCATGGGTTATGTATTCTTTTTTACTCCATCAATTATTCAATATAACAATGGTGATAACGTTATAGTAGTTAAAGAACGAAGGGAAAATGTTAACATATATATCTATTAGGCGTAACTTCCTAGCTATTAAACAAAACATATAAAGATGGCATGAAGTAATGCTCTTTTAAGCCACAGTGACTTAAGCAGTAGATGTGATAAATTCAGTAATATTCTCTGAGCTTATTATCCAAAATCGGATGAAATTCAGTTACCAAGCTTCTCCATACTGCATCATACATGAGAGTGTTGTGCTTGCAGATATTTATTAAAATTATTTAATAGGTAAGTAAAGGGAGAATTAGACAGAATAAGTTGGCGATGTACGCCTGATATTTTGTATTGTGGGTAAAATATAAAGCTTACCTTTACACTTTGAGTCCCTTTCTGAGGTGTTTGAACCCTGATCTTATTGGAAATTGACTGGCATTGCAGTTCACACCTAGCGTTTACTACATTGTTTCACATTGCCTACATAACTGAAAAACTTATTCGTATAGTCTACGATTTACCTGAGCCTAGAAGATGTTTCTCCAAGATTATGATAGGAGATTCGAAGCAGAGAGAGAGAATCGTTGCCAGCAGCAGACTGATAATCAAATCACTGATAAATGTAGGTATCTAAAACGAACAAAAAGAAACAGAGTATGTACTAAGTCACATTAGAGTAGATATTGATTTCACAGTAAAATTTTAAGCTACATACTAGCTATCGCAGGAGCCCTGTCTTTCGCGTAATTAGACCTCCCTCTGCTCCTTACAAAAAATGTAGATCGCAACGGGGAAAATCCAGTTAGACGCATATAAAGTGGTTTGAAGGAAATTTGTTTTGCTCCTAGCAAAGAGAGGCGGCCTCCAGGCGTGAACAGGCGTGTATAGCCCATAAACGAAAATTCGGAAAAATATGAAACCGTTGCTGTGTAACTTCACAGATGAGACATGAAGGTATTTAAGAATATCGGCCAACCTCACACCTTAAATAATTTACGATAGTTTACATTTTATCAAAAATGGTCCTGAAAAATTATTATTAACATAGATACTACACATGTAAGATACTTCTGTGAAAATAAAGTAGCCACTTATCTGCTTGCATTTCAGCAGATAAAGATAAATAATTTTGTTTTAAGATTCCATATATAATGTTGAAAGCACAAACCGGAAACGAAAATGATAAGGGAATTGTTTAATGTTAACATTTTGAAGTCACTCTCAGATAATATCAACTTCTGTACCAACTTCCGATTTGATTAATGAGCAGAAAGAGGCTTACTTGTCCATGAATGGCGAAATACGTAGCATTGCATTGAAACTATGTTAGGTTTCGAATTTAGAAAATAAAACCATTACGTACAAATATAATATCATCCAGATACCCAGGAGTTCTCGTTGAAGCTGCTTGTATAATTTGCCACGACATATGTACGAGGTAGACGCAGTATGTTAACCTGCTGAGTGGTTGAAAAAGCTTCCAGGAAAGGAACGTGTTTACTGGACCTGAAACAGAAGGTAAACAATATTAACCTTTTTATCTTTAGAGCTAGTATTATTCTATAGCTTAACTACCGGGTTGGCTCGGTAACGTACGAGCAAGCAACTGCCACATCTGTCCGCCACTGATCCTAAAAATACACATGAAATATTTCGAGGACACAAAGTGAAAGAAAGGAAGTCGTAGTAGAAGCGAAACCTCCCCAGAAATCTCCTGTCGACCCCTAAAAACCAGGTAAACCCCAAATTTAGAATGGGTCAGGACTACCGAATGCGAGCTTCACAATGCGAGCGGAGACTATAGTCTAATATTCACACTCTCTTTCGCTACTTTACTGCTCTCATCCACCTCATCTTGGAGGGAAATTAAACGTCTGTTCGTGTGTCTCGTTACGGTAGTTCACGAGTAAAGCATCAGCATGGAAAGCAAAATACGTGGTTAACACTATTAGTCTTGGGACTGATTTATTTTTTATTTATTTTACTTTAAGTAATACCATTCGAATCTTACTAAAAGCTTGACGACTGAAGAACGATGAGATTTACACTCTACTATAAAAAGTGTGCTCAAATTGCTATTCATGTGGTTAAATTGGACAATCCAAATAACTTGCGGTGTGATGGACTCGGGCTGGTAGACCATAAAATTTTAGTAATTTAGAAATAAAATGAAAACATTGGATTTGAAGCTGGTAGTGGAGTTCTTCGGATCATCAGCTAAAAGTAAAGTTGTTAGGAGAATTTTGGAAGCTGAGTAACACGTTCTGGACAGAATCTTGGACATTTCTAATCGGATGACTCTGGGATCAGATGTAGCTGGATTTAGGCTTCACTCAACTCTCAAGAATAGAACAGCGTGTTATCACGTGCTACAAGACTCAAGTACTTTAACATCTCACATTCAGATCATAGTATCCAGTGGTGCTCTTTAAAGTGATAATTGTTAATTAAAAGTCCCAAAATTAGATTCTGGTGTCGCTCTTTCTTTGAATATACACCCACTCGTACCCTGAGATAGGTTTCTCGGCTGAACTCGAGAACCAGATATAACTGTTTGGATTTGGCGAAGCATCGAAGCATCGTTAAGCAGAACCACACGGCTTCTAATTGGCGCAGCATCGTGAAACAATTCCATACAGCTTCAGCATTACGTATAGATTGTATACGTCTAAAAGTATTGTTTACTTATAGTGTGAATATAATTATTATAATCATCATCGTCGTCGTCATTGTAATTGTCATAATACGAAAGGATTTTTGTAATCTAGACTTACCTCCGATGCCAGACACGCCTGCGAAGGCTACCCATGCCACTCCGAGAGACCATACTGGACGACTGAAAGTGGTGTATAGCGAATTCTCCAGTTGAGTTGGATGTGCCTCGATTTGATAAAATGGATAGATACCCAGAAGAGAAGCAAGCAGAGCACCAGCTCCTATCAGCCATCCTAGCAGAGCCCATACCTGTAATTAGGATGTGTATCCATATATAGACCAGGTGAGTCAGCTATATTTATTCTTTTCTATGCAACCCGCAGTTTATAATCTACTGTGAAAACATTGACACTTAAGCACAAAAGCCGTTATTGCAGCCCTGCCTTTCTATTCCGCACTCTATGCACAAAACATTAATACTTACATCCTGAATGAGGACCAAGAAGCTGCGACAACGTCTTTTCATGCATATAATACTAACAAGGTAACAACGAATGCTTTCCGAAAGAGCTAGATGGAACACGTGGTAACTTGTCGCGAGAGTTAGCTAGTGGAATATGGTGATGCAAAGGCTAGGTTCGAAACGACGTCACATAATTTTTTTTCTTTCTACTAGTCTTTATTTTAATTAATAATTTACTTATTGTTGCTATTGGACCTCTTGTGAGCCAAAGACACAAGAATTGCAATCCGATACTTAGGGATCTACAGGAATTAGCTGACGATATAAGTTGCGCCGAGCTCACTCTACCGGCAGTTAGGTGAAGCCCTTGGCCTTCAAAGGGAAACTATGGGTTATCTTTAACTTCAATTGGGGACAATGTTCAAGTTTGTTAGCCTTGTTATCTTTACCGTGTCTAGTGTTGTAAACCATGCTGGCTTTCATTTTTAGGAGTATGTTGAGGACATTAATGTAATAGTTTTTATGTGTTTGGTTTATAGCCCGCCCTTAACTCCAATGGTCATATCAGCTGCCGTTCTCCTTTGGAACATATCGAATGTATTGACTCGTATTCGTTTGCTTTTAATCATTAGATCATGGACACATTCACACTCTCATACTTAAAGACTCTGGAGAAGATGGGGAATCATCTTGTTCGGAGAAAATAACCACCCCCAATCGGAAATCAAACCCGGGACCCCTTGCACTTGAGGCAGGCTCTCTACCGACTGGGCTACTGGGTCAGGCTATAATAGTTTTTGTTTCATGCTTAAGTCTGTTGTTTCACTTCGCATTTGTGAAATGTTTCAAACTTGGTTGAATGGGTCAAGCACAGTACCGACCATAACAAAATATTTACTACAAACTATAAATTTATAACTACCTGCCAGTGGAAAACTTGACAATTATTGTGTTTTTGAACACCTATAATGTTATAAAAGGTTATATGTATCATATTATAAAATTAAGGGTCCCAAGAAGTAAAACAAGGGGTAATAAAATTTTTGAATTGGATACCGATTTGAACCCCACTTGAGATGACACTGTTGTGAAATAACCTGTATTATACCCTTTAGCCACCGCTACCTTGCAAGCAGAGGTTCCTCGACGAATAAGTAACCATAGATCTCGGACTCCACCTCGGAATTTCACACGGTTTTACAGCCTCATACAGTGTTTTGAGCTTTTTTGATAGTCTTAACGCAAATAGAAAAAGTGCATCCGCCATTAAAATTACTGTATGAACTAAAAGCTGCCGTAATTTGTGACAGAAGCGAAAACTATCTAATACTTAGCATTTTTTGACATGGCTGTGCAACGAAAACACCTGTTGACTGAGTATTTAAATGTAATTGGTCCTTCTGTGTAGATCTGCCATTTTGTGTTCCAGTGTTATTGTTAACTGATGCATGTGATACGTTGTAACTACAGGGGCCTGTTTAAAGGTTTGCGTGTATGTATGCTAATGAAGAAAATTTTGTAAACTCGTTTAAAATTGCTACTGCAGCTCTATGTGTCTGGGTATGACATTTTTGGAATCGACATACATAGCGATTGCTTTCTGTCCCATACAACACTTATGCACTGACCTGTCTACCTCTCCTCCATAAACTGTTCTGCGGATCATTCATTAGGAGGCATTCAAGAAACGCGTAAGTCAAATAAGTCGCTTAGCACGTTGCATAAATTAAAAAATAAATAGGGAAGGTGACTCACCTGGTATATATATATATATATATATATATATATATATATATATATATATGCGTGTGTGGATGTATGTGTGTATGTGTACATATACACTTATAAATACACACGTATCCGGTGTAGGTTGGTTAATGTTTAGAGCATAGCATGACTTCATTCAAAAGAAAAGTAAAGCTGGTGGTACCATGTCAAATTACCAACACGTAAAAAATATCTGATGCCTGATAAAGACGAGTCTGAGAAAACTGAAACAGTATTTCGTACCTTGTATGCTCTTTAAGTGCTATGGTTATCAGCCTCCCATTGTGTCGTTGGCATGAATGGTCACATTAATATTGCTCTTAGACCCCATTATCAGGCTTGAGGTTGTTTCAAAGGCCTAAATCTATGGCACCGGACCAGCGGCTTTACTTCTGGTCCACGGAAAACCATGCTAACTATTTCTGTGCTGGAAAACATCATTTGCCCTCCGCCGGTATTGAACCCGCGTAGAGAGTAGTAGTATCAATTGCAGTATTAGTAATAATAGTTGCACTAATAGTAGTAGCGGTAGTATTAGTAGTAATAATTGTAATTGTACCAGTAGTGGTGATTGTAAGAGTTATAGTTGCACTGCCAGTAGCAGTAGTTAAAATTGTAAGAGCAATACTTTACTAGTAATGACAGTGACTGTACGGTAGCTGCAGTTGCGAATTTTGACTTGAGCAGTATATTTGTGTACAATTAGTAAACAAATTCTGATCTAACCCTTTTGTGTAGTTTCGGTTAATGACGTGAGTCACAGAGCATAATAACTACATCAAAGCATTTAAGCCAGAAAGAAAGTGAGACAGACCACCAATCCTGCTATTCCTTGATTGTTGTTGATCGTTATTAAGCATTTGTAGCAGCTAAAAACCAAGGTAGTTGTCCGGAAGCTATGGCAGCGCTTTCGACATCCCAGGATAGTAGCAGTTTACCAGCTGTTGAAATCGCTGACAAGGCGGCCATCGTAAGGTGGCCTGGGAGATCATTCAAAACGTAAACCTACAGGTTAAGAAACTCTGGCCGAGTTGTCCTCAGAAGGGACAAAACCCAATACCTGCATCCAATGCACGGCATTCTCGGGAGTCTCGCATTCGAGTCCCAAGAGAAAGTCACTGCGTTCGCGGACCATTTGAAAATTCAATTCGCCCCGAGGGAGGACCCCCAAGACGAAGACTCCACTGACCTCGTGGAGACAGCGATAGAATACTTCTATGAGTGTCCACAGCAGCTCCATGAGGAGATCCATCTCCCAATAGTCACCCCAAAAGTGGTAACTACCGAAATCCGTAAGCTAAAACCTAACAAATTCCCTGGACATGATTGCATCACAGCTCCAACCCCTTCCCAAAAGGGTCATTTTTCCGCGGATTTTCAAGGAGTGCCTCCATCTCAATTACTTCCCAGCTGGCTGCAAGGAGGCGAGAGTGGTGCGCACCTTGAAGTCCGGCAAGGATTTGGTCTTCCCTTGCAGTTACCGCCCCATGAGCATTCTCCCAGCCTTCTCAAAGCATTTCGAGTGCTTGCTTCTGTCCCGCCAGTCTCCTCTTTTTCAGGAAAGGCAACTCCTACCCAATCACCAGATTGGTTTTCGTCATGGACACTCCACGTCCCTGCAGTTACTGTGGTTGACTGAGAGGAAGGCCTTGGGCTTCCATGAAAACCTCAAGACGGTCGCGGTGCTGACGGACGTGGAAAAGGACTTCGCCACTTTTTGGCACCAAGGCCAGCTATATGAACTCAAGGAGGCTAATATTCCTCCTCCCTATCTCGCTCTGATAAGCAGTTTCCTTCGAGACTGCCCATTCAGGGTGAGAGTGGAAGTACGGCTCTTATCAGTCAGACCCATAGCTGACGCTACTCTTCGCGGCCTACATGTCTGACTTCCTTATGGAACCCCAGAGTGTTACTGGCGTCAGCCCCAGAAAGAGTTCCACTCTACTCCTGGGCAAGGTCCGTACCAGGCGACTGGAGTGGTCACTGAGGCTGCGGCTGAGGCAAATCCCATGGCTTCTCTCCGCCAAATACCTAAGTGTCCTGCTCGATCACGGCCTCACCTACGCTCCTCACGTAGGGCCAAATCCGGACAAGGGCATAGAGCTCTTAGTCAGTAGTATCTTGTATTCAAATCTCATATGCCTACTACACACCTTAAACTACGCCTATACCGGGTGATTATCCTGTCTCTGATCCTGTACCGATGCGAAGTCTAGGGATCAGCAGCTCTGACCACCATCTGCAGATTGCAGCGCGTACAGAACAGGGCGCTGTGGATGGTCTATGATACTTGGCGTAGATTCCCGTTCATGAAGGATATATGAAGGTGTATGAAGGATATGTCCTTCATATCCATTCCGGAGTCCCGTATACAGGGCTATTAAAAAGAAAGAACAGATCCAGCAGCAGACCAGCAGAAGAGACGAGTCGTCCAGGTTGACCTGGACGGAGTGTATGCTGCCCAGCACCTAGCCGCTTCTAGCGTCTTTATCTGGGCAGTATAGAAGAGTCATTAGTGTCGCAGGCGATTGTTTTGGGCAGTGGACATATCTAGCCTTGGTGTGCGCCGCCGCCCCGTGGAGGGGGGATGCGCCAATGCTGGCTGCGCTCTTCCGTCTGCCTGGGAGGCATCTGAGCACAGTCCGCTAAACAGGCTAGAGGGAAAGGATCCGTGTTACTGTATAAAGTTTACCTAGCCCATTACTGGGCTTAGGAAGTTGGAGTCAGGGGAATGTGGCCCTGTTCAGTGCTAGGTACCCAAGGCATCTTTGGGTAGCCGATAGCTTGGTCGCCGGCGAGGAACCCTATGGTCGTAACGGCCTAGGGTATTCACCAGTATGTTGGGGTGGGAGTCCAGCTTATCGTAGATGGTGCGGGATCTCTCCCGCACCACGTCAACGATATACGGGACCCCAGAGTCAGTGTGTAGGATGTGGGACGGAAATCTCCGCCCGGTATCGTAGATCGTGCGCAAAGCCCTGTTCTTGACGTACTGGAGTCGCGAATATTGGTGGGAGCCGCTGATCCCCAGACTTCGCAGCCGTACAGAATCAGGGCCGGTATGATCGCCCGATATAGGCGTAGTTTGAGGTGAGTAGGCATGGTGTACTTAAAAATGGAGTATAGCTGAGTTAACGCTGCATGCCCTTGTCCGGCTTTGACCCGGATATGAGGTGCGTAGTTGAGTCCGCGATCCAGGTGGACGCCAAGGTATTTGGCAGTGGGAACCCAAGGGATTTGCCTCTGCCTCCACCTCAGCGACCAGTCTGGTCGCCTAGCTCGGACCTTAGCCAGGAGAAGTGCAGAGCTCTTCTCGGGGCTAATGGCCACTCTCCACATCTCACTCCAACGGCCAATGGCTCGGAGTTGGCGCTGCAGCGGACGATGACAATATCGTAAGTTTTTGTTACGTGCCATTATGAGGACGTCGTCAGCATATTGGCACGTAACACTCTGTGGCTCCAAGGGTAAGTCAGACATGTAGGCCGCAAAGAGTATCGGGGACAGCACACTGCCCTCCGGGACTCCCGCGGCTATTGGTCTGATAGAAGACGTCCTTCCTTCCTCTCTCACCCTGAAAGTGCGGTTTCTGAGGAAACTACTAATCAGGGCCAGATAGGGAGGAGGTATGTTGGCCTCCCTGAGTTTGTACAGTAGGCCTTGGTGCCAGGTTGTGGCAAAGGCTTTCTCTGCGTCTAGCAGCACCGCGACTGTCTTGAGGTTTTCCTAGAAACCCAGGGCTGTCCTCGCGGCCAGGCGCAGTAGCTGTAGGGTCGTGGAGTGTCCATGACGAAAACCAAACTGGTGATCGGGTAGGAGCTGCCTTTCCTCGAAGAGAGGGGTCAGGCGGGATAGGAGCAACCGCTCAAATAGTTTTGAGACGGTTGGGAGAAGACTTATGGATCGGTAGCTAGACGGAAAGACCGGATCCTTGCCGGGCTTCAGGATGCACACCACTCTCGCCTCTTTCCAGCAAGCCGGGAAGTGGCGGAGGTGGAGGCACGCATTGAAGATCCGCGTCAAGTGGATAACGGCCCTCTTGGGAAGGTGCTGGAGCATGAGTGCGCTAACACCGTCATGTCCAGGGGATTTGTTGGGTTTCATTTTTCGGATTTCAGCAGTCACCGCCTTTGGGGTGACTATTGGGATATGGATCGCCTCGTGGCGCCGCTGTGGCTCCTCATAGAGGTCTTCCACAGCAGCCTCCACGAGGTCAGTGAAGTCTTCGTCCTGGGGGTGCTCCCTCGGCTCAAATTGACTTTCCAAATGATCCGCGAAAGCTGTGGCCTTATCTTGGGGCTCGTAAGCGAGTCTCCCGCGAGTGCCATGCAGCGGATTTCAAACATTTCTTTCCTTTAAAGAACAAAAGATAGAAACGTGATTCAAATGTTCATGGAGAGAGAAGAGTTAACAATTGAAATAGCGCGGGGGAGGGGTAGAACTCTCAATCACGGCCGCATTGGCGCTGTTTGTTTTTATTTGTACTGAAATGGTGGCGAACAACAGAAATCATATCAAATATTCCGTAGATTACCCTAGCGGTACTGTTTGATTCCCTCAATAGGAATGCATGGTGTCAGGTAATTGGCCCGCTATAAATAGCACCAAGGGAGGGAGCCAGCACTCTACCTGCCACAACAGGACCTAGGCCGAACTCTGACATGCCTTACTTAGGTGGTTGTATCCGATTTTCAAATTCAGAATGCTCACATACCTGAGCTTGGACCTCTGTTGTACGACTATGGTAGCACAGACCACGAAGAACGATTAAAGTACACGAGGCGATAATAATACACAGACCAGGTATTTGACACCTTCAATGTTTCCGTATAATGGTTGACCAACAAAACAGCTCGACAACAAGATTTGAAGAATTATGCTTATTTTCTATCTCTTCTTACTCTACCATGTACTTTGCAATTAGGGAAAGTGCTACATTCTACTAAAGAATTCCATATTTCGGCCCAAATAAGTTTTCAGGCTGCTGAACAAAAAATAAATCATAAACGAAATCTGGAAGAAATGGAACAGTTGGTATTAAAACTCGGATTCTCCATTTATGCGACACAAAGGTTTTAAAACGGCGTACGTAAAGTTACATATTATGTAGAACACTTCTGCTTTTGCTATCCAAAAATTAGCACCTTAGATTATGACATAAAATTAGCATATGCATCTTTAAATTGCAGTGAAGAGTTTAAGGAGTCTTCTTCGATTAGAAGTAGCTGTGTATTACGTTGTAGGCAACTGATTAACCGTAAGAGGTAGATGGAAAGCCTACGAAGCTAAGCTATCGATCATTTTAATCACATATGGATTTTGAATATTTTGTAGAATCGCACATCATCGACATATCTGTAGCTATTGGCTTCAAGCTGCAACAATTCCTCATTTTTAGGAATCATTTGTTTCTCGCAGTGTAATGGAAAGTGTATGAAAGTGCAAAGCTAGCATATAATGAAGTGCTTTTAAATCGTCTGACCGTCCCTACACTGTCTTATACATTGTACATTTAGTTTCAGAACGTTCCTGGGACACAATGTAAACATCTTAAGAAAAGCACCTTACCCTCAAACTTCCATTAAATATCACATTTCAGTTGCTTTTGATTTATTAAATGTGAATTGAAACAATTCTTGTTACTCTAACATGTGTTTAAGGTGTTAAGATATAACCAATAAAATATGCATCTTTAATTTTTTTTATGTTCTCTGCATTCAAAATACAGTTTGTATAATTTTGTATAAATAAAAAAGGCAATGTTTGCTGCATAGAAGTGTAAATTTCGTAAAACACAACATTTATTTATGAGTTAGTTTATATATTAGGGATATTAATTTCTAAAATTTTCGTTCTGGTTAGTTTTATTCCTCAATGTGTACTTTGCTGAAGTGTTAAACGTTCAGCTGCTTCTCGGGATGACATTAAATGGGCATGACTATGGCTGTTCAATCAGCCTCTCGAATATACTTGTTATTCATTTGAAATAAAACAGTTTGTGACAATATTTATTTCATTTAAAAGAAGTAGATGGACGCCATGACGCCTGTGGTGGAGAGAAGTAGAGGCTGCAGCGGCTTGGCGGTGGGTCTTAATTAAACGGTAGAGTACGCTTTTGTAAGAATAAATGTAAAACTAAACGATAGTGACTAAAGAAAGTAGTGAAAATATAGCACTTCTGAATTTTTCTTCTATAATTATAGGAGAAAGTACTGCATTCATCTAAACCTTGACATTGAGATTATGTCGGAAAGAGTACATATTTTATTGACCCCTGTATAGCAAGACATTTTTAGAAGCGAACGTGTATTTGTGTGCGTGTGGGTGTGTTCATGTTCGTGCGTAAACAAATAATTAAATAAGAAGTGTTGGATAAATGTAAGATTAAAACCTTCTATTTAAGTTCAAAATTTCCCCAAGATATATCACGAAGACCATCAAGAATATCTTTCAAGTACTTACAACTTTTACAGGGAAAAATATTCGCTATATTTTAATTTTCTGAAATATTTCTGAATTTTCCATATGTTTAAGAAAGTGCGCAATAAAGAAAAAGATTTTGTCGAATTTTCTGAAAATAGCACACGAAGTCCTGTCCATGCGAAGTGAACGTTTTATCATGTTGCTTAAATGGTAAACTGAAACGTATAATGGAAGGGTTTCCACACAAAATATGTAGATTTCATAAAAGTGCACAATTAATTTATGACCTTAACAGTTTCATAGATATTAGTTGTTATTGCGTCTAAATTTCAAATGCTTACGCCTTCTTCACGTGATAAATCGTAATTGATCTTATTATTTGTTCAAGGGAGGAATGAAACTTCAAAGATACCACATAACAAGTGCTTTTTACAAAATTGAATCTCGTTTCAGCATATTTTATCTCCCCCATAGTTCTAACGAAGTATGTGTTGAAACAATTTCTATAAACTTTATGTCGGTAACAAGTAGATTGTAAACAAGCTCTTTCAAGGAAGGTTTTGTAGGTGTGTGGGTACAAAAATCATAGAAATTTAGTACATAAGTCATTCTTATGTTCTAATTGTTAAGCATAAGGATAAGGTCAAGGTACTTGCGGAAAATTCAAAAATAGAAAAAGGAAAGAGACGCAATTGAAATTTTATAAAATCGTGGTATTTCCTGTGTTAATATATGGAAGCAAGTCCCGGATATTAAAAAAAAGGAGACAAAAGTAAAATACAGGCAACAAAAATGAGATTCTTAAGAAGAGCTAAAGAATACACCAGACGGGACTTAATAAGAAATGAAAAAAAAAATCCCAGACGAATTAGACATATAAAATTTACAAGATAAAATGAAAGAGAACAAAGAGAATTGGAAAGAACATATACATAAAATGAGTGAAGAAACAGTACCAGTTTTAATAAAAAGATACAGTCCTTGGAGAAGAAGATATGAAGTACGCCCTAGAAGAAGATGGGAGTAGGTGTATGGAGTATGAAGACGGGAAGGGCAGAAATGCCTAATCCCGAAAGTGAAGAAGGGAGAGGAGAAGTATGCAGAGGAGTTTAGGCACTAAGCCAACCTGCGGGGGAAAACGGGGAAACGAAAGATTCAAAGAGCGAGCAGTTCAAAGAACGCAAATGAGTTTCCCTAATGGACGACACATTTTGTTTTTTCCCGAGGCACCTTCCAAACACCCTCACACGGGGATCTGCTTAGGAGACCAAAGGCAATGGTCAGGGTTTTACAAGGAGCAGTGCCGCCGATCTACCGCCTGATGAGCAAAAGGAATGTGATACGAAAGGAGGAAAAGATAATTATACTAACTGCTAAATATTGTATCTTAGCATATGTCTATGTACAACGGAAAGCTGTGAAAAGAAAGTGTGAGTGGCCCATCGTGAATCGAGCGCGGAAGCCCCATATGCGAGCCCCAACCCTTAACATCTGTCATGCCACACGTTCTTCTGAGTTATCATACTTAAATTTAAGGTTTCTTATTCCTATTGCTCCATTTAGTTATAACAAATGAAATTGTAAATAAACTAGCGAAACTGTTAATCTTTACTGATCCGGTATCCCACCTCGTCTATGTCAATGGTCAGAATACCAGCATAATTTGGCGAAACACCAAATATGAATTGACTTTCTTGCTAAATAATGGTAAAAATTACAATCAAAACTTAATTTAATTTATTACTCATTCATGTTAACATAAAGGACTTAAGAAATGTAATTGCATTGCTATCTCGTGTGGGCCATTTTAAAAAGCATGTATAACTTCCATAAGAAAAGGGCCCAATGTATGAGAACGCGAAGCTCTGCTATATGTTAGAGGTTCAGAAAAATACGTAGTAGTATTTAAAGTGACCTAGTAACCTATCACTGCAGGAGCTTTTAATGAGATATACTTTAATCTCCAAAGGGAGTAGCAAATAAGATCTGTGTAGCTCTGCAAAAAATACAGCTCTCCTTATTAGACTTGTGTGGTCCGTGAAAAATTACAGGCTTTACAGTTGTATTTGCTGTGGCAATTCAGCTTATACAGGGATTTCTGCCAGGAGGTAAACATTTCACTTGCATCTCAAGGAAAAATGATGCACCTGAGTAACATTCGGGAATCTCATGGTTAAGAAAAATAAATATCCTTGAGTTGTCAAGTTTTAGGGAAAAAGTATGTTGAATTGAGTAATTAAGCTCATTATGAATATGAGTACACGAACATTTTTTTTGATCCAGGGGATAAATCTTGCAAATGTCTCTGCGGACAGGAATAATTTCAAAGCAATGTTTCTGGGTCTGAAGTACAATGTGTGTGTGTGTGTGTGTGTGTGTGTGTGTGTGTGTGTGTGTGTGTGTGTGTGTTTGTGTGCAGCATGGCTAACTTTTTGAAACAACATTTTCAAACGAATTTTTGGTGTAGTATACGCTGTTATTCAACAGAGACAATGCCATGAAAGGGCTTTGGCCAAAATTGCTCATGCATATTTGCCATTACATTAACACAATTCAATAATTAATAACATGAGTGCAGATAGCTAATAACAATGAAGTACAAGTACAGTAGATACCAAGCTTAAACGTATGTCTGTCGGGAAACTATGCGTTGCAGATGTGCGTAATGACCACTCTCTGCTCGGTATCTATCCGAGCCCCACAGTACGCATACATATAGGTAAAAATACAAACTCCCTGTGGTAACCAGAAAATATCAGAAGTAAGTCCTCACACTGGGATTAAAGCACTGCAAGAAACCGAACTGCACTGTGAATTTCATAAAAAGGAAGTGTTTATTTGAAGGGGTACTGCTGCCATAAATTCAAGCGCTCCATGTAGCTTGATGTCTAAATTTAAGGTGCCAGCGAGAACTACAAGTGATATTGGCAATCATATACAATCATGGATATCGATAAAATATTATTGCTTTTTCAACAATGATTACATTAGAAAAGTTTGCTGTTTGCGGCTAGAGTTAGCTTCAGTTATCACCATATAACTGAACTCTGCACGTATCGGGCATATGTTCATTTCTCCGGTGTGCTAGGGAGGATTTACTAGCTACTAATGTCAGGAGACATAAATAAAGTCTGTCGGAGTCTGTAAGTATAAAGGAGTTCTGTAAATAAAGATAGAATGGCTATGTGACCTGAACATTTTTCAAGTCCTGAATACTTAACAAAATTTACCTTGCAACTCCCTTATTATCCTGCGTTGATTTGCACATATGTTACGAAGAGCGCACGCCAATTTGAGTAAGATTATTCCTAGTATTGATATTTTGAAACACATGCTTCCCGAAGTAGCCTGCCAAGTAGAAGTTCAAAGTGAAAATGAAACAATCGATGTTAAAAGTATTCGCAGAGCACATCAATAAATGTTCCATTAGTCTATATGCAATGTACCTCTAGTTGCTATAGCACTTGGATTTGAATATCAGGAATCTCTCCATTCTCGAAAATAAAGGAAAGCTGAATCAAGAATGACTAGTCAGTAAGCTTGTGATACTAGGTAATCGAAGATTCATCACAGGATTTTGTAAAATAGCTATAATTTACTATTTCTATCCAAAACTCTGTCAACTCAAAATTTGTTTACCGACTTCGGTCAATGACCAGAATGTATTAATCGTCCTGTTAGAAGAAGCTTGACATTTCATCACTTATGTTTAAATAAGACATAATCTTTTTGGAAACATATATTAAGA
This sequence comes from Mantis religiosa, assembly GCA_030765055.1. Classification (NCBI taxonomy): domain Eukaryota; kingdom Metazoa; phylum Arthropoda; class Insecta; order Mantodea; family Mantidae; genus Mantis; species Mantis religiosa. Next base: position 131,632,500 of record CM060948.1, on the reverse strand, counting down.
AGCAGATCGCAAGCTTACCTTGGAGATAGTTATCTTCCTTCTCTTAGTTTCGTAAATGAGGTATCCAGATATTATGCCAATCAGCCAAGGAGTAAAACGTGTGTGCGTTGGAAAGTACTGAAGCGTTTGTATATCAGGTCTGCAAAGAATGTTTAATTTTTATAATATCCTTAATTTTTAACATTATTAATATAAATTATATGTATATTACTTACAATCAGTGTCGTACTCATAGTAAACTGTATTAATATACTAAGCTATTCTCCTTGATGCATTACACTTAATTATGATAGTGTGGTTAGTATGTCTTGGCCTGGCTTCGGGCTGTGCTGAGAAGTTAGTTTTAGTTACTATACGTAATAAAGTAATTCACAGCTTAACAGCCCTAATCGGACCTGGGCCTGCCAACCTTACTGCCGGCCTCACTCACAAATACGCGGAAGTGAATGATTATCGAAACGAGCCGGGAGGCAGAGATGGTCAGAATTTCGGCACCTCCAGCAGGAAACTTGGCATTATTTTACAAGGATTCTCTATCTATTGCAACTCTTCATGATGCTGAGTGTGCACCGATCCTATATGTGGAACTTAAAATCGGCACCTCAACAAGGTAGGATCGAAACCGGGGCCATCCCGTGAATGTGAACCAGAGTATAACGCTCCAGCTCACTACGCCATGGCGCAGGACAGTTGCGTAGTGGTTATTATTGTTGCTTTATAACGTTTGCTAAGCTAAATAATGCACAGACACCCTTACCAGGGTTCAAAAGGAGAATTCTTCAAATTTTTGGTTGCCTTTAGAGAAATTGTATAACATTTTTTAAATTTAATCGTTCTCGACTTGCTGTAAATTGGTACCTTTATGTACTGATGTACTTATGGGCCCCGCTCATCGTATGTACTCGTAAATCGCCTACAGACCGACTGGCTGGGAGGAGGAGTAAGCATAGGTCAAGGGCACGGAACCTATATATATATATATATATCCAGAAGACCCTGCATGAAGAGTGAAGTCAATGCACGAGAGTGGAAGAAAAAGAGCGTGCCGCAGCTGGAGGCTGGCTATTAGCTGTGCGGTCTCTTCTGGCGATCACTTGTGCTTGGCCACTATGTCGAATTGGTGGCGGAAGAGTTCAAACGTTGACCAGGCTTTAGTGTTTTGACGGGTGCAGATGTTGTGTCGCCTCCTGACGCTTCAGTCTTCAAATTTTAAGTCTTCTGCCGACGATGTCCTCCATTAGGGCATTCAGGGATTTGGTGTTGTTGTCGGTCTCCCTCTAGGTCATTAACGCGGTTCAGCAGGTCTTCGATGCGCTTGCCCAAATCTGTGACGCCCTCCTTCACGCCAGCCAACTGCTCTTCAAATTTAGCGGCCAGGACCCCTTTCGCAGCTTTCATTTCGGTTAATTCGGCTTTCATTTCTGTAGCCAGGCTGCCGTTCGCCGCTTTTATTTTCGTGGTTAACGTCACAGTGAGGGTGTCATTCACTGTCATCATTTCTTTTAGTTCCGCGGCCAGGTTATTTGCCCCTTCCATCTTCGTAGCGAGGGTGTTACTCGCTGTCTTCATTTCTTCCATTCTTCTAAGATTTTGACTAGTGCAGCTTTCATCGTCGTATCCACTCCTGACACCAAATGTGACTTTCTGGGTTCGTAGAATTCAACGTCTAGTTTGCCGAAATTTAGAATAATCTTTATTGCTGTAAAGAATAACTTTGCAAAACCAACGAATACGAGGTAACACCTTCGATATGTTCCAAAGACGAACGGCCGCCAATATGACCATTGCAGATAAAGTAGGGGTATAAATGGAAAAAAAATTTCTTTGTACTCGCCTTATAGCATAAAAATGCCGTAAGATACACAAACGCAGTCTTTAAGGCCGTCTCGTTAGCTCTACTGCACGTCAACAAACAAAAGAATTCACTGTGGCACAGTTCAATTACCCTCACACAACTCACAGCTATAACACAATTAACAACTGACTAGCAATTGTTAACACTTGCGGCGTTTCATACATACAATCATTGTTCTAGAAAGCCACCGGCGTTTCAAGGTGTTTGAATAGAGGGGTGTGCTAGGAATAACATTATCAGGGGTTTATACATTTTCACCACCAACTAAGCGAGACAAAATGACAATATTTGAGCATCATGGGTTCTTATTCAGCTCAGATTAACGTTTCATCACAATGGATACACAAGTAGTCCCTTATGTTTCCTTCGTTTATCCCAACACCAGGATTTTCATCGTAATCGTCTCTGGATGATTTTGCAATACGTTGAAGTTATGGACGGACATATTTGCGGTTGCTTGGACCGTGTTTAGAATTGAAAGAAGAATTATTTTGGTTTTCCCGTCGAGAAACCTTCCGCAGAAGTTTATACAATTGGAAACTGAGTTGGATCTCTCATTCTTATAACTTGAGAGCAAGATATCGTCTACTTCTTAACATTCTCCATGTTCCTAATGGCATCTTGGGACGCTGAACCGAATGTGCTTCTCCATCGTTATCAAATGCTCACTGTTCCAAGCTTGACTGCAAAGGCATATTCTTCAGCATGGTCATTCCATTTAGATCATTTTTATCGTCTACATCATCGACAGACCAGATGATAAAGAGGTGTTTCCTATTACTCCATTGTAATGATAACCGAAACTGGATATTCCCCAAACAATACTTCATCTTGTTGTTCAATTTCTCTTGATACTTCGGAAACTAGTTAATCTGACTGCTATGTTTTCAGAGGAGGAATATCCTTTATCTCGTTAGCTGCAGGATTTTCAGATATTCTAAAGTAGGCTGACCTTATAAAAAGTGCACGATATCTAATTGATTAATTTGTTTTGCATTTGTGGAGCTGTAATAAATATGCACTTATACCAATATTCTCAGGGTGACCGTAAAAGTGGACGCAAATTTTCTGTTAAGATCTTTCTTGCCTTCTCTTCGTTATACTTTCATAAAAGAGATGATTTTTTCATCCGATAACCAGAGTACACTAAATATATGTTGGGCAGCAGTAGTTATAGGGTTAACTATTCTTCACAGGGGGTATCAGCGGGATCTCATGATATATTCTCCGTTATTTGCATACTCCGTTACCATATCTTTGTTATTAACTTTATTTTCGGGTACTTTTCCATAATTTCAAATATTTATTTTGTTAATTTATACACAATTCAGTCAATTTTTATCCAGGTTAAAGAGAATATTTTTTCTTAACCTATAAAGGAAGCCTATGCATATTTACAGTTACACTTAAACGTATTACAATATGAAACGTAACTTACTGGGCAACTAACATGCTAGCTGGAAACTCCTTGATCTGGCTAACGGTAAAGGCAATAGCAAGACCACAAAGGACGAGAAAGCTCGTAAATGACAGACTCAAGTTCCTGGACCATTTCCATAATGGAATAAGCACGATGGGTGACAGTATGAAGAGCTGCATGTCGACCGCCAAGTACCAACCCTGTCGAAGACACTGAAAATATAACGGAAATAAATCTCTGAACATACTGTTATAGTAAGTGTTTTGAGAATAATAAAATATATTACGCAGAACACTCACATTTTTAAATAACTATTTGTTATTCGTTACAAGCTGGTAGGAATGCTATGTGACATAGCATCCATTACAATGTTTTTCTAACGCTCATCACGATATGCTTTAATTCCAAATTAATTTAAATTAAATTATGTATAAAAAGTGTAAACAACTTTCAACTGCTTGTCTTAGAATTAAGTCCATAAGATCATAGTCTGATCTCTTGAGAATGGAAGGAAAGAATAAAGGAAAACGGGGAAAAAGGAATTGTAAACGTTTAAGTATTTTCCTTCAGATTACACACATCTATATGAAACATACAGCATGAAATATTTGAAAGAGGCTAATGCTGCTGACAAAATAATTGTACAAAAACCTGATTATCTTGGTCGGCTGTACATTTTTTGTTACATAAAATTGTTCAAAATTAAGAAGACTGGTGATCATGTGAATTAATCTGTTCGTAAACAGCATAACTAAACGAAAAAGAATCCGTTAAGTATCAAAACAGTAATTATCACTATAACATTATAATAAGGTTTAAAGACAGGAACTTTATATCTTGAACAATTATACCTGAATGGTTGTAACATAGTACAAAGAGATGAGGTCAGAAGTTGCCTAACAGCTATAATTCCCTGGTGACCCTTACAATCGGTTCTCCCATGCTCTTGCGGGCCTGCAGTTCAGCTGATACTTAGAGACGTTCCCCGGAGGAGAGTATTTAAACGTAACCCATGGCGTAACAGCCCCAAGTGAACCTCAGCCTACCAACCCGACTGCCGGCCTCACGCCCACTTACGCACGGCAGAGGTGGTCGATCAACCAACCGATACGGGGAGGAGATGTGGTCAGCATCTCGGCATCCCGAAACTGGAACGTTGGTTTTCGTGACCAGGGCCGCTTACCTATCGTAAGCTCCTCACTTTCCTCACGATGCTGAGTGGGCACCGGTCCTATACCCGGGACCTAAAATCTCCACAATGTGGGTGGAATCGCACCCGGGCCGCTTTCCGTGACCACGGACCAACGCATGCTGCCTTAACCCGCTACGCCACGGCACAGGACGGAGGAGAGTACTTACAAATGGTAATTAGCTTCAGTATCGTCCAAGGATGGGAGGAGAACTGTTCGAGAAACCCTCGCAACTCAAACTATTCTATATTTGTATAATTGTTCGTTAATGATTATTATTCGTACATTTCTGTAAGTTCAGATCAAAATGCCATTTATTTTAAGTTTTCATAATAAATGTAATTCGGAAGGTCTGCGTATCGACTTGCACCAGGACGCTGACTGGTTTGTTTCACGTTTTCCTCTGTCTCATAATGGGTGAATGCCGGAGATGTATTCTAAACTTAGGCCTAGAGCGTGTACTTGCCGAAACATTTGTTTATCAGTTTCTACCTTTTGTTGTACCGTGCATGGCAAGTAAAGGCGTTTAACTCTACTAAGTGTAACGTACATATATAGAATTTTCTGCAAAAAAATGAAGTTTTCTTCTTTTTGAATAAATTTCATGTATTTGGTAAAGCCTAAAATGATAGACAAAATCTTAAAATACAAATTGTATAGATCTAGATACAACACACAGTTTTTGTAAAATTATTTAAAGCAGAGGAGAGATATACTTTGATATTTGTTTGTATCCTCAAATACGTATAGGTTTAATTAGTTGATGGAAATTAATCATTTCTCCACACTAGCCGTTTATAGGCTAAGGCTTTTGATGGATAGAGTCAACATGAAAAATTCAATGCCATGGCCGGGATTTGAACCATGGACCTCCTGGTTTCCGTCCAGTCGCTCTTAACCTTTGAGCTACCATGGTCCGGCCATATCATTGAATTTTTTATGTTGACTCTATCCATGCATAGGTTTGTTAATGGTTGGGCAACCATCTAATCAGAAGGGTAAGTAAACTAACTTAGGGCTTAAGTGCAACACACCAAATTTTTTCAAGTGGTAAATTGCTACTAGATTTCCTTTGGTAATCTTGCAAGGAGCAGGAGTTCACAAACCATCACTTTGGGACCGTTTGTATGACTGGTTTAGTCTACCATATTCATGTGATATAGCAAAAATACGCAATGGATGTCTATCTCGATTATCAAGCAGTACATAGAACAAAACTGTTTTCTAAGAATAACTTGTAAAAATAAGTTTGAAGATCATGTGAATGTAGAAAACCACATTTTCAGGAAAACTTGGTATAAAGTTTCAATCAGTATATTTAACGACTTCCACTCTTAACAAACTTTTACACTGAAACATATATTGATATGTTTTTCCCTCTTCCAGTTCTTGCAGAAATCTTCAAAGCTATTTCACTTACCATATTTTATTAAATAAAGTCTGTTGTTTGTTATCAAGACTGAAATTGTTTCTGTAGCACGATACCTTTCGAAGATTAGACACAAAATAAGTTTATGAACGCACTATAAACTAAAAAAAAAATTGACCACAGAGAATCATTGTTGTTAAACATTAGCGAATCCTTAGAAACCTTCTTTATAATTTGTGTTTGTGAATTCGTGAATGTGAATTGAACTGACACAAAATTAATTGAATTTCTTTGTGCCTTTTTGAAGTTCGTGGAAACCTTTTTACTCTGCCAAGAAGACGACCTGACTTAGGTCGCAGAAGTCGGTCAAATTTATGACGAGCTACGTCACGTGCTGACCACACTGATGAGCAGCGAGATGCATATAAAGTTAATAGTCGTGTTGGTATGTCAGAATTGCGTACTACAGTGTCTTTCTCAGGAGAAGTTGTTTTTGCACAAATCAGTTGACACAGTTACAGATGACGTAGTCAACTATCCCAAAGACTTTTAAATTCATTACACTTGCTTGGACCCCCACCTCACAATTTAAAATTAAAAGTAGGGTCAGTTGGATCATGCTGCATAACATAACCAGCCACGACTGTGCAATGGAATGAGGCTAACTGTGTAAGGGCTAATGAATAACACCATCGAGGCAACAATCATCAAGGGAAAGTAAAAAGGATATCTTGATATCTTGATCCCACGTATTCCGATGATTCCAACGGATTTACCTTTTGATTTTAATCGGCTACAATTTCCCGTGCGTTTGGCCTTTGCGATGACCATAAGGACAAACGTAAATTTCCGAAATAAACTTGGAGTTTCCCTATTTCTCTCATGGATAATACGTCGCGTGTTCGCGCGTCGAAAACCATCATTTTTATATATTTACATAACAAAAAAAGAAAAGACAAAAGTATTGCTTATCAGAAAACTTTAAATTTATTAACTTAACTGTAACTGAGTTGTATTTAAACTTCGCCTGCAATTGCAGAGTATGCAACCAACCAATCCGAATGTGTTTTATTTATATAGATAGGTTAAGACAAATTTTAATGGCTGTATGAACTTCGCCGGGTCAGCATATATGCACACGATGCTACAGCGTCATCGCCATTAACTTATAAAGAAGTTTTTTCCGCGGTTTTCCTTATCCTAAAAGACAAATGTCGGGTAACTCTAAGCTCCAAGGACGCTGGACTCATTCGAGCATCATTTTACCAATTCTATTCATCGTCCGATATGACTTAACGTTGGAGGACGTGAATTACAAAAAATGTATATATATATAAAGTTAGATAAATCTGAGGTGCATTTCGTTTTTATGAAAATTATCTTTCTGACACTGCCTTCCTTACACAGTCAGTGTCAGATATATACTATCAACATTTACATTGAATGCTTGATGCACGGATGGGCATGAGTTTGCGAAAAGATGGTCTCAATGCACTATGGATAACTTCATGACATTGACTTTTGCTATCATTTCCTTAGAGTGAGAATATTGGTTCATGAATTTAATATGCTCAATTATGATAAATAAAATTGAAATACTGAAATATACTTATTATTCATGATGTGTATATTAGAGGTACGAGTGCAAGATAAGTCATGCTCTTGCTATTGGTATTTAAAGGTTCTGTGTTTAACACAATCTTTACACCTGCTAATAATAGTAAAGGTAGGTTAACTTACGTTTAACCCCTTTTCACATACTGGATTCAATAATTTTCGATGTGCTCGTACTGTGTGTGTTTCGTTTCCTAATGAGTTTCCCAACGTGTCTTCATAGTAACCTACCGGAAGTAACTATTAATGCGCGCTCTTTGTTAAGTTTCGTGGGAGCAAGGCCTAGGTCTGGACAACCAAACTAAGTTCTAAAACATTCAACTTATATAGTGATACTTGCTTTTTTTTAATTTGTTAAAATTAACGGCCCACCGGACAACGGTAGCATATGATCATCGAAGGAACAATACAAGGTTAATAGAGAGTACAGAGCGTTCGAAAAGTCACCGGACTCAAATTTGAAAAATTTTCTTTGGGGTATTTGACTGAATCATTTGGCAAGCTTTTCATGATTTCTGCAACCTTGAAGAACGGCTCTGTGCTATTTTTAGGTCAGTGTAGATCTTGCGTTGCTCCGAGTGACACAAGAATCGCATTCGAGGACAATAGCTTTTACGCGCGTACAACTTGTCGCTATGTTGGAAGTATACTTGGGTTCAGGTCCAATGAAAGATGTTTAGAGAGACGGAGAAGGCTGTTTCCAAATGATCCGACACCAGGTAGAAGTACCGTTTACGAACGTCTGCACCGATTTCGTGATAAAGGCACAGTGGATGATAAACGACGTAGTGGTAGACCCGCGGTAGTCACCGAAGATTCCGTTCATATCGAGCAGCGACTTATTACCTCGCCACGAAAATCGGTAAGACATTTGGCACAACAAATTGAATCATTAAGTGGCTCTACACATAAAGTTCTTAACCCAAGAGCGGGCGCGCTGGGGTATGAAATACCTCTATCCCACATCTTTGGATGTGGCAACATTCCTAATAATTCCATCAGTCCGTCACGCTTGCTAGTTCTTCATTGACCTTTCGAACGTGTATTGCTAGTCACATCCTATTTTTCAAGTGTGAAGGATTGTTTACAGTCGTGTTTGTTCAGCATTGTCGAGCTGGGGTATAAAGTTACCCGCGCGCCTGTCCACGAAAGTAATCTCATTTTACTGACTCGCTGCCATAATTAGCAACATGTGAGTGTGTGTGCGTGCAATAATGTTAGTATAGTGGCGCTGTTCGAACGGTTACCAAGGATTTATCTTTGGTAATAGGTACCTCTCAGATAACGCACTGATTACTCCACGTGGAGTGAACATATATCTGTCATTTGTGATTTCTGGTGATTCCATTGGTTGAAGTGATGCGTTTATTGGTGCTTAGCATACGACCGGGAGGCCCGTCAGTACCCCTCTCACTCTTACAAGAATAATCAGTGCGTAATCTGAGAGGTTTCTGTTAACAAAGATAAATCCATGGTAACCGTGCCACCTGCGCGACAATAGCTATTATACTGTAACAATAAAAATGACTTTTCACATAGAAAAATAACTCCAGAGGAAATTTTGAAGATATTCCATGAACTGCCAGATGACCTAACAGACAGTGGCGAATCAAGCGAAGTAGTCATTGAACAAAGTGACCACAATACATTCTGATCAAATTGATGTGAGGAGTCTATATCTCTTAGTTCTGAAAAACTGTTCTTCTAGGAGAGATAGCTATTGCAAAATGAGAAGAGTGGATTTTTCGAAGGGTGGTAGAATAATGAGGAGGAAAATAGTGAAACATTTAACTGGGCCGAAAAGTTCAGCAGGAATTTCTAGAGATGAAATCTCACCTTTTCATGCCATTGTCAATTTTGACATAAATGTCTTATAATGTGACATATACTGCTACTTTCCATCAGAGACCATTACCGAGTTCTGTTATATCCGTTTGCATGCTTTTATGTTAATAAACTATTATTCATGCATTCCGTTTATACTTGTACCGTTTCCTGGGATGACTTAAAACGTGGAAGCGTTAAATTACCAGAGGTCCGTATAGGATGGTTAAGGAATGGCACAAAGTATTTCAAAATTAGAAGTTTTTAACGATATCTTCATACTCTTAGAATTTCAAATGTAACAAACTTCAAATCTTTAGCAACATATCAATTAATTATCCTTGCCACTGGTTATGTATTATTATTTCTTTAGCTACATTGAAAGTCTTTAGGGTTTCTTTTGTTATTTAAAGTGCACTAACTCCACGAAATTTGTCTTAATTGACGCGAGAAACACAGGGAAAATTTGGAATAGAAATTTGGAAGGTTTGTCCAGAACTTACATAATGAAGCGAAGCCAAACAATGTTGTCCCCAATGTTCCTACGTACGGAGCGACGAAGTGTAGAGGCGATGTTCAGTGTCCGAGATCCATGTCAGAAGTCCTCTTTCTTGTACCGGAGCCTCCCAGACGAAAAGTCCAGGCCGATCCCCCCGGTGCAGCGTCTATTGTCCAAGCTTTTGGCTCCCTCTACAGGCGAAAGTAGCGCTTCCTAGCGCTCAGCAACGGAACTCGTAAGAGACTAGATATAACCTGGCAGCAAGGCTGGTAGTCTAATGAGCTGGAGATCACCAAAATTGCTCAGGAGCTGGGGGGAGTAGTAGTTAGCACGAAGTAGATGAGTCTTTAGAAGTGATCATGTACAATGATCAGGTGCATACCACAGTGCAATGATTTCTTTCAGATTGCATTCAAATGCAGTATGCTTGGAAACGTTTCCCAACATTGGTTGCAAAATGTAACTACATGTTAATAAAGAAATAGACCTGAAATATAAGTTTATTTACATTTTAAAGTGTATGAATACGATTAAAATATACAGAAATGAATTTGGGGTATAGAGTACCCCTCGCGCCCGTTTCTGTTAGGAAAGTTAGCGCGCCAGCTGTTGGTTTAATGTAGCCAAACTGCATCCGTATCGTGTTTAAGTAGTCCACGAGCTCCAGCCGCCCGATCTAGGGAAACGTCGCAATTACTGCCAGTGGTTTCGTTCCTTCACACGCAACAATGTAGCCATTCTGGATAATACTTTCTTTACGGATGAGGTGTGGTTCCACTTAAATGCCTACATTAGCTCCCAGAACATTAGAATTTGGACAACAGAAAATCCGCATGCCTTTCATGAAGAGCTGCTTTATTCAGAGAAAGTCAGCGTTTGGTGCTTGTATCGCGAAGAAGATTGCTGGGCCCTTCCTCTTTGAGGAAGCAATCGATAGTGTCTACAGGGGTATTGTGCATCAGTTCGTGGCTATGCTGGAAGAGGATGAATGTGACAGTTGGTTTCAGCAGGACGGTGTCACACTGCAAGCGAGACCATTGAGATGTTAAGGGGATTTTTCTGCACTCAAAACATCTCCAAAAATTTATGGCTTTCACGTTCCTCGATCTTACCTCTCCAGATCTCTTTCTGTGGGGACATTTAAGGGAAAAATTGTATAGTGGCAACCCACACTCACTAGAAGAACTGAAAGACGCAATTTCTAACTGTAATGCCGAAGCAACACTAGGAACATTAAAAACAGGGTCAAGGAACAAGTGTCGACGAGCGCAATTGTGTTTGCAAGAAAATGGTGGTCATTTCCAACAGATGCTGTGAAAAATTAATATGGAAAGTGCTGTGCCACATGTGTAATGTGTTTGGAAGAAAACTAGTGACTGTTTTCAGCAGCAGCTGTGAACAGGGACGTCCCGAAAGTAATGCGCTCAAAATGGTTGGCTGACAGTATACTTATAGTTCTCAGAGACTGCAAAGTTCTAAAAAGTGCTATTCAAAATTGGTTTCAGGTATATAAAGGTATGTGCAATAAACGTGCATGCCCATTCAGTTTGTATGTCAAATAAAACTGGATTAAAATTAATAAAATCTGAGTGCGGGAACTTTATGAACATCCTGTATCAAATTCTCCTCTAAATCTAATCTGTCCTTTAGAACCAGGGACATCCTTAGTATTGTGATTCTAAAGATTTATGATTTGCTGACATGTTATTACAGTTATTGCCTTACTTATCCAATACCGAGTGACACTTATCTCTAGTAGGGAATTTCTGCTTACTGAATACCTTCTGTGTAACAAAAACTTCTATGTCACATTAGACACACAACAGCGAACAAGCAATTGTTATCCTCGCTACGTGGGATATATATATATATATATATATATATATATATATATATATATATAGTGAATACGTGGCCTAAGTAGAATCAAAAGTCTTGTTTACAGAAATTTAAAATACTTTATTGCACTAAAACAGAAACTTTGTACAACCCTTGCAGCAGCAAAAATACGTGATATTGACTAACAGCAGTCTTCAAGGTCGTCTCATTGCTCCTTCCCACATAAACAAACAAAAGAAATCACTTCTGTACAGTTCAAATATCCACTATCGCAATAACCCACACAGCCCACACAACTACACAACTGCATAACTGAACTGCTTCTCACACTTTGCCGCTATTTATACCCCCCAGTCATTGTTCTAGAATGTAGTAGACCATTCGACAGTTCAGTGCAGAGGCTCCACTCCCATTAGTCCTGGACCCGTAGGACCAATGACCTGGGCCTCCTTCAACCCGGGAGCGTTGGATACTCCGGGGGTTTTTCCATGGGGCAATACCTTGAGTCCAAAAAGCGCCCCCGCTGAGCACAACGTCAAGACGGCTGGAGGTGGATACGCCACTTACTCGCGTCAACCCCGCAGGGAAGACCACCGAAAACCTCGGTGGGACCGCCTGGTGATCTAGCACACCTTCTACTAGCTCTGCAGGCTAGTACCTGGGACTTATTAGGCAACCCTCTGCACCCTCCGGGCGGCCGAAGCCTGGCCGGAGGTACCCAATTCCCCGTGGGTGTCGGGAACACACTGCCCCCTCGAGTCCAATCCAATCCGAAAAACACCCCGACGGGAGGGGCTCGGCAGTTCGGCCCGAGGTTCCTCTAGTAACGTCAGAGGTACCACGAGTGCTAAGGGTCCGCAGCGTCCGCACCTCGGCAGCTGAAGGGGACGGATACCCTCCCCTACGGGGAGACCATTCGACAACAATCGCGACGGCATTAGAAAAGCGCAAAATTCCAGACTTTCCTCTGTTTCTTTCTATCTCTCGGCAAGCGTCGAGCTCGACGCGCCACTATCTGTCTCTTTCTTTCCTGTCCTAGTGCACAGCTCTGGCTTTGTGGCGGCTCCAACACAACAATGCGACCGGTTACTATATTATACAGTATCAAATATATTCATTTAATTTACTCCTAAATCTTGAGTTTTAGAAATCAGTTGACGTTTTTTAGTATTAATCTTATTAAGTTGCTTATCATATAAATTATTTATCAACATCCTTTTCACTAACACATTTACGGATATCAGACTGAAAAATTCAATGCCATTGCCGAAATTTGAACCATTTATATCCCGGTCTATCCAAACGTTGGCCTACACACGCAAGTGTTGAAGAACGATTACGTTTCGATTGACTTACATTTAGTGTAGTTCTATGGGATACCATAAAGAGAATGGAATGTGAACTTGTTTTGATATTTGAATGTCTCTCTGCACGATTCCCTTAAATATAAGTAAATATATAAATAAGTTTGATGCACTTCTTCTATAGAATTCACAAACTTGCACGGTTAATCCCATAACAGAAGTGTGGATGTATACATCCAAAATAGATTCATCGCCAAGACTAGTGTCCTCGTAACTATGAAAATATCTGAGTATGTAGATTTACTGCTGGTATTGCATATATGAGCTATATGAGTAGCCCATGACAATAGTTTATTGAAAGAAACATATATGATTTTACCTCTTTAATAGTGTTACTATTTAGTTTTAAATCTGAAGAGAGGAGACAATGTTTTTCGATGTATTGGACAGCATTACTTTAGCTTTTGGCTCATTACATTTCAGACTGATTCCTTGGGCTTAATATCTAGTATCATCAACACACGTACGTGTTGGTTGGTCCCATTGGTGTAGCACCTGTCTACTATACGAGGAGTGCATAGTTCGACTCCTAGCTAGGGAGTGGCAATTTCTCTTCAACCAAAAGGTTTGTCTATCATCTTCCGAGCCTGGCACATGAACGACAGTTTTTGTCTATGTGATCTAATTTACTGAAGGCCAAAGACCTGAAACAAAATGTGTATGAATTGACAACATATCTATAGGCAATATATGTCAAAGGTAAGGCCACTAATATGACCAGTGAAAAAAGTTGAGTGTGGAGTATAAATGGAACAATGAAAAGGGTTGCTAGTTTGTGAATATACTTTTAGAACAGGCAAAGTTGGGTATCTTTCACGCACAAAGCAAACAAGACTTACTGGTGTCATTTCACTGAATAATATTTATTGTGGAAAAAGTAACCTCAGTGTTCCCTATATTTATAAATAAAGTTCATTTAAAATGCAAAGAAATAAACGTGGTACATCATTCATACTGCCTGAAATATCTTAATTTACTTACTTCCAACACACCTCTTAAGTAATTTTACTATGTCAGATAACTGCAGCTACATAAATCCGGAAGTGATGTTTTAGTCTACACTGAACTCTAAGAATCAGGTAAATACTTTAAATTAAGTTTCATTTTTGTAGAATTAAGAACTTAATATTAATTGTAGGCTAAGTTTTACAAAAGTGTTTTTTATGTTCATAAACAGTAGTGTTTATGAATTTTGAAAATTAATTTTTCGGTTTCTCACCATGGGATCACCACAAAGTATTACCTGCTTGAAATAAATATAGTTGATGGGTGGTTATGCTTCATGTGTGATTTAACTAAGTCCACATAACAATTACGAGGATCGGATGATAAATTCCGGGCCTCACATAGAAATGGCGCCGCTGGGCCAGTTTGACGGATAGCACCATACAGTTTAACTCTAGACCAGCTTTTATCCATAGTTACAGGACAATAACTTGTTTAGTTTTTGAGTGACAGCATTTTAAACAAAACGAGTGTAATGTTCCACTAAAATGGACGATTTGGAAAAACGAGCAGTGATTAATTACTTGCATTTGAAAGGCTTAATTCAAACGAAATCAAAGAAGAAATTGATAGTACACTGAAAGAATCTGCCCCCTCATATATAATGATTAAATGGTGCGTTGCAGTGTTTAAAATGGAACGTACGAGTACTAGTGATGAGCCTCGTTCTGGACGCCCTGTGGAAGTCAGACTCAAGAGGTCATTGAAAAAATTAATCGCAGATTAATGTTGTTTGAGACTGCAGAGGCTGAAAACATATCAAAACAACGTGTAGGTACTATTTTAAGTAATTTTTGGACTTTCACAATGTCTGTGCAAGATGGGTGTGCGTTTGTTGAGACCTGATAAAAGGCTGCAAAGAAAAAACTGTTTCTGTTAAGAACTTGGAGCTGCACCGGGAAAATAATAGTGAATTTTTTAGACGACTTGTTACCATGGATGAAACCTGCATACATCACTACACTCCAGAAGGTAAATCACACTCAAACAGTGGATTGCGTCAGGTGAACCAACTTCAAAAAAGGCAAAGTAAATTTTTTCAGCAAGGTTATGCTGGGTGTGTTTTGGACTGCACAGGGTATTATTTTTATTGATTACTTGTAAAAGTGCAAAAGTATCATTAGTGACTACTACGCAAGCTTACTGCAACGTTTGAGTGATGAAGTTAAAAGAAAAATACCTCATTTTGCAAATAAAAGAATGTTGTTTCTTCACCATAATGCTCCGGCCCATTGTTCGGTCATTCGAATGAGAAAAATGTGGAATTAAACTTCGAATTGCTTGAACATCCACCCTATTCGCCAGATCTATCGCCCAGTGACTGCCACCTGTTCCCGAACCACAAAACATTTCGTGGAGGACTAAGATTTCACAGCAACGAGCTCATTGATGCGGTAAACAGCTATTTTGAAGACCATGATAAATCGTACTACAGAGATGGTTTAATTACTTTATAACACCGATATGGCCAGGGTTAGGATTTATAGGTGCGCAACGTTTTTCTTAGGATAAATTTACGCTCATTGGAAAGATATCACAGTGTGAAGTTTTGTTTCTAGTTGCCAAAAGAAGCATGTAGTAATCCAGCAGTAATCAACATAAAATATGTAACTTCCAATAAACATCTCCTCAGCTTACTGTGAACATGTGAAATGTAAGCCTAATTCTCTCAGTAAATGCTGCGAGGGAGTTGAAAGCACACCTACAACAATTTGTGTACAACAAATCCTCTTTTTCTTGTTTCACTGCTATAAAGCCGCCCGTAATAATGCAACTGACAATGGCTCATTGTCATTGTATATCATTCTATCCTTTTAATTTCACCAGAATCAGTAGCCTATTGCTCATGAATGCGAGTTTGTTACTGTGACAGACGTCATCTGTTCGCGCGGATTCCAAGGTTGCATAGAGACAGCAGTAACAGTACATGGGTAGTTCCAAGAATTGACTCTGGGTTCTGCTCGAAGCTACTAGAAATAGCTGAGACTGCAGTTCCGGCATGAACGAGGACATTCTGGCAAGTGTCGCGGTGTTATATAAGAGTGTGGACAGCAAGTGAATGGCTTGTGCAATAGTCACATTGAGTTGGCAAGTGAACTGGTGCTAATCCTTTGTTACATTACTAGACGAGTGTATGAGTATATTTCATCATTCCAAAGGTGTCCAGTGCTCGACTTATTGTTCTGGCTCAGAAATTGAAACAAGATTTTATAGATACAGATGGTACTGTTATTCGATGTACTATTTGCGATTCAAGAATATCGTTAAATGAAAAATACCAGCGAGATCGCATCAAGCAGCACATTTCTAGCTCTAAGCATTAGATGAATAAGGCTCTTCAGGCAAACAAATCGTGGCAGCCTCTATTTTCGAAATGCATTTCAACAGAGTTCTTCAAAAAGCCAAAATTTTAAGGAAATCAACACTGAGCTCTGTGCAGCTCTTACACAAGTAGGAGCTCATCTCAATAGGATGAACCAGCCAGCCTTCAAAGGTTTCTTAAAAAATACACAAAGATGTCGACGCCGAATGACAGTACTTTAAGAAAAAACTACATGGCGCCGGTTTACCAAGAAACCTTAAAAAGAAACAAAGAGAAGGTGTCTCATTGCGATGTGGGAATCATTGTAGATGAAACCATAGTCTCAATGGAACCATATGTTTTGAACATCTTAGTTTTTCCCTTAGCAGGGGTGAATGTTAAGCCCATGTTGTTAAAAATCTATGAGCTGCAGGAAGTCAATGACAGGACAGTAATTCAATCAATTATGGACTTCTGTAAAAAATTCTGGCCTGCTGGTATCCAGTTTGAAAAACTACTTGTGGTTACGAACCTGGCTCCATACATGGTTTCAGCTGTTAACCAATTGAAGCCTTTATTTCCTAAGTTGAAGCACGTTACATACTTGGCTTATGCCCTTCACAGGTTTTGTTAATCCAAAATGAACGAATATTACATCGCAAATCAGTTCTTCTTTGCCCTGAAGAAGATTGTGCTAGAAGCTCCGAATCGTGTTGTGGTCCACAGAGAAACTACTGGCCCGCCCCTTCCAAATTTCCCGACCATTACTCTCTGGAGATCTTGGATCGAGTGTGCTGCTACGTTGTATGAGACTTTTGACACAATTAAACAGTTTGTGGTTTCTTTGGATCCAGCTGACTAAGGTGAACTTTTCAAGGCACAGCAACTTCTGTTACCGGAGAAAATACATAATTTGCAGACGGAAGTATATTGTGTCCATAGTTGCAAGTACCTGACTGCAGTTATTAAACTATTAGAAGAACAAGGTTTGGTAAATAAGAAACTGCGAGATATTTTTACTTCCGTGAGGAAGCAGTTAAGATGGCTTTGCCAAAGACAAGCTTGAGTTTACTCTTCAGAGGAATCCGGACACTGAGGATTTCGCTTCATCTGTAGAATTGCCACTCCAAGTGAATACAAGATTTGCCCCACTGACTTCTGTGGATTTGGAAAGAACTTCAGCACCTACAAAGACACTCTATGTCCTAATCGAGTCAGACTTACTTTTTGAAATGTAGAGATGCTGAGAGTCTTAGAGTATAACAGCTTCATGTGTTTTCCTTCTTCCGGTGAGTAATAATTTGATATACTTGTTTGTAATTCAATAAATTAAAATAAAGGAAAGAAATTGTTGAATTAGTGGCATAAACCGTACCCTTTTGTCCATTTTTACCTTATTTGGGCACCCCTTTCCTTCCCTTTTTCATCTGAAATTTACACCTAAAACTCCTAACCCTGGATATGAAAAATATATTATCTTTTCTGAAATTATGTTTTGAGATACAGAAGAAAACTTTTAAATGTTATTTTTGATTGTGAGGCTCGGGATTTATCAGCCGAAATTCCTATTTTACTAAGTTATTAATTTTCAAAATGGAAGCTCAGCTTTAGAAAAGACTTTCGTTCGATTTAAAGGTATAAATATCCAAATAGGTAAGAATATATCTAACGCCACCAACATTCCTACAGTTTTAATAACATTTCTTTGACAAGTATTTTAATTTTGCACTTACCATTTTCGTTGGTTCCACATAATTATTCACGTAAAGTAACTGTGTCCACCAGTGTGTTTTGCAAGGTGCTACTGTGGTCGTTATGTAGGTATCATACATGGGACCTGTAGCCATATATCGTATTAGTGTGCCCTGAATCATAATCATTATGGCGTAAGGAGGTGTCAACCTGAAAGAGAATTAGAGGCAAGGATTAATGCTCAATATTATGATTTTATTTGGAATAGGGAACATTGATACTGGCGTTAAGCTGTTAAGCTCCTGTGTGTTAAATGTTGAATAGTATCAATGTAAAGTGTAATTTGGAATACTTACTTGAACTTCCCTATTTTTGCACGGACTATTTTACAAAAACTTATTCCTGTATCGCTTTCATGTTGTGACAAACTTTTGTAGATATTACCTTATTGCTAATTTTCTTGTAAATGCAAAGGTATATGGGAATACAGTATACTTAAAGAGATAGTCCAGTCTTATAAAGTTGGTCGCTACGTGATGTTTTTGATATCCGTTCTTTTTGCATGGTCTGAAGATAAAAAGATGACGACTTCAAATCTGGACCAGAATAAGTACGAGTGGAATAAACAAACAAATGATAGCTCTGAAACGTTTCATGTTTAACTCCATGAAACGAAAAGGGATAACAGTGTTGTGTATATGATACATAAAATGTGAAATTTAGGGAAATCTACAGTTTTATCTAGTAGGACTTTGTATTTTGTCAATTTCTTACTGCTTAACAGCTATGTAAAGTGAAGGCATCGTCTAAGGGCATTCCTAGAAAATTCTAATTATGCATTTCACTTGATTTGAAAATATCTTGCACATATGGTGCTTTATTCAAAATCGTTAGAGAAATGTTTTAGAAAATCAAAATATTACAACAATATTTTATATAATGGGAAGTCATGATGGAGCTATTTTCATGAAAATCTTCGTTTCGCAGCCTTGGAAGATGCTGAACTAAAATACGAAGTTTGGTATTTAACTCAATTTACATTTTTAAGTTATACTATTTACAGAAACAATTACATACATATATGTGCATGCATACATACACGCACACACACACACACACACACACACACACACACCTCATGTTCAAGAGGTCCCGAGTTTGAATCTCGGTCAGGGTGAGCTACCTGGATAAGGATATTTCCGGGGTTTTTCCTTATCCTTCAAGGCGAGTGTCGGGTAACTCTAAGCTCCATGGACCCTGGATTCATTTGAGCAACATTTCACCCAATTCATTCACCGTCCGGCATGACTTAACGTTGGAGGACGTAAATTAAAAAAAAAGTCCTACCCTACACGGACTTCTTCCCGGTACTTCGGCGTGAAGCCTACTGCTGCTGGAATAATGTTTGGCTTCGTTCTCAGTCCATCAAAGGCAAACATTACGCTGCCGTTCAGACGCATCTTTCCACAACTCCTTGGTTCTCTAGCTACAGGATTGCCCGTCGTCATCTCACCACCATCATTAGAATGCGACTTGGACATGAATGTTACCCTGCGCATCTACACAGATTACGTGTCATCGATTTCCCTTCATGCCCTGATGACCCAAGTGAAATCGCTGACCTTAATCATCTCCTGTTCAGTTGATCTCGTATCCTTCCTCCGCCGCCTGCTTCATTATTCTGTTCCTTCTCCCGCTAGCACCATCCCTCTATTTCAGTCATGCTGCAAACCCGTATACCACGCTCTTATTCAATTTCTTCAAGAAAGTGATCTACATATTTAGTCTCTCCCAATCCCTTCATTTTCCCTTTATTATTTTCCCTTCGACGGCCAGGTGGAATTATCCTAAAGGCAAAAAGAGAGAAAAAGAGAGAGAGAGAACAGAAAATAAATACACGAGTACATATGACCATGCACATAGACACGGAGGTTGTATTAAAATGATTGTTTTAGGTTCAAGGGGATTGCAAAATATGTATTTCCGACAAAACCACGGTACTCACTCGATAGTAATTTTATTTTGGGTGTTAGGAGTACTTGGCCTTCTTACTGTTGTAATGCACTTCTTTAGTAGGTAGTCGCTTATATTGAAATATGCCCAATTTGCCTATTAAAATTTTTGATGTGTCTAAAATCATTATTGAATTAATTTAGTAATTCTGAGTTTTGTTATATTAATTTTTTTATTGTTTGCTTATGTTAATGATCAATTTTAAACGTCTTATGTAGTAGTTAATTTGTAGCTATTTAAATTCCTTTTGTCGAGGCTTGAACTCAATCGGTGCATGAAAATTTTACTGCAGAAACGTGGTCTCGGAATAATGTGGAATTTTATGATGGTTTTCTTCAGAATAATCATTAATGTGATTCTTCGTCCAAAATATTGTAACTTTGTGGGTTCGTAGAATTAAAAGGCCGAGTTGCAGAAATTAAAAATCTCCTTTATTTCCGTAGCAATACACTTTTCAATTCTGACGTAAGAACATTAAATCACATATACACAGTCTTACAAGGTCGATCACAATAACAGTGACAGCGGATTACATCCTTAGCTCTTGTTACAACAACACAGCTGGCTATCTCTCATTTCACAACTGTTTTTCCTGGCATGTCACAATCCCTTTTATATGTCCATTCATAAGTCGAGAACATACTCGCACAAATAAGAAAACAACCATTCTCCGTCAATCGAGATATCTCTAGAAATTTCCAAACATGAAACCCTACCTGTGGCGGCGAGTCCTTTATCTGAGATAACATTGTTTGCCGCCTTTTGTGATCACGTCGGCGCGTTATCGTTAACTGCTCATCTAAGCTCGTGAAACAATATCCGCCGTCTATTATCGATTTGTGCCGACACGTTTATGCTCAGCGCCTTCACCATCACTTAATGCGAAAAGAAAATAAAAATTTACGTAAAACTTTTTATGCATTCACTCTTACAAATAAATTACAACTTATCCTTTCACTCGACGCTTTTATGTTGAAGAAAGATTATTGATTTTTCTGCCGTCCTGAATACCAGTCGCTTTGTTGCGCCTTTTAACATTCATAGTCTGCTCTATAAGGTGTATTTCTTTTACTCTCTGTTTTCACCGTCAAAATATAAATATTTTAACGCTTTTTAACAATTTCATTCTTTAGCTTAACTTAAAAGAAACACAAATAAGATCACAAAATATATAAAAAGTAATTATGCTTCGAGCTAAAGAAAAACGATCGCTTCACTGTACGTAATAGAGAAAATAAAAATGAGTATATGAGTACCATATATGTCACTTTTTAAGTAAATATTCTGTTTGACACAATTTAAATTTTTTGAAAACTTTCTACATTTTAATTACTTAGTGGAAGCAGAGTAGAGCACACTCACCCGTCCATATTACAGGAGCGTATGCTCATATT
Organism: Mantis religiosa; assembly: GCA_030765055.1. NCBI lineage: Eukaryota > Metazoa > Arthropoda > Insecta > Mantodea > Mantidae > Mantis > Mantis religiosa. Next base: position 131,611,120 of record CM060948.1, on the reverse strand, counting down.
TGGTATGAATAAAAGCCGGTATGCTCTCAGTTTTAAAAACTCATTCTCTTCTCATGATGAGCATAGGTAGATGCATACTCATGAGTATATTGGCCACCATTTACTTAAAAGAACCTTGAGATTAAAGGCAGAATTTATGAGCTACGCATTACAAATAGAAAAATATAAGTACAAACATAGCCATGCGTGTCGAAGAACCTTCAAACTTTTCATTTGCCTCACAAAAACAATGTAGACGTTACATGGAAAGTGAGTTTCTAATTCACTTAACGGAGCAAAATGGTAAATTCAAAGTTCAGATACTCGTAATTAAATAAACCTTCTTGCACCTCAAGATTTATGACCCTCCAATACACATTTTTTTTTTTTTTTTTTTTTTTTTTTTTTTTTTTTGCTTGTTCCATTTATACCCCGCTTTTAACTACTATGGTCATATCGGCGGCCGTTCTCCTTTGGAACATACTGAAGGTGTTAACTCGTTATCTTTGGTTATTAATCATTAGATCACGCACACATTCACACTCTCATTCATACTTCCAGACTCTGGGGAAGATGGGGAATTATCTTAGTTGGAGAAAAATCCCCACCCCCACCGCCGGGAATCGAACCCGGGACCCCTATCCACAAAATTATTTTCTCTTTTTTCCCGCCTTTATATTGCGCAAAAACGTTGCCTAACATATCTTATTTGTTGGTTCCCTAACATTGCCATGAACATTCAAGGCACTTAAAAATTCGTAATACCACGAAAATATAACCTTCGAAGTACCTTTCTTTTTTAATTATCGTCCTTTTATTTGGTTAGGTCATATTGGATGACGAATGAAATGGGTGAATTGATATTTAAATGAACCCGTTGTCCGTAGAGCTTAGAGGTAACCGACATGCATCTATCAGGATAAGAGAAAATTCCGGAAAAGCCTTATCCAGATAACTCATTCTGACCGAGATTCGAACTCAGGTCCTCTGGTACATGAGGGAGAAACGCTATCACCCACGCTGTAACTGAAGCTGAAGTATTATTTAAAGTAGGTGTAGTAATAAGCCTCAAAAATTTACTGAATAACTTGCTTAATAATTTACTAATAGAGAAATTGCTTTGCAGTACACACACAGTGTTAACATTCTAGGATTATGGTAACAGGTTAATTTGAATTTACAATCTACCACCCATGAGTTTATTTAAAATTGAATTCAGTTATATTGAATAAAATTGGAATTTTAGGGTGACAAGTGAAAGTGCAAAAGCAATTGATAGAGAAAAGGAAAATTAAATATTAATTACGATTAAGTATTAATTACGATTAATTTAAATTAAGACTTCCATAGCAATGGAAGACATATAAGATCAAGATTCGATGAAGCTGCCTTCTTCTGCGTTCAGACATCATAGGGAACAGACGTGTGCAAGTATCTATTTGCAGAAAGGGCGCAGCGCATAAAGTATTGCAAAAGCATCGAAAATATTTTTCTTAAACTAAGTAATATCAACGTTAACAAAAGTGTTTATTTGTTTAGTGCTGAAAAGATTATTTTAAAAACTTTATTCAACTAAAATTACAATTTGAAAATAAAATCATATTATATTTATTTTATCTGCACACAACCCTATCATTATCTCTCATCTGCGACCGCGCCCTGTAGGTGAGTCTCATTCGGATTCAAGAGAAGTCAAGGAACTTCTAGATAATCAACTACGGCGCTGCAACGCGGGGCAATCAATCCACATATGTAATTTCGTTACAGAGTTATGATTTTACAGCCACGAATGCCTTTTTTGTTTGTCTAATTTATTACTAAAATGTTTTTGCACGTCACCTTAATTTCATTAATTGCTTTGCTAGGTTAACTTGCAGATGTGCCTTTGTACCTGTTTTTTCTGACTACGGAGGGGATTCGGCTCTGCGACCAGTCTTGGTCTATTGTACCTATGCCCCACAATGGGGCTCCCCGGGAGGAAGGATGAGGCGAGAGGAGACGGAGGGCGGCCGTCCCAAGGAGCCATGACAGTGCAGAGAGCAGGGTCCTTACATTTTACTTAGCTGGAAACCTCCCCAGGTAGGCCAGGTCAATGGACGTACCTCCCTACAGTTGGTCGGAAGCAGTCCCAGCATCCGGTTCGGAGATCGGCAATCGACCCACCGGCGGAGGAAGTGGTTCACTCAGAGCATATCATCCCAACAAGCACCGCCAACACTTCTATCCCAAATGAGACAACCAGATTAGAGATCATGTGAAATAACGGATATAAAATGGAGGGTCATTAAATTCGGGGAATGTAATTAACCTACCCAGCATTCGCCTGGTGACCCGAGAAAAACCCCGAAAAAACTCATGAGTAAGGTTGGTCGGCCACAGGAATCGAACTCGGGCCTCCCGAATTTCGGACCGGAGCGGACGAAACCGCCTGAGAGCGCAGTCAATAAAGGGCCAAAAACAGCGAATGTCGGAACTTTCTCTGGTAAAGCTGAATTTTCTCCTAGTAGTAGATCACTATTAGAGAGACATTTTTTTCAAAAGTCCCCGAAAATTCCAATGGAGCTTCCCCCCCTGCCCCCTTTTAAGTTTAAGAAGTACACTTTTACGTAATCGCATACAACTTTTTAACCAAAAGTTTGTGAAGGTTACATTATTTACTGTTTTATTCCCTGATAAATATTCTACAACTTTTATAATAACATAATTGATGAAAAGTGCAGCAGTTTTCCAGTAAATCAACGAAATGTTGTAAAAAGCAATATTTTTTTAGCCACCTGTGTAAGTTTTTGCAAAACCATATTTTTATTCGTCTCCAAATGAAAAAAATGGTTTGAATAAAAGTTGTAGCACACATATTCCTGAGTACATCGATATATAAACATATAGAGTTATGTGTATTACTCTACTAGTAACATAGAAAACAGTAGCTAGGTTTTGAGCGCGTGAGCGCCCGGGAGTCGGCGGGCAACGTGAGCCGCCCGCGTAAGAGAAAGAATAAAGGGGCTACAATTTCCAAAAATAATTTTTGATGCATTTAACAGCGTTCGTTTGATCTAACGTGTCAGGGATAGTTGATAATGTAGGAAAAACTCTATTGGCCCCTCTATTGCATGTACTTTTAGCATATATTTCAAGTACATCCCACCACTTGCATACACATGTTATAACAGCACATTAAGCACAATTCAAACTGTAAATAATAACGACCACCAAAAAGGCTACTTAACCGAAGCATTAAAGTAATAAAGCCGTAATGACGAAAGTATCAAGTTAGCACCACCGGAGCGGCGCGGGGTCTACGACCTCTTATCTCTCCTAGACTCTACGTAGACATAAACAAAGTGTCAGTTCAGTTTGGCACTGCGTCAAGTGAGTTCGTCCGGTGAATTTCGATTTTATCTTTTGTATTTTAGTGTTTTGTGTGTGACAATGTAAATAAGTAAGACAGTGGTTACAGTGTAACGTTTTAATAAATTAGGACTCTACTGTGTTTTCAAGATCTAGCAATAGAGAGTAAGTTACTAGACTAATAATTTCTAAATCCGGAAAGACAATTGTTATATTAGTTAAATCGAAGATTGTATCGTTAAAGTATAAACTAAGGAGATTTCACAATGAGATTTAATCTGTTATCCTTAGATAGTTTTAAATTTTAATTAATTTAATAACTTCGTAATAATGGACACGTTAAAATATTCTTGTGTTTTTTGTGGGGAACAATTAGAAACAGATACTGTAGTGGTTGAAAGGGGGCTAAAACTATTATTGAAACCACTTTAAGACTCAATGATGTATTAAGTGAAAAGTTAAAAGATCAACAAAAGATAACCGTCCACAAAATGTGTAGACTAAACCATACACGACCGACAACAGTTTTAGCAACTATCAGAAAATCGGAGATACCTAATATAAATTTACCTTCGACCTCATCATTGCCACTAGTTGTTTTAAGAAGTACCGAAGAGCGATTTGATTTTAAAAGTGACTTTTCTTTGTGGAAAAAATACTAAGAGCGATACAAAATCCCCTTCGAAACGTACAAAGCCAATACATCTGGTAAAAATGATAGAAATAGGAGAAAACATTCTAAAAAGGTGTGATGAACGGGAATATCAGTGGGGAGAAAGGGTTAAGACCAAACTTCTCAGCGTCAGTGATCTTGTGGCACCTGAAGCAAGATATTATAAATACTGCTACAGGGACTTTTGTACATCCAAACCAACTCATATGTTAGCTAGTAGTCATCATACACAGCTAAAACAGTCGTTTTACAAATTGTGCAAACATATAGAGGAAAGTGACGAATGCCATTTTACGTTAAAGGAACTGCAAGACGTAAAACAAATTTCTTCTTTACAGGAAACATATTCAGATCGTCACCTGAAAAATCTGCTAAAAGAACATTTCAAGGACCGCTTATTTATTTCATTTTTTTTTTTTTTTTTTTTTTTGTAATTTATGTCCTCCAACGTTAAGTCATATCGGACGACGAATGGAACGGGTGAAATGATGTTCAAATGAGTCCGGGGTCAATAGAGCTTAGAGTTACCCTACATTCCTCTTTCAGGATAAGGGAAAACTCCGGAAAAGCCTTATCCAGGTAACTCAGCCTGACCGTATTTCAAATATAATTGGGAGAAAGAATGTATTATGTTTGTCTGATTATGTCAACAAACTTGTTGACCAATGGTATAAAGAAAGAGACTCGGATCATATGACAGAACGGGCTGCCGCAGATATTATAAGAGAAGATGTTCAAAAATGACATACAACAATGAAACATATCATACTTAAGATGAGATCAGAGCTGGAGGTGATAATCTAGTTCCAGAAAGTTTGAAAACTTAACAAGTAGTGTTACAAAGAAGTGCGTAAAACAGAGCGAAAGTGTACTGCTATAAATCATGCCATAATTTCTGCAGTAAGACCTAGGTCGTTTTTGTCCCCTGTCTAAACCGGAATAGGACAAAAACTACATAGGCTTTATGGTTCTAAGCACCTCATTGACGTCCTTGCATCAATGGGTGTCTGTGTTGCATACAATGAAGTTAATCAATATATGAATTCATTTATTAAATCAGGTTCACCAAAATTAGGTGATGAAGCATTCCTACAATATACACTACTGGAAATGGAAATAAGAACACATTGACGCCGGTGTGTCAGACCCACCATACTTGCTCCGGACACTGCGAGAGGGTTGTACAAGCAATGATCACACGCACGGCACAGTGGACACACCAGGAACCGCGGTGTTGGCCGTCGAATGGCGCTAGCTGCGCAGCCTTTGGGCACCGCCGCCGTCAGTGTCAGCCAGTTGGCCGTGGCATACGGAGTTTCATCGCAGTCTTTAACATTGGTAGTATGCCGCGACAGCGTGGGACGTGAACCGTATGTGCAGTTGACGGACTTTGAGCGAGGGCGTATAGTGGGCATGCGGGAGGCCGGGTGGACGTACCGCCGAATTGCTCAACACGTGGGGCGTGGGGTATCCATAGTACATCGATGTTGTCACCAGTGGTCGGCGGAAGGTGCACGTGCCCGTCGACCTGGGACCGGACCGCAGCGACGCACGGATGCACTCCAAAAGCGTCGGATCCTACGCAGTGCCGTAGGGGACTGCACTGCCACTTCCCAGCAAATTAGGGTCACTGTTGCTCCTGTGGTATCGGCGAGGACCATTCGCAACCTTCTCCATGAAGCTGGGCTACGGTCCCGTGCACCGTTAGGCCGTCTGCCGCTCACGCCCCAACATCGTGCAGCCCGCCTCCAGTGGTGTCACGACAGGGGTGAATGGAGGGATGAATGGAGACGTGTCGTCTTCAGCGATGAGAGTCGCTTCTGCCTTGGTGCCAATGATGGTCGGATGTGTGTTTGGCGCCGTGCAGGAGAGCGCCACAATCAGGACTCCATACGACCGAGGCACACAGGGCCAACACCCGGCATCATGGTGTGCGGAGCGATTACCTACACTGGGCGTACACTTCTGGTGATCGTCGAGGGGACACTGAATAGTGCACGGTACATCCAAACCGTCATCGAACCCATCGTTCTACCATTCCTAGACTGGCAAGGGAACTTGCTGTTCCAACAGGACAATGCACGTCCGCATGTATCCCGTGCCACCCAACGTGCTCTAGAAGGTGTAAGTCAACTACTCTGGCCAGCAACATCTCCGGATCTGTCCCCCATTGAGCATGTTTGGGACTGGATGAATCGTCGTCTCACGCGGTCTGCACGTCCAGCACGATTGCTGGTCCAACTGAGGCGCCAGCTGGAAATGGTATGGCAAGCGGTTCCACAGGACTACATCCAGCATCTCTACGATCGTCTCCATGGGAGAATAGCAGCCTGAATTGCTTCGAAAGGTGGATATACACGGTACTAGTGCCGACATTGTACATGCTCTGTTGCCTGTGTCTATGTGCCTATGGTTCTGTCAGTGTGATCATGTGATGTATCTGACCCCAGGAATGTGTCAATAAAGTTTCCCCTTTCTGGGACAATGAATTCACGGTGTTCTTATTTCAATTTCCAGGAGTGTATATTTGACAATGCAGATGTCAATGTACGCACGTTGGACGGGTTAAACACCTTCCACACAATGGGGGGGGGGATAAAGTGTATTACGCCAAGTACGAGTATTGAGACAGAAGTGCAGGTAGAAAGAATCGCGTCAGGAACATTTGTTCCCGAAACTATTCGTATTCTTTCCTATGCAAAAATAAAAAACTGGAGTGGTGTCTCAAAAACAATAATCGAGGATATTGATGATGATACCTTGAAGCCATTTGCTCCAAACGAACTGCTGTACTTAGTCTCATGTTCTTGTAAACAGGGATGCGGACAATACTGTGGATGTAGAAAAGTGAACCTGAGTTGCACTGCAATGTGTGAACAGAACACTGTAGTAGCTTATCTTGCCTAATTTCACACCTGTATTCAGAAGAAGATGTTGAATTTCCTCATACAGATTAATTTGTAACCATCATCAAAGAGACATGCTTCTAAACATAAAATTTCTTTTATTAGTTACAATAATCATGACTTTTAAATATGAAATCAGTGTATATAATATTTTTGGGGAGTGAGAGGTCCGTGATGCTGTTTTAAAACAAGTTAGACAGTAGTTCGTAATTTAAAACAGCTGCCGGTTTAGCCAATCCGGGACACGGCGGGTCCATAGGTGGTGGATAATGGAATGACCTGATATATCAAGGCTAGGTTAAATCCCCGGAACCAAAACTGGCATACAAATATGTGCAATAATTGATTATCAATAAAATTAAAATCCTTATTTCAATAATGTTACAGTCAGAGAAACAACTTTTACTTATCATATCACTCTGATGTTATTTTGATTGTACACAAGTATTTATTAAATTACAAAATAAAGGTGAACACACTATAGGCTAGTACGATTATAATTGTTAAAAATATATGTTATAATTACAGTATTAACTAATTGAAAAGGCATATGAAGATAAGGCGAATTTCGCCTACGCCCGCCGACTTCCAGTGGCTCACGCGCTCAAAACCTAACTACTGTTTTCTATGTTACTAGTAGAGTAATACACATAACTGTATATGTTTACATACCGATGTACTCAGGAATATATGTGCTACAACTTTTATTCGAAGCATTTTTTTCATTTGGCGACGAATAAAAATATGGTTTTGCAAAAAGTTAGATAGGTGGCTAAAAAAATATTGTTTTTACAACATTTCGTTAATTTACGGAAAAACCTCTGCACTTATCATAAATTATGTTATTTTAAAATTTGTAGAATATTTATCAGGGAATAAAACTGTAAGTAATATAACCTTCACAAACTTTTGGTTAAAAAGTTGTATGCGATTGCGTAAAACTCTACATTTTTAAAGTTTAAGGCAATGGTGGAGAAGCTCCATTGGAATTTCCGGGGACTTTTCAGAAAATAATCCTCTAATCAAATTTTATCACCCTTGAAAAAATCAGCTTTACCAAAAACAGTTCCGACACAAAACCTTTATTGACTGGGCTATGAGCTATCTCGCTCGGTTTTGTGCGTGTTGCTTCATTAACTTTTTATTTCTTTTAGGATTTTGTGTTTATCTAACATTATTGCTGAAACTTGTTACACAACACAGAATAATTTCTGAGTAATACTGATGGAGCAGACCTAAAGGCAACAACATTTACTCCACTATTCATGCCAAACAGTTGAAAATCAACGCACTGTCAACAAAGTTATATTTCTCAATGAGAGTACATAACACGATTATATGCCAGTTTAAATGAACAAAATGGTTATGCAGGTAGAGAGGTAGTAGTTCTTACGAAAAAGGTTACGTTTTCATTGAGTTGAATATCCACGTAATCTCAGAAAATATTCAATTCAAGAGCAACAATAAGAACGTTTAACTGTTAAATATAGAACTAAGATTGAAATTTCTTTGCACTCTAGGCTGGGAGGGGTGTAGACAAAAGCCATTTCCCTGCCCTCGTACACACTTCCGGTGTTTGTAGAGTGACACTTGCAGCTACTTTTGTCCGCTAAAGTGACATTTGGCCTCTGTTGTTTCGCTTTTTATGACAATAATAGACTTAGTAGGTATTGAAGCTTTAGAATTATTATATCTTCTCATTAGTGTGAATTTTGATAAAGTACTTACTTTTTATTCACATGGGTCTGTGTAGTTCTAACAATGCTCCAAAGTTTCCGAACTCCAAATAAGAGTTGATTGACATATCAGCGAGAATAGAAGAAAGATTCAGAATAGGGCAAGTTAGCAATGTAATGCAAAATTTAGAGGCTATGAAGGCATTAAAATTCATTAAAAAGCTGTAGAGAGTTTAAAATAAAGACTATCGGTTAAGGAGTATTACAACCTCCAGGATTATAGCATCGATGATGCAGAAATGTGAATCAGACAATTTCTGTATATGTATGACTTTGTTATGTTTATTGTAAATTGCTGCTCTGTATTTGGAGATAACAAATAGTAATTATAAATGACAATCCCCTGGACTCATATCTATGTGGCACGATAACAGCGTTCTGTCCAAGTTATACACTAAGATTTTTCTATCTAGTAGCTAAATTGCAGTATTAATGTCATGTTTATGTGCTATATACAAATGACTGATCAGTATCTTGGCATAAGAAAATAACTTTATTTTCGGTTAGAAATTTGTTTCAAAGAAGATGGCTCCGAATAATTCTTACCTGATATATCGATGAAAGTAATACAGTGGAATGTTAAAAGAAGAATCCTTGCTTTTATTCATTTGTTTCAAAAATACATAGCTGACTAGAAGGCCACTAAGAAAGAAGAACGTGTCAACGGAAAGCGTGCCATTGGTTATGTATAGTCTCCAGAAGTCACGAACAAACTGAAAAATTCATTTATAGCATTAGTCAGGAGATGAAAAACCAATAAAGTTATAAATTTTAAGATATTTGTAACATATTAAAATTACATTTGTAGTGAACTGGCACTATAAGTCAGTTTTATAATGGTCAAAATCGTGCATCGTTTATTTGCCTCTTATGGAATAAATTTTAAATAATCAGTGAACCTAACAAATGTTTTGAAAGAATTTTATAATTTAAAAGCTTAGTAACAAATACGGAGCTTGTAAACATTTTAAGAAAATCCTTAGACATTTCAGAAAAGCCCTCAGCTTTGCTACCATATTCTCCGCTTAGGTATATTTTGTCAGGAGCTCTCTCATTTTCACTGCGATAACAAACATATTTTCACGAAAACTTCATATAGCATCAGAGAATCGGTGACCACTCAGCATCGTGAGGAAATTGAGGTTACGATATGTCAAGAAAGCCAACTTTCCGGCTGTGTGTGTGCCAAGATGCTGACCACATCTCCTCTCCATATCGGTGGATGATCGCCCACCTCTACCTTGCATATGTGGGCGTGAGGCCGGCAGTTGGGTTGGCAGGCTCTGGTCCAATATGAACTGTAGTTCCACGGTTTTTTTAAGTAGAGAATAATCTTAGGATTGTTTTGAATAGAAAGAATGGTCAAAAATAAATAAAAACCGAAAAAGAAACAAAGAAAGAAAGGAAAAGTAGCAGTTGATAGAAACGTAGCGCTAAGTTAAACGCGGTGCTTTATCTAAATGATACACGACCCACTAAACAGCCACTTGTTGGTTTAGAATTACTGATATTAAAGAACCCTCGCCCCTCCTTGACTTGGCTGCAAGTGGAGTAGTAGCAGGTGGACGAAAAAGTTAGATAACTCTGCAGCTACTAGACACCCTAATGATTAGGTGACGCTAAAAATCAGTTGTGTAACATGAATTCTATGTTATATTTATAATATAATAACCAGTAAAATTTCTCTGACACTTTTGCTGGTAAAATTCTGAATTTTGGGTAGTAAAATCCTTTTAGTTTCTTTTGACTTGGTTTGGTAATGAGTATGAGGCTGTGTCCCAGTAAGCCAGGAATTTGCCTATGGAAATTGTCACTCAGTTCATTAAGCCATCATTGCGATTACTTCACTTTTAGCACTCATTATCAATATATCCTGGAAGGTTTCCTTTTCGTGGTCATGTCCATTTTTCATGTAAGCTTTCGTCTTCATATTACTGTCCTTTTCGCTGAAAGTAATTGAAAGCCGCTGCGAAGTATGAGGAAATATAGAACTTAACTATTTATTTTAAAATTCTGCTGTTGTAACCATTGAACAACTTCCGCAATTTGATAAAGCATTGTTCTACCGTGTGTGCACGCGCGCGCGTGTGTGCGTTTTTAATAATCCTTTATTCATCCACATATTCAATTACATTTGTAATATTACATGTTCTGGTTTGCTTAGTTTCCGAATTAACAGTTCATATTAACTGAAGTCTTAAAATTATTATGTATTTTTTCAGATGGTTTGTGTTCACATAATCATTGACGTCTTTAACATTTAAGGCACTTACTTACACTCCTGTTTTAGTTTTTGTGAACTTTCTAGATTGATTGTGTTGATATTCACTGCAGCTCTTTACATACTTTCCCACAAGTGCTGGTTTATGTACTGGAAAATTTCCCTTCTTTCTTGCTTATTTGCATCCTTAGTGTTTTTCCTTTGGTTCTTCCATTTGATGCAGTCATACAGGACGTGATCTGTCGTTTTGTCTCTTCTGCTGCAGGTGCATGCGGCATCGTCGATTATCTTAAATATCTTGTAATGAGCTTACAGTCTTCCATGTCCTGTTAAGATGGCAGTGAGGTTTGTTGTTAGGTTAATTCTTCGTTCTAGTTGTTTTGCTACGGTGAAAAAATGCCGTTTTGTTTCTTGTCCTTCTGATGTGTTTTGCCATTCTCTTTCCCATTTTTGAGTGTCTCTTCTCGTTTTATTTTCCCTGGTGGTACTTTTTGGGAATCTGTTATAGTTTTGTTGTTGCTTGTTTCGCAACTTTATCTATCATTTCGTTTCCTTCTATTCCTATGTGGGAATTTACCCATCCTATTCCTATCATCCATTTTTTGTTTAATTATCCTAGTTTGTCTCTTAGAGCTTCTATCAGTTGGTTAGGATCTTTGGTATTGTGTAATAACTGCAGAGTAATTTAAATGTCCACATATATTGTTCTGTTTTCAAGTCAGCTTGTGCTATTCCCATATTATCTATTGCCTCAAGTGCCTTTAAGACTGCAAGTTGTTCTGCTTAGTTATTTGAATACTTTTTGTTTAGTTTGTGGTTTGGGTATGTGTGTGTGTGTGGGGGGGGGCAGCGTGCGTGCATATGTGCATGCGTGTGTTAACGACAGTGCTTTTAATTGAATACGGCCTTCGAAGCGGAAACCGCGAGTTCCATAAAGAATAAATCGGAGATAAATAATAAAGAGTCATAATAATGTAAATTTATAGTGTTTAATGCTCACTGTTACTACATACGGCACCGCAGGCGGTGACACTGATGATACATGAGATTAAGATGGAGCATTGGTGGAATGAGATGACGGGGAAACCGGAGATCCCGGATAAAACCCGCCCCAGCGACGTGTTGTCCACCACAATTCTCACTCTGCGGTCGCCTAGGATCGAACCCTGGCCACCTTGGTGAGAGCCGAGTATCTAACCACATAGCTACTATGTGGCCAGTAGAGACATAATAGGTAGATATAGACGTGTATAATAAGGAAAAGTGGATAGCATAAATACATTACAGCTTATACAAAGAATGAAATAATCTATACCAGGTGGCTCAACTGCCCCGTGTTTCAGGTAAGCAGATATAAACACCATACATATATGGTTTACCCAAAATACATAAACCTGAAATTACCCTCAGACCAATAATTAATAACATTGATGCACCCACTTACCAACTATCAAAATGGCTGATTCAAATCTTCAGATCCTTCACAAAATTTGAAAATTTAAGTATCAAAAACTCGTTTGAATTGTTAAATCTCCTGAAGGACACAAAGATCAACTCTACAGATGCTTTAGTTTCCTTTGACGTCATTTCTTTATATCCAAGTATACCTACCAATGAGCTTATTCCACTTCTCAAAAATGGCTGGAATCAATACAAATAACATCTGAAGAAATAGAAGAACTTTCACAACTTACAGAAATTTGTATCAATCAAAATTTTTTCAGCTTTAATGGACAGATGTATAAACAAAAAACGGGCCTAGCTATGGGCAACCCATTGTCTCCCCTCTTGGCAGATTTATTTATGAGTGCTTTTGAAACACATATCACAAAAACTTTTCCAAATTATTTCAAAGTGTGGTATCGCTATGTTGACGACATTTTTGCCATAGTACCTAAACAACTCATACAAGATGGTCTTAGACTTTTGAATATACAAAATCCAGCTATAAAATTTACATTGGAAACAGAAGAGGATGGTATGCTCCCCTTTTTGAACATCAAGATCAAAAAGATGAACAACAAACTCACTTTTGGTATTTACAGGAAACCGACACACAAAGATAATTACATTAAGAACAACAGTTTCAACCAAAAACAACACCAACATGCCATTTTCAACAGTTTAATCGTTCGGATGATCAACTTTCCACTAAGCAGAGAAGATTATCAAGAAGAATACCTACACATAAAAAAGGTAGCTATATCCAACGGTTTCAACCCAAATTTAGTAGACAAAACAGTTAACAGACTCAACAAAGCTAAGAAAATAAAAGAAACCACCACCCTAGAACCTACAGGAGAAAAACAGAAAAAACTTATTAAAAAATTCACCTTCCACCCATCAGCCTATAACAAATTCCAAAAAATCTTCTCAAAACACAACATAACTCTTGCACCTCAAAATAGGTTTAATATCAGAAATTTGTTAAAAGGCCCTCCCAAAAATTCAATCACTACCAAAGAAAAACCAGGCATCTATGAGATCAAATGTGAAACTTGCCCTAAAATTTATATAGGAAAAACAAAAAGAAATATTAACATCAGAACTAAAGAACATATAAGAAACATTAAAAATTGTGAAACAGAAAAATCAGCAGTGGCTTTTCATTATTTGAATACTAGACATGACATCAACTTGGAAACATCTCTAATAAAATATGTTAATCACCCCATAGACCTTTCCGTATGGGAAAAGATCTTCATCAACAAAAATCGTCATAGAGTCATGAATTTTGAAACTCCACCACCGGACATCTTTGACAAGTACATCACGCCATCTATTGACAATACGGAGAAAGAGGAAACCACTACAACTTGCACTAATCGAGTATCAGCTGATGATAGGAGCAAGAGCTCTTGAAACATGTCCTATGAATAAACAGTGTGAGTGAAGCAATGTGTCAATATCTTCTCGATTCACTTTTGTACTAATTTGTGCTTCACTGTCCCTACGCTTCTTTCAAGTTTATACTTTGAGATATTCCTTCCTTCGTTAGAACAGTTGCAGAATGTAACGGGGTAAATCCAGTTAGAGTCCGAATTTTGTTCTGCAGCGAGCGTCGCTGCAGATTATTTTCCGTTTTTATGTTTATGTTTTTTCCCCATTTCCTACCATCTTTCACGCCCCGTGGTAGGAAATTTAGAACTAACCGGAAAACAAACCAACTCCATCACTCCGCAACAAACTGTCGACTTCAGATAACCCTGAGAAACCCCCTCCTTCATAATACCGGACTCCAATTTGTACGTATTTTATGTGTGTGTTTTTATTTTCTGTTTTGCTTAACCACTGGGGAAAATTGGTATCGAGCTAACATTAACGCATTAGATGCTCACTTGTGCGATAAACTAATAGGGTACCCTGGGGCAATTTGAATACTTTGAAGCTCTTCAGCAAATTCCTCCAAAAGTAAAAATTCCATTCTTCTAGTTCATAGGTAGCAGGAAGCTTACATTCATAAGTAATGTTTATCCCTAAAACAATATGTTCAATAAAAATGTATAGCAATTATACAATGTACCCAATGAAATTAATAAAAAATCATATTGGGGTAAATTGTATATGGTATGGCATAATATGAATAACAGCAAAAAGAACTAAATGTGTCTGCTATACCAAAACGAAACTTTGTATGTACCTTTATTGCTGAATTTCTCTCGTCACGCCATACCAGAAACAACTAAGAGAAAACAAAATAAGGAAACAATCAGTTCAGTCGTACTGAAGCACAACAGGCACAAACCGCATCCCGCAAACACACAGAGCTTGGTCCCGTGCAGTAGTTGACTCTCAGCTGGATAATGACCTTGAACCTGACTGTTATGCAGCACAGATGAAATATGAGTTTCCGCCGTTACCTGCGACGGGATCTGGCGAAGTAAACAAAACAAAAGCATCAAAATTATCATCTGAATCTGCAAGCCAAGATAGCGATAAACCGGATATAGCAAACACTAAACAAAGCTCAGATGAGGAAGTAGGTACACAAAGTCAAAATGAAATTAAAAAATCAAAACCTCCTGAAAAGAAACAAAAACTACAGGTTAGCCAGAATAATATTGATGAATTCCTGGCTCATATAAAACCACACATAGAACATAAGCCCAAAGAATTTCCTTTCAACTATGAACAATTTCAATAGCTTTTGAACACACCTAATTGCCTCACAGCAACCATATATAATACGTCTACAAGAAACGAAGTTTTAAAACGAATATGTTGAAAATCTTTAATGATACTCTTTTTACCATAAAATTCGTACCAACACAAACATAGCAAAGGCCACTTATGTCCGAAAAAACATACCAATCAAATAAATACAACTCAATACACACCTTGAAGCCACTGCAATACAATTACTAAATACACAGCCATTATGTATATATAAAATATACTTGCCGAACAGTCAACATATGTGTGTTTCTGACTTATACACACTGATACATCAAATGCCAAAGCCCTTTAATTCTTACAACATGGTATGGGGAAGTACCTACACGAACCAAAGAGGGAAAATGGTGGAACCACTAATAAACAAAACAGATTTAGTAATATTAAATACCAGTAAACCCACACACTGTAGTATCAGACTTAACGCTTTTAGTCTATGGACCTCTGCTTTAGCACGCCAAATATAGCACTGTCGTATAACTGGCGTGTTTTTAAAACCTTATTTGGTAGTGATAATTTTCCAATTATACTGAAAAAGGAAACGACGCACCAAATTAATTTAATGATAAAGAAATGGAACTATCAAAAAGGAAACTAGTCAAAATATAGATCAGAATATATTTAAAAATGTACCTAAGCTCATACCTAATAATGAATTCCATGCCTTTACAATTTATACTATAATATGTCAACTTACAAATGTAATCATCAGCTCTGCAGAAATGAACATCTCTAAATACAGTATTAAAGGTAACAAGAAAGCAACACCCTGGTGGAATGAAAATTGCAAATCGTAATTAAAAATGACAACAAAGCTGTCTACAAATAAAAATGAAATCCAAATACAGAAAATAAAACAAATTTCCATAAATGCAGAGCACTAAAAAGAAAAACTGTAAAAGAAAGCAAAAGGACATCGTGGCTATCCTTTATATCCCCTTTCTCTCACCAAACACCACAAAATATAATTTGGAAGAAACTGTAAAACATGCGTACTAATAAAACGACATCTTCCATATCTTCACTTTTAAAAGGTGATACCAATTCTCACTTGGAAAACTCACAGGTTATTGCTAACAATCCTACTGAAACCTTTTTCAGAGATTTCAAGTGACTCCAGCTATGATGAAGATTTCTTGAAACTTAAAAACTCCTCTGATATAGATATAAGTGATTCCACTAGACAAAATATTGAATGCTTTTACGAAAAGCTAACTCTAGATGAACTTAATATAGCAATAAGTGATAGTAGTACGAGTAGCCCTGGGCCTGACAAACATTCCATACTAGTTCTTAAAACAACTACCCACAGAAGGAAAGACTTACCTACTTGAAATTTAATATATTGATTATATTGATATAATCTGATAGGTATTAGGTTGATATTGATTGATATGCTTAATATTTGACCAAAATTGACGTGGTTACCCCATCTTAAGACTCTGAAAGATTGCTGCTTACGTCAAAATAACATTGTTAAAGTATTGTCTGCAAACAACTGGGGAGCAGATCAAAATGTGCTAATGTGCTCCTATAAGTCTATCATAAGGACCAAATTGGATTATGGAGCTATTGTCTATAATTGAGTAAATCCAACAGCACTTATAATGCTAGACACAGTACAAAATTCTGCTTTGCGAATAATTTTGGGAGCTTACAGAACTATCCCCACCACTAGTTTACAAATAGAGGCCACTGTACTCCCTCTACGAATTCGAAGGAAACAACTAAGTATAACCTATGCTCCAAAGACAGCCGCAACTCCAAATTAAAGAACCTATACATATGTATTTTCAAAGTATCATCAGGAATAAAAGTTACTACCTTAGAGCCACACGATGCCCTTTTTCCTAAGGGTGAAGCAATATCTCAACGAAAACAATATCTCCCTCCAGAAAATATCACCTAAAATAATACTAACCGATATACCACCATGGAAGATCAGAACCCTGCCAGTCAACAATGAATTAAGACAGTATTGCAAAAGCCCAACTCCAGAACTGTATATCAACAACTCTTCAAGAAGATTCGGCCCAAATACCCAGATTACACACTGATGGTTCAAAAAATGAAACTGGGTGTGTTTGTGCAGCAGTCTATTCCACACACACTTAACCTAAATTTTATACAGTCTTCTCCTCTGAACTCTGTGCTATCAAGCGAACATTTGAAGATATTGAAAACAATGAAAGTGACTCTCAGTTTCTAATTCTCACTTACTCGCAGTCTTCCATAATGGTCATACAAAAGGAAAACAGTAAAAACCCCACAATACAAGTAATTAAAGATCTGTACACGTAAATTCTATCGGAATTAAAAAGTGTTACCTTAATCTAGATCCCATCGCACCAAGGCATTCCCGAAAACGAACAAGCTGATGCTGCAGCAAAAGAAGCAACTCATCTACCAATACAAGCAACAGACATCAGTTCTGCATATACCAACGTAATCACATACCTCAACTGGCACTCCACCAGGTTAGACTTCCACCGGCAAACTCCAAGAACTTAAATCATCTTACAGAGAACCATATCCAATAACAAAGCTTAAACGCCGACAACAAATCCTCATTAACCATCTTCGTATTGGACACACTAAACTTACTCCTAGCTACTTACTCAAAAAAAAACTGTACCTCCTGCATGCAACACTTGTAACGTGACCATCACCGTCAAACACATCATAGAAGAATGCAAGAAATACCAACAACAGCGAATAGAAGCCAATGTTCCCAGTAAAATCACAGAATCACTTGGAAACCACATATATTGTAAAACAATTTTGAACTTTTGTAACATTACGGAACTCTAAACACATTTGATATACATGATAATATGTAACTTCATTGTTAAGATGTGGCGATATGACATATAAGTTAAAGCGACAAAAAATAACCAAATTAAAAAAAAGGATCTGGTGCATGAACTGGAGCAGATAAAAAAATAATTTCCTATTTGTGAAAAAAAACATAAGTATTTAGTAGTTCATACGATTAAGGAACAATATCTCAGAAAGTGTTAGCTCCACAAAAAATTATTTGTTATAAATGTTGTTTGTTAATTAAACTACATTTTATGTGTAGTAAGTTTATGTACATCTCTTACAGTAATTAGAATGAAGAGGACGCTAGAAGCTATAGACTGAAAATTCAAGATGTGTATATCTACAGATCATTTGTTACACAAGTGGTACAATTATGTGGAAGGAGCCATTTTTATAAAAGTAGTCGACGTTTTTTCTCTAGAAAGTTTAGATTGATGATGGGTTGATGCATGATTAGCACACTTGTCACTAACAACTTTATGGCACTGAGAATAATATGTGATGGTTGGCCTTTCTCCACGACAGTTGCTCCCTAGTAAACATTTGGAGGATTAAATATACTTTATTGACATCTATGCACAATATTTCAGCTCCTTATGGTTATTCTGTAATAGCAGTTTTATTTTCCAAGAGTTCTAACATTGTTTAAAAAAATTTTAAATGCAAATACCTACCTTTTTTTATAAACATTAGGGAGATGCACCCAGTTCCGCACGGTGTCAGTATCTCGGAGTTGCCGATAGATAGTAGAAGCTCATAGTATTTACACAAACAACTATTTGTTGCCAACGGAAAGCTTTTCCTCCTCTTTGACCATTGAGTTAGAAGTTATTGTTTAGAGAAGTCGTGTATGAACTGGAGCTGTGCTGTTAATAGATTGCTGACATTGCTGTTGCCTTGTCCGGTGAGGAACTAAGTAAGTATTTGTACTCATATTATTTGGTATTAAGTAGACTACACAAACACAAAATACAGGTTCCGTTTAAAAGAATCGGACCGTGCTATGACGTTATATATGTATATATATATATATATATATATATATATATATATATACATACGTGTGAGTTGTTCAGTACCGTACGATAGTAATTTTCCCAGTACCGTATGCGAAGGTATATTGTTATCCCCTGAACTTGCACTGATATTAGATTAATTTTTGTTTATAGGCATTCCTGTCAACATGGAGGCCAAAATGAAATGAAAATGGTTAGAAGAAAATATGAAATAAGAAATAAGGAACGTGATAGAAGTATCAATGAGCCTGGGAGTAGCAACATATATTGCTGAAATATTAACATCGACTCTTGTATAAGTTAATGTTGCAGGAAAAGGCACAAAACAGAACAAACCAATAGCAAAGGGAAGCAAGACTAACATTAATAAAACTATAAATAGAGAACCTAGCTCTAACTCTGTGCCAACAGAAACTGGAAATTGTGAAGAGCCTTCGAAGACTAAAAGAAAAATTTTGGAACCAAAACCAGTGTCGATTGAAGTGTTTTAACACAGTGCATCATTTGCTTAGAAGCCACAGACGAGGCTTGGGTCCAGTGTGTATCATGCAAGGGTTGGGCACATATTAAATATATAGGGCAAGAGAACATTGATTTTTATAAATGTGATCACTGTGTTTAAAAAAATGTTTCATTAGTTCTAAGACATGTTTATTTTTTGTGATAATCTCTAGAGAACGTTTTGAAAAGTATTAATCATGTTACCGTGTTCTGTTTTTATCTCAAAAATACAATAATTATGATAAGAATAATTATGTTTCGATTTGTTATGCAGTTCCTCCTTCTTTGTTTACAAATATGTATTTATTTACGTCTGTCCGGTACTGGGAAACACTTTTTGAGATACGCAGTTATCACTAATATTTACTTTAGGTTTTAACAGTCAACATGACTCGCGTTCATGAATTCATTACTAATGCTGTTTCTGTACGTTATTAGCTTCGTGATAATAGTAACATGCTATTTGTTCTCCATTGCATTTTCTTTGAATTTTGAAAAAATTTTAGGTGTTCGATACTAGGCGCATCTTCCCTATAAATTATGCTAACTTAACAGAGATTTAAAGTTTACAAATTAAATGGTAGTAAACTGCAAATCCCGAGTAACTGAGATACAGGGATTTGAGAAGCCCCTATGTATGTATATAAGTTAATTCATTAATGCTTATATCATCACATAATATCTGAAAATCCATGCACAATGGAAACAATAAAGAATTACGATGTACTTACACCATCAACAATCCTTAGGTTAATGGCTGAACCCATTGTAAGAAACAAATTACTATGTCCATACACGACCCAACACATGCTGATAAATCGAATGCCATGTAAGGCATGTAATGTTTCAGAGCCAGAGTCAGAAGTGGATAGAAGCTTCTTGCCATTCGAATACCACGAGAATGCTGTTAAAACCTCCATCCTCTTCTTATTTTCTGCAACAGAAAAACTATGCAACACTTTGGAAATGAGAAATGTAGCACGAGAGAATTGAAACTGCATCATGATAACCAAATAACGGAAAACATTTCGGAAACGAGAACAGGAAGCATAACAGAATACAACATTGTAATCCAGAATTTCCGGTAGCCACAACATGAATGCATATTGATAACAAACTGAAAAGTCGATTTTGGGTAGCTATAAGGATGTTTGTAACTGAATTGTGATACTTATCATTTCATTCCAATTCAGAGAATATAATGCAGCATGTTAATCAGGGTTAACCGAGCGGGATGGCTCAAACGGTTTCGTCTGTGGCTCACATTCGATTCCCGTGGCCAACTACCTGACCCACAGGCTTTATCGGGGGTTTTCTGGGTCGCTAGGCCAATGCTGGGTGGGTTAATTATATCCCCCAATTTTTTGTCCGTCCATTTCACAGCCATTATCATTTTACGCCATTTCTCATCTGGTGGTCTCTTTCAGGATAGAAGTGTCTACGGGAGTGTCAGCAGTGTATGGCGGGATCGTATGCTCTGAGAAAAACGCTTTCCCCAGCGGGGGATGAACTTCGGTCTTCGAGCCGGCCTAGTGGGCCGATTCAGAAGCGCGGCAGGCGAGATGACGGTTGCGCAAGACTGCCTGGAGTACACTGCACTTGGGAGGCTGCCTCCGGTTTCAGAACCGTCCTCGTGACCGTTTCTGGGCAACGGCAGGTGCAATGACGGTTGTCCTAAACCCACCACCGGAGAGTTTCTATCTGGTAAAGTATAGGGACCCTCCCTCTGTACTGTAGTGACTACTTGTGGTCGGCCACCCTCAATCTCCTCTCGCCTCATCCTCCCTCCCTGGGGTCCCCCACTTGGGGCATATGTACAAAAGACCAGTCTGCTCGAGATGCCGAGTCCCCTCCGAACAATCCAATCCAATCCAAATAGCCAGTGTTAAAATTCAATAGATAAGCGTTTTCAAAATAATTTCCCATACCAAGCCTCATTCCGCTATTAAAAGTGTATATTGTAGTTGTTTATTATT
Source organism: Mantis religiosa (assembly GCA_030765055.1). NCBI lineage: Eukaryota > Metazoa > Arthropoda > Insecta > Mantodea > Mantidae > Mantis > Mantis religiosa. The sequence continues at coordinate 131,589,768 of CM060948.1, read as the reverse complement.
TATTAGTGTATATGGCTCGTAGCTATTGCCATTCTTTCTAAAGGGAGAATACGGAGATTTCAGCTGCATATTTGTAATACAAAGCTGGCACGTTCCCTACATGAACCAACCCGTTGCC
>CM060948.1:131159650-131584650 GCA_030765055.1 Mantis religiosa | reverse complement strand
ATGTTTCCACATAATGGACAGTTTAGGGTAAAAACCTTCTTACCACGTCTTTGGAACGTATTGAATTAGAATCTGGAGTTTGGTATTTTACCGAACATTCGTTTTGGATTTACGCTGTTTGCACAGATAGGCATACAGAGAGACGGAAAATTAAAAGCTTGCGCGCGCCCACACACACGCACACACACGCACACACACGCGCACACACACATATACCAGGTGAGTCAGCTGCCCCTAGTTGCCCGCCTCGTTAGCGTAGCCGTAGATGGTAGCGTCTGCCTCACGTTCAAGAGGTCCCGAGTTCGAATCTCAGTCAGGGTGAGCTACCTGATAAGGTTTTTTCCGGGGTTTTCCCTTATCCTGAAAGACTAATGTCGGGTAACTCTAAGCTCTATGGGCCCCGGGCTCATTTGAGCATCATTTCACCCATTCCATTCATCGTCCGATATGACTTAACGCTGGAGGACGTAACATTACAAAAAAAGAATGCCGTATTTATTCTTATCTATGCAACCCGCAGTTTATAGTCTAATGTGAAAACATTGACCATTTCAGCACAAAAGCTGTTATTGCAGCTCTGCACTTCTATTCGGTAATACACGCACACAGCATTAATACTTACAGCCTTGAATGATGACCAAGACGCTGAGAAAAACTTAAATAAATGATTTTTCATACATATACTGGCAAGGTCATATACGAAAGCTTTCGCAATGAGCGACATAGAATATGTGGCAGCCGGTCGAGATGGTTAGCTGTCGGTGACATGGTGGGGCAAGGGCTAGGTTCCAAACGCCGTCATATTGTGTTTTCCCTTTCTCCAAGTCTTTATTGTCTGTATTTTAGTTATTAATTTGTTTATTGTTGCTAATGGCTTTCTTGTGAGCTGAAGACACAAGAATGACAATCCGATAATTAGGGATCATTAAGTTTGTGACCATTTATAATCTGTACCGTGTCTGGTGTTGTAAAACCATGTTACGTAGTTAGCTTTCACTTTTTAAGAACATATCAACGACATTTAATCTATTACGTGTTTCAAATGGGAAGGTGTTTGTCCTTGAGCGCCACTAGACGAGCAACCAATCGGAGTCCTGCAGTGTTGTCGTATTCCATTCCCCCTAAGTAGTGTGTGACGAGAGGCAAACTAATGATCTCTAATAAATACTCTTCGCGCTAAGACAAAAATTCATATTTTGCAAAAACTGATCCACGAGAAAGGAGAGAGTAATTAATGTAACATAACCGCGAAAACCGCATATTTTTACTCAAATAGTTTTCCTAATACAAATAAATAAAGTAGGTACCATTATATTATAACAATACATTGCGATATAAGCACTGTAATGAATATCATTATTGGTTGGCATGTATGCGTGAACATATATTTGAAATTACTCAGAACTGAAACGTAAACATTTGACATGACGTGTTAAAAGAAATATTTACTTTGAATAAGCCAAGGTGTTTGTTAAATTCGATTAGAGGAAATGATACACTTCTTGCTGGTCTGGCAGAATGTGTCTGGTCACATATATCTTTGTTTATGGATGGTTCGCAATCTCTATTTACTCTAAAGTTCAAAACAGCATTGTTCAGTTACTCTTTCATGAAAAAGTGTATCAGCTGGATCAATGAGACGCGATCCACCTTTCCCCCCATATTACTGCCAAAACAATCCAACTGAGTTAATGTGGGCTCAAATTATGTTATAAACAGAAATAATATCTTTAAACTGACTGACGTTGAACGACTTATTGACGAAGAAATTGACAAGAAACACAACAAGACTGGGAAAACTGCGTGAGACATCAGATAAAGTGCAATAAGGCGACTTTTGGAATGAAATAGCACATAACGAGATTTTGGAACCTATCGTCACAAATTAGCAGTACTTAGACGTTGAAGACAATGACAATGACGAATTATCTCTTAACGTAAATAACATTCACATCTATACGAATGCAAAGCTGGTATTTTCTTTGGATTAGAAAAATAAGTAAATCATAAACTATAATTAACTTTAAACTAAATATTTAAAACATTCGCGTAATATACGAATATTCATGTTGCAATTGTGATTTCATCAACTACATTATTATAAAACTTTGCAAAATTCAGTTTGCATTCCCTTACGTTTAACGCCACGAACACTCGCAAGTGTGCAAGAGAGAGGGAAATATAAAAAGAACGGGGATAACGAGGTGGCAACTGTGAAGGATGTAACGCATCTGATTCGCTACAGGCGAGAGCTCTTCCCATTTGAAACACATAAAAATAGTTTTTGTTTCATGCTTAAATCTTTTGGTTCACTTCTTCTACTGACAAAGAAGTTGTAAACGGATCTCGCTTAAACAGAAAAATAAATTATCAAAGAGAGATAATCAAAGACTAAAATGTTTCAAGTACTGAATACCTAGTTATTGAAGCGTTCATTTACTCCAAACATAGAAGCAGGCGCAAATAGCTAAAGTCACTTTGCATTTGTGAAGTGTTTCATACTTAGGTGAATGGGTCAAGCATAATCGATTGTTCTATTTTATAAACACATATAATGTTATAAAAACGTTATTCATATCACAATATCAAATTTTAGCCCACAAGCGAGTTTGAGCTGAACACAAAGAATTTGAACCCAACTTGTGGCGGCAGAGTGGTGAGATAACCTGGATAATGCCACTGAGACAACGTTACCTTACGAGCTGAGGTTTCTCTACGAATATGTAATCACAGTCCTCATACTTCCACCTTAGATATTTACACGCCTTTACAGCTTTATATAGTGTTCTGAGCTCGTTTTGGTAGTTTTAAAGCAAACAATAAAACTGCATCCGCCATTATAAATTATTGAATGAGCTATAAACTGCCGTAATTTGTGATAGAAGCGGAGACAATCTACCTAATTCTTAGCATTTTTGACATAAATGTACATAGAAACCATGTTTTGGCTGAATATTTATATCCAATTGGTCCCACTGTGTAGATCTGCCATTTTGTGTTTCAAAGATATTGTCAACTGATTCGTCTGATAGGTTGTTCCTTCAGGGGCGTGTTTAAAGGGGTGTGCGAATGTACGCTAATGAATGAAAGGTTGTAAACTCACCTAAAATTGCTAATGGAGCTCTCTGTGCCTGGGTATGATGTTCTCGGAATCGACATACACAGCGATTGCTTTCTGCCCCATACAACACTTATGTACTGAGTTATTTACTTTTTCTCTATAAACTGCTCTGCAAATCATTGCAATGCATTCAAGAAAGGCATGGGTCACATATATCGCTTACCAGGTTGCTTAAATTCGAAAATAAATAGGGTCAGGTGACACAGCTGGTACACACACACACACACACACACACACACACACACACACACACACACACACACACACACATACATATACATATATACATATGCTTGCTTTACCAGGGAGCTCAAACCCCATTTTTCCTAAAATCTCGGTATTGACTCTGTATGGAATGGAATACTTCACTTATTTACTTGCAGACCAGTGTTAGCGAAAATTAAAATTGGCTATTCTGGCCACTATTCCACTTTAAAAATATTATGAGATGCAAAGACATCATGCATTATGCTATTCACACGTAATTATTTAATGCAGAGTGATCTGTTTCCGTTCGATCGCCAAGAGCAACTAGCTCCCATTAAAGAGCGGTAAGATTTTGTTTCGTGAAATAAAATTATTGGAGGAGTTCAAGTTTCGCTGCTAAAGCAACTAACTTAAAAAAGTGAGTTTCAATGTGCTAACTTACGTGAAATACGTTAATTAGATGTTTAAAAATATCTGGTTTTGACAATCAATGACATGTTTACATCTTACTAGGATATTTCATATTCTTACACTGCGACCCAGTCTTCTGGTTGAAGGGATCTTCCTCTAGATCCTTGGCTGCAAGTGACCGCTGCAACAGACATTAAATGTTGAGATACGTTACTGATAGTTTCATTGAGGTAGTACTGTAAAATTTCGGGGTTGCAAGAAGATGGAAGACAGTAAGATAGCTGCGCACCTAGACCCGTTAGCCCTACAGCCACCGCCTGCAACAATAAAGCAAACACAAGTTATTAGTACACTGTAGGCGCTATTGCCAGTGGCGGCTGAATGTCTTAGTACAGCCAGCAGAACTTGCCCGAAGTCATTTGTTTTATAATTGCAATACACTACTACAATACTACTGCTGCTACTACTACTACTACTACTACTACTACTACTACTACTACTACTACTACTACTACTACTACTACTACTACTACTGCTGCTACTACTACCACTACCACTACTACTACTACTACTACTACTACTACTACTACTACTACTACCACTACTACTACTACTACTACTACTACTGCTGCTACTACTACCACTACCACTACTACTACTACTACTACTACTACTACTACTACTGCTGCTGCTGCTACTACTACTGCTACCACTGCTACTACAGTACTGCCACCACTATTACATTACTGCTACTTACTACCTAACAACCGTTATTGACATGACGCATCTGTTGCTTTATCGGCTATAGTGGCAATGCAATTAGCTTTAGCTGCATGTCGTCGTAACATATTTATAATGTGTATTCTAAAGTGTTATTCTCTACAGTTATTATACCAGGTGAGTCAGCCGCGCCTTATTCGTTTGCAAGGTAGTCCACCCATCAAACGGCATGTGAGCCTCAGTCCAGTTTTGTGCTTACTAAACTGTATTGCTCAATATTCTTTGATAGAAGAATGCGCAAAATTCAGAGTAATTGCGGTTTAAAGGACAAAATGTACTGTTCGTTAAAGTACACCTCAAAAACATACGACTCCCTTACTAAGAGCGAATTCCGATTACCAGGCGATTTTACAAACTTTTATTAGAGTGTACATGGCAAAGTGATTAAGTAAACGCCTCGGAAAAAGTGGACCTATCATATGAGTACACTAACGTCAGCTAAAAATAAAATGGTGGATTCTTGTACTTAGAGCAGGGTTTGGCTGCCAAAAATTAGGAAAAAATTAGAGACACACCTCATACATCATGGGCGCGTACAGTAAAAATGGACATATTATTAAATACGGTTTATTAACATTTTTATTAAACTACGTCTCATGCAACTCAATTAACATGCATAAGAGCTTTTCCATTTATATAATAATATTAAAATATCCAGCAAATTATTAAAAGTGTTTTAAAAGGCTAAATCAAGCACGAAAACTCTGGATGTGGCAAAGATATAGCGCCGGGCATACAAGTCCTACTGCTGAACCCAAAACGCGCTTTCCGGCAAGTCTCGAAATAGCACAATGGGATTCAGACGTCTGCCGTGCTCTGACACCTAATGACAGGTTCAAGTCTCAGCATTGTAAATACTTTTTGTCTTATGTTCATCAAAACTTGGAAATCCAATTCACAATAATTTAATTATAAAGTTCCTGAGGGCGTGCATTTCCCAAGAAGGTCATCAGTTCGAGCACTTGCTTCGTTTGAGGAGTCGTGTTCCAGGAATAGAAAAAAGGTTATTCCAGCACCACAAAACATTTCAATTTGAAACGACATTTTTAATAGCACAATAACTCTATGTCTGCAAAATTGTGTTTAACTTACACGTTAAACTCTGATGCTGTAATTTCCTTGTTTTCTGTGTTCAAATGTGTATAAATGACCCTTATTTCAGTTGCACCTGTTGGTGTGTTTAAACAACTACCTACTTGTAGTTCAACAATAAAGAGTCATCAAAAACAAGATAAAATGTAAATTAAATAATTAAAAATAAAAATAACAATTTTCAGAGTAATACTTGTAAATTGTGAGTATTACGTGCTAAAAGAATAGAACCCCTAAGCAGGAGGATTTGAACCACCCTCACAGTAGACAGATGACGTTGCAGGTTCCAACTGAACTACTTAGTAACGTGTGAGATAAACATACCGTCTAACATATAGTATTCGCTGGTTCCAGTGAACATTTGCAGACGTGCAAACTTCAGCTGTCTAATTACGAATATATTACAGGCGAAATTATACTGGTCGCCAAACTAGAATGTGATTGACAGTATCCACATGGAATACCGGTCTAAATAAATGGGAGGGGATGAGTACGTCATAACGGTTGTCATAGTAACGATTAAAATGACCAATTAGAGTCGAGACGTTTCCATGACAACGTTAGACGCTAAACCTTGGTTGCCGATATTCTAACATGTGCTTAGCATGACGCGGGCGAGCGAGTTACGCAAATACTGCAGTAAATACAATGCCTAGGTTTTTATTTCTTTTCTGATAACGCTGCATAAACAGAATGCTCTCACAGTTACAGAACCTGTTCTGGCAAGTTACTTTGCATTTTATTTGTGGCAATTTGCCTTGGTTTACGTGTGCCTAAGTCCGTGTATCTGAGCGCGTGTTGTGATCATTTGCAATTGTGTTTAATGAATGTTTAATTATGTCTAAGTATAGTGACAAGCGAAAACCTGAACGTGCTCGGGAACCAAATAAAACTATATTTGGTAAAGGTATTCCAAATAAAGGACATACACGGGAAATAATATGCTCTGTGAGAGAATACTTCGATGAGGAGAAATTGAAAGTGGAGTCTAATATTCCATTCTCTAAGGTGCCTGATAGGACTTCACGTGCGTAGGTATCAGTAAGGGCATTAAGGTTAAGATTGGGAAAGAAAAGTATTTTAAAGAAGAAAGTTAGACATTGGGGTATAAATTAGAAACTCCCGGGAAAAATTATGTAAGCGGCATTTTCCCACTTCAATAAGCATCAAAATGTCACAGGTATGCCTCTTTTGTTACGATTATCTTTGCATTTATGTGTTCTTGCATGCTCTAGCGTTTGCATGTAGATCCACGACTGTACTATTGTCTTTGTGTACAACATTATAAATAATTAATAATAAGAATAACAATAAAATACCCACTGCAGTCGCAACTGAATCACCCTCGCACGCGTAGTGCTATCGCTCTCTCCACGTGGCAGCAATAAGCGGCAACGTCGCCTCTCTCTCCGGACGAAATGTCAATCACTTTCTAAATTGCAGACCAGTATAGTACTAATTTCATCGAGTGTTTAACATCCATGTTAAATACGCGGATAGAACTTAGTAATGGAGTCGATGTGTTCATGTTGGTGTATAAAACACGGATTGCATAAAACAAGAGAATAAGGGGCAGCTGACTCACCTGGTATAAGTGGTAGTGCACTAATAATGCCTGGTCTTACATTCCATGGCCGCGCCGTGGCCGAGTGGTAAGACCACTCGACTGTCACTAAGACGGCCCGGTTCGATCCCAGGCAACCGCAAAGTGAGATTTATGATGGACAATGCGGCGCTGATGCGTGTTTTCTCCGGGATTTTCGGTTTACTCCACCCTATTATTCCGCCGATGCTTCATCTTCATCTCATGTATCATCAGCGTCACCACCTGCGGTGCCGCATGTAGTAAAAGTGGGCGTTAAACACTACACATTTTCTTTCATGCCTTACATTCCACAGAGGAGTATACAATTATTTTATGTAACACATACCTGTTTCTGTCAACGTCTCGTTATGCTTTAGTAAAGTTTAGCTCAGATGTCTGTGCTGCGTAATACAGCCAAGTTCATCAAATTGTATATAGTTTTCTCATGGATCTTCATTTTTCTCCCACACGTGAACTAAATCTACCATAGATTGCTTTAATCAGTGATTATCGCCAACAAACGAATGCACGATAAACAGAATGAAGCTTGCTTGACAAAATATTCATTTTTATTATAAAAATGTCCAAATTGAAATTTATAACGCGGTTAAGCTTTGCAATTTTTCGTGCAGATCATGAGTAGGTATTCCAAAACATTTTTCTATTGTACGCTACCTTCCTAGGATACTGTAGAAAATGGGCTATTGAATAATGAGCTCACTGTATTCAGTTTACTTAAAGCCAGGCAACATCAGAGGAAACGATGACTTCTTTAATTTAAAGTATAAGCAATGGAAAATTAATCACGAATTGTAATAAATTAAGATACGATGTTCTGCTTTTCCCCAGGGAAGTAGTGTTTGGCAGCCTATGTCTCATGTTTCAATATAACACAATTTCTCTCCAGATGTACTAAAGTTGTTACATATTATGCGTATGTGTTATTAAAGATAACTGCGGCAGGAATTATAGTCTCCCCGGGCTTTAAGTAGGGACACATAAATATTGCGGTGTCCATATCACTCCTCCGGTGAAACGTGTTCAGTTCTCTACCGTCAGCTGTTGAGTTCTAACTTGTCGCTAACTTTCACTACACTCGGCTCATATTTACTACATAAAATAAATCAGCTAATTAAAGAAACTGTTAAAGAAAGGTTAAGGTGTATAATATTTTTAGCAAAAATGTACTAAAGTATGTACCTTATCTAAGTAGGAGGCTCGCTGTTTAAAAAGGAATTATGCACTTAAAATCGGATAGCACTTTTAACAAAATTATCCATTTGCACTAAAACTCTACATCGCCCTTCCCTTTTATTTTTATAAACCTCAACAGATCCTGTTTGTTTAATTTCATTTCTCACATATAAAACAATCTCCACAGATACATCAGTTGCTTCAGACGTCGGTTCAGTCAAGTCTTTCACAGTCAGGATGTCATAACGTTGAAAGAAAAAAAACACGTTTAATAAAAGCCTTTTCACTAATTTTAGCAGCTTTCCACTCTTGTCTCTCTGTAAATCACTGAAAGGAACTGAGGGAAAGTGCCGTGGCTCAGTGGTTAGACCGCTTGGCTCTCACCAAGGTGGCCCGGGTTCGATCCCAGCCGACCGCAAAGTGAGATTTGTGGTGGACAACACGGCGATGTGGCGGGTTTTCTCCGGGATCTCCGGTTTTCCCCGCCATCTCATTCCACCGGTGCTCCATCTTCATCTCATGTATCATCAGTGTCATCGCCTGCGGTGCCGTATGTAGTAAAATGGGCGTTAGACACTACACAATTCATTTTGAAAGGAACTGAGCACCTCACCATACTTCATGCCTGAACGCACAATACTGTGACTTTTTGGGATCGTAAAATTAAAAGTCGAGTTTTCAGACATTCAAAATGCTCTTTATTTCGGTAGAAAGACAGTTTGTACATGCCTTTGCAGCAGGATGACGTAACATGCACCAACACAGTCCCTCGTGGCTTCACCGAATGTAAACAAACAAAAGAATTCACCTTCAAATCACTACACGATTATCAGTTCTCGACTCTACCCTACAGTTCAAATGTCCACACACACAATAAACAGCTCACTCACTCGCAACTGCAACTTCTAGCAGCTTCCTGCTGACTGCTGACGACAACTCCATCTGCCCGAGCCGCTGTTTCTTGAAGGCTGCCGAAGTTTCTCGAAACCTGCTGATGCTTCACGGACTTTCGTGGTGCAGCGGGAAAGTTCAGAATATCCCAGTCTCTTTCTCCCTCTGTCGCTCTCTCTCGGCCAGTGATTAGCGCTGTGCCCATACGCTGGCCGCTCTATCTGTCTGTTTACTGCCCGCACACGGCCCGGCAGCAACTCAACAACATATTTCCATCCGCACTTCACTGTTTCGCTTGCTCTAAAAATTAGGCTACAGCGCAATTTTGATATCCGTAAACAATTTAAGACCAAATAGAGTATAGGATAGAGTGATAGGATATGCGCTACACTTTTGCCGCTTCATATCCCGCTAGAATTCAAGTCTTAACGTGCACGATGCTGTAAATCTGTGCTAGATTTTAAGTAGCAGGATCCATAGAAAGGTAAAATAATAAGACTGCTAACTTGTAAACTTCCAGTTGGTTCCTTCAGATACTACCATTTTCGATTGTCATACAAGCCATTTCATTGCACCTTTAAGACCAATAATAAGAATGACGTAAGTTGGATGTAAACGAGGAGTGCACAAACAATATAGTAATTCTAGATTTATTAAGCTAGTGCCGTGGCACGGAGGCACTGTCGCAGAGCCGCGTCTGTCCAGCGTCTCACCTGAATTGAAATAATGTCAATGAAGCACAGTTAGTGAGGCCAATTTGTCTTTGCAGCAAGTACTAGTCAGGAGCGTGAACTTAGGTGGGAGAGTGTGGGATGTGCAGTAGCACTAAATTCAAACACGTTATCTGCCAGTCTCTGCTCCACTGTGCCTGGACATATACAAAACAGTGTCGAGTAGTGCAATTCCCTTCTAATGAACCCGGCAATTGAGCAGTCAAGGAAGAGAAAGGGCGAAAATGAAAACAAACGTGCATTTTCTGGTTTTGCACAGCTGCTTTATCGCTAGCCACCTTTGTTCTTTCTCCTGATCGATAAAGTTCCAGATTGTCAGGTTCAATGATATTCCCTGGCTCTTAAAATGAGATTGATTAGATAAAAGTATTATTACGTTGATACCAAAATTAAAGGATTGCCATAAGTAAAGATTCATGATGGATTTCAAAGGAATGTTGGTTCTTTGTTACAACGCGTGCAGGTGCAGTTGAGTCGAATAGCAGTTGGGGTGAATAATTGTTTTAACAAAAGAAACGTAAGAAACAGTGTCCTTAGCAGTGTTCTAAAGGCTAGCGCTTGACTTTGTTTGAATAGGGTATTCTTCGGACCCTTCATAATGGCATGGCAAAATAGTCACAACGGGAATTTTTGGTTAAATAAAGAGCTTCGAGAAAGTGAAAGTCACACACACCCACACGCAGCTGTGGACATTTAGTTGGTGGCATGAAGCCGATTAGGGCAGTCCTCTTCTCCTCTCTTGGTCAAAGCAGACCAGAAGTAATGAGAGAAGATACTTGTTGGTTCATATATACGTGAAGAACGAATTAAGTTTTATCGAGTAATAAACATTTCACATATAGTAACTTTAAACAGTGATATTGGTAACCCTTGGTCGGCAACTTCAAGTTTGATGTTCTGATAAAAAGAAGCAGCCATTAAACCAGTTTGAAACGGGCATTCCACTGTCATTAAAACCATCCTTCTCATACATACTCACGCATACCCTGAGAGAAACCTCATTGCTCAAACCTGCGCCACACACATATCAATTGCTTCAAACTGTCGCCCTAACGTGGAACACTTTGCTCGTCAACCTATTTGCTTCAACGCGTACGCACAAAAATTGAATCTTTTTAGTTTCAAGTGTAGTATAACTTGAGGCGTTATACTTTGGTAAAAATCTGAGCTAATGAATAGAAAATACTTTCGTGAAGGTGTTTAGAGAAAACCTTATAACAAAGTTACTTTCAGTGCAGCCCTTTAAGCATTAACTTTCTCCATAGCGTAGATACGGCAAAAAAGTTAAAGCCGATTTTCTGTGAAACCTTATGCATTCATCATTGTCAACCAAAAATATATCTGTGGTTCAATGAAATGCTTAATGAAGTTGGTTCAATGAAATTGAAAACAATTAGTACACTTGGATAGGCAGAGTCCGACTGAAAAATTTGTTGCCATAGCCGAGATTTGAACCACAGACCTCCCGGTCTCTGTCCGGTTGCTCTTAGCCATTGAGCTACCATGACCAACATGCCAGCATGACACTAAATTCTCCAATGGACTCGTATTTTATCGTAGACGACTAGCGGTTGTCATGCACATGAGATACGCACCTTTTGTGCCAACTTACTATGTTGTGAGCCGACCGCTCACTGAATTATCGGCCGGGTGGCGTAGCCTCGAGTTGCTGTTGTTATTTAAGTGCCTGACGGCGCTGCGCGCATTGGCCGAGCTTTGCTCACAGAGGGTTTTTACCCTTGTCAGTCAGGTTAGTGGCTGAACCGGCCGGTGAAGTCCTAAGTGACGGATATGTAATATGTAATAATTTGTTTCTTTCTAATACGTGCCTTTAGTTTATGGCCTGGTGCCTTGTGCTCGTGAGATAGAGAACTGTTGATAATTTAATGTCTCGTTGGGACCTAATTTAGTCGTAAGGAAGAAATTAAAAAAATGAAATGAAATGTGTAGTGTTTAACGCCCGCTTTTACTACATACGGCACCGCAGGCGGTGACACTGATGATACATGAGATGAAGATGGAGCACGGGTGGAATGAGATGGCTGGGGAAACCGGACATTCCGGAGAAAACCCACCCAACGCCATGTTGTCCACCACAAATCTCACTTTGCGGTCGCCTGGGATGGAACCCGGGCCGCCTTGGTGAGAGCCAAGCGGTCTAAACACTGAGCCACGGCGTGGCCCATTAAAAAAAAAGTGTGACATATATGTATATTTATTCGATTGAGTAGATAGCGAGAGATAGTCGTCAGGGAATATTAACCTGTATAACGAAAGGGTGAAATAAATAAAATAATATTTAAATCAGAACCACCAATATTTTTTGTAAGGCTTGCGCAGAAAGGGGCACACCTTCACCTTGTGATAGATGTTGCATTATACGTTTCTCCATTTGATCCATTTGGTTCCTTGTTGCCTTCCAGTTATCCCGTTTCATTTTTTAAAACTTTTGCAGCCTTCCCTCTGACGAGGATCGGCGCAGTTGTAAGTACTCGTACTTAAGTCCCAGGCTACATAGTTAAACCACAATTAGGTTAATTATTGGAAATGAATCGTTGTTCCTCACTAGCAGTGTGTAGGCTAAGTTTTGCATTGGCAGAGTTAGACTGACATATTCAATATCATAGCCGGGATTTGAACCATGGAGATCCGTGGTTCAAATCTGGGCTATGACTTGAATATTTCAGTCTAGCTCTGCCTATCCAAACTTAATGCGTACATACCGCTAGTGTGGAAAAACGATTAACTTCCATCAATTAATGTATTTATCAGCACATTTGTTAGTCACAAACAATTAATACGTTTATTAGTGCAAATAGCATTTAAGTCATTTTATATTGCCATTATCTTATTGTTTTGAAGCTTTTAAATGCTAATTATTTTAAGACAAATTGTGGTGAACATGCCAAGAAATATTTGATTTTCTACATTAAAGTACAAAGTGTTATAATACTTTATTTCTAAATCATTAGCACATGAGACACCAATTATGATGACATAAATTGTTTTATAAATGTATTACACGGCCAAAATGCTCATACTATAATATTATTAAGGGTAAGGTAAAAAGCTGCCGCCTGTTTAAATAGAACTCAGAACTTTTTGCAAGCAACTGAAAATAGGCTACATATAAGATAGCTAAAATAGCACATAATATTATAATATATTTCCTAATATTCATAAATCTAAGTCATAGAGCAAGCTAATATTTCAAAAGCAATAGTACTGGTATAGAATTATATTATATAGAATTATATAGAATTATATAGAATTATATTATATATAATTCTATACCAGTACTATTGCTTTTGAAGTATTAGTTTGCTCTAGGACTTAGATTTATGAATATTATAATCATAAACAGGAAGAAAGATGCATAAAAGATGTTTTCTTCCCTAGGACTGAATTTATGTCTGTTTTCAAAACCAAACTTCAGGTGTATACGATACAAACGATACTTTCTTCTGTGTTCTTCTCAACTAATTTTGTTGTGGATTGTGCTATAACCCGATCTGAAATGAGAATGTTGCAACTGATTCAAAAATAAGAAAATGCTAACCTGTTCATTTAAAATGTGAACGCATTTTAGGAACTTAGTGAAACAATTTATTAAAAGACCTAAAAGAAAAGGTATTTGCTAATATAAGTATATATTATAATCTCTGCGTAATATAAATCGCACCTAGATTGCAATCCATTAGTACACATTAATCCTTTAATGAGTATAAAACTATCCTCTTAATATTAAATCAATTAAGATTATTCAGAACCCACTTACTCTTCCTTGAGGACGAGGTTCTTGTAACTCCAAAACGCCATCGGGCAATTGCAACTCACGTGCAAAGGTCTTGCGGGTGTTCACAGTGTTAGGGCTGAGTAGAAGATCCAGAGGAAGACCGAAGGTTACCATACAGTGCTGGGCATCAAAAGTATCGTTGGCAGGAGTCATAACTCCTTTAACCGATAGACACTCGTCGAAATTCCCAAAATGAACTAAGTGAAGCATCAAAAGGCTTTCAGGTATTTTTGTCGAGGCATCGAACACTAAAAGGAAAGTTATTATAATATATTTAAAGAAGGTATAAGAGCGAACAACAAAATGTACTAATTGCCCAAGACAAGAAGGCAAGCTGGAGGAATGTGTAACGTAATTGTTTTTCCTGTCTCCTCGGGATGTATGCTCGCCTTCCGAGTATGACAAGGATGGAAGTCTCGTTTAAAATACAAAAGTGTTGTCACATAGCTCACCTATACATAATACCTATTGCTGCAACAAACAATATATCTGGCAACGTGGGTGACTCATATGCACTCTCATTCACTCATTTCCTAGTAAACAGATCCGCTACCGGAGCAGATCAACAGTCCAAGTTCCTCTGCCCTTCATACTCCTCTAGCCTTCTTGTCCTGGGCGTACAGTACGTTTATTTGGATTGTTTTGAAAATTGTTCTTGAGTTACTTATAAATTATGAAATGTATATTACTGTGATTAATCAAACATGCTACAAATATAGTCATAAACTAGCATATCATCAGGTATATAATAATTAAACTTGGAAGTTTAAGCCATGGACATCCAGTTATGCAACACTGTGGAAAGGAAACAAACAGCACGGACTGAATTGCCTTTATTGTTACATCAAACGATAATGAGGTAAGATCACAGGCAATTGGAGCATTTGTGTGAACTTAATTCATTCTTCATGATGCAACATAGTTTTTTTTTTATCGTTCGGTACTTTGGCGAGGATTTTTTCATGTTTTCCATGAAAACTTCATCTACGAATTATCACTCAATAAACGGAAATTTTCTCTCTTACCCTCAGATATAGAAAAATGTGGCCAACCTCTGTATATTGGAATCACGTACATATAACGGGAATATACTTGTCAAACCATAGAGAATGAAAAACTTCTCTTGGGAAGCTTCAAGGATGGTATCAGATGGCATGTCCATTTTTTAGAGATGTCTGTTATTGCTTTCGCCTCCATAATCTTGATAAATATTATGAGAAATTCATTAGTAACATTTAGACTAATTATTTTGTGTATATGGATTTGTAGAGATATTAGTTGCATGAGTAAAAGCAATTCGGATTCAGAGCTGTTCATTGTTTGACAACGGATTAGAAAACATCTTTCAAACTGTAGAACACAATCGGCAACAGTAAAAATGAAATATTCTTATAGTTTACCAAAATAAGTCCTACTGCTAGAATCCAAAACAGTATGTTCTAATAATAGTCTCCCAGAGTTTCAGTAGCTGGAATTTTAAATTCAGCTTTAATTGATAGAGTAAATACGTTCATATAACTCTCAGAATGAGCCATTAAGCATAAAGTACAGAAAATGTGGACAGTCAGCATGAAAGATCCATAAGGACAATAGTTATCGGGTTGTTGCACCCCTTCTACAAGGAAGGAAATAAATTCTAAGGAAGTATGTTCAGCGGCTGAGACTTGTACTTCTTTGTTTGAACCTGTTCAGAAGAAGTTATAATAAAATAATATTACAAAGTGTCGGTGAGGAACAAACAGTTTGAAAATGTGCTCAGACAAAATTAGCACGATAGTTGTAACATGGCTATATATGGTATATAACGTCTTAAATAAAGTCATATACAACTTCAGCAGTCATTTCGAACATTCCCGAGTCCTTTTGAATACACTGGCGTGTCGAGGTTCTATTATTGACAACTTAGATCTCCGACAGTACTTTTTTTTGGGAGGGGGGGGGGACAAGAAAGGATAGAGGACAGTAGGAGGGTTAAGAAAAGTAACAGGAAGGGAAGTAAGAGGGATATTGGAGTCCCGCAGTTGCACCTCCGTTAGTCTCGGTAAATGCTAAACTGCGCGCAAGGAAGGGCGCAGAAAGAAGGGGGGTTTTCTGGCTATGGACATGACACTAGGCCCTGACCATAGCTCAGAGGCTTAAGGTGTACGACTGTAACGAGTGAAAGGAGTGGAAAGGAGGTTAAGCGTTTATTTTAACATGAGAGTATATCTGACTGTGCACCAGTGGTGCTTGGGAGGGAATTGTGTGATATTTGGGCCTATCGGCGCTTTGATCGCTGTGTAGTTGGAGGATTGAAGTTCTGCTGGTCTGGAAGTGTCGAGAGATTTTGAGGTAAGCTGTTTTGAAGCAGCTCAATGCGGTCGGCAATTTCCGTGAAGTATTCCTTAAGTGTGTCCCCATTTATATAGCACGTGCAAATTAATCAAGAGACGGAAAAAACGGGATCGGAATTGCTGCTCTTCTAACATATACATATTACTGATGTATGTCTCATCAGACTACAGCATGTACGGATTGCAAAAAAAAGCTTATTTGTTGAAGATGATGACTCATTTATGCATTATCAGTTAAGGAAAGAGTTGTATGTATGAACCTGCGTGCATACGTTCGTATAAAAACGTGGAAAAATTGTTAACAATTCAGAACATATAATACACCGATTGTTTCATAGCTGTTGACCAAAATTTAAGGAATGATAAAGAATATATAACATGTAAATTTAAGATGGAGAACACTGCTCCCAAATCACGAAGTGGAAGTTAGAAGCAAAATTCTTTGGTTTATCTGTCTAACTTTCGCAGTACGCTGCATGGACAGTACGTGTTAAAAATGTTTTCCCTCAGCTTTGTAGCAGGTATAGGTAATATATTCGTCCTAGGTCCTTTTTTTTTAAATGTCACAAGCACTGCAAGTTTTGCAAGAAAATTCTCCTCGGATGTCTCCTACTTATTCACTGGTTAACCATACCAGCATAGAAGGAGAGTATCTTTGTCCTTGAACGTGCCATCGTGTAGTACTATGATGGTGAACTTCTTGGTATCACGCAAGTACAGTAACACGGAAATTCTAATTTATCGTCTACAATACAGTTGAACTGTTAGAAGTACCGGTGTTGCTACAATATTATATCGTGTGATTTCTTGTATGATAATAATTATATTGATTTATATATGTGCACATTTAGGTATTAACAATATGATCATATATAAAATATATCTCATTTTTAACAACTTGACAAGTCTTCTTTAAAATATGATCATAATTATTTAGTTTTATGTGGTAACATAATGAATTACTGACACTACTTAGATTCATCTTTCTTGTCCCTCAAAAGAAAGGATAAGTTTCTCTTAAAGTTTGTGAAATGATACAGTCAGAGAAATGAACAATGGATGCTATGTTAGGTTCACCGGCATCAACCACAAGCCATAGATAAACTCCTGAGTCAAATTAAGTAAATTGTATTGTTGACAGACCTACCCCATGTTATTAAAATATGTCCAATTTGACGTTAGTCAGTATATCTATTTGGTCTGTACATAATGAAGCCAAATCTCACTTTGCACGTACTGTTCGTGAATACTCGCATCACATATTTCCTAAGATGTTCCAGGAGCTGTGATGTACGACATCGGTGTACGAACCCGCCAGCCCACGCGCCTGAAGAGACGACTCCCACAGGATCTCCTCCTTAGTGACTCTGATTGAAAAAAAAACTATAAATATTGTTTCACAATGACTG
The DNA here is from genome assembly GCA_030765055.1 of Mantis religiosa. Lineage (NCBI taxonomy): Eukaryota > Metazoa > Arthropoda > Insecta > Mantodea > Mantidae > Mantis > Mantis religiosa. The sequence continues at coordinate 131,567,100 of CM060948.1, read as the reverse complement.
TTGTTCTTATCTCTTTGATTACTTGTTTGTTTTAATGAACTTATTTTTCTCTTGTTTCACAGTGCTAAGAAGATAATAGGAGCCAACTTGGTTTTCCTTACATGTTATTATATAGTTCATAGAGATTCAATTAGCCAACAAGGATCTGTAAAGCATGTACTGCTGATCGATCATTGAATAAAATTATAAAAAAAAATAAAAATAAAAAACATATTTCCTAAAGGATGGATAATAACAGTGGGTCAGGACCAACAGCCAGTCGTTCACCTGATCGTACCGCAGTTGACTTATGCTTGTTGGACTATGTGAAAGGCCTTGTGTACGAGATCTTTCGAGCACTGAGGATAACCTCCTGTGGTCATGTTTCGCTATCCGTGATATTGTTTGAATTGCCAAGGCTCTTCCAGCGAATACAAAATAACTTTATATGATTATTTCCCGCCTTCACTAAAACTGATATAACGCCAGTTTGAGCATCTTTGTGTGTAGCACTTTGTGATATCTGTACAGATATCATTGTAACACATTTACAAAGAATAAGTTTTGCCTATAAATTTCGACTTCGTGTAACGGGAACAACGCTTCCTTTGTCAGATTAATGCTTATGCCTTTCTCGATGTTTGTGTCATCAGTTTGGAAATATTCTGCGTATATATTTATATACACACCAGGCCAAATAACAAAGTACGGCTCGTCATTTACGATCAGGCTATGCGGTATTGCTGATTTGCTGTGTAGCCTGGTTCAGTGTTTCTCAAGCAGTGTTAGCGAGATTTCATTTGACTGTACTTTCACCAAAGGAGCTTGTAACACTTGTGCAGCAATAGATCTCACCACCATGAGGTACGTGTAGTCATATGGTTTCCATGGCAAAAAGCAAAAAAGCAAACAGCAGCTGCAGTTCGTCGTTAGATTACTGCGTAACCGTATTTGCCCACAACATTGGTGCCATCAATTCCTACAGTACTAAGCATACAGTATCTACAGGTGCACTGTGCAGTTGGCTCTCCTGCAGAGAAAGATTTGTAATACACTTCTAAATACTTTTCAGAATGTATTGATAGCGCATGTGCTAAAAGTTAGAAGTTGAACAACGTTGTTTATTATAAATAATGGAAGAACGGAAAAAGAAACAGCTAGTTTTGCACAAACAGACCAGGAATATAAAACACAGGATCATTCTTAATCAAGGAAGAACCATCTGCTAGTGGACCATTATTGGCATTGCCAAATATCATGGAAACTAATGCTGCGGCTTGTACTTAGATCTTAGAATATACAGCTCGTTGTTCGAGAGGGCAGATTATTGTTAAAACAGGGCTCTGGCTGTAATGTAAAATTTCAATACGTATGCCTTTTCGTAAATTTTTAGATATAGGAGAGGAAGGAATTTCATACAGTGAACGAGTTAATATCGGGAATGCGTGAAACAATAGGGGGAAGTGAAAATTCGATTTTAAGAGTTAATTGGTCTCTTGAGTTTAAGTATCATCAATGCAATATTGGTAGAAGAATTTCTCATAGAAAAGAGGAATAATTCTGTGGAAAGCTGAACGTATTGGAACACAAAAGTCTTTACTATCTCAGTGAAACATTGATGAACCATTATCATTATCCAGAGTGGTGACTTTTAAAAGCTTAAAGGTTCCCAGTGGTTGAAAATAAAGATCTAGTAGTACATTTTACAACAAATCTTAGATTCAATAGACACATTGACTTAATCATATCAAAATTTCCAAAATGCCTTGGCTTTACTATTCGAAATTCCTATTCATTTAAAGAAAAAACATTAATTCAACTTTATAACTCATTTGTGAGACAAAATCTCGAATACGCGTCTATTATTTGGAATCCTAAGATGATAATGAATGTCACCGCAATAGGAAAAGTACAATCAAAATTTCTGAAGTACATACTATTTAAAAGAACTGGATATTACCCTACTTACACAAATTATAAAACACTTTTAGAAATATTTAAATTTCAAACTTTGAATTGTAGAAGAAACGTTGCGGTTTAATATTTCCGTACAAAGTACTACATTCGATTATAGATCATATTACAACAAATATATTATTTTATGTACCCAACAAATTAAGCAGATTCAGGAGGCTTTTTTTACCTCGAAAGCAAATATAGAAATCCATAAAAATTCACAATTACACAAAATTATGTATTTATATAATAAACTTCATCGTTTCGATGTAGATATTTTCAACATGTCCGAAACTCAATTCAAAATGGTATAACTACATATTCGCAGATCAGTAAATTACTAAAATGTGCAATAGTAGTGTCGTTACTGTAATTAGGAATAGTAAAATAATTACTTTCCATGCCACCTTCACCTTTTTTTCTGTTTTATCTTTTTATTCATTGTTTCTATTACCTATATAAATAAATATATATAAATAAATAAAGGTGAGAGGTTAATTATATATCATGCAGGGTCACTCTTCACTGGAATTTTTTTCTAAAAGTAGTGTTACAATATGCTTAAAAGCAGACAGAAGCAGAACTGCTGCAGGTGATGAACAAGTACAAGCCCCAGGTACAGCAGAACTATTGGCACGAGTTACCAGGTTGCCACCTTATCATTTTCAGTGTAGTGGTACTAAGTTTAAATGGGTCTCGGTACAATATAAATACATTAATGAATAAATGAATTAGTGAATGAGTGGATGTGTGGATGACTGAGTGAATGAACGAATGGATGAATGAACGAACGAAGGAACGAAGGAACGAACGAAGGAACGAACAAACGAATGAATGTTTAAACTGACGGACATTCAGATTTTATTGGAGGTGGTCGTTCATAGTGTAGATACATATTGGTGGAAAAATTGTGTGTGACATGCCAAAAAACTGCAGAAAATTATCAGAAGGATAATATCCTTATCGCTCGTGATAATATCCGGAGGCAATGGTTGTTAATTAGGCGAAAGAATCCGAGACCGCGCCATCATACTCCGACGATGACAACGATGGGATGAGGAAATGCAGTGAACCAAAGGTAAAACCATTGAGTAATTGTCTTCATGATCTGCTTCTCTCCTTAAAATTCTTATTTCAAAAATTGACTTAAAAGTCATTACTTCTACTCTCAGTTACCGTCATAAAGGTTCTTGTGCTTCTCTCCTCAGATTTCTGGTTTCGAAATCTAAATTAAAAGTCATCATTTCTATGTGAAAATTACTGTCAGGTACTGCTGTAATAGTTGTTATGTAGTAAATATTTACATTGTTGCAAGCAATTAGAAGGAAACCAATTTCAAGATTGAAGAAGAATAATGAACGTACCTTGTGCTTTAGCTTATTATAATACATTCTATTATAGTTACTATAATTATGGTATACTAATATTTCGTCCGTTGAAATATGTTTCCTGCCCTTGGCTGTCTTTGTAACGAAGAATGAATGAGCAAATTATACAGAGAAGTTCTCAAATTTTGGAAATAAATTATACTATAGTAACAAGAATAGAACAAAGTTCCAGCATGTACTGCACATTTGCAATGCTCTTATGATTGTTCCTTAATTAATTTTAAATTTCTCGTTCTTGAAATTAGTTTCTCTTAAATTGTTGAAGAAATTTAACTTTTTTTGTCGTATTGACCATCAGTGAGAGAGCGCTGCGTTCGCTCTTTATCTCGTTTATAGAATAGCGAAATATTAGTAAGCTGGTGTACAATAAGTTACGAAACACAAATAGAACTGCATCTTCGATATGATATATTAGCTAATTCATTAATATATACGCAAATGTTAATTAGCATTGCAGCAGCCCGTTTTGTCGCTTGACGGAAAGTACTTTTGATTCTCTTTTCTTTCTGCTTGTCGCAACGCTATACATGATTTCACGCGCCTGCTGGTGTATGACACGTTGTTGTCCAGAAGACGTGTTTGCATCTGAACAGTGTACATACACTGTGTCGCCGTGTAGGTATGTGCGATAGGCTTGCGTAAACATCTCCGTTGTGGGCATATTTTCGGGCACACTTAAACGCTTTGCCATGTAGTAAGCAACACTATGTCCCTCCCCTCTCTCTTTCTGTGCGTAATCAACTATCAAATTAACATTGTTGCCAATTTGGTGCTTATGGTACCAGATCTGGTGCACCTTAAATGCATCTTTCGCCAGATATAACTAACAATTATGAAAATCTGGCAATTCTCTCATATTTTAGCGCTCAGTCTGGAGGTTTGAGAAGTTAAGGATATTAAATAAATAGATCAATCAATACAGCAAGCAATTGAAAGCAATGGCTAAGCAGCTCTAACAGAAACGCTTAGGCGTTGTCCACCGTGAATATTTTATTATAAAACTGCTTTAAACTTGGCATAATTTGATTGGCCTGCCCCGGGTTTATAGTTCAGAAGAGATTAGATTACTGCCATTTATGTCATGTTATGTGATCCATTGGTGATGTTGAGCCACTCTTCCGAACTGGCTGCGGCTAATCGAGCTTATGAGGTCAGATGTGACCAACAGGTGTCAAAACTTCCTGTTGTGATAATTAAGCATAAAGATTCACATGATATATCTGCTGACTCGTAATTAAGAGCTGGTAATTCACATTTTAATTAAACTGAAGTGAACAGTGTATAGTTAGGTTTATTTGGTGTTTGTACAATTGTGTCTTATGTATGTCTGTAATAGACACTGGCAGTGATGTAGATATTTGCGGAAAGCAAAGCACAAGTTCACACACATACACACACACACACACATATATATATATATATATATATATATATATATATATATATATATATATATTATAGTTATATACATATTATAGTTATAATTAACTGTATACTAGAAGTAACTGCCAGACATGGGAAAGCCTGTATATTCCCAGAGATTTTGAAGTGGATGGCTGAATGAGGAGAGTTACAAACAGAGATACGTCTTATTGTAAAGTCGACTCATTTCCAAGTTGATTATAGTGGGGCATATTAAAACAATTATACACATAAAAGCAACGGAGTGATTCAGTATTAGCTGGCAGCGTGCTTTGCCATATAAAACAATCAGCCAAGAATCGACGTTGTTGTAGTACATGTTCCTTTTTAACCGTAGACTACTTGTGCGATATCTGTAACTCTTGATATTTCACAGAAACAACGGATCTTAAACTCTATTGCGCAACAATTACTTGACATGTTAGCACCGCATTTTGAACAAAGTGTTAATAAAATGTGATTGCGTACTGTTCTAATGTAATAAATGTAATATGCCTAATTAGAAAGTATACAATTAGGCGAATGCACAGCAGATGGCATTACCCGTGATTTTAAAAGTTGTATTTATAAAAGAGAACTGAGTTTAAAAAAGCTTCTTGCTATAGCCAGGTATAATAAGGTATGAACAATGGCCTTTATGTCTGAAAAGTAAAATTCCACAGCTACAATTAATAATTAGGAGTGTACCATTCTATTCAACTTGCGCTTGCACATACTTCTACTGACTTTCTGTCAAGGAATTTAGAATTTTCAATTAAAGATATATACAACTTATTTTCGCATTCCGCTGTGAGATAAATTGCATATATGGAAATATTTGGTATGATAAATAACAATGACTTGCCATTAAAAGTTGTTCAAATGAGTCAAGCGGGATGGTTATCCCTTAAACCCGAGTATTACAGCGGTTGCTGGATTATAAAGCTAATTTTGAAATCTCTACATGAGAAAACGTTATATGTTGAGCTTTTGGTTTCTATGTATCTAGTTACTTATTATTCTTTCTTTTTTCAGCCGGGTGTTGTACAGGATGTTCTCCATATAAATAAGAAATTTGAATTCAAAATTCAGGGCCAACATTAGGAATCCTGGTATCCAGTAGGATATTTTGAATTCCAAAGTTGAGGATCACTTGCATCCACATCCCTATCGTTGATTTGAATGCCAGACAAAAGTTTGTTCAAGTGAATTTCTATTGAAGTTAAATAGTTGAGACTTAGATGGGTTGAACTATTTCTAGAACTTAAAAACAACTACAGAATAGGCTTCTTATATTAAATTTCTTCAAGAGATGTCACACTTTTCTCCAGGAGAGTGTTTAAAGCCAGTAAAACTTCCTATCATCGAATTGGTCATGCTCTTTGTACAAGATTTCTAAATGCTTATATTAATAGATTTTAACAAGTATTTACCATATAAAATGGTATGAAACAACAGACACAGTAACATTTTAGAGTGAAATTGTATGATGAAATGATGAAGGTGGAGAAATGCCGTTTTCTGAAATTGAAATTTGCAGTTTTCATGCTATTCCCCCAACATTCAGATGAAGGTATTAGGGCCTTCATCCCAGTAGGAGTAATAAAAGCCAAACAGCAGAGAAGATTGAAAGTGAGATTCCTGCATTCCATTTTAGTAATAAAATTTGCATTAACAAATGTAGTGAAATACTGTAACTATGATTTACCAAGGACATACATCAGGTGAGTCAGCTGCCCCTATTTATTCTGATCTATGCAACCCGCGGTTTATAGTCTAATGTGAAAACACTGACCCTTTTAGCACAAACGCCGTTATTGAGCTGTGCTCTTCTGTTCGGTACTATAAGCACCCAGCATTAATACTTTCAGCCCTGAATGAAGACCAAGAAGCTGCGAAAACTTAAATAAACCACGGTTTTTCACGCGTATAATACTACCAAGGTAGTAAACGTTTACTTTCTCAAAGAGAGGCATAGAACACATGTCAGCTGGCCGAGATAGCTGCTGAAATATGGTGATACAAGAGCTAGGTTTACGTTGCGATGTCACATTGCTTTGGTCTTTTTTTCTTTATCCTATTCTTTAATGTCTGTATTTCAGTTACTAATTTATTTATTGTTGCTACTGGTTCTCGTGTTAGCCAAAGACACAAGAATTACAATCCGATATTTATGGGTCTCCTGGGATTAGCTCACCATATAAGTTGCTCCGAGTTCCCCCTATAGGCAGGGTGGAGAGCCCCTTGACTTTCAAAGGGAAACTGCGGGCTATCTTTAACATTAATTAGGGATCATGTTTAACTTTGTGATACTTATAATCTGTACCGTATCTGGTGTTATATACCATGTTAGGTAGTTAGCTTTCATTATTAGGAGCATGTCGACAACATTTCGTCCGATATGACTCAACGTTGGAGGACGTAAATTAATCAAAAAAAAAATGTCGACGACATTAAATCTAATAGATTTTGTTTCATGCTTAAACTGTATGTTTCACTTTGCATTTGTGAAATGTTTTAAACCTGGTTGAATGGGTTAAGCACAGTAAAATATCTACTACGAACTCAAAATTTATAACTATCTGCCTAAAATTTTTGAGCTGAACACGAAGGATTTGAACCCAACTTGCGGTGGGAGAGTGGCAAAGTAACCTGTATAATACCATTTACCCAACCGTACCTGTCGAGGGAAGCTTCCTATATGAATAAATAACCGCAGGCCATAGACCCCCATACAGTGTTTTGAGCTCGTTTTGGTAATTTTAACACAAATAAAATAAACTGTATCCGCCATTACAATTGCTCTATGAGCTAAAAACTTCCGTAATTCGTTAAAGAAGCTAAAACGATCTACCTAATTCTTGGCATTTTTTGACATTGCTGTACAAGGGAAACATATGTTGCCTGAAGACATAAATGCAATTGGTCCCACTGTGCAGATCAGCCATTTTGTTTTCCAATGTTAGTGTCAACTGATGAATGTGATAGATTGTTACTTCAGGGGCGTGTTTAAAGTTGTGTATGTGTGTGTCTGTGTGAATATGAATGTACCTTAATGAATAAAAGATCGCAAACTCGTCTGAAATTGCTACTGCGGCTCTCTGAGTCTGGATTTTCCCTCTCTCTCTCTCTCTCTCTCTCTCTCTCTCTCTCTCTCTCTCTCTCTCTCTCTCTCTCTCTCTCTCTCTCTCTCTCTCTCTCTCTCTCTCTCTCTCTCTCTCTGTGGAATCGACATACATGGTGATTGCTTTCTGTACCATACAGCTCTTATGCACTGAGTTATCTACCCCTCCTCTATAATGAGTGAATGAATGAATTCCTGTAGTCCCTTAAGTGAAACATAGGGTCTGCTGAACCGCGCAACCTCGAGGCTCATAGGCAACGGGTGGAGGGTCATAGGTTCTCCTCTATAAACTGTTCTGCAAATCATCCATTAGAAGGCATGTAAGGAAGGCATAAGTCGTATATGTCGCTTAGCACGTTGCATAAATTCAAAAACAAATAGGAGCAGGTGACTCACCTGTAATTGTTAATAAACTGGGAAGGATGGAGAGCTGCAGTTTCCAAGAATCATCGACGACAAAGGACAATGCAGTTTATGCCACACATTCTGATGAAGATGACGATTTTTAGAATGAATACAATACACGTAACTTAGGTGATTCTATGGGATAATATTCTAGATAGTGCGGGCCAGTTTTAGTGATATAATTTGCATTTCCTCCAGGAGCATTTTGACTGTTTTAGCCCAAAAATGTTAAACTTCATATATTCTTATACATGTACCTTTTTAAACTTCATCAAAACCATTATTTATATGGCACGAAATATATAAAAATTTTATCGTGCTGGCTTTCCGGTGGTTTTCAAGGAAGGATTCAGCGAGTTTCTTTCCCAAGTTGTTATCGCTGCTGATGTTAGCCACCAGTCACTGTGTATAAAACACTAACATCAGTGATAAATAACGAAGAGGATAATAATTAGGTGTAAATGCTAAATTTGTTGCAAATGATATGGTAAGACAAAATAATCATTTCACAGTTTCAGAACTCCATGACCATCTTCTGTAAATCAGTACGACTATTCCCAATAAGATATCGATACAAAGATTAAACTATCGTAAGCTTTGTGTTAGCTGGTTGCTGAAAATTCTGAGTCCAGAAAAGCATGAACATGGAAGTAGGAGCATTAACATACCTTCAATCTTATGTGAATGAAGATAAAAGTTTTCTCCACCCAATTTTCCCATGAGTTGGAAGGTAGGTTAGGTGCGTACATCGAAACAAAACGACAGACATGGAGTCACAATGGTGTCTCTACACCACAAAGATTCTTCAAAGTTCTTTCAACAAAGACTCTCGTGGCAACGTGGGCACGTTTGTGGGGATTTCTGAAGTAAGGTACAACAATAAATTTTGAAGTTTTCTCTCAGACGTTAACTCAACTTTGATCAAATCTGAAAAATTCCATGACAAGTTCAACTTTTGGTTAGTTTACTTCAACATTTATAATCGGCTGGACACTGCTTCAGGCTCTCAAACTCTCTTGCAAGTGTTCAAGTGGGATGTACTGTATCATACTGTAGTATAGCTCTGATTGGGTTCTGAGTGACCAACTGTTCCCTAATATTAAGGAATGTTTCACGTCGATTTGAAACTGCTGAGGGAAAGAATGCTCTAGCTTAGGTGCAATCAAATGCGGCAGGGATTTATGTAGAGGGGATTTCAAAACTTAAAACCGATAGAAGAAAAACCTTAACGTATGTGTAAATTATGTTAAAAATAATTTTATAATTTGCTCTTCTGTGTCTAATAAAGGCAATCAAAGCAAGTTACTTTCCCTTAAAGAGTTAAGAGAAAGTAATTTCCAAGTTGTAATTTATATATGTGTATATATAATTTGTTCTTTTATTGAACGCCACTGCAGCACTGCCAGTAATGCTATTATAATAATACTGGAGCTTCTAGTTTACTGCTTAAAATAAAATACAAATGATTAAAGAGATTCAGAATACGCCGAAGGTTTCGGGTTAGCATGTATAGAAAAAAGGAAAATTTAAACATAAAATACTCACTTGTCATAGCCCATTCAGAGCTCATCAAATTCTCTAAATAGAGACTAATGTGGCTCATACAGGTGCTGGTGTCGTTTTGCATAGCATCTAACGCACGGCTAAGCAGCATTTCTGGTTCAGTGATACTCCATAGGTCTATAATCGCTTGTGATTCATCCGATGAAGAACTCACAACTAGTGCAAGAAGAATAAAAATAAAGGTTAACATTTTAAAGTCACGTCAAACTTTGCTGTTGGATCCTTAGTGTATCAGGTTTGTAACACATGCTATTGTTTATATAGTGCTGCAGTGATTGACAGATTAAAGCCTTCCTGGTGTCTGTAGTATCTCTTATTATCTAGGTAACACCAAAAAAGGATAAGTACATCGGTATTTAGTTGCGTCAAATAAATCAAATAATAACCTTGGCATGATTTCCTTATCGACATTGATAACTACATCCACAATTGTGGTAGCAAAATGGTCAGTGCCCTTGTATAATGGTACGAAATTCCCTCAAGCATGCATTTCCATTTTTAACTTTATAAAGTATAATGCTTAACTGTGACGGAAAATTTGAATAATATATGTCAAACTGTACGTTCTGTAGTTATCACAATCATATTGGCAGTACTATTAAACTGATATATTAATGCGGTGGAGTTTATTATCCCGTTTCTACCAATCAAGCACACTTTTCTCTAAATCTAATGAACTTCTATTTTAACATAAAGAGCAGCGATATATAACTAAACAACTTCAAACAGTTATTATAGCCATATCAGTTAAATACAGTTACGGATATTTAGTAAACAGTAATGAAGTAGATGCTGAACTAACTACCAATTGCTAGGTTACTGGTGACTGTTGTGTGGAAGTTAATATGTTGTTTAAACTCCCTAAGGCATTATGCATATGCATGTGCTTCAATGTGTACCAAAATAAAAATGCATTCTTGAGATACTGGTTTCTCTCCTTCCCTCAGAAACAAATTTTCCTCTTTGGTGTGTAGTTCTTCTTCTATTTGAGTTCACAAATGCCTTTTGTCATTAACGCTATGTACCTCTGTTAAGTGGAAGAAGTTCTTTACTGCTAACTTCAAAATATTTTACGTCGATATACTAGGTTATAAACCTATTTTTATTAAGAACCAGCATCAGATAGGAACTTCTGTTTTTCTTTTAAATACACGTGGACTTTTTGTGAATGCGTGACAGATAGCAGCACTGTACTTTTTTTTTGTAATTTACGTCCTCCAGCATTAAGTCATATCGGACGATGAATGGAAGGGGTGAAATGTTGCTCAAATGAGCCTAGGGTCCACAGAGCTTAGAGTTACCCGACATTCGTCCTTCAGAATAAGGGAAACCCCCGGAAAAAACCTTATCCAGGTAACTCACCCTAACCGAAATTCGAACTCGGGACCTCTTCAACGTGAGGCAGACACGCTACCACCACGCTACCCAGGCGCGCACTGTGCAGTGTATAGAACTCTAGTGGCAGCGACGAGAGTAAGGACTGTTTTTATTACTTAAAATGGTAACGTTTTCATTGCAGGTACAGCGTCTCATCATTCGTTTTCTCAATTTTCGTGGTGACACCTATTGAAATACATCACCAGTGGAGTGAGGCATGTGGTGATGGTACCATGGATGTGTCTAATGTGTATTCCTGGGTGCGACAGTTCAATGAAGGCAGAACATCGTGTGACAACAACTCAAGACAGTTGCCGACATGGCCTCCAAAATTGGTATTTCTGTGGGATCTGTGCACACAATCCTGCATGATGCTCAATCGGCGATCTCCAAAACAGCTTTCTCCACTTGCTGAATCATGTCGTCAGACCGGCTGGTGCGAGGCAGTGACTCTCTTGGTTTGTTGTCACACGATCTTCTGCTTTCATTGAACTGTCGCACCCAGGAACGTACATTAGATACATCTATGGTACCATCATCACACGCCTCAGTCAACTGGTGATGAATTTCAATAGGTGTCACACCACGAAAATGGAGAAAACGAATGATTAGACGCTGTTCCTGCAATATAAACCTCACCATTTAAGGAGTCCTAACTCTCGTCGTTACCACTGGAGTACTATGCACTGTAGAGTGCTGCCATCTGACACTCATTCACAAAAGTCCACGTGTATTTAAAAAAAAAACAGAAGTTCTTATCTGGTCCCATCCTGAAAAAAGTGGGTGTTATAACCTGAACGCACCTCGTACATTGGTCCCATGGATCGAAACATGATTATGGATGCACCCGATTTATTTTTGAGGCTAAGAGAAACCTAGTTAATATGTATCCTAATATCAACATTTATTTTCCTACTCCGCAGACGAAAGCACTTGAAACCGTTCCTGCAGTGTCTAATAAATTAATATTAGAATAAGTTCAAATAAATACATACACATAAAGTTATATACATATGAGCAGGTTAAGATTCGTGGAGCTTTCAGGAACGCCAAGTTAGAAGGCCCCAGGTATAATAGTATACGTTGACCCCTTTCAAACGGGATCGCTGTTTGTGTAGACAATAAAAGGGGTTTTCCTGGGAACAGAGGAATTTATCAAACAATGGAGCAAATATTTCTACGAGCCTTTATGACAGCCACAACTAACGGATGAGACACACTGGTACACCTGACAGCGAGGGGACAACTCCTGAAAGTGACGGCGGATGGGTAACAGTCACATATACACTTGCGCACTCAAACTAAATACATCAGTTATCTAGCAGCAAATGAATGAACGTGAATAATTTATAAAGACATTAAAATGGGCAAAAATAGTCGTTTGTGTTTTCCTTCAAATCCAGGATGTCCAACACCCTGGTCCATAGAGAGGTCTCAAAGCTAGAGCAACCTCAAGGAAAACCCCGACATCCCAAATCAACACCCATCCGCGCGAAATAAATTATGAGGTGTCGAGTTAGAGCGACTCGACGACAACGGGCAGCTTCATAAACTGGCGCTACAACGTGTGGCTTTTCGGCACGGAAGTCCTGGATACCGTCAGACGGCTACAACGAAATTACTGCACAACGCAGACGACGGAGGCAACGAAGTGACGGGCGGAACAGCACAAGGGCAACGGCAGCGTCGACAGGTCATCGAGAGATATATCCACGCAACATAGCCACCAGGGAGGTGTCAAAATAGTGCTCCTCATTATCCTGGAAAAGACAGCACGGAACCGGACCACAACAAGGAGCAAGTGTGCATGTATGTAAATGGCCATATGTACATATACTGGTAATACTGTAGGTGCATGAGTAGACTGTGCTACCAATATAGGAGTTGACAAACTTTTAGTATAACGGGGAATACGTGAATTTTGCTGAGAAATAAGAAAATAATAGGGATAAACAAAAAGATGGCTGATAACAGATGTACGGAAAGTGTTAGCGATTTGGCAGAGATGCAAAGTGGTGAAGATGCGGCTGAAATTTCGATTAGGCAGGCAGAGGAGTAACGACCTTTAGAAAATCCAGAATCTAGACCCATAGAGACCCTCATGCAGCAATTTTTAGGAAAAATGACGAATTTAGAAAACCAAAGGTCATCACAGCTGTAACAGTTGGAACACCAAATGTCATCACAGTTTGAACAACAAATGTCGTCACATCTATCACAGTTAGATCACGGGTTATCCTCACAGGAGGAGAGGTTAAATAAACGACATGATAATCAGGAGCAAAAATTTGCAGAGAAACAAGGTGAGTTAAGCAATAAATTAGAGAAACAATTGAGTAGCGTTATGTGTGAGGTTGGGTTAGTCCAAAGTACTCTCCACGGCGAAATTAATGTAGTAAGAAGTGAGTTAAAATTCATTCAGGAAGAAGTTGTCCAAGTTAGACTAGAGGATAGGGAAAAGATTGATAGCATTAGAAATAATGTTAATGAAAGTGGGAATGATATTATAGATAAAGTACGGACTGAGACGAGAACTACTTGTGTTGCATTAGAGGACAAACAAAGATCATTTGAAACTGGCTTAAACACTGAGATAGAAGGTTTAAAAAAAACATTAAATGACGCACAAAGTTCACAAAGTAGTGAAATTGACAGATTAAGACACGAAGTGACACAAGTAGTTGGCGTCCAGTGCGAGGCTTTACAGAATAAAGCAAAAGAAATTGTAGTCACCGAGGTGCGAGAGGCGTTGGAAAATTTCAACATAGGCAATATACAAATCCACGCTTCTCCACTTCAAGTAGCCTAAGGTAGTGGATAAGTGTACAGGGGAGAACGAGTGACCACGGTTGTGCTCCCTCGTCACCCCCAAACGCGAGCTACAGTTTGCCCAGTGTACCCGAGCCACGACAATCGGTAACAATGTCAATGCCGTTTTTGAATGAACTCCCTGTACCAAAATTTGACAGTGAACGCGACAACGCAAAACAGTAAACGACATAGAGGCTTATTTCAGTTTGAGGGGGATTCCCGATAATTATCGGATGGTTATAATTCAGAGGAGCTTGCTAGGGTTGGCGTTAAATTGGTTCAGATTAACCATCGGTGAACTGGCCCAATATGGGCATTTCCGGACAGCATTTCTGCACAAATATTGGAGTGGAATCACGCAATATAACCTACGAAGCCAAATAAATAATGGAAAATACCAGCGAGGAAGCCGAGAGTCAATGAACGATTATTATCGGCGGTTAGGCCAACTGAGGAAATTAGTAGACCCACCGATATCTGAGACAGAATTTATATCTTTAGTGTTGAGACATTACCCTGACATAATACATCTTACAGACACAGATTAATATAACTTAAATGTTTTCTGCAGACTTTCAGAGCGTCGCGTATAAAACACGTCTGTTTCCTAAGAAGGATGGCTTCAGACGAACTGGATTTTGCAAAGATTCCAACTTCTTCCTTATTATGTTGCCATGGTTACACAAATTCTAAATTTTTATTGGTTAACATCATAGGTTACGTAATCTCATTCTAGAAATTACCAATAATCATAATCTTTCACAAACCTTTACTTTTTTTGTATCATTCTTATGGCCTGCTTTACTTTAAACTTATATTTTAACATACATTGCAATCTCTTCAACTATCTTTAATACATTCATTTTAAAAGAATTGAAAACAACATAAAATATCGGCTACAAGAGGAAAAACACCACAGTTGAGCCTGTTTTATACGTAACCCAGCTATACATATTAAATTACGGTGAAATACTACTGAATTATACGTAATTAAATGAGATGGGTCATACGGTATCTTACAAGAAACTTGAAACACAGTTTTCATTATTGCCGCTGAACAGTATACAAGCTGAGCAGGCGGCTTTCGGCCATGGAAACAAAAGACAGAGATGTTAGTGTTTCAGTGCAACATGTCATAGCAACAAATGAAGAGTAAAGATAATTTTCATCATCTGGTGTTTACTGTTGAATAGCAGTTGTGCCTTTCAGTTGTCATTTACTTTTAATCAATCATAAAGAAAAGAAAAAGGAAATGTTATACGCTAGATCGGAAAGTAAAGTTCATGTGAGAGGTGGCACTTAATAGACACAGCCTTATTTGCTTTCAACTTAGGAATTACTTATACACACTCTATATAGTCATCAGTGATGGAAAGTTTCGGAAAAAAATTATCCAGATAGCTCATCCTGTCCCAGATTAACTCGGGACCTCTTGAACGTGGGCTGTGTAGGTATTACATCAGTGTGAAAACTGAGAGAACGCAAGCTTTCACGGCCGGAGTCCACAATACAATTTATTGTTTCCGGGCTGTTTTGCCGTGGTCTGTTGTAGTAAGAACCAAACGTTTCGTTCACAACTACGGTAGACATCATCAGTGGCGCGGTCGAAGCTTTCTTGCGGAGAGTTTGGCTGCGTCTGAAGGGTTCAGAAGCAGACCTGCAGATCAGCAGAAGAGTCGAGTCGTCCAGGTTTACCTGGACGCAGTGTTTGCTGCCCAGCACCTAGCCGCTTATTGTGTCTTTATCTGGGCAGGATAAAAGAGTCATCTTTTGTCTCAGGCGGTTGTCTTCGGCAGTGGTACATCTAGCCTTATGCACGCTGTTGCCCCGTGGGGGGTTATGCGCCCAGTGCTGGCTGCGCTCTTCCGCCTGCCTGGAAGGCATCTGAGCACAGTCCGCTTAACAGGCTAGAGGGAAAGGAACAGTGTTTAGGTATTGGACGGGGGTTGAAGTCAGGGGAATGTGGCCCTCTTCAGTTCTAGTTATCCAAAGCATCTTTGGGCAACCGGTAGCTCGGTCGGCGGCGAGGAGCCCCGTGGTCGTAACGGCCAAGGTTGTTCACCAGGATGTTTGGATGGGAGTCCAGCTTATCGTAGATGGTGCGGGATCTCTCCCGCACCACGTCCACGATGTACGGGACCCCGGAGTAGGTATGAAGGATGTGGGACAGGAATCTACGCCCGGTATCGTAGATCATGCGCAGTGCCCTGCTCTGGACGCGCTGTAGTCTGCGAATAGTGGTGGGAGCCGCTGATCCCCAGACTTCGCAGCCGTATAGAATCAGGGGCGGTATAATCGTCCGATACAGGCATAGTTTGAGGTGCGTTGGCATGGTGGAATTAAGAATTGGGTATAACTGCGTTAGCGCTGCCTGGGTAGTCCGGCAATGGTGTGATTGGTCCGCGTCATTCTTGGTAGTGATATGACCTTTCCTGTTTTCGATAACAGGATGCCAGTTTCTATTTAGTTTTAAGGCTTCTTCCTTTCTGTTGAAATTATTAGGATGTTTGTAAATTTCGATGGCCTCCCGCTGAAGTCGTGTGTGGTAATGTTCTGTGGTAGAAAGCATGCTGGTGTCCTGGAACTATATCTACGATACCGGGCGTAGATTCCCGTCCCACATCCTTCATACCTACTCCGGGGTCCCGTACATCGTGGACGTGGTGCGGGAGAGATCCCGCACCATCTACGATAAGCTGGACTCCCATCCAAACATCCTATGAACACCCTTGGCCGTTACGACCACAGGGCTCCTCACCGCCGACCGAGCTACCGGTTGCCCAAAGATGCTTTGGCTAACTAGAACTGAACAGGGACACATTCCCCTGACTTCAACCCCCCAAGCCCAGAAATGGGCTTGGTAAATTCAATACCTAAACACTGTTCCTTTCCCTCTAGCCTGTTAAGCGGACTGTGCTCAGATGCCTCCCAGGCAGGCGGAAGAGCACAGCCAGCACTGGGCGCATTACCCCCCACGGAGCAACAGCGCGCCCAAAGGCTAGATATTTCACTGCCGAAAACAACCGCCTGAGACAAAAGATGACTCTTTTATACTGCCCAGATAAAGACGCAATAAGCGGCTAGGTGCTGGGCAGCAAACACTCCGGCCAGGTAAACCTGGACGACTCGACTCTTCTGCTGGTCTGCTGCTGGTCTGCTGAACCCTTCAGAACTCGCGAACTCTCCAACTCGGTGTGCCACACTTCGACTGGTGTACATGGATGGACAGCTATTTCTACCCTGCGACGCAGCGCACGCAGCCAAGAAATAGGGCACCGGTACTTCTTGGGGGCTCACTAGCGGAAGGCAGTGGGCAGTGTCCCAGATACTCAAGCTTCCGCTAGTGCACGCATCGACTTCACAGCATCTGTACTGGTCTTACCGGCGAAGCAGCAGAAGGCGAAGGCCTTCATATAGCCTGACAGCCAAAATACGAGCCGCCGCACCAGCAGCAACCAGCAACCAGCAGAAGAGCGAAATTTTCTTACTCCTCTTATACTCCCCGTAGGGGAAGGGATCCGTCCCTTTCAGCTGCCAAAGTGCGGGCGCTGCGGACCCTTAGCACTCGTGGTACCTATGACGTTACTAGAGGAACCTCGGGCCGAACAGCCGAGCCCCTACTTCGGGAGTTGTTCGGATTGGGATGGCTTGGAGGGGGCAGTGTGTTCCCGATACCCGTGGGAGATTGGGTACGTCTTCGGACGGGGTTGAGGGAAGCCATTAAGTTTCCGGGTACTAGCCTGCTAAGCTAGTAGAAGGTGTGCTAGATCACCAGGTGGCCCCACCGAGGTTTTTCGGTAGTCTTCACCTTGAGTGTTGACGCGCGTAAGTGGCGTATCCACTTCCATCCCGTCTTGTGTCCCTAGGACCAGATGGGGGGGCTTGTTAGTCTCTAGGTCTTGCCCTATGGAAAGCCCCTCGGAGGACTCCGAGCGCCCTTTGGGACAGCTCGGATACTCCCTGGTTGAAGGAGGCCCGGGTCTTGTTCCTACGGGTTCAAGGCTAATGGGAGTAGAGCCTCTGGACTCAAACTCCTCTTATACTGTCTTCTATTTTTCTTTTGACAAAAGACTTGACAGACCACGCGACAGCAGGGTCCGCAAGGCCATAGCCGAGGGTTTTCGGACCAATGGTCCAAAACCCAGAGTCCATGACTCGTTCAGGCGCCTCTCTCTGGGGGGTCCGGTCCTCTGCCGGAGGGCAACTGCGATGACACGACTCACGTTGGACGATGGGCAGCAACCCTCTACCTCCACTGCACCCGATCCCGCGGCACCTGCCGCCACGAAGACAAGGTCCACGAAGAGGAAAGCTTTGGCACCTCCTCAGGACCTTGCTCCGGTCACGGAGGCACCAGCTCCTGTGACCCAATATCCCCCTCTGTCTGATTCAGAGTCAGAGGATGACACCACCGACCAGGAGGGTTTCACTGTCGTCCAAGGACGACGACGGAGTAACTCTGGTCATAAGCCAGAGGGCCAACCTGTACAGGGGCCCCAACCTCTAACCAAAAGGGGGTCCAAGCTTCCGCCCATCATAGCGGATAGCTTTAAAAACCACGTGGGCATCATGCGAAAGCTGGCGGTGCCTGAAAATTTTCTAAACTTTGCATTCCAGAATTCGAAATGTTCCATTAAAATGTGTACTTCGATTTCCATTGTCCGTGTAAGAAAATTTGTGCCTAATAAAGGGAGTTTGGCATGTGTTTTACCCCAAAATTCATGGGACAATGAAATGTTTCTGTTTAGACAGACTTCTGCTTAACCAGGTGTCCATTGAAGGCAGTTCTACTGTATATGATTAAAAGCATAGTTATTCCACTGTTGCATGTAAAGCATGCAGAATAGGCACTGGTTATATGATAGATGTTACAAATAACACATTGGAATCTTGGATTAAACAGACTAATAATGCCACATTTAGTGACGAGGAAATAAAACAACATTGCAGCATGCAACACAAATTTGGACAGTTAGTTCTTTGAATGGAATTCATTAATTTAGAATTCTCTTTTCAGGAAGCAACAAATGGACCTAGTAAAAATGCTGTATCTGCAAAAAGCAGCTCCACAGAAACTGAAGACTGTTAATATCTAGAATATTACAGAATTAGGTAATAATTGAAAAAAATGGAAAGCTATGTCTTGCATTGTTTGATATGTACAGGGAAAGCATAATTAAGCTTTTGGCTTTCTTTCCTGGAGGCAATGGAGAAAGAGTGGGAAGGTATAGGTATAAACAATGTAGTTAAATTTTTTTCATGACTGATAAATAAGGCACTCATGTCAGATTCAATGAAATGAAACGTTATGTGTGTTCACTAAGTGTATATAAAAGTAATAAATTATGCAACTGTAGCAGATACTAAGGGATTGTTTCAGCAGCCTAAGATAATAACCACATTGACTCGGATTTGAAGTTTCTCTTCAGTAGCTGATAATCATTTTATATTATTTCTGAAGGTGCAACTTTTTATTCAGAATTTGTAATAATATCAATATTTGCAAGTAATCATGGTTAAAATAAAATTAAACAAGGTGTGAATCTATAAACATAACTGAAGATACAAATGCATATCATAGGGGTAATAAGTTATGCAATTGTGGCAGATGCTAAAGGATTGTTTCAGCAGCCTAAGATAATAACTACATTGACTCGAATTTGAAGTTTCTCTTCAGTAGCTGATCATCATTTTATATTCATTATTTCTGAAGGTGCAGCTTTTTATTCAGAATTTGTAATACATATCAATATTTGCAAATAATCATGGTTAAAAAAAATTAAACAAGGTGTGAATCTATAAGCATAACTGAAGATACAAATGCATATCATAGGGTAATTGAAACATTTATTCTTTTGTAAAATAGTTATTTAACCTAATACAATCTCTGAGCTGAACAAAACTTTGGAAGTAAAACATTGCTGTACACTGTATAAATGCTAAGTAAGTTTTTTTAATAAGGCTGTGAAACCATCCACATCATTAGTAAGCATACATGGACATCATATACACATCAATCCTGGGCCTAAGCAAGCAAGTTAAAATTCAATAAATGAAACAAATGTAGTACGGAAATACAAAAGTAAGTCATCCTTTTAAAAATTCAAATAGCCTAGAAATCTCTTACATGCTAGTAGTTTTTTTACTTTCTTTCTGCCCCACAGAAATAAGATTAAGAAGATGGTAACTGATCATGAATTTTAGAGCAGCAAATATCAAAATGACATACTGTATGCAAATCCCTGTCAGAGGAAAAGGAAATGGTTACAAAGGTTTTGCAGTTATAGACCTCAGTGAATGATTGCCTGAATTAGAATTAAATATTTATAACACCCAAAATAGGCAGATCCACAAGTACTGACAAAACATCCAATGAAGCACTTGAAGCACCATTTTCCCAAGAATTTCTGGAGAACAAGGAAAAAAAATTATGCCAAACAGTATTTTATATGCTCTGGATACAGTTTCAACATTTATTCGCAAACATCTGCAGTGCTGCAGACAATTTGACAGCTTCTTAAGTCGAGTGACCAATTCTATGAGCTCATTCAGTACTGAATATTTCTGTATTCACGCATTCATAACCTTGAATACCATGCTTCGTACATTTCTGGAAGTAATCACAACTCTTCGGTAGTTAGGAAGCGCTCACAGATTTCATCACATGAAGGCTCTATAGTGTAAGAAGAAAAGTTTAGTTTTATGTTTTATGTGGCGCTTTTAAATACAACTGTAGGTATATTGCAATAGCATTAGTAGTAGTACTTTATGTAGATTGGTATTTAATGGTGACAAATAAGAAATTCTTGTGAAGCTTTAAGTTACTATATTGTATTGTATTTATTTCATCCTTTGGAACATAATACATATGTTGTAGGACATGTCAGTTCAAGATACAAAGATAAATGTAAAAAGTTACATAAGACTAAAAACTGTAACAGATACAGGATCCAACAAAAGTCTGAAATAGAAAAAGAAAATAAATATAAACTATAAAAAGACCATAGAGAATTGCTATATAAAAGTAATTGTTCACAAATGTAGAGTTTACTCTACTTCATAATTTAATTCAATTTAATTTATTATGTTCTTTTGATTGATATCAGACACATCATAGTATAAAAATTACATTAATGGCCACTGTCATTTACAATCACTTAAAACTAATTAACATTTAAAAACTCATTTAAAAATAAAATGAATGTTGCAGTAAAAAGAGTTTTACTCCCTTTTTAAAATGTATAGGGCTCTTCATTTGTTTAATATTTTCTGGTAGCCTATTGTATAATCTCATACACTTATTGATTGCACTAGATCTGAATGTGAAAGTCATCTTTCTGACGTGTATTGTATTTGTGAATATCGGCATTTTTGTAATTTTGTATTTGTAGTTTATTTTGTTTTACATGGATCACTAATTCCAAAATATACATACATGCTAGAGGTAATATTTGGTGTTTTTTGAATAATGGCCTGCAAGATGTTCTGTTATCCACCCCACTTAGTATCCTTATCGCTCTTTTTTGAAGTTTGAAGACTCTAACTGCCTTTTCCCCCTAGAACACTATCCCATATTGTAACTGACTGTGAAAGTAACCATAGTATATATTTCTCAATGCTGCTAAATTTATTAAGCTTTTGAAATGTTTAAGCGAATAACAAATGGAACTCAGTTTATTTATTAAATAAATAAATGTGTGGTGCATTTCATGTTCTCATTCATATGTAATCCCAAAAATTTTGTTTCGTTATTGTAGCTAATAGCTGTTTTATCAAATACTATTGGAGGTTTGACCACATTTCTGTTTTGGCCAGTATGGAATGAAATGGCAATAGTCTTATCCTTATTTATAATTAGTTCATTTGTCTGAAACTATTAGCAGAAGTGTGTGAATTGCATACTTCCTCCATTTTGGACTGACAGTTCATGCAGTGTGAGCCAGCTCTAAGGAAAAATTGGAAAGTCTGAGTGGAGCGGGGAAGCAGGAATATGTCTGCTTGTAGTGTCAGCAGTCTTGCAATGCAAGAACGGCCTATGTGTGATTGTACAATAGAAACAGTACCGAACACTAGCCTTAGTTCTTTGAGTCATTATTCTCTCTTATTTTAATGAAAATTATTACTTGGAGCTTCCCTCACTTTGAAAGTCTCGCCTCACCACTGACACTCATGCACTTGTTGCAGTGATAGATGCATCATATTGGATTTTCATTTGGATGGACCAGTTAATTTCATACCTTCACTGCTGAAAAAACATATGACAAAAGTTCTTCCATGCTGCAAACAGGGCATCATTTTGAACTAGTATTGTGGTATTTTGTTCGTCTGCAGATTCTGCCATCTTTTAGGGATTCTTTACATCATTGGTAACATTACTGCCAACGTAAGGAACAGTGGTATTTATAAAGTTGAATACAGGAGCGTAGTTTTAGATGCTAAATAAGTGCTCACAAAAACAGGCTAACCATCACTGTATATAGAAAAATGACTTGCTTTGATATGCTGCTGAAACTCAGTACATTCTCTTGAGTTTGGCTAACCTTAACAAATTAAAAATAACATATATGAGTCACAAATATAATTATTTGTAACAAAAAATTCACTTATCTTTAAAAAAAGTGACGGGAATTTTCTTATTAATTGAGATCATGATTTCATGAATATTCATTCACATCTTCAGTCGAAAACAATCTCGTTGTTTTGACTGAAGATGTGAATGAATATTTATGAAATTTCGATCTCAATTAATAAGAAAATTTACATCATTTTCTTAAAAGATAAGTGAAGTCTCTGTTACAAATAATTATATTTATGTAGGATTTGTTGCTTCACTGTAACTAGCTTCAGTTTTTTATGTAATATCCGAGTCAGTTTACTGACACTACACCAACTATACTTACGTAAAAGGGAACATGTTTTCTGGAGCGCATTTGCTTCATTATTAACCTTGATGCTGGTTTATGTGCCAATGTCGTTCTCTGGTGTCTCTTCAAGGAATTTCCTGCAAGGTCGCTTGGAGGTACCAGAAAAAACATTAGTGCTACAGTCGAGTCTCCAACATGAGGATACTATGCTCCAGCAGTTGGTATTAGGTTGATTTATTTATTTTGTTTTATTAATGTGGTGTCAATTGCCAGTAAATCTGATATGGGGCTGTCACTTTTAAGTGCATTTAAAAACTATCAGTCTGCATCAGTTTGATAATGAGAGCATTTGGGCTGTCAAAACGTGGTGTTTTAGATAAATGTAAGTGATATAATGTCAATAAACCAACTTGCATAGTACATGGCAAAGCGAGAAAGCTTATCGACAAAAATTTGCAACTCAGAGATGTTTACCTCAGCTTATCGCACATAGTCTGTTCAGATGCAATCATGTCTTCTGTACAGCAATGTGTCATACATCGGCAGGTGCGAGAAATCATATCATACAGACACATGCAGCTTCCAATTGCTCTATTTGTGTTTTGTAACTTACAGTACATCAACCTACTAATATTTCACTCCTCTAATTGACCAGATAAGACCCAATAAGGGACGAAGGCAGCACTGGTCACCTGAAGGTCGATACGGCTCAATGCTCTGTCGAGTAATACCTATGTTCTGTTGTTTAAGGACTATGATACAATGAAGCACAAAATTAATACAATTTTGAGTCGAACTAATACTCAATGCTCCATTTATTGATAGTATTTAGCTAGAACGCGTTTCATTAGGATCTTCCTAACATCATCAGCTGTTGTCGACTAATGGATGCCGGTTCAGTGAACTCCTCGGAGGTGATAGGTGCGTCTCTGTCGGTATCTTGGTGAACTTGAAATTTGGATTTTCTTCAAAGGTAGTATCGAAATTAAACAATTTACTTTCATATTTCTTTATAAAGATTTTTTCCCACATGGTTAATGCAGCTGGACCTTGGACACTTTTTAGTAAGTGAATTTCTCATTCTATGTCATGATTTTCCTTCCAAAAATGGTACGCTACCGCCGATTTATCTATTTCTTTATTCCTGATGTTCCTAAAGTGCTCTTTAAGCCTAATGTTCACGTTCCTTTTTGTTTTTCCAATGTAGAATTTGTCACAGTCATTGCATCATCAGTCCTTACATATCATCCCAGAGCTACACACCTTTTCCAAAAAGTCTTCAAAGAACACAATATTACTTTGGCCCCACAGAACAAATTTAGTGTACAACAGCTCTTGAAATCACATAATACAAAGGAGATACCCACAGGCAAAAAATCAGGAGTGTACTGGATAAATTGCAAGTACTGTGACAAATTCTACATTGGAAAAACAAAAAGGAACGTGAACATTAGGCTTAAAGAGCACTTTAGGAACATCAGGAATAAAGAAATAGATAAATCAGCAGTAGCATACCATTTTTGGATGGAAAATCATGACATAGAACGAGAAATTCATTTACTAAAAAGTGTCCAAGGTCCAGCTGCATTAACCACGTGGGAAAAAATCTTTATAAAGAAATATGAAAGTAAATTGTTTAATTTCGATACTACCTTGATTTTTGGATGTAGAATAGCAATAAAATTACTTGACATATCTCAGAAACGTAAGCCTGAAGTGAAATTTCGAACATATCTTCAAATTTGGTGGTGCATTGTTAAAATCTTAAGGTAGTTCAAATTACATCACAACATTCTATTGGTGTGTAATAGTTAAATGTGATAACATATAAGCTTTTGTATTGAATGTTAAAAATGTATTTGTAACAACATACAGCAAGTAACTTTGGTGTCTTATAGCAGAGGTGGGCACTTTAAGGTAGTTGTACTTGCAAGCAATGTAGAGTTATCCAGGTTTGTCATATGGAATTTTGATCATTCTGATGTGGTTATTTGTCCCCTTTATACCTCAAATGGAAAATTCATTTTTTGTATTCTTTATTAATATTCTGTGCACTGAATTACTGGAAATGAGTTCATATTAAGTACACTTGCTGAAATTTTGAATTTGCCAAAATTTAATGCTTGACACTTTTGATAAACATTATGTAACACAAGCTTAATTCTACAGGGTTATGAACTGATTTAAAAATGAATTCCATTGAAAAAGAAGCTTGGAAATTATAAAATAGACTATTTAGATTGCAACAAAACATACATTAGGGAAACCAATTATTTGCTTTACTGTGTGCATGTTTCAGTGATTTTAAATATCTGTGTTTCTCATAAAGTTAAAATCAGTAAAGTGAAAGGACCTTCTAATTGCTCTTAGCAATCAGAAAAGGTTTAAATATGATAAGTTTGTTCTGTGGATCTGTGAACTAGAATTTATTGCTAGTTGCACTGACAAGGGAATTATTACTATGCTCATACATGTGGGGCCTGTGCACCAAACATCAGGTGCAGAGTATTGCTGGAAGTACCCAAAAATGAGTCCAGAATACACAGGAACATACAGACACAGCATTGTACCGAAGGGACTGTTTAACCCTGTGGGAGCAGTCTACACACAGGCATATGTATGGAGGCTGGCACAGGGCTGACAAGATATGTTCAGCAGCTACTACTTGCAAGTGGTCACATGCAGCACTTTTCAAGCTTCAGTTTTGGGTGTTGCAGTTCTACTCCACAGCAGATTTTTGGCACATAGGCCCCACATAGAGCAGAGATGATATCATCAAACTCTCAAATGAATACAGGTAAGAGCATAGTGATAGTTCCATTGTGAGTATACACAAGAGATACGTCAACATTAGTAACAACACCAGCGTTAGACCCAAAGTTTCTAGAAACTGATGAAAGATAGCCAAAGTGAGAAGGTAGGGAGGGTTATAGTGAAATAATTACATCGAGGTAGAGAAGATTAGAAAAGTTATAAGGAAAAATGAATAATAAAGGCAAAATGTAAGAGATAATCTGTGTAAGAGGGAAAATGAATTAAGAGGAGATATATTATAATATAAAAGGAAATTAAAGGGGAAAGTGTAGGAAATAAATATGCCCAAATAGAAATTGGAAATGGAATAGGATCACCATACACAATATAAACACAGTGTTTGGACCAGTTTTGAAAAAAAAAAAGTTACATTGTTTAGTGTAGTAAACGAAGACTTGTTTTACCTTACCGACAATAAATTGTTATTCTATGTGGTACATTACTCAAATTCTCTTGCCAGCAGGCAAATTCATTGCACTGCTTGGGACCAGGTTAGAAGAGAAACTGATAATCATGGAAAAAGTTGTGACTCGGTGTGTGTGACTTACCAGATAACAAGATTCAAGGAGAAGTAAAAAAAGTGAGAAAGATTTTAAAGACTTTTTAAAAATATCAATGGCTGTTTCGATGAAGAGTATGTTGACGATGATGGAGGTTATAAACCAATTACAGAGGAAGGCACTATTGCATCCTGCAGTGTTACTGAAAATAAAAATGAAGAGTATTCAGATTCAGATTGTTGATGAACCAGCTGTGGTAAAGACCCATGCACAAGCAGTAGCAAACATAGAGAAATTGATGCTTTATTTCGAGAGTGAAGCCAAAACATTGCCAGATGAATTTATAATGTTAAAGCAGATGTGAGAACGCACTGCTTGTAAACAATACACTAAACTGAGACAGCAGAACTTCACTACTTTTCTTTACTACCAACTATTTTGTAGCTATATTGTGTACAGCGTAAATAAATAAACTATTATAGTACATACAGTGTATATGTTTTTAGGTAAAAGTGTGCCAATAGTAATTTCTAAACTCCATAAAAATTATTTCAGTGAGTAGATGTTTTTTTTTTTTTTTTATCATTTTTCCGTCATTCTCTGGATAGCCCGGATTTTCGTTAACTCCGATCGGTATTGGTCCATTTGATCCAGGTAAACAAGGTTCTACTGTAGTTAGTAAATGTTCATTCATTGCAGACATAAGGAAACAGTAGTACATATTTACCACTTTTACGGTTTGCCTTTAAAATCTACGGCAGTGGAAGTGTTTTTATGACTTTATGGAAAAGGGGACATTTTTACAGTTTTGTATAGTATTATTTTCACCATAGAATGCTGAAGCAGTGATTTTTTATAGTAACTAAAATTACAAACTAAATGTGCTTCACTAAATCATAGTTGATCTGTTCATGGTCCCCCTTCAATGTGCTGCAACAAATGGCATAGTGTGCAGATTTAAAATTTGATTGCACCATTAATGACCTCTCATAACCAGCGGGAAATGGGCATTTACAACTTTAATCGTAAAGTCAGCTTTGCTTTAATACACATGTGTTTATTGTAATACCAATAAAGATTTCAACATGTGTGAAGAAGGTAGTACTACCAATATTTTCAAGGATTCTTATAAAATAAAATTCCTATTTATTTTATATGTAATTTTTATAAATGTGCACATGTTACAGCTTCTAAATTTTATGTCATTGCAAAATTATGCTGAAAGAGAAAAGATTTTTCAGGTTTCAGAAATTTGGAAATATGCAAGTTATTTAGTTTACATCAGCTTATCAGCCTGCAAGCTCTGTCTGATGTTCACATGATGCACATTGACTTTCTGTGAACTGTACAGGTGCACTCTCAAAACCTGGTAGCTCTACATGCAAGCTATATTACAAGATGTACAATGTGTGTCTTTGGGTTTAGTAGTGCTGCCGACCACTGCTTTGTACTTTTTACTAGAGCACAAATATTTCTGTTTGATAAACCTTCTGTTAAATAGTAGTAGCTTATAAGTGTTCGTACTTGGGTATTGCTATTGTGGCCTTATTTTACTGGTGCTCTTAAACTATAGTGGAAATAAAATTGATCTGATATTTAGAAAAGAGTATATTACAGAGATAAACATAGATAAATTATTATTTCGCACAGTATAGTGGCTGTATAAAATGAGTTTTGTAAACCAGCAATTGTTAACATTTTTGATTAAAACATCTGAGGCAAACATCCTTATTTGAAATTGTTAACAGTGTGGTATTAGTTATTTGAATAGATTGTATGAAGAACTATTTTGAAAAACATATTTATCTTATTCAAACTGTATACCTGTTAATGTTGTTACTCTTAAAGGATATTCAAATAAAAATAATATATACTAGGGTACTGAGGTTAAAGTGTAGTACTTTGTTGTACAGCCATTGACAGTGAAGAACCTGGGTACAACTATGGAGGCTTTGGACACCTGGCCAGCCCAAGGGAAATTTTTGTCACTGGGAAGTATGTTGTTTGCATACCTTCTTAAATTCAAGAATACAAACTTCTCATGTAAATGACAAGCATCAACCTTCATCATAGATGACGGCCCGCCTCGATAGCGTAGATGGTAGCGTGTCTGTCTCACGTTCAAGAGGTCCTGAGTTCGAATCTTGGTTAGGGCAAGTTACCTCGATAAGGTTTTTCCGGGGTTTCCCTTATCCTGAATGACAAATGTCGGATAGCTGTAGCTCCATGGACCTCGGACTCATTTGAGCATCATTTCACTCATTTCATTCATTGTCTGATATGACTTAACGTTGGAGGACGTAAATTACAAAAAAAAAAAAAAAAAATCATAGATGACATTGGAAATATCTTGTACCATGACCATCTCTCACAACTTTTAATCAAATTTGTGTTATCAGACATTAATTCACCTTGACCATGTGAATGAAAGTATGCTCCAAATGGGTCACTAAAATGTATTATGATCATCAAACACTCAGTTGCAGAAATTAACTCTGCTCACATTTTTGTGTGGTCACAATTCCTGAACCAGAACTAACTTACAAGCTTTTAATTTTAAATATTTAGTGGCATTTCAAGCCAGCCAGGTTTCCAGAATTACTGATTTGCATGCAAGCTTTTTAAGAGATTGTTTGGGACTTCATTCTAACTTTCTTCTGAGTTGATGTGGTGCAGGCGCTGCAGACCTCTGTTCATTAGGCTGAAAATTCAAGCCCCTCACGAAGGGAGTTATTTGAATTGGGTTGATTTCAGTGGGGCAGTTGGTTCCCGAAACCCACAGGTCTCGGATATGTCTGGCTGGTTGTGCCACCAGACGGAGATGTGAGACACCTCAAAGTCTCTGGCACCAGCCTGGAGAGCTAGAAGCACAGTGTGTTAGATCACTGACTAATCAGTGTAACCGGTACCAAGGTTATCAGTAGTCTTCCTAGATGGGATGATATGCATAAGTGGCATATCCACTTCCCCCTGCAAGGGGAGGGGGACAGTTTTGTAACCTAAGTACCGTCATAATAGAAAACTGTCAGCTCCCTGGTTTTAAGAGGGGACTTCATTGCCAAGGTAGACCCTAACCCTCTATTCATCAAGTTTTACCTCTGGAATTTGCAGTAATTTACTTTACATTTCTTATCAAAATTAGATTCTGTTTCCTTAAATCTGTTGATGAGATCATGAAATGTTTCTGTGTGAGGCACATGAATAGCAGAGAATATGTCTATAAATTTCCATCTTATTCTCTACAAGAGTTTATCACAGGAATTAAACATAATGATTCTGACAAAGATCTTTTCTTATATGGAGAATTCTTAAGAGTTTTAGTAATCCTTCATTAATTTTATCATTGGCAATCTAGAAGTTTGCTGCAACTGCAGACTTATTTTTTGTCATTTAAGTTGCACATGCAACCCATAGCTTGCCCGCCTTTGTAGTACAGGTACGTGTCTGCCTCATGTTCAAGAAATCCCGCATTTGAATCTCTATCAGGGTGAGTTACCAGGATAAGGTCTTTTTTGGGAGTTTTTCCCTTATCCTGAAAGATGATTGTTAGTTAACTCTAAGCTGTATTGACCCTGGGCTCCTTTGACCATAATTTCATTCATTGTCTTATATGACTTAAAGTTGGAGGACATTGGCCTGTCTCCGTAGCATGGTGATAGTGTGTCATATTCAAGAGTTCAAATCTCGGTCAGGGTGATAAAGTTTACCCTTATCCTGAAAGATGAATGTCAGGTAACTAGGTTTTATTGACCCTGAGCTCATTTGAGCATAGTTTCATCCATTTCATTCATCATTCAATACAACTTAACATTGGAGGATGTAAATAAAGAAATAAAATAAAAAAAACTCATTGCTCCAGTTTGTTCTGTGCATAACTCTCTCAGACCACTCTCTAAAGCTGTTAAATTATATTTAAAGCTTCTGTTTCTAGCATCTGATTGGAATATTGGTAGAGCAAGTTGAAATTCATGTTTTAACTCCTATTATAACTTCAAATCAGGTTCATTTTTTCCAATTGAAAGAAGTATTTGTAATCATTTTTTAATATACCATCACTTACATTTTTATCTTTTGAGGGGCTAGTTTCAGAAGCTGTTGCTTCCATTCTCAACCTCAAAGGTCCAACTTCATCTTTTCCAATCTATCTGTGTGGATTAGCTGTTAAGTAATGGCCTACTGATCCCAAAGTTGCAGGCTCAAATTTGAATAGGCTGATGGTTTTTAAGTGTGTTTAAATGTGACAGACTCATGTCAGTAAGTTTACTGGCATATAAATGAACTTCTACAGGATGAAATTCTGTCATCCAATGCTGACATGATATTTTTTAAATAATTTTCAACCTTTAACCAGAAAGATGGTAGAAGAAATTTTAAATAATTTTTGGAAACTGCTTGCATTTGTATTTCTTCTCTTTGGTAATATAGCTCAAGAGGAAAATCAATAGAAACGTCATAATAAAATATAAACAAAAGTTAAAATTAGAATATTTATTTCTCATCTTTCCTTGTACATATTAACATATTAATGCAATACCATTTACTCTAGCACATAATGACAGACGTCTTGTTCACATGCAATATACCTTTCCTACCTGCTTGCCCTAAATTTCGGTCTCAATACACCCAACCCTTGGTTTTCATGTATTGATGACCCTCTATTCTCTTTCATCCCTGGTTTCCATTTCTCTAACTTTAATTGTTAGTTAATCTTAATCATTCTTAGCCGTTTCTCTCTGACTTTCCCCAAATAATCACATATATTTCTTACATTATTTTCTCCTTTTGCAGACAGTATTTTCCTGATTAATAGTACCTCTCCCCTCCTTAAAATTGTTCCAATTTTGTTGCCAAATTTTTTCTCTCCATATCTTTGTTTGCTTGCAATATATTATACTGTGTCAGTCTGTATCATCTCTACATATTGGACATTTACCTTTTTCCTTATCATATCTAATACCTTTCAAATTTCTAACTCCTGTCCTCGCCCAAGCAAATCTTTCTTGCCCTAGCTTATTACTCACATCTATGTACCTTATGCTCCCCCACACTTTTTTATTCCATGTATATCGTCAAAGAGCCTTTCTCTCTTGTAATAGTAAAAATTAATTTCACTATCAATATCTTCTAATCTTGATTCTACTTTTTTCCAAAAGCCTTATTAAGATACTTCCCATTCTTCCAAATATGCCCCATACCTATCTTTCGAAAATTCCTTTACCGTTCAATTTGCTTTTCATTTGTATAAGAAACCATTCTTTTGTAATATTGTTTTCCTCCAAGTTAGCAACTGTATACAAATATTTCATTACCCTTGTGACAATTTTGACTTTAGTTGAATTCTTCCTAACTCAAGTTGTACTGCCCCATTAGGTGATGCTACCAGCAAGCCTAAAGTAGATTTGCTAAAGGATCTGTTAATAACGTCCACCTCTGTCCATGCTTCATCTACTTCCCATATCTCTGCCCCATGCAGCATTTGTTTTCTACCATCGCAGTATAGATCTTTTCCAGTCACTTGACACTGTCAGGCAATTTTCTTAAATATGCTCTTAAAACACTCATGGCCATTACCGTTTGCTAATGCCAGCTTTTTCTGTTCAGTCCGCCTACCATCACAACTCAGCCTTACCCCCAAGTAATCAAATCTCTTAATCACCTCTATCTCTCTTCCATTTACTTTCCATTTCTCATCTTTTGGCAGTCTATATCCTTTTTTAAAAACCATGATCTTTGCTTTCTTTTCATTTACTTTTAACCCCTATTTTATTCAGTAACTGCTTACTGCCTCAATCGCTCTTCTCAACCCTCCACATGATATGGAATCAACTACTAAGTCATTTGCAAATAATAACCCTGGGATTTCTTTATTATGAATAACTGGTAAGTATACCCTATTTTTCGAAATATCCTTTAGAGTGTCATCTATATATAAGTTGAATAACACAGGACTCAAGTTTACCTCCCTGCCTTGCCCTTGCCTTATTCTGTATGCAATCAGTTACTTTACTTTCCTGCAGTTTGATACAAAACTCATTTTTTTATTGCAGTATTTCAATAAATTTGCAACTTAACTCTTTACTAAAAATATAAACTAACAATGCTGATTAATTGTTCTTCCACATTATCCGTGTGTAGGCCAAAGTATGGAAAGATAGCTTCAGACTGAAAAATTTGATGCCATAGCCGGAATTTGAAGCTTGGATCTTCTGGTCTCTGTCTGGTTGCTCTTAACCATTGAGCTACCACGGCCAACATACCAGCATGACATTAAATTCTCCAAATGACTTGTGTTTCTCCCGGTAAACCACTAGGAGTTTCATAAACACATGAGACAACTACCTTAATGGCAACTTACTGTGCTGTTTAAGGCTGAGGCTTTATTTTGAGACCTTTTATACTTTCCCATCCAGTACTCTGAACTTATTGTTTTCTTTGATGGGGACGGTCTTAGAGCATTCAGGACTTAAAGTTCAATTTCTTTTACTTCTTAAGGCTGCCATGGTGAAAAACATTGTGCTCCAATGGTTGAAAGAACCAATGACTTCACAGTTAGAAGCAATGAACTTACCATCAACAGCACGTATAGTTCATTGTGGGCTGTGTGTATCGAAGTAGTCATATAAGATTGGATTGAGAAACCAAAACTCTGGATTGGTTAGAGAACTTACAATGGGTGATCAGCCCAAAGTCTGGTGTAACACTGAGAGAAGTGGATGACAGAATGAGGGCGAAATGTACGATAGGAAAGATGATAATGGAACAATTGGTGGAATGGTTGCAGGGGGAATCAGAGACCCCTGAGAAAACCCACCCCTGTGCCTTGTTGTCCACCACAAATCTCACATGCGGTCACCTGGGATCCAACCCAGGCCAACTTGTTTAGAGTCAAGATTGGCACAAGATGGCGGTGGTACAAGCCGATACTGAAAGTGATATCTCGGTTTTTACTGATTTTAATCAAATAACTGATCTTTTCAATGACAAATCACGTACAAATCCAACACTCAGCACCAGCCACAGCAATGGAAATGAAGGTTCTAATTTTGTGAACAATATAGGCGTGAAGAATAAGAATGATTGCTGTAGAAAATCACGTGAAAATGTGGCGTCACTTCACCATATAATCGAAATAATTAACAGAGATTTGAAGGAAGCACGATGTGAAATAGAACGCCTAATGGAAGAAAATAAACAACTGAAGCAAAATTACGTAGGTAGCAGTAAGAATAGAAGAGAGAATGAAGAAAACACGCCCGTGAATAATAACCTAAGTGCAAGGGATGTAAAGGTTAGTCGAAATATTAACAAAGTGGTGAAAAGGAATGAACTGTACACTGAGAACAGAAGCATGCAGAATACCAACGAAGGAATCGACTCAAACAACAGCTGTGATGTCCTGAAAGAAGCTGGAATAGAAGATGAGACCGGCGTTTTAGAAACAAAGAGATACTACGCAGCGAGGGAGTATGATGATCGAAGCACACCGGTATCTGGGACAAAGAATTTCAATGCAGCGAGGGAATTCGAAGATGGAAGTGCGTCGATATTTAGACCAGATGAAACAATGTACGATAAAAAAACGGCAATTGTGATCGGTGATTCGCTAGTGAGGTATACTGACAAATTTATAGACGAAGAAGCTACAGTGTATTGCTATCCTGGTGCAAAAATTCAACACCTGAAGCGGGAACTTTTAGAGAATAAAGACGACCCTGATGTTATAATAATTCATGCAGGAACAAATAATATCATTACAGCAAAGGATCCAAATGAGATTATGGAGGAAATGGAACAGCTTGTGGAAGTGATTAATGAACTATTCCCTCGAGTAAAAGTGTGTATCAGTGGAGTGTTGAGACGTCGGGACGAAGACCCCCGATATATTGATGCAATAAATTCTGTGTTAGAATGGGTGTGTGAACAAAAGAACTGTATATTTATTGACGGAAACTCATGGATCACAGATAGGGATCTTGGGAGAGATGGACTTCACTTAAATAGAAGGGGTTCACTAATTATTGGTAAATTGTTTAATAGATACATTGCATGCTGCAAACCAAAAAACTCATATTAAATGGTAGTTGTGATCTTATAAAGTTAAGAGCAATATCTAATATTAATAATAATTTTGGCAGAGTAAAATATAAAGCAATTAAGGATTCCAAACAAATAAGAAATTATAACAAATTAAATGATGACTGCAGAATGTATTGTCATGCAAAATATGAGTCAAGTATTAGCAAAATAACAGACATAAATGACTTGAGTATAGTGTATCATAATGTACAGTCCCTTGGCAATAAGCTTCTTGAAATTGAAATTTTCTTAAACTCAATGGAAAATATTCAGGTATGTTGTTTTACAGAACATTGGATTAAAAAAACCTGCATTAGCCTAGATTCGCATATCTTTTCAAACTTTATAGTTGCAGACTTGTTCTGTAGAGAAAACTACACACATGGGGGTACCATGATTGCAGTAAAAAAAGGAATCAAATATAAGAGGTATTTAAAAACCAATATGCTAAATGAAGAACTGATATTTGAACACTCTATAATTGATATACAGGAACTAAAATTATTTATTGTATGTATCTATCGCTCTCCAAATGGGTGTTATGCTACTTTCCTAGATAAACTTGAGAGTTTTGATTAATACACTCCAAAAACACTCTCGACAAATCTTTATATGTGGAGACTTTAATGTTGACTTCTTAAAAGACAACCCATCAGTACACAAATTAAAAAACTTACTAGCATTGTTCAATCTCTCAAATGTAATTAGTAACCCCACAAGATTAACTTTACAGTCAAATACGGCAATTGATGTTATAATTCTAGACAAATCTATCATTACTGTCAAGCTGGAGAATATTAACACTGGTTACTCAGATCATAATGCTATTGTATCCAATTTAACAAACTTTAGGACTAATAATGCTAAAATAACTCCCCAAACATGTTATAAAAGGGTATTTTCTACTGCAAATATTCAATATTTCAATACGCTCTT
Organism: Mantis religiosa; assembly: GCA_030765055.1. Classification (NCBI taxonomy): domain Eukaryota; kingdom Metazoa; phylum Arthropoda; class Insecta; order Mantodea; family Mantidae; genus Mantis; species Mantis religiosa. The sequence continues at coordinate 131,531,906 of CM060948.1, read as the reverse complement.
AAACCTTGAAGACTGGACTGATGTCTACAATGAAAAAAGCATAGATGAAAAATTGCAAAAGTTTTTACTGACATTTTTGCATAATTTTAATACAGCTTTTCCTTATACAGTTGTTAAACAGAAGCAAACTAGTAAAAGGAAGAAATGGATAACAAAGGGAATTATTATCTCTAGCAAAAGAAAACGCTATCTAAATCAGTTGAGTAAAGTAAACAAAACTGAAGCATTTATAGAATATCATAAGAAGTATAAGCAAATATATAATAAGGTAATAAAAGCTGCAAAAAAGCAATATATAGATACTTGCATTTCAAATTCGTCGGATAAAAATAAGACTATCTGGAATATAGTAAAAAATGAAAGCACTAACAACATGGTCAGAACTAGAGACAAAATTACTTTAATAGTTGATAATACAAAATTAGATAATCCTGCTGAGGTATCAAATATTCTTAATAAACACTTTATTAGTGTTGCTGATAGAGTACCTTTGACTCATCCCAATATAACAAATACTCCTATCAAATTAATCAGAAACGATAAAAGTGTATTTCTCAAACCAGTAACTTCTGAGGAGATTCTTAAAATAATACATTCAAAAAAGAACACATTCTCTGCTGGATTTGATGATGTACCAGAGTGTATAATCAAATCTTGCAAAGAATATATAGTAGCACCATTAATGGATATATGTAATTGTTCTATATCAACAGGCAAATTTCCTAATGTCTTAAAATTAATAAAAGTTGTACCAGTATTTAAGAAGGGAGATACAAAAAATGTTGATAATTATAGACCTATCTCAGTTCAATCGGGGTTTTCAAAAATCTTGGAAACTGTTATGTTCAACAGGATATCTCCTTTTCTTGAAAAATATGTATTCAGTGATAAACAAAATGGATTTAGGAAAAATAAATCAATTTCTAATGCACTATACTCCTTTATGAAACAAACATTAGAAGGGTTTGATGCAAATAATTATACTATTGGGATTTTTATGGATTTGTCTAAGGCATTTGATTTGGTTGACCATAATATTCTATTATCCAAACTTGAAGCCTATGGTATAAGAGGGGTATCTCATGATTGGTTTGAATCCTACCTTGAGGGTAGAAGACAGTATACTGTAGTTAATAATGAATTAAATGGTCATAATATTAATTCCAATATTGAAATTGTGAGATGTGGGGTTCCACAGGGTTCTATCCTGGGACCACTGCTTTTTCTAGTATATATTAATGACCTTCCACTTAATATTCCCCATGCAGAAACTATTCTATATGCTGACGACACTAATATAATTATCAAAGGCTGCAATAATTCTGAATTGCAACATTATGCTAATACTGTGATGACAAATATGATGCATTGGCTAACTAATAATAAATTACTACTTAATATTAAAAAGACACAAAGTATGCATATTTCACTATCAAATAGAAATGAAGCTAATATAGCTCCTGTAATCGCTTTTGGCAATGAGGTAATACAATATACCAATGAAACAAAATTTTTGGGGGTAATTATTGACAAATTTTTAACCTGGAAGCCGCATATTCAGTATATTACTGCAAAAATTAATAAAGCCCACTACATAATATCAGTGCTAAGGAAAATTTGTAATACACAAACATTAATGCTGATTTACTATTCATATGTGCAGTCTTATCTTGCATATGGTATCTTTATCTGGGGATCAGCTACCGAAATAAAAGATTTATTTGTAACACAAAAGAAAATAATAAGAAGAATGTTTAATCTAAGCAAAAGGACTCATTGTATGAAATATTTTAAGGAAAATAATATACTAACTCTGCCATGTCTGTATATCTTAGAAACCGTATGCTTTATAAACAACAACATACAATATTTTCAAACAAATAACACTATTCATGAACATTATACTAGGAATGGTGCTAAATTACATATACTGGGATCAAGATCAAATAAAAAACTTAACTCAGTACTTCATAAAGGGGTTCACATGTATAACTTAATCTTAAAGAAAATCGAAAACAATGATAAGAAGAGATTCAGAAGAGATGTGAAATCATTTTTAATAAATCAGTGCTTCTATAGTACTCAAGAGTTCTTTGAATATTTTAGGTACCAGATTAAGTAGAGTAAATGATTACATAAGAATAATTTTATGATACTAATGGTTGACAATTCATGTAAGTTTTCTGTATTTGTTGACATTGATACAATTTAATCTGATTATTGCATGTAGAATTAATTCTGTATTTTCTGAATTTCTAGTTTGTATTGTTTGTACTGTATCTTGAAAAAGCAAATATTTCTGTACAGAAATTAAATGCTAAATAAATAAAAAAAAAATAAAGAAAAAAAAAATCAATCTAACTGTTTGGCCGCAACGCAGCCAGGCTGAAAGTTCTTATTTACTTTAAATATTTATCTAGCAGCTTGGATTTTTGTTAAAATTAGGTATTATGTGGCAAACTTACGAGAGGAGAGATGAATTATTACACAATGCTTATTCTCAACTGTCGCTGATGTTTCACATTGCAGTAATAATTTGACTGCACCATGGCTGAATGGTTAGTACACTCAACTTTCTACAAGGTGGCCTGAGTTCGATCCCAGGCAACCACAAAATTAGATTTGTTGTGGACAGCATGGCACTGGGGCAGGTTTTCTCCAGGGTCTCCAGTTTTCCCTGCCATCTCATTCCACCGGTGCTCCATCTTCATCTCATATAACATCAGTGTCACTGCCTGCAGTGCTGCATGTAGTAAAAGCTGGCATCAGACACTATACATTTAATTTCATTTGCAGTAATAAGCATGTCACTTCAAGCAATAAAGGCAAAGAAACTGTTCCACTGCATATAGAGTTCATAGAGGCAAAGGCAAACTGTAAGTTAACTTTTAAAGTAGCACAGTATTGTTTAAAATAAATTTTCCCTTCTAGAAAATAAAATCATGTGAGCTGTAAGATCAGTCATTCTCGTCAGTTATACATGTGGCTATTTAGAAATGAGTAAATTTGTTGTAATAAAGAAAAGTGAATGGAGCCCTAGCCATAGTGAGATTATAAACAGCAACATGAAAGAAACAAAGTGTGATTCTAAAATAATCATTCCAAGTAAAGTATTAGAAATGTGGAGTGTTCTGGGTTGACCACTATCTGTGTGTAATTTGTGAGAGAGCACATAAAAGAATTATTTGGGTCATCACTCAACAGGTAAGATGTAACATTAACACAATTATTTAGCATTCAAATATTTTGATATAGGCAACAATAACATTAAAATAATGTTTCAAAATAAGCAACAAAAAGTAGTAACATTTGAATAGCAGATTATTGTTTATTTTAATTTAATATACATAGTTCATATCTGAAAGCCTCATTAATATTATAGTTGATTAGATAATATTATATAACCTCTATTATATACAGAAAAAGAACAACAGCTTTGGCATTGAATAACAATCATAATAATGTGTCCAGAGCTACAGCAATATTGTAGGTATGTATGTTTTATTCAACTTAAGAATTTTTATAAAGAATTGAAATTATATAACCAAATTACTATTTAAAAACTTCATGTTAAAATTAAGTTTGAAACATATTCCTCATGTGTTACATAAATGGTAACAATAAAACATTTGATACTGGAAGCTAAAATTAAAGACATTTTAAGTTTCATTCATTATCTATTTTCAAATATTCCCTAACCTTAGCAACAAGATCAGCTTTCCTGTCCTTCACTGTGCAGGGGACATTCTTCTGCCGGAGCCAGTTAATCAGGGTTGCTTTATTTACCCATGCCAAATCATTAACACGAGTTAAAGCCTCCACATCAACTCCAGCTTGTACCTGTGGTCTCGAACGCGGCTTCCTTGGTTTAGAACTGTCATCTAGTAGGAAGCACATTCGGAATAGAGGCACCTCGCGGAAGAAATGCTGATTTGGTACTCCACATGGTACCAGTTTGACTGAAGAAACTTCAGAAGAAGTGCTAGAAGCTTGTGGAGGGACCGAGGGCTCATACAGGCCAAACTGGATAGGCCTGTTAACATATTCATTGGGGTGGCTCATTCCACTGCTTCTCTCCTGTATATCTCTATATACTTGTGCAAATGATGGCACAAGTATCATATTTGACCTTGGTATATTTCCTTCAAAATTACTGTTACTTGTTAAGGTAACCGGCACGTAGACAGATTGATTGTTTAATGATGTGCTTTCCCTCGGAGTGTAAAGAGGTGTTGGTGTTGGATAACTTCTTACAGTCCCTGAAGACGTTGTTTCTGATACTTCAGCTTTTTCAGGAACAGCTTGTGTAAGTTCAAGTGGCTGAGATGTAACATCTTTCTGATCATTGGACAGAATCTCAGCATCAAATGGAACAATGTCAGGATTTTCCAGGAGTTCATTTGAAAAATGAAGCTTAGGCACAGCTACTCCAACCCTTGGTTCAATACCAAATTGACTTCCACATATGCTTGGCATTTTTACCATTAAGACAGACAAAAAAGACCGAAGTATTGCAATGTGTTCAGTGTTGCGGAAAAATAACAAACCATTTGGTTTTAAGCAAACACTTGGATATGTGATTTCATTCGATTCAGGCGACTGAAATTTGACACCACAAAATAAAAGATCAGTTGCATCTTCTGGAAGTCTGTATCCATACATCTTTTTCCAATGCCTTCTCATATGCTGATATGAGTTGTACAGCCAGTGGTTGGACATATTATTTGATACACGTACAATGCCACCTTTTCTCAAACTAGGTAGTACCTGTGCAAAATTTATGCCCCAAGGCAAATCAACAGATTTGTCATTTCCTTTAAATTCAAAAGAAGTCGAAACCTCAAGTTGCTCCAAATGAAATGCAGGTAATTTTACCCGAGCAGACCAGACCAAGAGAAACATTTCTCCCTCTCTAATTACAATTTCTATCTTAACTGCATTCATTGTGCCCGAGTTTGTTAGAAAATCATGTCCTTCAATTAGATATTCTCCAACTTGATTCCACAATGGACTTAGTCGTGCAATCACTGTATAGCGTAAGCATGCTTCATAAACAGAAGCTGACACTGTATCAAAGTACTTGAAGCTAAGTTGTAACTTTTCAATAAACTTTAAGATATGCCCATTATGATAAAATTCCTTTTTCATAATCATGTGTACTGCACACTCTTCCATATTTGATGGAGCTGCAATTACTCTACGTTCCATAAAAATAATCTGTCTGCATTTTAGAATCTTGAGATATTCTGATTTTTCTGTTGCTTCGGAATAACCTGTTATATGACATAATTCTGCTGGCTTAGGCACACTGGAAAACCAGAACTTAATTATATTATTATCATTTAAAAGTTCCATTGTTCATAAATCCAGCTACTTAGACTAGATTTCACTATACAAACCCAAGCAATAATTGTATTAATTGTATTACATTAATTGTATATGTTCAAATATGATCCAACACTTTAAAACTCTTCACGAAATATTGTCCTTAAGTTTCTGGACAACTGATGTTTGGTTGCTAATCTTCTATTGAATTGTTATAAAATATCTAAAATGAACTTCTCTAACGTGATATGCTTTTGTTTTCCGTGTACGCACGTAAATTAATAGCTCGTTAACAAAAGACACTCAGAAATCTAGTTTTATAGCAAACAACGCCTATACATACAGAGAGTCCCATAAATAATCGGACAAAGCTGAGTACTAAGTTTTGAAAGTGAAAATCAACATTTGATGTGCTGCTTTATTGAAATTAATAATAATCGACAGCTACGCGGTTCCTTCTTGTAAGAAAATAAATATTATTTCACATAAAAATTATATAATACATGTTTTTTAAGAACTAAAAAGAAATAAGACATTTTCTTGGCCCTCAAAAGTAATCGGACATAACAACTTGAGGGTGATACAAAATATGGCTTAGTGCTTTATGATTCTCCCTCTTCTTTTCACTACTTCTCGCAACCAATTTGGCATACTGTGAACCAGGTTTATCAGGTAGGCTGTAGAAAGTTTGCTCCATTCTTCTTGCAACCTCTCCTTCAAGTGCTGCTTGGAGTTGATGGGGCTTCCGCACGGCCTTCTTCAGTTTATCGCATACTGCTTCTATTGGATTAAGATCCGGGGACTGAGGGGGTTTATGCAGTACATGAGGATAGTCTTGACTATTTACAATTGTTAAGGACTTATGCTCGATTTCACCAACAGATGTTAAGACTTAACACGAGTTTAGCAATAGTTAAAACAAAAATTGCATTTTACCAACAAATGTTAGCGTAACACACGTGTTAAATCTCTTGTTAAACTGACACGCCAAATTTCTGATGTTAAGCCCTTAACAATTGTAAATAGTCAAGATGGCGAGCATAAACTCAGCTGTTGATGTCGATTTGCTATATTTAAGACCGTCTAAATGACATTCGCAATAGAGTACGGCCTATGACATCGAAAGGAATATGGCGATCTCGCCTTTGCTTCAAGTATTAATAACCTTGCAATTTTATAATTCACTGAATAATGTGGATAATCCATTATCCAATTCCCGTCTTGAAACGTTCAAGTAACTTGCCCTTCTTCGCTCCTCGTTTTAAATTTACGTAATACTGAGTTAGAACATGCATCGAAAGGAATATGTCGATCTCGCCTTTGCATCAAGTATTAATAACTTTACGATTTTATAATTCACTGTGGATAGCACACTGTCCATCTTCCGTCTTGAAACGTGCAAGTCACTCGTCACTTGTACTTCTTCGCACCTCGTTTTAAATTTACGTAATACGTTTCGTTTGTAGTAATGACACATGCATTTTAATTAAGTTTGTTTACAATTTTTTCCCCCTGTCACATCTCTCTCTTTTTACATTCACCACATCCGTCCTATTTTCCACGATATCGTTATACTTCGTCACCAATTCAATTAACAATCCTTTCTCCATTGATGAGAAATTTGCTTCATGGCTTTTGTCTAAGATTTTGTTTATCCACCATTTTCTTTAGCTGCGTGCAGACTGCGGTGCATACGAAAATGAAAACAAAAGCGCATCGCAGTACGTTCAGAAAATAATACGACTCATCCGCAGCTTTCTATAACTATAATATTTACAAGTTTCTTGGCGTTAGCACGTGTTTCCTAACATTTTCAGAAAACAGGTTGGTGAAATGCAAGAAATTGTTAGCGCTATTACAATTGTTATGTTACATTTGTTAACGTCGATTTTAACATCTGTTGGTGAAATCGGGCATTAACATCAGAAATTTGGCGTGTTAGTTTAACAAGAGATTTAACACGAGTGTTACGCTAACACTTGTTGGTGAAATGCAATTTTTGTTTTAACTATTGCTAAACTCGTGTTAAGTCTTAACATCTGTTGGTGAAATCGGGCATAAAGATAAGAAAAATAGCATTTGTGAATAAAGGACTGTTACCACAGGCCATGAAAAATAGATGAAAATATTCAGATCTCTATAATTTCAGTCCTTTTTTGTATTTGTTTTTGTTGACCAATTAAGTGGTAGTTGTTTTTGTATAAGTTACAGATTTTTAAATACATAATGATTTGAGATTTATTTAAGCAGTTACAGAAGCAGTAAATTGCCTAATTAAAGTTATTTCTTCTTATGCTGTAATTAACACACACTTCTTAATGTAGGTACTTATATAATGTTTACAGTTTCTGGATGACTAGTAGCTAATATTATTTAACTAATCTTTAGCCTAATAGCAGTCATTCTTCTCAAACTACTTAATGGTATGGTATAGTGCAATACTGTGATTACATTGACTTAATTGTTTCTGTACTTTTATTTGTGTATTTCATCACGTGTTTGAGGTTCTTCCTAAAGGTTTTTCCCTAACCTTAGGTAAATGCCAGGTAATGCCTGAGGCAACTAACCTCATTAATATTGAAACACGTATTAAGCTTAGTACATAGCTAAACTGTTATAATGTTATGCTCAACTTTCTTTGTAATACAGTGAATTACTCGTGTTATTCATCACTTTAAACATTTCAGCAATCCTTACAGTATTATTACAGAAAGTTACGTTAAAACTTATTCTTAAATATTCAAGTTTGTCATTTCTGTTATTTATATCATTTTGTGCAACAGCTGCAGTTTTATGTTGGTGTCATTGTTTTAAATGAAATATGTTACTCGTGTTAATCATATAAATGATTTACAAATGTATATAGTATTACACAGAATGTTTTGCTAAATTTTCTTTGTAATTAAATTAATTAGCCATGTTGTATCACTTTTAAGTGTTTTGAGCTATAGCTACACTGTTGCAACTAGTGTTGTGGTATAGATTCTTTGTAATTGATTTAGAGAACTACTCATGTTATTTAAGTAAATGTCAAATTAATTTGTTATACTAATGGGCCAGAATAATAAAAGGAAGCAGTAACTGTCAAAACAATGTTATTATTAAAACTTTCCTGTCAAATACTACATCCTATTGTTAATTCCTTGAAAGTTCATACAAAATTTTGAAGTAATTGAAGCAGAAAATAATATACAGGTGCCATTCAAAAAATTCACTGCAAGCCTCAGCTGATTATATGTTCTAATACTGGATTGTTACAGATGATGCACAAGGATAATTACGTGAGCTTTTAGAATATACGACAACTTTGAAACTGCTGTCACAACTCCCAAAGCTCACGTAATTATTATATTTGTGCGATGTGGTAATGGAACATATCACCAGCTGACAGCTAAGCAGGTATGAAAAATACAGCTATAGCATTCCGGCAACGTAAAAGTTTGGGCGCGCGATTTTTCATAATTTAGTTCGCCACCCGAAAATTGGGGCGCTGCGATCACCTCGTGCTGCCAACGATTAACATGGGAGATTCACTTCTAATAATTATATGTTCTGTGGTTGCGGGAAAGTGAAGAAATGGGAGTGGCTTCCTATACATTGCTTAAATGGAAGTTTATCAACAGGCTTCGCTTAGTTTATATCTGTGTGTCTGCTTGTTCTGTGGTGTAGTTTCGTGCTCGCAGAACATTGAGAAAGCTTTGTTTAAGGTTAAGCTGAGTATTCTAACATTTTATTTATAGTGGTTACTGTGAGGTGTTGTTCTTGTACGTTTTTAAAATTCTGATAAAATGAATACCGTGCAATCTTTACTAGAAAAGCCCTTTTCTCAACAAAGTGCTGAAGAAAAGTCTGAAGTAAAACGAATGGGCCTACGCCAAATATTACTGTAACTCAAACGATTAAGACGAAAGCTAGAACATTCAATAGGAAGTTCAATCCTGACATGTACAAGAAGCACGACTGGTTATGTGGATGTGAAGTTAGTAACTCTTTATACTATGAGAGGGTAGAGCCAGAGTGAAAAATTCAATGCCATAGCCGGGACTTGGACCACGGATCTTCTGGTTTCCGTCCAGCCGCTCTAACCATTTGAGCTACTATGGCCAACGAGCCAACATGGCACTAAATTCTCCAACTGACTCGTGTTTCTCCCGGTAAACCACTAGGAGTTCTCATAAACACATGAGACAACTACCTTAATGGCGACTTACTATGCTGTAAGGCGCGTTGACCATAGTAGCTCAAATGGTTAGAGCGGCTGGACGGAAACCAGAAGATCCGTGGTTCAAGTCCCGGCTATGATATTGAATTTTTCACTCTGGCTCTACCCTTTCATAGTGCGTCCTACACACGGCTAGTGTGAAACAACAATTAATTTCCATTAATTGTACCTAATAGTGGTCCGAACTATAAAACGCCCGGGCCTCAAAATACTTACAGCATAGTAAGTCGCCATTAAGGTAGTTGCTCTAAACCACTGAGCTACTATGGCCAACATGTCGACATGACGTTAAATTCTCCAACTTACTCGTATATCATATGAGTATGTATGCCAAAGTGGTTTAACTATGAAGCCTGGGACTTAGATACCTACTTACAGCATAGTAAGTCGCCAAAAAAGTGCGTGTCCCATAGCATATGAGAACCCCTAGTGGTCTACCGGGAAACATACGAGTCAGTTGGAGAATTTAATGCCATGTCGGCATGTTGGCCATAGCATCTCAATTGGTTAGAGCAAACGCACGGAGAGCGAGAGATCCGTGTTTCAAATCCCGGCTATGGCGTTGCATTTTTCAGTCTGACTCTACTCATCCAGAATTATAGTATGGTTTATATCTGACTTTTGCCATGAATGGTTTTTTAAAGGGCGCTGGTAACCGCTGGAGTTGGGTGCCCTTACATACACATCTATCTATCTACTCTATACCTATACCGGCGCCGTCCTTAGTTTATGTGGCGATATAAATAAAGCGGGAAAACATATTACTCCGCCGGCGACTGTGATTGGAGGGAATACTAGCGCTATTTTATCCAACACGTGGTAAACATGTGTACTGTCAACGAACTTCTATGCAAAGTTTTGCTTTGGCATTTTTGATGTTTGAGTAGCTTGTACGGTATCACTTTTACCTAAAAATTAAATGCAAAGATGTGTGTCTGAGTAATATATTTTTTTCCTTTTGTGCGTTAAAGGGTGACTGAATGCTTACAACGATTACTTAAATATTTGAATTCTTCACACAACGCTCATTTATTAATTAAAAATTAAGGCACGGGTCTTTCTGCGGAATAACAGTACTGAATAACTGCGTGTAGCCAGTTTAGCAATGACTTGAAAGTTCCACTGGCATGCAACTGAAAAAAAAAAAGAATACTTACCTAATGGGAATTTGACAACGGACGAATTCCTTAAACGACTTTCACTTCTTAATTTTCCTTTTATAATTCCTGCGCCACAGCAATATATCTTCATTCTCATTTTCTGTTTCTGTTCACAAATTCAGAACCAATGGTGTGGAAGCTCGTTTTTCTAAAACTCGGAAAATCGGTATTATTGTTTACTGCTTGAAGTACTTTTGTAATTGTTGGTGGCTCGTTTCTTTCAAAGAAGCTATGCATCTTGCGACGAACAGCACTTTTAACAAATTCATCCCATTCACCTTCCACAACTGGCTTCTTCCTTGCTCAATGTTTCCTTGAGTGGAGAGCCGGACGAGATTCCAACTTCGCTTTGAGCGGCATTATACTTGGCGTGGAAACACCGGTTTATTCTGCTGACAAATTAACGTCCTCCATTGCTAAATTCAGGTATTTCTCACACACCTTGCAAAACACGCTTAATATAATTTGATTTTCATCACTTTTTAACGATTTCCCTCTCTGATGTTTACATATTGTACGGAAGCAGCAATGTTTTAAACTGATTCCCCCAATTCCTTCTGCTTTTAAACTGCGCAAGCGCAGCGTCTACTCTAATTAATACATATAAATTACGCTTATAAATACTAATTAATTACTCTTTGACTGTTGCATTAGTAATAATGTGAAGTTGTTTATATATTGTTACCGATCGCATTGTTGTGTTGCAGTCGCCGCAAAGCCAGGGCTGTGCGCGTGGGCAGGAAGAAAGAGACAGAGAGAAGGCTGGAATTTTTCGCTTTTCTGATGCCGTTGCGACTGTTATCGAATGATCTACTGCATTCTAGAACAATGACTGGGAGATATAAATAACGGCAAAGTGTGAGAAGCAGTCAGTTGTGTTGTAATTGTGTGAGTTGTATGCTGGTGGATGTTTGAACTGTACCGCAGTGATTCTTTTGTTTGTTTACGTGTGCCGGAACAACGAGACGACCTTGAAGACTGCTGGTTATCAATGTCATGTCTTTGTTATGCTGCAAGGGATGTAGAAAGCTTCTGTTTACTGCAATAAAGAGCGCTTTTAAATTTCTGCTAACAAGACTTTTGAATCCTCGAAGTAACAATATTTTGCATTAGATGTAATGTCTTTAAAATGGTATGTGAACCAGAAAGTTACAAGGCTAACCAGCCAATGATGTCACACACGTACAGGTGCTTTTGTTTACATGTCACACAAACTAAGGATGGCGCTGGTATGCCCTCCTATATAATCGCGCGGAGTCAATCGAAACATTACGTGGAAGTGATGCAATACGAGATTACCTATAACAGCGCTAATTCTCATGTTTCAAGATAAACCAGAGGAATTGTAATTAAGTTACCTGGTAAATTTAATGCAGGATAATAAATCAGCTGTTTGAGGTTAAGTTGTAGTTTCTTAGTATTAAAAACTTTAACCTTTGAAGTAATTTATCTACATACTTCTGAAGTTTCAATAAAATAACTGTTTTCGTAAGAAGTAATAATCATGAGAAGGTGTGAATGGTTGTAGTTATTAATCGACAGAGTGTTGAGGCGTATTGATCTTCACGTAAGCAGCGCTGCCATCGTTCCTTATCGGGTCTTATCTGGTCGATTAGAACAGTGAAATATTAGTAAGTTGATGTTCAGTAAGTTACGAAGCACAAATAGAGCGATTGGAAGCTGCGTGTGTCTATATGATATGTTTCCTCGCGCCTGCCGATGTATGACACATTGCTGTCCAGAAGACATGATTATATCTGAACAGAGTATACATACACTGGACTCGCCGTGTATTTGCGATAAGCTGAGGTAAAGACCTCTGTGTTGCGAATTTTTCCCTATACGTCTTCTCGCTTTACCATGTAGTAAATGGGCGGCCAGGTACAGTTCCCCACAGGAAAGAAAGTCTCCGCGGGATGAGACGCAGGGTGGTTGGAAAAGGTTCCTACACCCTCACCAGACAGGTTTATGACACACCATGTCAGTTCAGTTACAGACCATTCAAAAACATTCTGACGGCTTCTACTTATGTGAATGAATCTTCTCGGTTTTAGTGTACAGAGTGAATAGGGCGCATGACTTTTTAACGTTCTGCTCCTTGTGTAGAATGCGTTCTCTGTCACACAAATTCGCTATCCTTGTCCCACTGTGGAAGGGTGGCACATTCCTTTTAGGAAGCTTCTTTGTGTTGCTGGACAGTATGTGAGACCCGAGCACTATCGTTAGACTCTACGCACTCCCGATAACTGATCAAAGCAAAACACTTCTCTAACACACCAAAGACACGAATTTTGAAATGTGCACTCTTGTATCAATGCACATCATCTACTTCTTAACTACCAAATTAATGTTCATAAATCATTGCGAAATATGAATTTATTATTCGTTTCTGAAGCACAATATTTACTCCTTGACTTGGTGAATTCTAAGAATGTTTTCTTTTCTCTAATTTTTTAAACTTGGTATGCCTGCATTTTGCAGGCACTCTGACTTCTGAACATAACGACCGAGCGGGATGGCTCAGGCGGTTTTGTCTGTTGCCCGCATTCGGGAGGCCCGGGTTCGATTCCCGTGGCCGACCTACCTGACCCATGGGTAATTTTCGGTTTTTTTCCGGGTCGCTAGGCGAATGCTGGGTAGGTTAATTACATCCCCCGAATTTCCCGTCCCTCCATTTGATCTCCATTATCATTTCATATCATCCTTCATCTTGTGGTCTATTTCAGGGTGGAAGCGTCTACGGGTGTCTCGGCGGTGCATGACAGCATAATGTGCTCTGAGGAAAACTACTTCCTCCTCCGGTAGTTCGGTTGCCGGTCTCCGCTCCTCTGTTGGGACCATTTCGGGACCGTCAGCCAGGGACCTTTGGGGCTCGGATCGTCTGTCTTGGTACCATTAGGGTTCGGCTGCTGGGCTCGTTGCCGTCCCGCTGTAGGGGAGCCAGTTCGTGGTCCTGGCCTGTCGGGGGAGGTCTCTATCCAAGTAAACTGTAGGGACCCTGCCCTCTGTACTGTCGTGGCTCCTTGTGTTGGCCGCCCTCTGTCTCCTTCACCTCATCCTTCTTCCCGGGAGTGCCCCCACTTGTGGCATAGAAACAATGGGCCCAGCATGGTGGCCTACGTACCAAATCCCCTCCGTAATGAAATCCCAATCAAAATCTGAACATAACGGAGTTCCAGGTACCAAATAATTGGGCTTATGGCTTTCTTGTTAGCCCATACTACATTGATCTTACTACACGAAAAATTATTGGAATTATTTTCTCTATTATTAATCTTACCGGTTAATAAACCATTTATCAACTGCTAGTTATGTGCCAGAGGAAGTAAAAGCTGCATCTGATTTACTCTATCAATTGCAATTCATTTAGGTCATTTATACTCTCACTGCGTCGTAGTTGTGCACAAATTTGTATCTGATGACTTTCTGTATGTCACAAGAGACTGCACTGTCTTAAACCTTGACTACAAAATAGTTGCTCCGGGGGTAGTAAATTTTATTTCGTATGTTGCAGCTACTAACTGCCGAGGGATTTTACTTCGCAAATACACGTGGCAGGAAACACGTGGGGGACGCCTTTAGAGGTTAGAAATGATGGGAATATCCCAACAACAGAGACAGAGAAAAGAGAGTGCACGTGGCGGACATATTACTTGCAAGCCGATAAAACAAACGTTGAAACTCATCCAATCATGACGGTTTATCCCCAAAATCTTTCTTTATTTTGTTTTATAGTCCCAGAAGAAAAGCGATTCCAAAGTGTAAAAACGATTTTGCGTTGTTTCTGGCCAATGATGCGTAACCAGAATTCCATAGGCGACGAAGATATGCGGCACGTTGCCTACCTCAAATCCCCGAGTTACGGCGATCATTTGTAACAGGATTCCATTTGGTGCTGATGAAATGATGCGGATGTTATTATGCACAAATTTGTGACATTACTTGTAACTCCGGTCTGCATGAAATCTTATCTCGGTCGTAGTATCGGATACTCTGATTTTGGTACTTAATATTAGGGAAATAAAGAAGTTGAAAGAATTCTCTTTAAGTTAAATCCGAATTTAATTTGATTTGTATTTGAAATCAACACTGTTACACACGCACGCACGCACGCCCGCACGCACGCCCGCACGCCCGCACGCACGCACGCACGCACGCACGCACACACACACAGATATATAATTATATATTACAAATATTTTCCCTTTCATAAATAATTAATACAACTTAACTTCTATGATTATATACCAGACTTTTGCAGATATGCAGAAATTCTGCACACGCATCCGTTCACTTTGAAATCACGATGCAAAAGACGCTGTCTTGTCCTCATCACTTAAATTTTCTTTTATAATTTTATCTTTCTATTTAATTTATCATATTTACTATTTATCTAGATAGATTTCCCGCCTCGGTAGTGTGGTGGTAGCGTGTCTGCCTCACGTTCAAGAGGTCCCGAGTACGAATCTCGGTCAGGATGAGTTACCTGGATAAGGTTTTTCCGGGGTTTTCCCTTATCCTAAAAGACGAATGTCGGGTAACTCTAAGCTCTATGGACCCTGGACTCATTAGAGCATCATATCACCCATTTCATTCGTCTTTCGATATGAGTTAAAGTTGGAGGACGTAAATTCAATAATCTTTTAAGTGACGTTTTAAAATGCTACTTGCCTAATTTTAACTTTATACGAGGGGCACTATTTACATACATTTTTTTTCTTGCCTTGACCATCCTGAATGTGTAGGTGACCCCTGACGTTTCCAATGAAAAGTTTGACATATTGATACTGTTCTGTAATTTTGAATATCATGTGTCGGTCCTTTTTTGTACAGTGGCTTAACTTTAGCTACCTTAAGCTTTTTCTGGAAATACCCCTGTCTCAAAAGATGCATTATACACATGCAATAAAGGTTCTGATATTTTTTCTATGCACTCTTTCACTATGTAATCAGGTATATCATCTGCCCCTGATGGAAACTTACCTTTTAGTCCCTTTGTTACTCTTTTTATCTCTTGTATACCTACTTATTGGCCTAATAAAAAATGAATTTATGCATATCTGTATTTTGTTACTGTAGCTGTGTTAACCATTTAGTAACCCATATTTGTTATTCAATATTCTGTTTGCTATTTCCATGAAATGTCTAATAATAGTTCTGCCACCTGTACTGGGTCTTTTATTTTATTACCATTTTCTATTAGTTCAAGTTGGGTTTCCTTTTGGTTTGTTTTACCAGTTTCCTTCTTTATCACTTGCCACCTTGCCTTATTTTTATTTACTGACCCTAATATATATCTATCATTTTCTAGTCTTTTTGCTGCTCTAACGACTTTCCTATAGATCTTCCTATAAGTATTTATATACTCTCTTGTTTCATTTGACGCACCTCCCCATTTTTCTACTTCACTTAAAAACCCTAATCTCTTTGATGATATCCTAACCCCTTTAGTTACTCAGTTATTTTTCCCTCTGTATCCTACAATACTCTTTTTTATTGGAAACGCAATTTCAAAGTTGTGTAGAAAAGTATGAATTGGCTTAGTAAATTTTGAATCCACTGTATTTTCTGTGTATACCTCGTTCCAGTGTTCCCTTCTTAGTAGACGTTTGAAACTGTCTAAATTGGTTTCATTGTAGCACTGGTTAGTGGTCTTTATATTGTCTTGTTTAGGTTTATTTAATGTGGTTGTTAGTATTTGTACCTTGTGGTCAGATAACCCTGTTTCAATTACTTGAGATTGTTTTAAATATTCCATATTTGTTATCACATCAAGAAGTGACTTAGAATATTTTGATATTCTGGTGGGGGTTTGAACTGTATTTTTCATATTATATATTCTACATAAATTTTGTACTTCCATTCCCTTTAGGTTATTTTGTAATAAATTAATATTCCAGTCCCCACAGACAACTACATTTTTGTATTTTGAGGTTAACTCTCTGAGAAGCTGTTCTAGATTGTTAATATATTGAAATCACTGTCTGGAGTTCTGTATATACATGTTATTACCACTTCGCCCACATGTACCTCTATCACTGATAGTTCGAAATGCTTTTCTACCCTTAAGTTTTGTACATGCTTTACATCTTTTCCCTCCAGACCCTCTTTTACAAATATTCCCGACCCTCCATGCATGCTTGTACTTCTGCAGAATACTGATGCCAGTTTAAAATTTTCTATTTTTACACATTCTGCGCTGTGTTTGTTTAGCCAGTGTTCTGTTATGCAGAGAATATCTACCTCCTTTAAATCTGAATCTAGCAACACATCTAATTCAGCTACTTTATTAAATAAACTTTGAATGTTTAAATGACATAACTAATTGACTATTTTCTTTGGTTATTCCTATTTTACCTATTTTGGTTGGCTCATATAAATTTGTTTTGTCTGTCTTCCTACTATGCTTGGCCTCTGAACAGATATCCTTTGAGTTTACATCCACCACTTGAGATCCTAGTTTCCCTTAAATATTAATGCTATTACATTATTTAACAAACTGTCAAATTTGTTAGATCCCCTCCTATTTAAATGGACCCCATCCCTGGCAAAATCACTATTCCAAAGCCAGAAATTGCCGTCTACCATTAAACACCTCTGTTTAGCACATACCAAATCTAGTTCACTGTTTATTCTCATAATTCTCCTGTTCGTAACATCACGTCTGCGAAGAACCCCACTTACCACGATTTTTGCTTCTGGCACTTGTGACCTGATGCTTTTTATCACGTCCATTGTTTCCCACATTATCATCTCAGCCCTTACACCAGGACTAATGTTGTTTGTTCCTGCGTGAAGGACCACGATCTCCGGCTTTTCTTCTCTTAATGGCATCTTTTCCACTTGTTCTCGCATTTCCCGCAGCCGAATGCCTGGGAAACAGCGCACATCCTATCCCTTTTCCTTACATGCTTCACCTGCAGATTTTAATATGGAGTCACCCACTGCGAGCACTTTCCTCTGTTTGAGACTTCTTCTTTGCTTTTCGCCCTTGAATTTTGCTTTTCTTCTCCCTCGCCATTGTCTTCCTCTTCATTCAGAATCTCAAAATGATTTGTAGTTGATACATTTTGAGCACTACTACACTGCTTTGTTCCAGTTCCCGACTGTCCTTTTTTTTCCTGCTGTGGAGTACGTTGGATCCATACAATCACACAATTTCCTCTTCCTGAGGTCGTCAATTTCCTTTTTTTTTAGCACACTTGTTGCACTTTGGGCTTTTATTAGGTCCTTATTTAATAAGTTTATGACCATATGCAATGATGCTATGGTCTCCGCGTCACTCTTTGGCTTGCTGTGCCACGTGTGTATCTTCCGTGCCGGAATTTTCCGTATTCCCATTTTGGATTTCGTTGCCTTTATTTCCACTTAAGTATGACATGTTTTTACCTTCCTTGTTCACTTGTTTGATTGATTCACTAGCGTTTATCTTGCTATTTGACTGAAAAACCTGCTTGCCTGATCGTGTTTGCATTACCGCGGCCGCCATCTTGTCTTGAATATGCATGTTTACTTGTTTCAATTTTTATTATACTCCAAGTGGTTTTTATTTTATTGTCCGAGTGCTGAATTTGTTTATTATAATGCAATATTCTAGCTGCTTTTATTACCTTCTTTAAAAGTTTGCAATATTTTTGTGGCAGTTTTTTAAATATAGATTGTTACTGCTTCTAACTTACTTATTAACTTATTTTCCTTTTATGCCTGCATGAGGTTTTAATTCCCAAAGTGATCCAGGCAGTGTCTCTTTTTTAAACTCATATGGGAAGCAAAATTCAAAGTTAGTTTTAATACACTGAAGAAAGCTATTATAGTTTATTGTTGGTTCTATCAGTTACATAAATTTGTTTCCATGATTCAAGTTTAAGGTGTTTGCTAAATTCATCCAGAGTATTTTCATTTGTTTCCCTATATTTCCGATATGTGTACTTGGGTTTGAATTTTAAATTTGTCTCATCAGTCTATAAAATTTGCACATCATGACCTGACAATCTATTTGTTTTTTATGAGATAGAACAAAATTTAGTTACATGTACGGTAGGGTTACAAGATTTCCAAGGAAAAAAAAAAGGAGTGACTCACTTTTTAACATTTTTTTAAATAAGAAAGTTAAATTGGCAAACACATATTATGCTGATACATAAACATTAAGTTATGCACATTATTAACTTTCCAAGTGCTCTTCAATTCGACAGTCTACATTGAATTGCATTTCACTCAACGCTTGGCATATTTTAATAACTCCACAATACATTTTGCAGAATTATTAAATTCTGAACAGGATTTATTCTCATAGTTCACTGTCACCTGGAGCTCTGCCTTGATTAAATCTGTTGGGCACCTGTTTCTTTTGTCAGTCCACTTACTTTTCATGAATGAAAAAAAGATTTTCTCTACAAAAGCATTTGAGCCAGAGATGCTCAATAACAATCCTACCACTTTGGAAATATTTGGCACAGAATTATCATGCCCAGTACTGACGAAAAGAGTGTAAGCCAGTTTGCTGCATAATCACCATCTTTGTTCACACTGCTGCAGAGATAATCTCAATGACTGCTGAACTCCTTGTACAGTTCATCAATGGAAATATGTTCTCTGAGGTGGAACACTTCTATGGCTTTTTCAAAATTTTCAAACTCAATCCGTTCCTGTAAAGAAAATGCTATAAGGGATGCAATTGTCACATCATATCTTTCCTGTAGGTACTGAAGCATATTACTATAAAAGCTGTTCAGGTCTGCAATATCCTTTTTCTGTAGTGACACAGACAATGCCTTAATGAGTTCTTTTGCCCCCCTCTTTTTTTTGTAATTTATGTCTTCCTTTAACTTTAAGTCATATCGGACGATGAATGGAATGGTGAAATGATGCTCAAATGGGCCCAACTTAGAGTTACCCGACATTCATCTTTTAAGATAAGGGAAAACCCCAGAAAAAACCTTATCCAGGTAACTCACCCTGACCGAGATTCGAACTCGGGACATCTTGAACATGAGGCAGACATGCTACCCTCTACAATAACGAGACAGGCTCTTTTGCCTTGCTAGCACAAAAGTTGTCTTTCATTTTCTGCTGAATTTTATAACTGAGAAGTTTTATCTGTTTATATGCCTCTAGTATAATTAAGTCTGGCTTTTCCAGTATTTTGTTTACCATTTGCAGCTGACTTCCAACATTGCTTAGAAAATTAAAGTATATTTCAGGCAGTACCGCTTCCTCTAGGTCATTGTTCATGAAAATTTTAGATAATAATTTTGGACAGTCTGGAATGCTACTGAAATAACTTTTGATCACTTCCCAATTCTGAAGCAGTCGTGAAATGGCTGGTATTAATGAGAGCCACCTAGTTGGAACATGCCTCAAAATCGCAGTCCACTCCAAATTCACAAATTAGAAGAATGACTTTAACTCTTCCGTTGTTTTGGCAGAGACAGAGAAGTGGTTATAAATCTTTAAAATTAAATTTTCTACATCAATATCCATTCTGTCAATGCCATACTTAATTGTGTTATGTATGACATGACTGAAGCAATTAGCCTTTACTAAATTAGGGTTTTATTTCTTAATAACTGAAACACAGAATGTTTGTTTCCATAGTTCACATTGGCATTGTATACCCAATAAGAAGACACATAATTAACATCTAAGTTGTGCTTCTCTAAGCTCTGCTGCACCAAAACAGTAATTACTATAGATGTTTCCTCGGCACTTTCCACAACATCTAGTAGCTTATTTTGTACTCCCTTTAAAGGATCAAAGCACCAGTGGCAAACTGAGAACATTTTTCGATTGCTTCTGTTTGGTGCATCGGTAGCCAATAAAAAAAAAGTAGAAGGTTTTTGTGGACATCTATCACTGCATGATACACTAAACCAAGTTTACATGCTGTGTTATTGTCATATTCTTGTTTATTGTTCAAATTAACAAAATAATTTGAAAGTTTATTTCCAACTCCAGCATTACATTTTTCCTTGATGAGATGCCTCTTATAACGTTCATGTTGCCTCAAATCACTTTGTCCACCATGTGAAATGCTGAAATCTTTTCTACGCGTGATGCAAAATGCCCGATTCTTGTCCAATGCTGGCTTTACCCTCGGAAATACGTCTTCCCATTTCTCGAGATATGTTTAATAATCTTTTGCCTTCAATTTCTTCCATGGAGGGGTCTTTGATTAATTGTCTTCACCCTGAAACATATCCCAAGTACTGCTGTATATAATCACCAACAATTTAGGCTTAGCTTCAATCAACCATGCTTGAAACAGATTTACAACATAGAGGAGAATGGTAGTGGAAGTGGAACTGAAAGCAACTGAAAGACAAAATCAGAGAGACAAATTCGCTTATAGCTGGCAGAAACATACTGCTCTGCTGCTACATGACAGCACAGACATGTACCTACGTTGATTTAGAAGATACTTCTGTTGCCATCATTCATGAAATGAAAAAAAAAAACAAAGTGCCAATTTCCAAAGATTAGATAAACTTTGAGAATATTTAGGTCAGTAATTCATAGTAGGCAAATAAAAATGGAGAGTTGTGTACTCCGGGTACATAATAAATGGAGAAACAAAATTTGGGAGAAAAAAATGGAGGATTCCGGGTAAAACAGAGCATCTGGCAAGCCTAATGTAGGGTGACCATACATACTGATTTTCAAAGGACGGTACTTTTTTTAAAGGAGTGACCTGAGAGTTACGATAACTGCAGCAATACCAAATATGTCCTCCATTTTAAAAAATGTCCTGAAAAGTATCCTGCTTTAATTTTAAGCTGTTAGTTTAAGCTTTAAATCACTAGTTGCAGATTTTTTATTGTATAATTTTATTGTAAGGATAATATACATATGGCATTCAATAATCAAGTTTAAATGTCATTGTTTACGAGAATGCGGCATTGGCTACATTTGTATTCAGGTACAAACTGCTTTCATACAGTAAAACTAGATGGCTTTCTTTGTTACCAGCACTAGAACATAAACTTTATCCAGGTTTAAAATCTTACTTTAAATCAAAGGAAAAGTGTCCAACAATCAGATTGTTTTGTTTTATTATCCTCTCTCTGAATTAAGGCTCTATTTTCTGAATAGTCAGACAGCTGCATTTAATAATTTTGTTTATTTACTTGAAGGTCAACATGTTTCTATGGTAGAAGCTTCAGCATTAATTACAGAGCTGATACCAAAATTAAATGAGCAGCGCCTTTTCACTTCTTGTAGTTCAGCCAAAACAGATCTTGAGGTGTGGATTAGTAGATGTTTCCACTTTTAAGAAAAATGTGTTTATTTTACTCATCTTGCATTGAATATATTAAGCAGTGGCTCTTCCCTAACTGAAAATTTTGATTTGCACTGGACCAGACTTAATCCAGTAATTGAGTGGAAACAAGTTTAGTATAGCTTAAAAACTATCAAGAAACCGATGGGAAAGCAGTGTTGTGATGTAGTGGGCTAAGGCACCATGCTTTAGTTCCCTGCCACGGAATGCACCTGGGATCGATCCTATCCCTGGGGAATGTGGCTTTTAAGTCCTGGGTATAGAACTGGTGCCCACTCAGTACTATGAAGAAAGGGACGAACCTTAAATGTTATTAAGTTTGGCCGTGCGTATGTTAGTTCACAGTGCAGAAACCTGGGTATTAACAACTATTTGGCAAAAAGGATAGACACAGCAGAAATGAGATTGTTCAGAGCATTGGCAGGTTTCTGACTGTAAGATCACAGAAGAAACCAGGAAATCCGGGAACAATTAGGTATTGAAGGAATTCTATAGAAGATAGATCAGTATAAGAATAAACAGCATGAATATATGACATGGATGAAGAAAGGCCGTGTACCTAAGGAGATATATAAATACAAACCTCACAGGATAAGAAATATTGGACAAATACTGTCTAATCCGAATTGTATATGATGCTAATTTGGAGTGATGTTTATTTCAGAAAAAATGTTTGCATCCAATGGAAATCATAATTTACCTATATGTAAGCGTTCCTGAATTATGCTCAAAGTGAAAATAAAAACTATCTGTAACTGCTTAAAATGTAGCAAGCTATATAATGAATTTGTTTTTGCATGCTGTGCTCCCAAGGAAACTGCAAATTTAGGTCACTAAGGGAAATGAGATTTCTTTGTATACATACATACCTGAGGGAAGATCTTGCTGTAGATTCAATCAGCTGTCCGCTTATCCACATCCGCACCTTCACCATCGTCTCAACTTGCTCTCCTGCAGTATCACCGACTAATAATGTCACCTGGTGCATCTGCATCTAATTTGGTTCCCACAGCTGCATTCAGACTACTTACATCCCATCACTGAGGTTTAAGCGACAGTGGCCACGAACTCCCCAGGAGGAAACTCCATGCTTAAAGTGCTGCGCTCTTTGGTGTGTAAACCTGTGGCTAATTTGAAAACTCTACCGCGCCAAATTAACCCACTATTTGCGACCGCTCCACAATACTCAACAGGATTTCTACTATTTCACTACCATAGCAGATGATCACGAAGTGCTTGCCTCCATACAGCACAAGCTTTTTAGGTTGTAGAAGTACATTGAAGGCATAGAATACCACAGGGAATACCGTCTCAGTACTTCCGCTAGTCTGGGGACCACCACTACTGGCAACACCTTAGCTGCCTTCAGAACCACTGACCTCGAAATCACACTCATCAAACTTTACGACAGTGTGCACCTAATGCATTCCAACATCTCCAATGGACTCTGCCAAATGCTGCCCGCCAAAAGCACCCACTCTGAGCAATACACAAAAATAATTTTATGGACCAATATAAGCACAGTCAATGAATAGAACACCAACAAAACCGTTACTGACAGCAATACTAACGGACGTTGTTTATGAATTTATATGTGCAGATGCAGAGTCTCAGGTCATGGTTGTGACCATGTGGGCACCTATGCATCTAAACCCCCTGAAGGGACGGAAGATTTAAGAACACTGCTGCAACCACAGAGGTGCTTAATGCACTACTCCAAAACCTGCAATATATAAATTTGGCATTCATTGTTAACTCTCTTTCACCCACTTCCTTTTCCTCACCCTCTGCTATTCCCCAACACCTCCTCTTCCCTCTCCCCTCAGCAAAACGAGTTTTCGGCAAAAACTTGTAGACTCCTCATATAGTTATGAGTGACAGGGGTTGATGTGAGAAAGAGATGGGAAATAAAGATATAGAAAATGTACAGCGCTGTTCCAATGTAAAAGCCAGACCAGGAACTTCATGCTTTCTGAAATTCTTTTTCTAGCACGGTATACATTTATAAAAGATAAATGATTTTCGTTGTTTTTAAATATAGGTGAAGTGCCACTTCAGTCACTTCGTCTTAAGAGCTAACCTTGACTTGCATTTACAGACATCAGCAAGGTTCTATGTCATGGTTCATCACCATGATCCTAATTCTATATGTAAGATTTACTGACATTAATTATGGATGCAAATGGAGTTAAGGTTTTAATTAAGAAGATTTGTATAAAGCTTGTTTAACATTCATATTAACTTTTGCAGATAAATTTGGAGCAGATAAATATGCAAATTAGATTAATGAAGGCCTAAGGAGTTTCTTAGATCTAGTTTCTTAGACATAGTACAAGGGAAATGGGAGATAAATGATGAGAAAACTGATTACACAGAATATTATTAGAAGGCTGTAGCAAATTTAAGATCATTATAGTGAGAACCACTTATAGAGCAAGGAAAATATGTTACAGATAATTTTAGATCAACACAGGCCTATGCAATTGCTTCGAATGCGTATAACTGAATTTCAGAATCTGAGTTAGCTTCAGATATATGTTTGAAAGCTTGTAATTAAAACTCAGCTTTATCTAATGTTCAGAAGCAACATTATCTAGTTTCAGCTCTTAAGGATGGAGCTCAGCAGTTGATAGAATGTTCCAGTTTCAAAAGAGAACTTTTATGTAGCATGGGATTTAATGTACATTAGATACATACAAAAATCCTAGAATCATTGCTATTTGGCATATAAATAAGTTATTGACACTCCCAACTATACCTAAAGACTTTCCTACTTAATGGGACTGCTAAATGAATGGTTAGCAACAAAACTGTCCTAGAAGCACTTAAGTTAGGTTCTTGATTAATCTAGATAATGTTCAACCGAAGTATTCTGAATCATTTTGACAACCACACTGACAGAAAGAGAGAGAGAGAGAGAGAGAGAGAGAGAGAGAAAGAGAGAGAGAGAGAGAGAGAGAGAGAGAGAATGTACTAACTGTAGATGAAAAGGAAAGCAGCAGGGCAGAGCTAATGAAGTTATAAGAAAAAGATGTCAGGATTTAGAAATAATCAAGGCAGTCACAGATAGTATTAGTAAGGTTTAAGTCAAGAAAAGTAGCTATAACAAACAGGCTTTCGCAGCCCAGTAGTATTAATAAAATTGCAAAATCTTTAATGAGTATGCATCAACAAGAATATCAAAAAGAATACCATCAAATCTTAAAAACTGCAATTAAAAATGGTTATAGAAAAAGCCTTGTAGATAAAAAACTAAAATCATTCAAACTTCAAAAAAGTTTAAAACAGATCACAGCTCTTTCACCAATAAAACAAGAAATTAGATTTGCTAAATTTACTTACCACCCCTGGCCCACAAAAAAATTCCAAAAAATATTCAAGAAATACAATATAACGTTGGCACCAAAAAACAATTACAACATTAAAAGCCTACTTAACAGTAATAATACTGATAACATAAAACCAGAAGAAAAGTCAGGCATTTACAAGATTAAGTGTAAAGACTGTGAAAAAATTTACATAGGGAGGACAAAAAGAAACATAGGCACTAGAAAGAACATTTTAGGCACTTAAGATACAAAAATATTGCTAATTCCGCAACAGCAGCTCATTTCTGGTCTGAAAATCATGAAATTGAAGATAGCACCAAATTACTAAAATACGTACAAAAACATAGTGAACTCGTCATATGGGACAGAAAATACATAGAAAAACATAAAAACCAACTAATGAATTTTGAAATCCCGCCAGAAGATAACCCCACATTTAAATTCATCACAATATCAACAGATGGCAGCAGCAACTCCAGAACTACCCACACCACTGGATCAAGCTTTAGTCGCATAAGAGCCGACAATGCGAACGAAGGTTCGCGAAACATGTCCTCCAACTAGGTACGTAAGTGAAGCCGATGTGTAATAAATACGACTCATCTATAATTTAATAAGAGCAATCCATGCTCTTCAATTTCCTATTATTTTTAATGTCATGCAAACCTTTAAAACTTGTGGCATATGACTATTTAAGTGGTTCACTCTAAGTGGGCGCAGTGCTTTATATCACCTATTTTGGTGATTTTCTCATGTTTTTAATTTTCAGCGCTTTTCAGAACATAAATTGCTCCACGTGATACAGCTTTCAAACTAGAAGCTCGAAAATTTTTGTGCTTGAATAAAAACAGTACCACAGGAAACTGATGAGATGTTTTTTTTTATATCACCAGTGTTTGTGCAATTAAATAACAAAGCTCATATTTCACAAGTAAATATAAAAAATTAATAAAATGAGAATTTTATAATTTTTTTATCCTAAACCAAGGGTCAGAGTAAAATTTCATCTCATAAATTTACTAATAATGTATTTATGAGTATAACCGGGAAGTATTATTTTTCTGAAACTAAAATTCCATCATGTGGAACAGTTTAACCAAATGACAATAAAACACTATAAATATATTAATATCACAGGAACTATTTTGGACAAAGGTCTGAAAATTAGTGTGTCAACTATTGTTAATACCACAATAATTTTGTTAAAGTTTAAAGTCAATGCAAGCAAAATTGTAGATTTTAGGATTTTCACAGATGGGTAGAGATCCTTGAGTTGTGAACTACTATTAACTGGACCTATCCTACAGCAGGATCTCTACTTCAGTAAAGTAAGATTTCACATGGTGTTTAGAGCTGATATGGAGGAAATGTATAGTAACATTTATTATGGGTAGACAATAGATTGCAGCACATTTTATAGAGACATTCTTCCACTGAAGCTGTAAGTGAATAACAACTGTGATGTATGGAATGACACCTTGCTAATACTTAGTAACCAGGTTTTACAACAGTTAGCCGACAGAAGAGTTGAAGAATACTCTCTAGCTTTCTGCATATAGATCTTTACATGTATGACCTGCTTACTGGAGGCTGTGAATTACAGCAAGTATTGAAGATGCAACTATACCTAATAAATATATTATTTTTATTAAGAAAATTCCGCTTGAATTATTGAGTTACATTGGATGTGGTATTTTGAGGATTATTGAGAAGATTGCTTACTAGTATCTTTGGATAAGGGCAGGAGAATGAAGCCTTAGAAATACTTTAGTATTCTTAGCTGATCAAGTGTTACATATCTGCTAATGATTCAACCAAGGTTAAATCAGTATTTCTAAGAGGCAGCTCATCTCATTTACATTAGTAATTTATGGTTCTCTACAGCTCATTTGTCCTATGGCTAATGAATTTAAAATATTGTCACCCGAGCGTCGGAACACCCTATAGACTGGGCGAGCAGCAGACGGTTCGGTGTTCGCCCCGCCCCCTCGTTTGTCTTATAGCGTTAAGAAGGGATGGCTGGGACAAAAAAACATCACGGCGCTGTCTCTTTCTGTTCCACCTGTGTTCTCGAACTTACAGGATATTTCCTCTAATCTGGAACCTTCCGATCGACCCGCTGGCCCTATATAAGCAGCACGTCGAGTTAGTCAGTCAGTCAGTTCTTAGTGTAAGAATGCAGTGCTAGTGTACGACGAAGAAGACTGCGTAAGAGCATCGGAAGATTGTACGTAATTACGAGTGCAAGTGAAATTGTGACGGACGAACTGGTGAATCGTAATTGTGTGCATTACGTAATTCTGTGTAATTGGCAAGTGTTAAACTGTAAGTCGGTGGAAATAAAGAACATTTTTGAGTGGTGTAATTGGACTTTTCATTTCACGAACCCACAAAGTCACACTGGTGTCAGGAAGCGGGAAGACAACAGCACCGAACATTACAGCCATGGACGCGGCATTGGAAAAGATTTTGGAGAAGATGATGGAAATGAAGGCCGAACTGACCTCGGAAATGAAGACAGCAAATGAAAATCTCGCTGAAAAAACAGAAGCGGCAAACAACAACCTCACCGCCGAGTTGAAACAAATGAAGACGGCCAACGACAACATCACCACAGAGTTGAAACAAATGAAGACGGCCAACGACAACATCACCGCCGAGTTGAAACAAATGAAGACGGCCAACGACAACATCACCGGGAAGATGGAAGAAATGAAGGCCGAATTAACAGCGAAGATGGAAACGGCAAACAACAACTTGGCCACAATGACCGCAAAGATGGCCGAACTGACAACGGAGATGAGGGAGGCGAACGAGGCTCTCGCCGCAAAGTTTGAGGAACGGTTGGCCGGCGTGAGGGATGACGTCACGAATCTGGGCAAGCGGATGGGTCAAGTAGACGACAGCCTTAATGATTTAGAGGAAAAGGCCGACAACATCGCAAAACCCCTCACCCGCCTGACGGAGGAACACCGGCCCTATGTGTGGACAGAGGACGCCAAAAACGCTTTCCAGCACCTAAAGGAGACCCTGTGCAGTGCTCCAATTTTGGGTTTCCCACAACCGGGTGGCGGCTTCATTGTGGACACCGACGCCAGCGACCATTGCATTGGAGGTGTCCTATCGCAGATCCAGGACGGCCATGAGCGGGTGATAGCCTACTACAGCAAGACGCTATCCAAGGCAGAGAAGAACTACTGCGTCACCCGACGAGAATTATTGGCGGTAGTAAAGACCTTGGAGCACTTCCATAAGCACCTGTACGGTCAGCCATTCCACCTGAGGACTAACCATTCCGCCCTAACCTGGCTATTGAGCTTTAAGAACCTGGAAGGCCAGAGGGCACGTTGGGTCCAGAGGCTGCAGGAGTACGACTTCACCTCGGAACATCGTAGAGGGAAGAGCCACGGTAACGCAGACGCCATGTCCCGAAGACCCTGTCCAGTAGAGTGCGGTCAGTGCACAAGTGTGGAAGAGAAGGAGCGTGCCGCAGCAGTCCGAGTAGTTGTGGCAGTGCCTGCGGACGGCTGGGATAGCGCAGGCCTGAGGAGGGAGCAGCTGGCGGACGCAGACTTGGGGCCACTCTTGAGGGAAGTGGAGGCAGGGACAAGACCAACCTGGGAGGACATCGCACCAAGGGGCGCCACCTACAAGTCGTACTGGGCCCAATGGGATTCGCTGAAGACCAGAGAGGGCGTGCTGTTCCGGGTATGGGAGTCACCCGATGGGAAGGCGCAGAGAGAACAGTTGGTACTTCCCCGGAGTAAGGTCCCGGAAGTCTTGGAGGAAGTGCACGCCGGTACTTCAGGAGGACACCTGGGAGCGAACCGAATGATTCACAAACTACGGCAGCGCTACTTCTGGCTGAGACTCCGAGCAGATGCTGGTGGTACACCTGGACCGCCTGGCACGCTACGATGGTGCTGTTCGGGACGACCAGCTTTGAGGAGGGAGCAGTGTCACCCGAGCGTCGGAACACCCTATAGACTGGGCGAGCAGCAGACGGGTCGGTGTTCGCCCCGCCCCCTCGTTTGTCTTATAGCGTTAAGAAGGGATGGCTGGGACAAAAAAACATCACGGCGCTGTCTCTTTCTGTTCCACCTGTGTTCTCGAACTTACAGGATATTTCCTCTGATCTGGAACCTTCCGATCGACCCGCTGGCCCTATATAAGCAGCACGTCGAGTTAGTCAGTCAGTCAGTTCTTGGTGTAAGAATGCAGTGCTAGTGTACGACGAGAAGACTGCGTAAGAGCATCGGAAGATTGTACGTAATTACGAGTGCAAGTGAAATTGTGACGGACGAACTGGTGAATCGTAATTGTGTGCATTACGTAATTCTGTGTAATTGGCAAGTGTTAAACTGTAAGTCGGTGGAAATAAAGAACATTTTTGAGTGGTGTAATTGGACTTTTCATTTCACGAACCCACAAAGTCACAATATTTAGGTAATTATTATGGTCTAGTAAATTAGTATGAGACGAATGTTTACCTGAATCCATGTTAAAACAATGGATTAGTACAGGAGTTTTCTCATATCATAGGCTTAGCTGAGGGCAGATATATTTTAGGTTCCCCACTGATGAAAATATAGTCACATGCATTTTAAAATTCTAGCGGAAAGTTCCCTGTCTGCTGTATGTTTTTTCATGATACTACAGCAAATAGTAAAGATTCAGTATAACCTTTCTGTATAATGTCTAAGGTGACTGAAATTAAACAATTCATCATGCCTAGGTTGAAATTGTTTGGGGCTGTGTTAATGATTAAACTGGTCTCCAAGGCTTATCAATTCAGGAGGTTAAATTTTCAAAGTTTTCTCTTGGCTTCCTTTGTTAATCTACCAATACTTTCTCATTTTTTTTGGATTGTGGAAAGTAAATATAAAATTAAAAATGAAAATTATTTCAAGCCAATGTGAAGATTGGGGTCATTATCATGCTTAGAGAGCACCAACTTCACCACTGCAATGGAAGCTGGATATTGTTAACAGTGTTTCTTGAAGAGGATGGTCATATAACAGTATCAAAAGTGAAGATATCAAATGGGCTTTTCATGAGACTCCTTATACAGTTGGTACCTCTGCCAATAGGCAATAATTAAACTGGACTGTGTGATCGAGGTGGGAGGGAATGCCTAATCTTCAGATCAATTTTCTATTAAATTTAAAGGGAGTCAATTAATGACACTAAACAACACTTACTTTTAAATTTTCCCGGAACATGTTTCAGAGACTATTTGGCTCCATTGTCAACTGGACATGGAGTGGTTCTCAGTAGTGTGGCTGGCAATATTTTGTCATAGGTCTCCTCTGGTGGCGGTTTGAGGAACTTGCTGAACAAATCTTTCTGGGGGAGGAGACCTATGACAAAATAACGCTAGCTGCACCACTGAGAACCATTCGATGTCCGGTTGACAATGGAGGCAAATAGTCTCTGAAATATGATCCGGGAAAATTTAAAAGTGTTGTTTAGTGTCATTAATCGACTCCCTTTAAATTTAATTTACTGCAGCAATACTGTTTTCAACACTTCCAAGAAAGGAATTATATCGTTTTTCTATGTTTGATAATATTATGTCGGTAAACTTGCTATGTTCATTAACCCTTTACTGCATATTTTTTATTTGACTGAAAAAAATATTTTAGGTAGATTAAAGGTCACTAGTTATGGGAAAAATACTTAAAAAAATTTCAGGCTTTTTAATGGCACCTTTTTATTGGAAAAATAGGAGCATGCCATATATGGCACAACATGCAGTAAAGATGTCACAATCAACCACGTATGTACATCTCATGTTTAAACACATGGAACAATTTGAAAGAATTTGTATCTTTGCTTAAACAGAGAGTCACTTCGCACTTTTCACAGGCAACAAATATCCTTTCCTTACAGTTAGCGAACTTGCATCATCCACAGGTTTTACGCTATATGGGAAAATGCTGGATGCCATCCTGCTGCATATCAGCAGGAACTTCTGCCGTTGGCCCTCGCTTTCATTTGTTGCTCAGTATTTGTTCAATTCAATTACCTGGACCACCTTTTTCAGTTGTAGTGTCTTCCCTGCTATGCACAAAGCATCTGTGATAGCAATCTTGAAATCAACCAGAGGCATATATGTATCCTCATTAGCAGCCAAATCAAAGAGGTGGAACATTATTTTGTGACACCACTTTTTAGAACTAATCTGAATCCTATAAAACCCTAAAATGAAGATCTACACCTCCCATATAACTGTTATATATGATGACATTAGGACAGGGATCCATTTTGGAATGCAAGAATGTCAATTTCATCCTCCGAGTCTGGGTCTGAGTCAGCAATAATGGTAATATTTGATTTACTCTTCTCACTATTATATTCCTCATCTGATTCTTTTGCAAGCACACCACTGTTGCAGTTTGATCATCTGACATCTCAAAATCTTCACTTATGTATCCATCATGTGGTATACTAGCGATAAGACTTGAAAAATGCCCATAAAAAGCTGTGATTTCATGTCTGCAAGCATCAATTTAATTAAATAATTAACTTATTGGTCTGTATATGAATGTGTATGTGTGAGAGAGGGAGATCATTAAAAATAATCCAATTTATTTTGTATGTAATCAAATTTAGACATTGACAAGTTTAGTACTATGTACTATATGGCACATACCTATTTTGGCAATTTATTCTAAAATAAATAGATGGAAAGTGAGGCTTATCTTTGCTGAACAATTCAAAGACACTGTAAAATGTCCTATTTTTTTAATTAGAGTTGACAGTCTTAAAAACTATGAAAATTTACCATAGAATTGCTACATTTATCAGCTGATATATAACCAGTAACCTAGCAAAGAAATCAACAAAAGCTTCAAATTTTCACCACAAATGGCAGATGTTTCTTGAGCAGAGCAATCTACCATGGAGTATTAAATGCAGGGTCTCTCTTTAATGGAATGGCATGTTCCATTTGGAATTCATTTCGACCTTGTCCAGTGCAGTGGACCTCAGCACGCTGTATTGTTTGCAGGTGCTGAGTAGTTCACTCCCAGATGCAAACCACTGGCATACAATGAGTAGGTATAAGGCAGGATGAACCTAGGGTGTGCTAAGGCAAGTAGAGGGGAAGTGTGGGCCATAAGGCTGCATAAGGTTGGTTAACCTAGCAGCCAAAGACAGTGGATGCCAAGCCTCCTCCTTCTGCTTTCAGCGTCATCTATTGTTCTCATATTAAATGTTCACATCAGTCAACTATTATCTACCAGTACATAGCCATATGGTTTGCGCTGTGTTTTGTTAGCTGTGCCGTGTTTTGAGTAGTGAATCAGAGTGATTTATTTAAATACAGGTAAACTGTGTTATAAGCAGAAAAAATGAATTGCATATGGTGTCTATTAGCACATCCTTTTTAAAAAATGAGCTTAGAAGAAAAAACTGAAATCAAGTGACTTGGAAGTCCCATGCCAAATATAAAAACCACACAGGTAGTTAAAACAAAAGCAATATGTTTTAACAGGAACTTTAATTTGATGTGTGGTTGTGATATTAAAAATGCCTTGTTTTGTTTTCCTTGCATTCTCTTGGCGGTGAAGATCTGTAGACAAAACATGGCATGAACGATTTGCAGCACCTTCATGATCGCACTAAAATGTATGTAACTTAAAAAGCACGTAACTTGAAAACTGCACATGAAAAACACAGCCAGTTGTACTATGCTTGGCAATGTAAATATAGCAAAGCAAATAGACCGTGCATATCAGAGAACAATTGAAGAACACAACCAGAAAGTGGTTCAAAATATGTATGTTTTAAACATCATTGTTAACTGCATTGGGTTTTGTGGAGCCTTTGAGTTAGCTCTACAAGGACACGATTAATCAGCTACATCAAGCAATCCTGGTATTTTTCGAGGACTGAGAGTGCAGACTTAAGTGAAGAGCTAGACTGTGTTCTGAAAACCCATCTGGAGAATGCTACAGTGTTTAAGGGGAACTCCAAGCGACCGCTGAGGTCAGTGCCTACAAGGTGGAACTTTCAATACAGTTTTCGAACACAGAGAGGAATTAATAGAATGCATGAAAATTATTAGGGGCGGCGAGAGAATCACCAATACAAACTCCGTTCTTCAAGCATCTAGTTTTATTGGAATTTTGACTGATTCAGATTTCCTATTTTGGCTGTCCTTTTTCCACAAAATTATGCCCTATATCAATATCTTTTACAATCAAATTCAGAGGAGTGACTGTACCCCTGAAATGGTTCAGAAAAGACTGAATTCTTTTGAGGTGGAAATCCTTAAATTTAGAAGTTCCATAAATTTTAACAAAGTTGTGAAGAATGTAACAAATAGAAGAAAACTCCTAGAACACACTGAGAGAAAAAGAAAGGCAACTGAAATATGTGATGTTATTATTACTGAAATGAAAGGAAGGTTCAGGTTTGTTGGCTATATGGAAGCAGCACTTCTGTTTCGGCCTGACAGATTTTCAGAACATAATGTATTGTTTCAAGCACTTCATGTAAAAGCTGCTCTTTTGAAATATTCTTTTGCTGAAGAAAAGAAGCTGATCACAGAGCTTTCTACAATTTACAGCACTGAGGAATTTAAAAACATAGATGGGATTGTTCCATTAATGGAGTTTTTCAGAGACAATAACTTGTGTTCCACTTTTGGCGAATCCATTAAGCTTCTTAATGTGATTCTGACAACATGTGAGGCAGAAAGATGTTTCTTTACACTTGAACAAATTAAAACATTTTTGCGTAACACAATGTGTGAAGAGAGACTGTCTGCATTGGCCATGCTTTCCAATGAAAGGGACTTAATCATGCAGACCAAGAACTTCAACGAGGTGGTCACTGATAAGTTTGTCAGAAGGAGAGAATAGCTGAGTTTCTATATAAACAGGTGAGTGTTGTATGCTCTAGAGTGTTTATGAAATGTGCATGTTGTTTATATGCTGTGAATTACCGATTAAATTGTGCTTACAGCAGTCTATAGTGACAGGCTTAAAGAACCCTTTGTTATGTAGTAACCCTTTGTTACTTTACAAAAATTAAGTTGCATGAATTACTTTGTGAACCACCAATTTTCAGAGCCACCAGCCATCCCTGATTAAATGTAACATAGCATGCAAGAAGGTAATGGCATGCATGCTATTTAGGTTATATTGTAAAATATGGAGCGTGCCATATATGGCACACCATGCAGTAAAGGGTTAATAATGTAATCTTTTTAGTTTAATGTGTCATTATAATGAAACAAAAGGAACCATTATATTCACATATTCAGATTATAAGAATTATCTTAAAAACCCTACTACCTCGTTAAGGTTATCTGCATTGTTTGCTCATGAGCTCATGACTGCAAGCAATCTAGAAAAATTATCAAGTTAAATATAAAATACGAGTATATAATTCAAGCATATTACACCTTAAAAAACACTATTTTTCAATAAAGTACTCTCATGT
This sequence comes from Mantis religiosa, assembly GCA_030765055.1. Taxonomy (NCBI): domain Eukaryota; kingdom Metazoa; phylum Arthropoda; class Insecta; order Mantodea; family Mantidae; genus Mantis; species Mantis religiosa. The sequence continues at coordinate 131,497,139 of CM060948.1, read as the reverse complement.
AAGCTTATTCTTTAACCCAGCTAAAGTTAAACTGGGATAAAGATTTGAAGAAATGGTTTAATTACATATTCTTATAGATACAGCTGGAATTGGTGAATATATTCGGCTTAAGTTTGAGTATGATGGCTTTGAAATTTAGTTCTCTTTGCAGAAAGAAGGGAGAAAAAGGAATAAGAGCTTCCCATTTGAGAGAAGTATTAGTATTGGAGAATTCAAACCAACAATAAGAAACAAGGAACACTTTGGAAATAGTGAACTCCACAATGAAATGTATATAACATATACTGTGTACTTTGCAGAGATCTACTTTTATTATTATTATTATTATTATTATTATTATTATTATTATTATTATTGTTATTGTTATTGTTATTGTTATTGTTATTATTATTATTATTATTATTATTATTATTATTATTATTATTATTATTATTATTATTATTATTATTATTATTATTATTATTATTATTATTATTATTATTATTATTATTATTATTATTATTATTTATTTATTTATTTATTTATTTTTATATAGTAAGATTTTCCTATCTGTTACAGTTGTTTACCAGTCATAGAGATGTCATTCAGAAAGAAGAGGATTTCGGAGGCTCTTTCCTGAAATTGTAATTTATAAACTTCATTTATTACAAATGTTTTACTGTACATGGTGATTATGTTGCAAATTAGCCTAGTTGCAAAAATAGGTGGTTAACTATTTTATTAGTCACATTCATTTTGATTGCAGGTCAAGTTCAAATGAAAGAACATTGTCATAATAGACTATGGAAGGATAACTTACTGCTGGGAAACTAAATTGCATTTCATCAAAACAGAGGTTACTTTAACCAAAATATTTGATATTGGGGTTTTACTGTTAGATTATGTAATGAACACAAATACTGTCATATCCATTAAAATTCTTAAGCATATGTGACAACCAATTTCCAATATTATAATCATTTGGTAAAGTTTAAGTGATTCATAATAAGGTTAATATCAAGAATTAATTTATGTATATAAGCTCATGAGTTCTATCAGGCACTTCATTAACAGTTATTGGTATATTATATAATTTTAACTGATTAGTAATTGACACAGTTAAATGTCTGTACTCCTAATTTTTTTTCTTCTATTTTTGTTTTCTCGGCTTTTTGTCAATGACCTGAAGGAAATCACATCAACATGCAGCATAACTCAGTATACCGATGACACAAATGTAGTATTGAAGAGTAATTCTTTAGAAAACTTGAAAAGAGTAGCCGAAGAAAAAATTCATATCTCTAACTGGTTTGAAAACAAACTAATGGTCAAGATAGAGAAAAACTAGTGCTCCTTTATCTTCATCCTTTGAAAATATCCAGCACACAAAATGTTAACATAATTTCTGACAAAACCCTTCATAATGAAAATGAAACAAAATTTTTAGGTATCTGGCTGCAAAACAACCTTAATTGGGACAAACAGGAGGAAATGTTGATAGGAAAATTGGGCCCCCTCTGTTATAATTTTAGGCACTCCATGCAATAAGAATCAATTGAATGTTTCAGGAGTGTTTATTAGGTATGTGTACATTTAATCCTATGGTATGGTATTTTGATCTGGGGTAATTCACCATCCTGTAAAAAACTATTTACTATGCAAAAACGAATATTAAGAACTATCACAAAAACAAGACAGAAGTCTTCTTGTATTTTTAAGGATCATCAAATTCTTCTACTATGTTGCATATATATATATATATATATATATATATATATATATATATATATATATATATATATATATATATATATAAATGAATTGCTGATATTTACAAAATGAAATATAACAGAGAAAAATAATGTCACTCTCATCACCTCAGAAATACATGATCATAACATAAGGCTAAACAGTAACCTCCACATGAATAGAATTGAATAGAATACAAAAACTTTTCAAAGAAGTATGGTACATTTGGGCGTAACATTTCATTACAAATTACCAAAATCCATTAAATTAATTGAAAGTCCAAGAGTATTCAAAGCTAAATTAAAAGAATATTTGCTTGATCACTGTTTTTATAGAATAGAAGAGTATTTAGCCCACTAATATTGAACTTATTCAAGAAACCATGTTAACACATACTGTAAATATCTTTATTCAACCTCACAATTCTTGAAGTATTAATCTAATTAAGAAACCATGTTGATATGTATATGTAAATACCTGTATTAAACCTTTCTTTAATTTTTGTACTCTTATTTGAAGTCTGTATGTCAAAATTTTTGATATTTTACATTGGCCACCTCTGTGGCTAAATACTAGTTATTTTAATCTTCACAATGTGACATGTTCTATGTCATTGTACAAATGTACATTGTATGATTTTAAAGGATAAATAAATATTCTATTCTAGAAGGGAAAAATTTTGGACTGTAAATTTAAGAAAAATAGTAGAAATAGGATACCTCTTAGACAGAGAAGAGCCGACTGGCTGAGAAAAATTAGCAAAGCAAACTAAAAACAGATTTTGAGGTTTCAGTAGAAATATGCAATTTGAGGTCTCTTGATTTCCAAAAAAAGAAAAACATCATTTTTAGAAAAAGCTGCATATATGTGTTCATATGTCAATAAACATCATTACTCAAAAATGGAAAGTTGTTAAATACCAGGCTTGGTAATTTGAACTCAACATCATCCAAGGATGTGACCCCAGGCTACTATTATTACTGATAAAATTTTCAAAATTACTGATATTCTCAAAAATGGCTTTAGCAGTTTTGATTAAAATAACATATTTTAAAAATGCTTTCATAACAGATGAAATGTATATTTTGAATCTTTTGAGAATGTTCTCAGGGGTTCCTTCACTCTAGATGATTTTTGTATAACTGGTAAACTGTAGGAAACAGACATAGCCTTACTACACATAAAATGCAAATCTTGTTAAAACACACTGTTTGTTCCAAATAAATTTATTTTGCATAGTGCCTCGTTTCACATATATGCCGTGATAACTGTGAACATGTTTCAATAGTTATACTTTTTCTAAATGGGAAGTCATTCTCTGTTTTTCTCTTGGCCATGCAGAGAATAGAGTTTCAAAACCATCAGATAGTGACCAGTTTTTATATATTTGACTAGTGCTTAAAGCCCATTGTATTCCAATATTTCTCTTGTACCTACAACAAAATTAGCAATAAGTTCATTGCCAAAAATATTTATCTTGATTAAAAGGAACTAGACAAAAGAAAATATATGGAATTTGTAGGAATATTTTTTACAGGAGGAGAGAAAGACATGTGAGTACAACATACCAGAATATGTCTTAAACATTGACAGGAATTTATAAAGACGAGTTGAACTGGAAACACTAAACCTCATTAACTAAAGGGGTACCTGAACCTGCTTCCTTGTCCACATCAGCATAAGTCCAAAAAATTGAAACCTAAACACCACATTGAAAGAACACATGAGAGATATAAATTACAAAGAAATGGAAAAATCTGTAGTATATTTTCATTTTGGTCAACAAATAATGAGATTATATCCAACATCAAATTATTGAAAACTGCCAGTTTCCCAGGTGAACTAAATTATATAGATATACTAAAGCACAAAGGTCACCTCATGAATTTTGATTTGCTCACTCAGAAGACACTTTGGAAGTTCATTGTTCCACCAACAGATGCCACCATATCAGGTTCCACCGTCAAGACTATCAACAACTCCAAGAATCAGTTGGACGTATGCTGATGATAAGGAAACATGTTCAGGTACCTTTTTTAGTTACTGATGTTTAGCATTTCTAATCCTATTTATCTTTATCAGTTATCAATACATCACTCTTTATAATATTTCTACTCAAGTGTAGAGGTTTAATTGAAAGGAATGTTTAAAAAGTACTGTATAAAATCATATAATCTAGGGAACATTTGTCACTGATTGCCATGTTACTGTGAAACAGTACTCTCTGCTCCTAATATCAATTATATGTTACAAGTTGATTAAAACATTTGTCAACTCTATGTTGTTTATAAACGATATCTTATATAATTCTACATGTTATTTCCCTTGTTAAAAAAATTGTATGTATGTCTGACAAACTAGCAGTGGACCGTGAGTCAGAGAAATTGTTTTGTTCCGGTAACAAAAGGCAAGGAGAGCCATAAATTTTCAGGGTAGGGTTCCAAGTGGTGTATTCAGGCAAAATTCTGACAGGAAAAATTGAGGGAATCCTAAAAAATTAAGAAAAAGGTTATTCCCTTAAAAAAGACGCCATATGCATTCTCTCGACAAATCAATTTAAAAATACTTCTGCAAAAACATAAAAAGTTATTTGAACGGTTGTGGTCGACCAATAAGAGAACAGCTACATCACTCTCCCATGTAAGCAGTGCAAGGGGGTGTTTGTAGACCCAGATTTAAAATAAAAAGTCATAGAAAGCCGAATTTTGCCCCAGTAGCACAGTCACAGTCGCAGAGTCGGTTGCATATGTGGCAGAGAAACCATGTCTGTTAGCATGAATAAATTGCGCAGAATTTTGCCAGTCGCACAGCCACTGTCGCAGAGTCATCACATGGCATGTATTTAGAAGTCAGTTTCCGGGAGGGTCCAAAAAATCTACTTTGAATTATTTGCTTTTAATAAATAATTAATGAGGGATGTTTTTTTATCATGTTATTAAAAAATAAAAACACATGTAAAACATTATATTCACATGACTTTCTCCACCCAAGCTTCTACAAGAAGAGGAAAGAAAAACTGAAGATAAGATCAAAAAATACCACTCTCACACCACTTAATAACACAAATTGGCAATATAGAAAATTCACCTACCATCCATGGGCTTTTAGAAAATTTGAACGAATCTTCAAAAGACTAAACTTAAAACTAGCACCCCAAAACAAATACAGTCTGGGGAACCTGTTAAATAAACCACTGAAAAATACAATCCCCAACAATTTGAAATCAGGAATTTATCAGATTAATTGTGAAACCTGTGAAAAAAGCTACATAGGAAAAACTAAGAGAAACATGTTAACCAGGCAAAAAGAACACCAGAGGAACATTAAGTTGAAACAAACTGAAAAATCTGCAGTTTCACACCATTTTTGGACAGAAAACCACAACATTGGCCACAACATTAAACTGTTAAAATCTTTAAGTACACCCATAGAATTGGATATTTGGGAAAAAATTTTCATAAACAAAAACCGTGATAAAGTTATAAATTTTGAAATCCCGGCATTAAATGAAGTATTAAAACTTAGTGCCACTAACACCAGATGGCAGAGTGATCGGAGCTCCGTAGCAGTGGAAGAAGAGGGAGGTTCATTTAGTCACCAAACAGCTGATGATGAGATCGAATGATCTTGAAAACGTTTCAATTATACAACAACAAGTAAGTGAAGACTGAGTGTAAACATAGTGACTCATAAATTCAAACTTAAATATTCTACAAATTGTTCTTAGAAAAGTTTGTTTTTGTCTTGTTTCTTTGGATAGAGTCTGTAGAAAGGCCTTGCACATTGCACATTTTTTGTTCTTATACCTGGGATAAAGTGATATAAGCAGTAATCAGATATTTAAAAAGCGAACCACTGATTGATACATTTTAAGTATTAGTTCTCCTTGAATGAAAAAGGGAAGAGGACCTATGAGGTTAAAAATTACATACCTTTAAGTAAGTATCTGAGAATTCTAATCAACAAATTATAATATATCGGAATTGGTTAACTTTGCAATATATTATTTGTGTATTTTAACGAGTTCTACAGCTGCTGCGCAGGAATTTTTCTTTTATCTCTTAAATAACTTCATGTTTGCCTGACAGTGAATAGAGACGTGAAGATGAGTCTTGAATAAACTTTTTTGATTTATATTAAACTAAGTCTTATTTCAACTATTTATTAAAAGTTTGAAATGATAATTCACTTGGGGGGGGGGGGGGGCATCCGGACCCCCTGGACCACCCCCCCCTTAAATACGTCCCTGGTGGTACTGAAGCTACTTCTAGCGCAAAAGTTTGCATGCGCGTATATTTTGCGGGTGTTACAAGTTACACTAAAATCGCGCGGATATTGTGAATATAATAAGTTTATTTTTAAAGTGTGGGTGAGAATTGCGGAGCATTGTAGTATATGCTGACAAAAGCATATTCAACAAAGGAGAACAGTTTCGGTGATGCGAGGTCTGCATGAAGTTTGTCATAAGAAACTTTGGGAAGATCTTAAATATCTTGCCACAAGACAAGAAAACTGTGTTTCCTTCTATGCCCAAGTGATCCACCCACACAACCCTGAACTTCAAGAGATCATTGCTTGTAACCCAATCCTACAACTATAAGATTTAGGAGAACGTCTAGAGCAGCCGCGGGCATCACCGTTCTCATCACCATCGCAGAGGATGACGGAGGCGATTACCAGTGTCAGCAGGTAAAAATGCATCCCAGGGACCTAGAGGGTCATAGGTGACGTCACCCTCAGCGTCATCATGTGGATGTCAGCGATCAATCTAAGAATTCGAACCATTGTTACCCAAGGGAACGCAACAACACGTACCCCTTGCAACTGCCAATGCCAAAGATAATCCTACCGCACCTCGTGTCCACGTCACATTATTTACAGTTATACGTGGCCTTGTGAAGCCAGGGGTTTTCATTACTTTCTTTAGCCAGGATTTGCCCTACATCTGCTTAAGAATTGCACCATTAACCACAACGTGGGTTACAAAATGGCATAGAAGTGACATATATGTTTATGATGTAGATCATATTGGCTAAAAGAGAAAGAAGTCGTGTATGTACATTCAGCTTGTCATACAGTCTTCATATCAAGATTGGTAGCCACACCTTTTCAACTATTGCAGGACATGCCTTTTGAAGGGATTATATGCTAAGAGATGATCTGATATGACTTAACGTTGAGGACATAAATTTAAAATAAAGAGCTAAGAGGAAGATGTAATGAGTGCCCAGAATAGCAAAATTTGCAATATATATGTGTGAGAACGATTTCAGAGGATGGAAATTAAAGCTTGAATGGTATTCATTAAATACATAGTAACGCAGCACTTTATAAGAAAAACATAAACAATACCTACATAGAGCATCTTCCCAACTTTAATAAAATCTTTATATCCAGTATTTTACTATAAAAACACTTTTATGCACAGCCATTGCAATTACTATAACAGTGCGACCAGCATCCCACATACCCACAATACGCCCATGAGTAATTTTGCTAGTATGTGGTATGGCTGATTTAGAGACAATACACATATTTTGGTTTCAATTAACACAAAAAGGCAAAGGTATCAACCTCCTCTCATTTCCCCCTTAATGCTGTGTTATCAAGCCACCACACCCCATGATAGGTAATGTAAAGGACATGCCTCAAAATACCCCGGAAAACTATATAAAATCGGCTGAAAATTTTCTTTGGCATCGTGTACATGTATTCAGTATGAATCTATGATGCTAAATGGCTTATTTGGCAAAATTACCTTTTGGCTATTTAAACATAAAGCACTTGTGTGAAAAACCTCATAGAGTATTTATTCAGGATTCTTCTTCTGTTCAGATGTTTGTGAATCTTGATGATAGTGTGCATATCTATAGTGACATTTGCAACTTATTTCCAGACCCATATTGTTGGTCACACAACTTTGGATATGCAGTAATATTGTACTGTTTATTCAAAGCTCCTATGTTCTTGACAAATAACTAATATAAAATCTTTCCATTGTTGTATTTCAGAAAAGTTCTTAAATTTCATAGAGGTTAAAAAAATAAATAAATGTAAAATTAAGCTACATATTAATTTTTTGTTATATTAAATGTTTAAAGTGTTTAAGTTTGAACATTTGATAGTAAATATACAATATAATATCACTTCTCTGTTGATTTCCATGCTTCACAGTGCTTATGAATAAATATATTACTGCAACTATGGACAAATAATCACTTATGGAGAATTATAATTTTAATCATACTTTTATTTCTAAATCTTCAATGTTTAAAATTTTAATACTTTAGAGGTGAGAGTAAATGAAGAGATTGTTTTTACATAACATTCTGATATTTAATTCTATTTTTGATTTAGTTTTAATGATTTACTGACATTATTAATTTTCATCTATTATTACAAATAACTTTCTCATGCACTTGGTCTCATTGATTTCCATTATACACTTAAATGCATAGTTCTGAAATGTGTTTAAAACATGTCATATATTTACTTCTGATTTAAAATTGTATTTACAGCTGTTTTTATGTGCTCCCTTGTAATGACAACAAAGTCATTATTAAATTTCAATGCCATTATCAAAGTAATTATAAAGAATATACTTTAACTTAAAATATTTTGAGCCACCAAGAGAACTTTGATTACATCTATATTACATTTATATAAAATCATATTTATATGAAGCATTTTAATTGCGCAGTATTGGAATTATTTTAATATTAGTAGAGCAAATCATTATCCAAAACTATCATTTTACTGTAGCAATTGGTACTATGTGCTCATGTAAAACTATATAATTGTATATATCTATAACACATACTTTTACCATTTGCCAAAATTGCAGTGAAAATCTGCTGTGTAAATTAATTCTACAACTTTACAGATACACTTTGTAGCATGCTGGTTGTTGAAATTACCCTAAAATCTATTTCTTTCCTTGAGTTAAAACATTTTATGTTTTAACATCGCTCTAATAACTAAAAGAAATATGGCAAATGTTGCACATAAAATTTTCTAGAGATTATTTGTACAATAGATGTTATACTCCCCAAAAATATATATTATTACATACATAAATATCATTTTATGGTACTAATACTTTCCACATATTTACATTACTATATACTTTAGCATCTGAAGATGTCTCTCAATCTATTAACTAGTGCAACACCACAGTATTTGTTGCTATATATAACAATTAATAAAGATCTTTTACATGTATATATTATATATGGTATTTCAATAAGAATTTAATTATTATACCAACAAGAATACCTTTACCTTTAAACTACTTTGACAAACAATGCATTCATAATTCATATTTTATGCCATTCATGTGCATTATTACAACTTTGAGAGAATCTGAAAGACAGTGCTGTGAGAAGATTTTTTTTTTTTTTTTTTTTTTAAAGCTGCTGGTTACTATAATAATTTAAAAGTTAAATCATTCTCTTAGACAGAGCCTCCAAATTATGTTTAAGGATTCTTTTTTTCGTCCAGAAGTAAAATACTGATCAGAATAATATCAAACATATATTGACAAAACTCAATTCATAATCATTTTAAGATAAAACCTTAAGGCTCTTAGGTTAAGGGATGATGACTCTAAAGCAAACTTCACATGAGTGGCATACGGCATATAAATGGTGCAAATGGATCAATTACCTTAGGTTATGAAGTCAAATCAACTTCTAACTTAGTTTCAAAAAGAAACAAACTTACACATATGGTGTATATAACATATCAGCTTTAAGAGTTTTTACAGCTATTTGCCTTAGTTTCTTTCCAAAAAGTATCAAGCCATAGCAATTATTATTTTAATTATAGATATTATTTAAAGATTACATTTTTTAATGTAATACAATTTTGACACAAATAATTTTGTTTTTAATGATATTTTCATTAATTTGGCATCAAAATAAGGGTAATGGAATATAAATTATAGTGACATCTTATGTTTGAATATCTTATACATGACCAACTCCTCTATCTATCTTGTGTTACAGACTCAGTTCTTCTTAAATCTATACAAACAGGTAATGCAACTAATCATCATAAATGATATCACCCTCACACAGCAGCAAATAAATATGACAACAATAAAGGTACATATGTGCTGCTTTTTTTTTCTAGTGACACAAAACAAATATACTGACAATTTAAAAATCTTCAGATAAAAATTATCTTTTATTCACAAAATATATATCCATAAAACTAATGAAAAATGCATACAAAAATAAAATTTGTACTGTATTAACTGTGATGTATTAATGGAGAAGAATTAATATGTTTTTTTACGAATATTAAACAAATATTTTAGTACAATTTTGGGTACTATAAAATACTTTTACAGATACTAAACCGTTTCTTTCAGAGTAATACTTTTACTGAATTATTTGTTATGCACAAAAATAGTGTTTTATATCACGTACCAAAAAGGGTTTGAAGTAGTAACCAATACCAAAACATTACAACTGCAAAATGGATGCATTAACCTTTAAAAAAAACAGCAAGCTACCTACAATAGGATTAAAGGGTTACAGGAAAAATAGACTCACCATAGATACATTTACAAAAGTTTAAGATCAATGACATCCCAATCTATTTTCTTGTCGTTTCTTAAACCTGCTTAAGCAATAGCTTTTTATTTTTATTTTGCAAAAGAAAAGATATATAGTGTCCAAGGCAGTAGTTTTATCACATATAGCAGCACAGTTTATATGTGTTAAAATAAATATTATCAATGTGGAGCTTTGGATAAATAAATACCCTTCATTTCCCTTGATTAAAATTATTCAAGTTGGAGGGGGATGAAATGAAATGCACTCAACTATACTATACCTAAATAAAGAAACAGAGCTGGTTAAATAAAGATTAGGGGCTCCATAGATATATATCTTCAAATTATTTAATCTGCTTTAGCTTACCTTAATTACGTTTTAATAATGTCTACTACTATGAGCAAATCACGTCTGAGTATTCTGGAAAATTTACATTGGTGTACTTATGGTGTACATTTCAATCACTAAATTTATTCTCAACCCGTTTTGTTATATATTCATATCTAAAGCTTTACAATAGTTATGAACACAATTTGAAGTGCTGAAAAGTTTATGATATGCTAATAGTTACTGCTAGTTAAATTTTCTGAAATTTATTGCTCATTATAAAAATCAATATCTCTAAATATTATGCAGCTTTAAAAGTACATATTTTAAGAAATGTGCAGTTTTGGAAACTTAATGTAACAAACAGGCATAACTGTACACAAAAAGGACGTCTTGAGCAGCAAATATATGTGATTATTTAATTAGTGTACAGTACAATCTGAACAAAATTAGAGATATTATACCTGACACACTAGAAAGAAAAGTGGTGAGAGTGGATAAAGCAGTAGATAAATATATCTGTTAACTTTAACATCTTTTGCCCTTATAAGCAGTAGGTAGATAGTACTATAAGAAGCTTCATTTTTTAATCATATTTTGTTCTAAATAGAACATTTAGCAGAAATTTTGGAAAACAGATCACTCCTAATTTGGGTAATTTTCAAGTATTTTTCATTGCCTACATAAATAAAATCATTAAATCAAAATATATTAGGTCCAGCACCTTTTTCGTCAGTTTGAACATAATTGAAATTGTGCTGGATATAATGATTTAATTATTTTACTTATGTAGGCATCAAAACTCTTATTGATTGAAGTACATGAAATAATCAATCATTATTGCTAACATTCAAAGAGAACATTATGTTGTTCATTTAGAATTAAAATTTGAACCTTTTAACTTCAATATATTGAGTGCTACTAACTTACAGTTTGTGTCAAAATGTCTGGGGTAGGCTAAATGAATGCACACAAATTATTACTATTATTATTATTATTATTATTATTATTATTATTATTATTATTATTATTATTATTATTGTTATTATTATTGTTGTTAAAAATTCAATGGAAAAAGAAATTGATATATTAAACAAATTTTGGTGTTGACCTACAAGTTATTCATAATATACATTTTGTCAAATTTATGTGCTTGAATCTTTTTCATACATTTTTGTATCCTCTTCCTTTTTTAAGCAGACACAATTTGCCATACTACCTTCATACTCATTACCAGTTGCCACTACACCTGCATTAATGATGTATGCATATAGTTTGCTTGCCTTTGCCTCTTTTTAGTTTTCTTTAGAATTCTTTATAAGGAGAGTCTGCACATGAATTTTCACACAAATTGAGTATCAAACAAATTGTCCAAAAGATAATGTATATTTGATATGAAGTGATACTCCTCATATACATTCAATAGATTTAGCCATACTTAACATCAATTTAGAATTTTTCCTTTCTTTTCATCCATTGCTAAAAACTTATAACATAAACTGGCAGAAAAAAATTGTAATACCCTTCAGGACTGTCTTTATTGAAACATGGGCATAGCATTCGGATATAGAGGGATTATAGTACTGGGTGATTGAAGTGTTGTGGTCTGCGGAAAATAGATGGCACTGCTCAGTGGTGTCCCTCTGACCTCTGTGTCCACATTGCAGGCAGCCTCTGTGGTACCACCATAGCTGAATAGCAGTGCCAAAAGACAGTCTAAGGTGAAGCCATGCCACAACGAAGTAAACGTGCTTCTTGCGCACAGCTACAGCCATTTGGAGATCAAATTGCTGGCCTGCACTTAGTTGAATGAACCTATTGACAAATTGCTGCGTATGTTGTGTAAAATGTATGCCCAATGTGTGTTGGCAGTAACGAAGTGTGGAGTGACGTTTAGGAAAGCGGCTCATGTATATTTACAAATCGTGGACTTCAGTTCAAAACTGGTTGTCTGTATACAGGTAGCACTTCCATAAATATCATACCATGCTTCGCTCCTGTGTATGGGTGTTTTAAGTAATAGTCCTGGAACATTCTAATTCCCGTTCTGGATGGCCGGCTCAAGATAGAGGGAAGGCCTCAGAAACTGGTTCCGGGAAAATTTAAAAGTAAGTGTTGTTTTGTGTCACTAATCGACTCCCAATTAATTTAATTTATACAACAACACTGTTTTCAACACTTCCATGAAAGGATTTATTGATGCAACTGTTTAACTTGGACTGGGTTGGGCTGACTACGCTACGAAGGGGATTCGGCACAGAGGTCCAAACTTAGTCTATAGTGCCTATGCCCCCAAGTGGAGTAACCCAGGAAGCAAGGATGAGGCAAGAGGAGACAGATGGCGGCCGTCCCAAGCCATGACAGTGCAGAGGGCAGAGCCCCTACACTTTACATCTTGGAAACTCCCCGGCAGGCCGGTGCAAATGGCATCCTACCCTACTGTGGTTGGGAAACGGCCCAACCAGACCAGGTTTGGAAATTGGAGACCGTCCTACCGGAGGAGGAAGTTTTACCAAGAGCATATCATCTTGCCATGCAACGCTGAGACACCCACCTGCCTGAGCCATCCCGCTCGACTTAACCATACCTTCTTGTGACATGTTTGCTTCATATGCGTTGATTATGTTATCATATGATGCCGTCATTATTTAATTCCTTTAACTCAACTCTTCTTTAAAGTTAAGCATTTTTTGATTCTGTCAGAGAGAGAGTGTGTGTGTGTGTGTGTGTGTGTGTGTGTGTGTGTGTGTGTGTGTGTGTGTGTGTGTGTGTGTGTGTGTGTGTGTGTGTGTGTGTGTGATACTAGTAGAAACGTTTACATTACCCAAATTTTAACGACTTTCTCAGCCTATGGTAATTTTCTTCATACAACTCTTGTACTATAGTATATATCAACATTAAACAAAAAAATTAACATTTAAGTGCAATGAAGTGTGCAGTAGGCAAAAATCCACTGTGCATTAATCTGGATATGTCAACAAAATCGATTAAAATGAATGGCTCTTTGTAACTACCCACTGCATTGAGAAAACTGATTTATTCCATGCCAATTGTTCTTTTTTCATTTCTTCTCACTGTTGATCTGACAAATAACACTTAATAAAAATTGCCTTGGGCACCACTGTCTTTTTTCTCCATTTTCAAATACTTCTCTTTTCTACATATTATCAAGGTGGACCTTCATTGAACCTAAACCTCAATTAATATAAAGTTGCCACCTCCAGTGCCTCAATTATATCAACTCAAGCAAAATTTGGTTTATTATTTCCTCAAATGAATAACATAACTTTCCAGAGAGATGTTCTAAATGTTATGTAAACTAATAGAATCCATTTTCTTTAGCTATCAAATACGGTGAAACTATAAAAATGTTTAACCAATGAAGATTGGTGTACAACTCTAGGACACTTAAACAGCTACATTATAATAAAATAAAAGCAGTTCAACAATTTTCAACATTTCTGAAATTAAAATGCTCAGATAATATGCTTTTATATTAGGTATTAATAATGTATTTTTATATTGTGAATAAATACTATGTATCATATTCTAAATTCGGTACACAAAGGCAACTACCATTTACCCAGATAATTTAGGATCACTTAGGAAAGTCCATAGTAGAATAAAGGGCAAGACTCCAATTGTTTTATGACTTTACCGTTACTATCAACTGTGTAAATGTGATATCCTTAATATAAAAATATTTGAGCAGTTAGGTACCTAAAATCACCCAGTAGAATACTATTATTTGGAAATATAGAGTTTACAGAATCTAGTATTTTATGTAAAATGTGTAATAATACTGCAAGTCAATACCTTAATTTGTTGAAAAACAAAAAAGCATTTCAGTTTGCAAAACTAAAAATATAATAATTTAAAAAGAATAAAATATAGAAATAAAGGAAGCTAACAGAAAAGAAAGAAAAGGGAAGGTGAAGAGCATGGTTCCGAGTCAAATAGTTTTTCTTATAGTTTCACTACATACTGAAAAAGGTATACCTCAAGAGCAAAGCAACAGATATTTAAGAGGCTTCTTGGAATATAACAGCTAAGGTTCAATTCCTTCTTGTGATGAGAGAGACTATTGGGCCTGTTAAGTTTCTTAAATTGCACTGTTATATTAGAATACACTGATACATCCCACATTTAATTTTCTTATTAGGAAAAAATATTCATTTTAATTTACCTTGAAACTATCCACTTCCTTCAGAATTATACAAAAGAAATTTAGTATAGCTCTGCAGGAATCATTTTAATTGCTCCAATAAAATGGTGTCAATAAGCATCTGACCTTGTTTACATAAACTACAAATCCTTCATTCTTATATAAATAATTAGTTATGCTGTTCCATACATATCTGATAGAAACACTGAGTAAACCTTTATTTATCACAGCAATAGCTCTTATGGAAGTAGAGTAGAATTTATATTCTATTAATGTTAATTTTTCTTAGAATGCAAAGCTTTGATGAGAGGTACGAATCTTCTTTGAAATAGGGTTTTGCAGCAATCTCTTTTTTTAATTACTCTTTTCTAAAGAGGCAGAAAAATTAATTCAGAATCCATTGAACCTAAAGTTAAACAACACGGACCATATTCATAGTTATCACTTAGGTCTAGACTATCTGCCGACTAACTTGGTCCGGACCAAAGGCGGTCTAACTTTTTGGTATTCACAGACGATAAAAAGCCTCGGATCAAGTAAAGCCGTGGACCAGCACGGAGCAAATGTTACATGATGTAGACAGGTTCTTTTGCGCATGTTCGAGTCCCATAGAGTGCTAAAAACACCACAGTGTACCTACAAGTTTACAAATCTCTGTGGTAGTTTCACAGCTGTTTCTTAACCATGCTTACGGTTGCTGCTGCTGTTTGAGGTTCGGTAACAAAGTTTGGCATGCAGGGTGTGCTGTGAATATGGATAATATGAAGAAGCATGGTATCATTTGGTCAAAGGAAGACCAATTTTTTTCTCTAGTTCAAAAAAGAATGAACATTATAGAAAATAAATCGGTGTCAACGAATACAAATATGAGAAAGGGGGAGTCATCTAGGGAAATTCATAATGAGTTTGTTGATAATGCAGCTTACTGGTGCCTAATTAATATCGTGCAGGTCAGCAGTGTTGTTTTGATATCCTCTTCCTGCATAACACCGAAGTGCTGTTAGGATTTGAGTATCAATTGAGATACTCAGGCTGCGTTATCGTCCCTAACGTACAGGTTAGGACGAATCATTTATATCAGTTTTCTGGTATTTGCTTTACTAAACCTGCATCTGTATTTGAAGTTTAGATCATCATACTTTGCAATAATTTCTATTCTTGGTAGATAAGTTTTCCTCCATTGTCTTATTTCACGGATTCTACTCACTGCAGCTATATTCATCACATCAATGTTGTCAGTGTTGCAAAGATAGTCCACCTTTAATCTACCCCTTGGAGGGGGACTAAAATTTGAGCTGGACCAATGTATTTGGTCCCCGGACTATCGCTAATCCCGGTTTATGAATAAGAAAATCTATGGTCCAGTGTTAGTCCACCGTAAGTGGCAAGTTGGTCCGGACCAAGTCTGTCTATGAATAGGGCCCCAATTTGTCTAATGGATAACATAGAAAATGCCTAAGAAAATCTATCGTGAAATTCACCTGAACCAAGATTCAAACTTGATTCCCCTAAGCTGGTTGGTGAGAATGCTGTACCACATTGGAGAAGTGGGCAAGCTTTGGAAACAAACACATACTTCACCCTCATGTGTTTACTACAAATATTCAGAATCATAAAATTGATTTCATTTATTTCAAGATGCTACGGAAACAAATTATATTAATTATTAAAATACAGTTAAATCTCGAAATTATATTAAGTTTGCTAATGTAGTTTTCAAAACATGTCTCACTTCAGAAATTATTGAATTATCACAGATATCCTTTGAAAATGTAAACATATAACTTGTTAATGAAGGCATAATCTTTTACCATTATCTACTGTGCTCAAAATTCATACTCTTTATCAATCACATCACAGTCAGTAGCAGAACATTGACATAGTGATATAAATATAGAACTTTTCATAAGATATGTAGAAGATATATAAAAAAACAATTTATCTCAACACTTTGAAATGTATTAAAACCACAAAATTAACATTGAAGGGCAACAGATATCAATATAGAAGAGCAGTGAGGCACAAGATTATAAAAGTATAATAAAAGGTACTACTAGCTCAACTGCAAAATTATTTTTACAAGCAAAGTACATTTACTGAGATAAAGTACTCCCAGAAGCAATAACTATGGTGATACAGCATCAGTTATTGTAATAATACTTGCCCATTATATCTGTAAATGTCTAAAAAGATCAAAATACAAATGATTAATTTCAGATATCAGGCACCACTGCATCACCTTTTAAGTATGGCATATTTGTGAGATCTTGGAATTTACATATGTGCAAATGTTATGTGTCACATTTTCAGACAAATACAGAATGGATTGGAGAAAGGAAACTATAAGCACAATAACCAATACTTTATTCTGAAATAAAAATAGGTTTACTCTTAAAATATCAAAGGCTTATAAATCAGTTATGCAACATGGAACCATACTTTCAAAATTTTATTTCCTGCAAATACATGAATTGTCACTCAAGTGGCTTTTTCCACGTTGTACTTGCTGATATTTTGAACGCTCCATGATTTACTCTCAGGAAAGAAAATAGGCATTATGGCTGATAACCGTTTCTACTTATTAGGAATTCATTTATTGTTTAATGGAAATCCTGACTCCACCACATAAGCTCAAATTTTGTATAAGCACCTCAGTTGCTGCTCTTGGAAAATCTACACAGTGCAGTTCTTTTGAAAAGTAGTTACTGTACATATTAATACATAACTATGAAATAAAACAGCTTTGGTGTTAAAAAAGTAGATTTTATTAAACCAGTTGTGCACCAGGAAACAAAAGTACCATTTTCTATGTTTACAAATAGATGCTTAGTATAATGATTGGCATGATTGCTGCTATTTTGATGCCTCTATGGAATTCTTACTCAGATCTCATAACTGTTGGCTACCATTACTAATTTGGTTGTGGAGTTTTACAATGACAGAGGGATTCATTCACTTTTTGAAGTGAAAATACAGAGTCAAATTTTGCATACCTTCAGAAACAAAATATATAACTCTGTTGCTTATGAAGCTGAAGATGCACAAGTGCATCCATTCTAGTATGTCAGATAATGAAGTACTAGGATTAACATAATTGAATAATTATGCACTACATTAATGGTGTAGTGAGTACCACATTTCTTGAATTGAAAGTAGAGCATTATCATTGAATAATATTGGCAACCGGGTGCTAATTTACAGTGTTCAAGCAGTCCTAGCTAATTACTGTTTATTAACATAGCTTATATAGACAATAATTACAAACAATATGATCAAGTACCACTCAATTTGCTACTAAACGGTTACTTCACGCCACATAGAAGATTTTACAAGAGCAACAAGAATCTATCCAGTGTCTTCAACAATTGTAATGCTGACCAAAAATAGGAAATGAGGAATTTCTATAGTCTTACAGGTTAACATAATATGCAAATTTAAGGGCACAGTACTGTTGGCCATGTATGCAATAGTAGAGCTACTATTTACCTTTCTTTATGTCATGATCAAAATAAGTTGGGACCCAGAAGAATTATATACTGTATAGCCACTATGTTTGACTTCATATTCAGAGTTATGTAAGAATTCTGTGCTTTAAACAATTGCCTAAATGAAAATGAAAAGAAGTCAAGTATAGTCACTATTACGAAAAATACAAAATATATGTTGTTAGCTTTTAATAAATTATTTAAAATGTTTCAAAAGTTTATTTTTCATTGTACTTAATCTGGAAAACAAAATTAATTTTCTTTCTTAATGCTGAATACGGAATAAAAGTATAAGAAATGATTTGATAACATGATCCAGTTTGCTTCTTACTACAAATTTATACAAAGAAAGTTTGAAGTAGTACTAATGACAGATATTTCCATTTTATTAATTTCTTTACAGTGCCAAACCAGCAAACTTCAAACATTAACAATTAGAACATCAACAATAAATAACGTCAATATAACAGACACCATTTTCTTTCCATTCCAATATATGTGGAGAAAGTTCTTTTTAATTTTCAGTTAATTTTTAAATACTAATAACAGCTCTGTAGTTCTCTTGGCTGAGGATCTATTTTCAAGTATCTTGGTAGCACCATTTTGATTTCTTGAGCACTTTGAAATCCAATTAATGATTCACAGTGTTGTGACAAAGTCATATTTTGTAGATGGTTTCTTAGATGTGCTGTCTTCAAACAGGTAACATTATTTAGTCTTTTTTTATTATTTATTCCTTTTTTTATTTTTTGTTCCTTTTTCCATTTTCTTTAATTATAATTATCTAACTCTACCCTAGCTTCACAATGAGGGAGCACATATATGTATATAGTATGAGTTTTATTTCCTGCAAAATACATCTGATCCACTACTGGGTAACACAGACACAAAAACTCATCTTTGTATAGTCTTCCAGTAAGTTATTTTTAGACATATATTGCAGTAAGTGAATATTCTAGTGTAGTGCATGCTGTTTTATGATTGTTCAGCATTTTCTATCTCTTTTAACACAACTGGAATAGAAAAGATAAGCTCTGCATCAAAGTCTCTGAGCATATATAATAACAACTTTGTTCTTGTTACAAAATCACATAGGGTCTGATGTACCACCATCACAGAACTGTTTCCATTTCAGCAATCTCTGTCCTGCATGGCCTGCAAAATAGAATTGTAGATATATACATTGGTTCTTTTAAGCACAAATATTTCAGAAAAAATATGTGAATTAACTTTATTTTAATAAAGCAAACTGAAAGTTTTGTATTAAAAGCATTATATACTCAGTTATATAAAACAATGTTTATGGTACAATTTGCATTGCTCAGAAGCCAGGCGTCTACTTCACCTATAAGTTTGAGAATACTTGAAATTAAGAAATGGTCTAATTTCCTAACCAAAGTTACCTCTTATACATTTTACTTATAATTCTCTGACATTTTATTCCACTTAATCTCGTTCAGAACTGTATAATTTAGTGTACATCTCTAGATGGAATGACTGTATACATATTCAATGATATCTATGAGTAGAATTAGTTTATAGCCTTGAACCAGATGGAAGTACAGACATTTAGCACATTTTGAGGATTAAATAGAGAACAGAAGGTACCAGAAATTTCCAGCTTAACCCAATTTCCAACTTCTATTATCCTTTGGTACTTTCCACAGTCCTTCTAGAACTAGAATACCAGTTCCTAACTCATTCAAAGAGAGTACCCCTGTCACTGACCAACAAAATATTCTTTCTACCACCATTCCAACATGATTTCTCACCATACATACTATTATAACCTATTCACCTACAATTTTTTGTTTCACTTGAGCCAAAAGGGAAGGGATTCATCTCACCATGGCTGTACCAATGCATACAAATACCTGGGATAAGGGAAAGGAATTAAGGTGTACTATTATTTCTACACATTGTTTTGTGCTTTTAACTCTCATTCCTATAAACAACTCATATGAGGAATAAGTAATTAGAGAATGCAGATCAAAAAAGGGGATTTTACATTTCTCAGAATATAAGTAGAGCAAGAAGTGCTGAAATCCTACAGCTTTAAACTCAATTTTAATTCTATTTCCATTTGTCTGTTAGTAAACAGAAGAAACTTTTCATAGTTGCACTTTTAGTTTTAATGTCTGATAGGTCTTTATCTTAATTGTCTAGATTGAATAAATAAGTAAATGAATTTATTTGGTTCTAATCTTATTCATTTTGGACCATCCTTGAAATTGGGATGGCCTTTCAGCCTTTCAGCTTGGACAGCCCTCATCAATACATTTATATTTTATTCAATGGATGTGCTTGTATTCTGCCCATCTTTGCTGTTCTCTATTTATAGTCTTTATCTGATACTTCCATCTGCTCCATATACCCCTTTTCTCTTTACCTACCCCTACTCCCCCTGTTTATCATTTCTGTTCTCCCTTCCTACCATTTATCTTGCTTCCTGCTCTCTATTATAACCACCTCCTAATTATATGGCACCCTTCTCCCTCTTCCTCATTTTCCCTTATGCACAAACACCTTACATTCTTTTCACTTTTCATAATAAACTCACACTTAAGTTAAATTTTCAATTTTGTCTATTCTATTTCTGTAGTATTATTTAAACATTCAAAAACATTTTCTCACTGTCAACATACCAAAAATTGTGTTTGTTGCCACTTGTTCTACAATCTTTTGTATCTCTTTGGTAATCCACTCACCTATACTCACACATTTCAATATCAAAATATTAACATTTCTGATTCCCTTCCTCTCTTTTTACAAAACACACGTGAAACTGCATTTGTCTCTTTGTCCTTCTATACCTCATCCAATTCTGTTTCACTTTCTTCACCCACTTGTATTCCACTTTGCTGTGCTAGTGTACCTTTATAGTTGCTGTTCACCACTGTATTAACCCCACTTATTCTTTCACACTTTTCTTCCCTACTGCTAATCTTCTCTTTCTTCTCTATTTTTTCCAGTGCCGCATTCAGGGATGTCACCTTTTCCTACCCTGTAACCAACTGTTGTGTTAGCTACTTTCTAATTTTTTTTTTTTTGGGGGGGGGGGGGGGTAATCTACGTCCTCCAATGTGAAGTCATCTTGGGCTCATGTAAGCATAATTTCACCCATGTTATCCATTATGTTTTTCATTTCCCAGTCTTCTGTGAATACTTTCAGAATGTTGTGTTCATTTAGGATGTCATAAAATTCTATAGGAGACTAGATGCTTTCTTCTTTTCTGTATAGTTTTTCAATGGCACCAAACACTTGATCTGGAGCAATGAAACCATGTTCATGGACTCGATCTATTTTGTTTAAAGGTATTACAACATGATGAAATTCAGGAGCTTTGCACTCTTTCTTCCGTTTAGGTTTTGCTTTTGAAGGTGAACTGCATGTTTGTGGTTGTATTTAATATTGAGGCTGTTCTTATTTTTGCTTTGCTTTTTAAGAAGAGTAGCACCCTTCTAGTTCCTGGAAGTTCATACATATGAACATTCTTTTGCCTCTATATTGAAATTTTACTGTATTGGAACACCACAGTGAAGCGAAACATATAAGTTATAGATGAGTCGTATTTTTACACCTTAGTTCTTTGAGCTTTTCAGATGAAAACATTTCTAAAACTGATAACTTCTTATATATTACCATCTATATTACCATGATGAATATAACCAATAACTAACATTTTGTTTTGCTGAAAATTAGTTAGAGCACTTTTGAACTCAGTTTACTTGGCAAAACTTTCACACATGCTCAATGCACATTTTGAGCACTTCAGAGTTCCACACTCAGCCCAAGTAATTCATATCTTCCTGTCTTTGATTCTAGGGCACATGGCACATCTTACTTGTTTCTGTATCTTATGTCTGGCTGCTGTGGTAAGACTTTTGTTGAGGATACACCCTATATTTTGACATAACTCTCGAGGCAGTTGTCTGTTTAGGAATCTTGCGTTCAGTTGTGGCTGAATCATTTGTCGTTTTAAAGAATTTACAAAATGAAGTCTGCTTTGGTCAGGATTTCCTGGAAACGACTTAAAAATAATGTAAGCATTGACTAGGCTAATATTTAATAGTGGAAAGAATACAACCGATGGCCAGCGGTTGGAATGTCGACTTGTTGAATAATTTGCACAACTCTCATCCAAAGCATCAACGTCTCCTTTACTTTCATTATAAAACTGTACAATTTCTGTTTTTTGGTTACATTTTCGGTACATATTGTATGGTGCATAGATGAGATAAGTATAACGGCACTGTTCTCCTTTAGTACAAAATATATTAACGTGTAATCATTCGTGAATCCATATATAACTGAATTTTTTTGTTTATTTCTTGAGGGAAGAAATTCTGTAGCTACTTTTCATATGTTCTTTTTCATTGTTCTTATATATGTCAACCCTCCTTTTCGCAACTCATAGACAAGTTCAATGAATGTAAACCAACTGTCTGCTGTAACATTATGGTTTGTCCCTATAATGGGCTTCACAAGATGAAGAACAGATTGTGTTGCTTTGCCAAGCTTCCTTTCATTTTCTGAGAAACGACCATTTGAATTTGTTTCTACCATCAAAGTATTTTTGCTCAGATCTTTTTTTCTTTATGAGTTACTCTTCATCAGTTGAATCAGCATCAAGTTCTCCTACAAGACCATTAGCATTGCCTTCTTCATTTGTTGCTCCCTTTTCATCAGAAATACTAACATGTTCACTGCAAAATTCTTGTGGCGCAACATCACCTTCACCATTGAATACACTTTCCAAGTCTTTGAGAATATCATTAAGCTAATCACTAGGATCATTACCCTTTATAGTATTCCTTGCATTTACCCTAATGATGTTTAACAGTAAACTGCAACACCAAATAAAATGTTCCATAACTGGTGAGGTGGGGTGTGTGTCACACCAGTCAGTGAGAAACACGAAATTGCTCTTGAAACTATTGCACTAGACAGCACAACTATTATCTCTGAGCTACTAGGCAGGTGACTGAAAGGTACACCACATTCTAGGATTCTCAGCCATCTAGATTAAGAGTACAGTCACTTCATAAATTTTGTGGGGGTAGCTATAACCCCACTTCACCAGTTACGGGTTAATGTGGGGTTGTCTTCTGGCAGAGTTTCAAAGTTCATCAGTTGGTTTTTATGCATTTTTATGTATATTTTCTCCCAGATGACGAACTCCCTATGCTTTTGTATGTATTTTAGTCATCTGGGAGAAAATATACATAGAAAAGCATAAAAACCAACTAATGAACTTCGAAGTCCTGCCAAGACGACAACCGCACATTTAAATTCATCACAAAATCAACAGATGCAGCAACAACTCCAGGACTACCCACACCACTGTATCAAGCTTTAGTCGCAATAGAGCTAATGATGCAAACAATAGTTTGCGAAACATGTCCTCAATATAGGTACGTAAGTGAGGCTGATGTGTAAAAATAAAACTCATCTATAACTTAAATTCTTTTACCTGTACACCATATTCAGAATCACTGTATGCACCATTCATTCGAATTTAACTTAAAATATTTCTTTTTACTCAAATATGACTGCAACATTGATAACTTCTCTAAAAATAACAAAGGAATATGCAGATGGCAATCAAATCTGGTTGAAGAATATAAACAGGCCATGTAAGAAGAAACATTATGATAATGAGAAATGTACTGTAATCCAGCTGTAATAAAGTCCATGGGGACTATGGCAGGTGGGAAACATGTATCCCTGTGTCCCTGCACTCTAATAGTGATAACCGCTAGATTAAGAGTGCACATATATGCATGATGCCAGTTTGCAATTACTATACTGACATAATAAATAAACTTGATCTTTTGTTCAGTAGAAAGTGTACTTTGTACAATAGAAATTTAGACAGAAAATAAACACATTGTGTCATGATTGCAGGCATGAAATTTATATACCTTATGCCAGTCAAAATAATCCCTCTTAGTAATTGAATATAAATAATATGAATACGTCTAATCTTATGGATGATAACTTACTGGCAGTTTCAAGGATTGTTTATTGCTAAAATTCATTGAAAGTCCCAAAATATGGTGAGGTAAAATACACTGGCAGAAAGCAAAATGAAACATCCTTCAGCATAGGTTCATGAACACAGGTTCATTGAAACATGGGCAAATTATGTATATACTGAGGACTTATAGTAATAATAAACAATGTGATCATATATTTTATCATATGATGCTATCATGATATACAGCCTTTAGCTTAACTCTCCATTAAGTTAAGCAATATTTGATGGTGTTCCTTTTTTTTTTCTTTGCCAGTATATAACTTATTAACTATTAACTTTATTACTCCTCAAGATCCTCACAGACATACTGGCCAGCATTATACAAGCAACCATCTGGAATGTGGTAGGTGCCTGATTGATGAAACCAGTTAATTTAGGAACTCAAAGTAACTGAACAAGGTGCATGAAGCTTGTAATAAATCTATCATATATAATTAAGTTCGGTATTAATACAAAATAAATACATTGTTAAAGGCTCTATATATTGCTTTTACAAAACCTGTACATTCATTGATTTTAATTTTAACATATATTACTAATGCTATTGGAAAATATAAGCAAAAATTAAAAGTATTAGCATTTCCATAATCTATACCGATAATTAAAATTCATAAAATAAGTTTACTGTAAATCAAAAAAGGCTTTAAACTATTACTGAAGATCTTTTTAAGACAAAATTGTTAGAAACTATAATTGACACACCTGTACACTTCTCCTTAAATATTAGTTAAGTATTAGATAGGGAGTACAACAGGTATAAATTGCAATAAATATAAGGACACATTCCATTCATCAGAATTAATTAACTTACTAAAGCATAATATATTTCCACTACTGATTGATTTCTTTTCACTCCAATTCATAAAGGTTTAAAAATGAAATAAAAAGAAATACACTTTTGCTTTAATACTCTATGTATATTTTAAGTGATTACCTGTACAATTGCCCTGGACTTCGAAATCGGCCGGAATATTCTGTGGAAGTTACATGATTCCTGGTCATGTCACGTGGTCTCAGAATGTCTTCTGTGTTTAACAATCTGTCAGCAGATATGAGCAATACATTTATGAAAAACCATTTTTAATAAATTAGTAGTTTCTATATGACAGATGTAAATAAATATTTTAAGCAAAGGTGATGAAAACTGACATTGCTTTAACTTGTACTTAATTGTAATGAACTTGACAATAAATGATTCAGATTATTCTAACATTTCATCACTTACACTTCATTTTGACTTACTGGTATCAAAAGCTCTTGTGCTCATCCTCAAAAGCTGCTGATTGACTCTTACTAGTATCCTGTTTTCACTTGTTGTTGCTGGTGACATCTCACTCTACAGTAATTAACTTACATAGTGAATTTGATGGCAGCAATTCAGAATTCATTAAAAGATATTTATGTTTTATGATATGATTTTCCTCCCAAATATCCAGATATGTGGTGTGTTCCTTTGGTTTCATGAGTGTAATTTAGGTATGATATGATGATCAGCTGTCCAAAAATGGTATGAGACTGCAGATTACTTTTCTTGTTTGTGTTCAACACATCTTATGGGTTCTTTTAACCATATACCTAAATTTCTCTTGGTTTTTCCTATGTAAATAAGCTAATATTCTCTGTAATTCATTTGGTAAACACCTGCTTATCCAAATACCAAAATTCGAAAAACAGAAACCAGAAACCTCACCCAACAAAAGAACAAATTGATTTTCAGAAAGTTTTCTTTCTACCTAAGAACACAATACAAATCCCAAAATATTTTCACAAAACACAGTGTATGTTCAGCCACAAAAAGAAAATTCACCTTAGAGAAATCAATGTTCATCAAAAATGAACTATTCACAAAAGGATAAAAAAGCAGAAGTATACCAAATTAGTTGAAAAGAATATAATCAAATTTACATAAGAAGAAACCAAGAAAAATTTATGTACAAGACTGAAAGAACATATGTGATTCATTAAATATAAACAAATAGAGAAGTTTGCAGTACCACACAAATTTTGGACAGCTAATCATCACATAACACTCATAAAGTCAAAGAAATATACTACAGATCTGGACATTTGGGTGATAAATCTTGTCATAAAACATAAAAATCATTTGATAAATTTTGAAATGCTGCCATCAAATCCACTATGAAGTTCACACTACATAATGAGATCTCACCACAAACAGCCAATGAAAACAGAATGCCGCTTAGAGCCAATCAGTCGCTGCTGAGGATGGGAGCATGAGCTCTTGAAACCGGTGAAGACAAAATTAAATATAAGTGATGACTATGTTAGAATAATTTGACTCAATTTAATCATAAATTTAAATTTTTGTCACTGTTAAAAGCATATTGGAATATTACACAAATGATAAAATATGATGATAGACATTAACATGTACACTGATTCAAAAGGTTTGGGCACGGCACTGAAACACACAGTCTGTTCATAACTCTCTTTATGTCTTTTGCTACTAGAACCAAAATTATATGATTAATAATCTTTGTTAAGTCAGCTTTTTTCTCTCCATGATATATCACTTAGTTTTTAACTTTATGAGGGAATAGTGTTAGTAATAGTGGCTTTCATTTACAACCTTGAAGGTCCAATGTTGTGTTTGGTGATAGTTGCCTTCAGTCTTCCCTCTGGTGGTGGAACAATGAACTTCTTTAATAAATTATTGACTAGTGTAATTCTGAAATTTATTGGTTGGTATTTGTGTTTACATATTAAGATGTTCTACAGTGTGGCTTTATTTTAGTCTATTACACCATATTATAGTTCTGGATATGCAGCTTAGGCCACAACAAACTCTCAACCTGCAAAAACACCTTAACATGGAAACACAAAGACAGGCTAACCAATTTGAAATTCCCAATTGTGAACAATTTAGTAAAGTTCATTTTTCCACCATCAGAGAAAATACTCATTAACTACAATCAATAAAAACAGTCAGACCTTGGAGGTTTCGAAATGGAAAGAACTGTTCCCAAAACTGGTCCCTCAAAAAGGAAACATTTAGTTGACATAGTTGAAAAAAAGACTACCAATATTTATTAATTAATATGGACATCATTGTTGATAAATTCCTCCAAATATCAATTAAAAAATATCTACTTTAAAGATTCCTAAGTTTATAATGTATTGGAGCATTCACAGTACATAACATCAGGAGCAATACCTATTGGCTCATCAAAATAACATCTCAGTATACACTTGAAGTGGTATCATCATCTGGGGTAAAATCAGGCAGATTAATTTTTTATTCTATAACTGGTCATTCTGTAATAATTGGGGTACAACTGCTGCACTAGCAGTATTTGTAGGAAGGACAAATTTCTGCACCCAGTTTGACATGTTAATGGTCTATTTATTAAGAATTACATATGGTAACAGTGGTCATTGTTGTCAGTTTCAATTTTAGCTTATGGTGTTGTTGATATAACTTCATGGTACACATGTTTAATTAAACAATTCAGCTGCTGATAATTACTGACTTCAGGTTTCCCAGTTGAGTATAAATATAACAAGTAGGATTATTTGTTTAAGTTTATATTCATAGTTAAATTTTTATGTATATTTCTCTGTAAATCTACTCAATCTTGGAGTAAATTTGTACAATACTGCTGTGTAAAGAAGAAAATTGGGAAGCCAAATACACTGTAACTATGATGAAAAGAAATTTCATGAGGCAATGACAACAATTAAATAAAGGAAAAGTACAGAAGTATTTTCAAATTCTGTGATCTGTGTTATAGAATAAAGTGAATAGCAGCAACTAAAGTGGAGTCAGAACACTGTCTGTCTTGAATGATGAAGAAAAGGAAATGTTAATACATGGAATCCTTGAAGCAGCTCATTGAGGGTACTGTCTCACTTCAGTTGATATTGTAAAATGGGAAGAAAGAAGAAACAATTTACTCAGAATCTCCATTGTGTCAAATGAACAAGGACATTTTTAAAGGGTATTCTAGTGTTATTTCAGTTCCTTCATTTGAAGGCAATAAAAGAGCTCATACAGAGTTTACTCCCGATTTTATCTGGGAAATTTTGGATAGTCTGCAGGAAACTTTAGAAGGTACTTTATCTGAAAATGTCATAAACTATGACGAAGTAATTTTATGCAATGACCCAGGAAGGAAA
This sequence comes from Mantis religiosa, assembly GCA_030765055.1. Classification (NCBI taxonomy): domain Eukaryota; kingdom Metazoa; phylum Arthropoda; class Insecta; order Mantodea; family Mantidae; genus Mantis; species Mantis religiosa. The sequence goes on along the minus strand of CM060948.1, from coordinate 131,468,695 downwards.
CATGCAATATGTTAAGAGGGGAATCAGGCATACAGGAAGGATAATGGACTTCTCTAAAGCATTTCTCTTATGATCGTGCTAGTGGGAACAGACAAATTTTTATATAACTACAAAAAAAAAAAAAAAAAAAAAATGGTGGGTGGCTTGATCTTCCAGCTTTTGAAGATAGGTTCTTTCTAAACTGTGACATTGCTTTACTTGAGAAAGCTAAGTGGAAAGAAGACAATTTGTAAAGCCATATATCTTGGAGATGATGGAGAATGTGAAAAGCACATCTCATTTGTTCCTCTTTGCAAACTTTACAACCCATTAACTCTACAACCATAATGGGCGTTTAGAAGGGTTTAGAAAGTAAAGCTGATGAACTGGCAAATGTGTACATATAGCTCTATCTCAAGAAATTCCTTCTATGTACTTTTCAGAAACATTGGAACAGATAGAGAGGTGGACAGTACATAATGTATGAAATGTTTTCTGAAACCATGCACAGAACTTCTTCCAAAACTTTTCAGAGATTTAAACCCAATTTACAAGGCATTATCTTGGTTTTCCAGTTTCAAGAAGGCCCCTCAGCAGCAAAACAAGGTGCTACTGACACTTGAATCACATGCCACTTATCCAGATGGATTCTCCTTTAAGAAACTCTACTGTTTTTCTGAGCAAGGAAACCAGCAAGGTAATGACGAGAACACAGAAGATGAAAATGCTGCTATGTAAGCAGAGGATGCTGCACTGGCATTGTTACAATACTTGACATAGAAACTTTTGTTGCAGTGAAGTCGAACTGTGTCTGGAAACAGAACATTTTCTAAAGATTATGTTGATATGCTAACTGATATAAGAGCACGAGATATGTCAAGTTTTCACAATTCCCACATAAATGATGCCTTATTTCTTGGAAGCAAGAGCATATTTATGTTCTCAATATAGAGTGCAGACACTGTAACAACATCAGATCTTTAAGACACTTCTAGAACCTAAGGAGAAAAGAGGCATTTTTGTTTTTGATAAAAATGCTTTATAAGAGTTCCTATGGTGACATTAATTTTATTAAAAAATATGCAGTCTAATGTGTCAAAATTTTGGTTTAAGTAGCTTTAAAAATGTTGTACAAGTGTTCTTATCATGACTTTAATGTTATTGAAAAATGCGCAATATGCTAATGTGTTAAATTTGGTGTTTGTGTAGCTTTGATGTTCTTTTTTGTGATCTTGAATCTAAATAAACTTATATAATTTATGATATTTTTTGTCTATTTTGTATCTGAGTTAACTTGATAAATATGGAAAATACAGCCATCAATTAAAAATTATAGCCTGTCCAAGTTAATCCAACTAGTCAAATATGTTTGGACCCTTTTTACTCTTTTATAAAACATTGGAGTACATCATTAATTTCACAATTCAACATATATTCCTAAAACAAATAAGTGATAGAATTACCTGAAATCTTAAAAAGTGATCACGATTAATCCTTAGTATATTCAACACAATAGTGGTTATTTTTCTAAAGCATTCAATTAATTGGATGGCAAAAGATAAGTGAAAGATTCTATAATCACATTCATAAGTTCCAATAATAAACCATAGTGATTAATTTCTTCCTTGACATACAACTTACATTACTGAAGTGTTGAATCACATGAATAAAATTCACTATCACAGCCAAGCTTCAAACCATGTACCTTTGGCTTATCTGCAAATGCTCTTATCACTGAAGCCTAAATAATCATTATCATTTCTCAAAAGATTTATGGAGCAGGTAAACCTAAAAGACATTCTGAAACACCTCAGATTTCTGTTAATGGTAACCTGTAATGAAACAACACTTGAGCAATAAATACCATATTAAAACAGCAAATTGCCAATGCTAATCTCTGGGTAGAATATGTTTAGTTAATGCGTGTGCACGTTGGCCGCTGCCTTTGAGGAACCCTTATAATCGTTTTACAACACAGACCCTCCTTCTCCGAGACCTTTCTGCAAGGCTGCCACCTTTCTCGATACGTCATGGGTATCGGAAGAGGTTTCGTCTAAATAAATTATCTTATATCCATTACTGTAAAACTTCCTTAGTTTTGACTATATATATATATCGCCAAGCTACAATTCTACTGGATTCCATAATAACCCTTAACTTATTCGAAGTGCGGTATTTGAAACCCAGCTCCTTTAGAAGGCAGCGCAAAGTGCAGTGCCCATAAGGAAAATCACAAATTTCTAGCAACTGTGCAACCAATTCGTCTAAGGTGGGTGCTCTCCCTTTTGCATAGAATCTACAAATTTCTCGACGAATTAAATCATATGTGAAATTATCTACTTTAGAGAAACGTTTCCTTTTGTTTTCACACTTGATCAGCGTCTTTGGTATTCCTTCTGTGAATACCCAGAATTTATCATCAGGTTCATTGCACGACCCCTTACCAAGACTATTTGTCAGCACATATTTATATGTGTTCAAAACAAGCGCTTGAATTTGCTTAGAAACAGTTCCCGTTATAACTTTGTTCTTTGAGGTTTTTCCAGTAATATAACTCGGCCCAATTATTCACACTATTGTCTTCACTTTGATTATTTTCACGTGACTAAAAGTTATCTCCCACTTCATTTGCATTTACCACTGCATTTCCCTCTGACAGTCTCCACATTGTGACACACAACGAATTTCTGCACATAATGAAACAGATCAACTGGAAGTTGGAACTTTGGCAACTGAGACTCCACGTGGAGTAGACATGCGGCTGTCACTTAGAGAAAATTAGGGTTGTTATTGGTCCTCAAAGTGTTCCATTTCTGAAGTGTGGAGATAGATTTATGACGGTCATTAGTGGGCTGGAGGGTCAGGTTCCTTTGACTCTGAACTGCACACGCGTTAACTAAACAGACTTTACAGCCTTCATACAATTTAATATTGATGTGGTTAATGCTTCTGAGTTTACAATGAGTTTGTGATTTAAGCACTAATTAAAACTTTAGAAGAGATACAACATATCCAAACATTGATTGCAAAAGCATGTTCTGATATTAAATACATGTTTTTTGTTTGAAAGATAACACTTTACTGCTTTTTGTGCTCACCATTTCTCTTAAATTTAGCTTTCCACAACATCCAGACAAAATATTAAAATATTAAAAGTCTGTGTCAGACACAAAGGAACAACATTTCAACCAATTTCTGTTTTTGTATTATATCAATTTTATATTTCCCTACCTCCATGAAGGAACAACATTTCAACTGATTTCTGTTCTTGTATTACCATATTTTATCGCGTAATTGCCCCCCTTTTTTCCTCAAAAAATTTGCTTGAAAACATTGGGGAGGGAATTATGTGAGTGGTGCTTTTAGGAATTCAGAAAGGAAGGGAAAACGTGGTATTATGTAAAAGTTATATAGGTATACAAAATTTGTAAATGACTGAATACATACCACGGTTTCATTGGACCTACAATGCATTACTTCATTGTTTCTTTTCTCTGATTATTCTGCAGTGTCACTCTCATCACTACCATCACTATTTACATTTATATCTGGTTCAGATAACACATCATCTTCACTTTCACTATTCACTATTCCACAACACTTAGTCCTCAGAACCATCAATGGCACAAGAAATTCCAGCTTTTTTAAAACTCTCAGCTGATGAGTTCCTGCTGCCATTGATTTCAGGATATTTTCCTATTTTAGGCCCACAGAAAGATTTGGAGCTATTCTTTGCAGCTTTGAGTTTATATTTTTGTCTCCGCCAATACCGTATTGAATTAGGATCAACAGAGAACTGTCTTCCTGCAGCTTTCACCTCGTTTTGTAACAGTAGTTTCGATTTATATTTAGAAAAGGTTGTGAAAAATTTATAAATTTATAAAAAAAAATGTGAAAAAATATATGTAATTTTGTGATTGGCCGTAGTAATAATTGTATGACGTAATGTGGTGACGTAGCATTAAATCAGCCAATCACAAAATTAATATAGGAGTAACGATAGTAACGGAAAATCAATAATCTTGGTAGATATGTTTTGTAATCTGGGGGAAATGATGAATAGTTGTGCAGGATCAAGAAGTTTTATTTAATAATTGGAACTGTTTTTATTAAAAAAGTAAGAATTTATCGATATGCTGGAGGTAACCTGCAATTGACTAGGAAAGGAAGTTCAAGTAAAATGTAATCCAGATAGTACAATTAAATTATTTGTTACAAAATCTGACTTCTCCAAAACTTTATTCCGAACCACACCTGAAAACCAGAGGTTACATGACTCTTATTTAAAATAAGATGATACAATTGGTGACCAGAGGAAAACTGATAGCCGCAAAAACTTATATGAGAAGAGAAGGAATTGTGCTTCCAACATAGAAATCCTGCTCCAGTTTACATCGGCGTAAGATAATATATTTAATTTAAATTTTGCTGTGTAGTTTGAATATTTTGACATTATAACAACTTGTAAAAAACAGATTTAGAAACACATCTGCAACTTCACATTTCAATTTTACGATATGTTGACGATGGCAATACGGGTATTTTTGTGAAAAGCACTGCATCCATTGTTGTCCGTCACAAGCACTGCTACATTGACTGCTGTCCATTATCAAGTCATTTGAAGGGCACTTCAATAAGAACGAACCAGGAGAGGGAATTATGCGATGTTTAATAGGTAAATAATTTTTAGTGATGAAAAATCATACGGGAAGGAAAAAACCAAGGGGGGGGGGCTTATGTGATAAAATACGGTATATCAGTTTCAGACTTCTCTACCTTTTGACAGTGACAATTGTTATTGTCACAAAAGACAGCAGAGATGAGTAGATACAAGTATTTGATGATGAATCCCTTAATGTTCAGCAATCTAATTGGTAATTTACTTGCTTCAAAACATCCTTGAGAGCTGATATAGCAGTACATACTACTCAAGAAGAACTTCAACCATTTTTATCCTAATTGTTTTATAAATCTGCATTTTATGCACTGCATAGCATAATCCATCCAAAATCAAAATTATCTAACAATCATAAAACCTGATGTCTTATGTCAGCTCTTGGACTAAAACTTGTACAGCCTGCCAGTTTTACACAATTACTAGATATACAAATAGACAATTGGTGATTAATGCCCCAGAGGATTGCTGTTTCGTCTATGGTTAAATGGACAAAGTTACATTCCACCATCTAAAGGATGTACTTATATCTGGCCATTAGTGATGATTTTCTTGTTGGTTAGAAGCTATAGTTACCACTAAACAATATCAAATATGAGACAATGTTTCATGCTCCTATTCCTGAATAGTTCATTTTGGTGTATCATTTATTATAACCATATTTAGGCAGGCAGTTTGGTTGCTTACTTGATAATTTACTAAAACTTCTTGGCTTCCATTACAAAACGTTGTATCCTATAGCTAATATAAGAACTGAACTTAGGCATTGGTAGCTTTCCATTTTGATCACAGCTTCCATCAAGCAGTATATCTCAAATACTTGGATTAAGATCAGTGTAATACTAGATCTAGATTCAAGAACAGCTACGCGAAACCTATTAACCTGCCAGCAGACATCATTGAAGACATGCTTATAACTGATTCCCCTGTTTTTACCACATTTGAGATGTGTGCCCAGTATAAGATGACCAATCTGCTAGATAGTCATTTCTATAATCTGAGCTCTGAAGTTCCTCTCATATATTACACAAATAAAAATATTTGCTACTAAGGCTTCACTTATCTTAAGAAATTGGTGTTGATACTTCTTTTCAAATGGAAATCGATTTCGCAAACAAATCGCTTGCGTCCTCAGTCCACAGATAAACTCCATTGTCAAGGATACTGGTTACCATGCTTTTCTTATGTTTATTTAGTATTACTAACAACTGAAAACAAAACAAACCTAAAATGGAATCCACTGCTGGTATTTCAAAATTCATTATTCAATGTTTATTTTCTAAGATAAATATCTTTTCCCACACTATTAAATCTATCGGACCATTTAATTGTTTTAATAATTTCACTTTCATGGTTAAATGACCAAAACTAATCTGCTACGGCCGATTTATCAGTTTGTTTAAATCCTAAAGTGAAATTATTAAAGATCATTTTTGGTCATTTAACCATGAAATAAATCCTGAAGTGAATTAAGTGTATTAAGATACAAAAATATTGATAAGTCCGCAATAGCAGCTCATTTCTGGTCTGAAAATCATGAAATTGAAGATAGCACAGAATTACTATATTACGTACAAAAACATAGTGAACTCGTCATATGGGAGAGAATATACATAGAAAAGCATAAAAACCAACTAATGAACTTTGAAATCCCGCCAGAAGAGAATCCCACATTTAAGTTCATCACTAAATCAACAGATGGCAGCAGCAACTCCAGAATTACCCACACCCACCACACCACTGGATCAAGCTTTAGTCGCATAAGAGCAGAAGATGCAAACGATGATTTGCGAAACATGTCCTCAAAATAGGTACGAAAGTGAAGCAGATGTGTAATAAATACGACTCATCTAAAAATTAATAAATAAGGTAACCTGTTTTAATCAGGTTATTTACACAATCGTTCCCCCAAAATATTTGTTTCCACATTAGGCGGATTTCCAGCTTAGAGTATAATTTTACATGAGAAATAGCTACATTCCAAAAGCTATTTTCTGTTTTTCCAGGTTACTGGCATACAAGGGGTCCATTTTAGGCAGGTTTTACTGTATTAACAAAATTAAGAACCTGCAACAAGTATACAACCTATCTACAGGGGGAAAAAATAAGAAAACTACCTCTTCCCATGTATCCACTATATCAACCAATCACTGATTAGAAAGAAAATATTTTGGGATTCATACATTAAAAAAAATGTGTAGATAATAAAATTCTAAATATGGATGCCATAGAAACAATTCATTCCCATTACCCAGACAGTGAATGGCTTCATATTTATACCAATGGATAAAAGGTATAAATTGACAGAAAAGGACAAGCAGGCGCTGGCATACACTGCTAGCTTTTTATTTTTTTCATTTCCCTAGAACCTCTCACAACTCATGATAATGGACAGCTAGAAGCCATACGAATTTCCCTGATACAACTGTTCTGCCACAACAATACCTTCCAGAAAGCAACTCAAGATCAGCCATTCAAGCAATAAATAGTCTCTCCATTCCCATCAAACAGCAAAATATTAGAGATTCTATATACAATTAAAGTTCTACAAAGAAAAGAAAAGAAAAGAAAAAAGAAAATATTTTACAATGAATCTGGCCCATTGTGGCATTATGGGAAATGAAAAGGCTGACTTTATAGCCAAGAAAGGAACAAATACAAAACAAATGAAATCATCCAAAATTCCTTATAATATGAGGGCTGTTCAATAAAGAATGATCACAATTTTTTTTTGACAACGTACCTTTACTCATCCTCATAATTTTGATGGTCCTTCTCAAAATAGTCTCCCCTGAATGCGATGCACTTAACCCAGCATTTCTGTCAGTCTTCAAAGATATGCTGGAAACCATGTTTTGAGAGATCCTTCAAAATCGCCTCCGCAGCATTCACCACTGCTTCTGATGATGGGTAATGCCTCCCACGAAGGTGTTTCTTCAAGTTAGGGAATAGAAAAATGTCACATGGGGCTAAATCTGGACTATAGGGAGGGTGAGGAATGCACTTCACGTTGATTTTTGCAAGATATTCAGCAACAACATTGGCAATATGCAGCCGTGCATTAATTGTGGTGCAGCATCCAGCCAGCTTCATGGAAAGGTGGTCTTTTGCACCTGATATGGATTTGCAATGTTTTCAGGACATTCCTGTAGTATTGTCCAGCTACTGATGTGTGTGCAGGTACAACATGCTGATAAACCATTCCATGAATATCAAAGAATGATATGACCATAACTTTCCCAGCAGAAGCAATCCCTTTTGCTTTTTTGGGGGTTTGTGATGAAGGAAATTTCCATACTGCGCTTTGCTGTTTGCTCTCAGGATCAAAATGATGTAGCCAAGTTTCATCAGCAGTGATTACGTTTGAAAGAAACGTCAGATCTTCCTCTAACATCAACTTTAACTACATGTTAACTCCATTGCAGCGGTAGGCGATACTGAACATGTCTGAACTTGCCTGGTTCTCACAGGTGGGAAGCAGGAGTACCAACAATGAAACTACTACGGCGTGTTTGTTTCACATTAAGCTAACAGAATATAATAAAATTAAATTTTAGTGTGAAAAATTATGACCGTAAAAAAAATAAGATCATTCTTTATTGAACAGCCTCGCACATTAAAATTATATATAAATTCTGTAATCTACAGACAATGGAAACATAATTATTATGAGAAAAGTACAAATAAGTCATGAAAAATACTTTTGGAAAAGACTAACACTATACGAGAATGTTCAAGAAGCTCAGCAGTGGTCCATTTGCACTTGATAATTGGACATGACTGTCCGGCTGCCCACTTGTTCAAGATCAATTTTGTGACTTTGTGGGTTCATAAGATTAAAAGTCCAAGTTGCAGAAATTCAAAACGTTCTTTATTTCCAAAGAAATACACTTTGTACACCTCTGATAACAGCAGAATTACGTATCACACACGTACGCAGTCCGTCTGCCGCAGGTCCACACTGCAACTCACTCACTCGGCTCCTTGCCAAAAACAGAAAATGTCTAATCCGGTCCATCCTTTTTATACAATCATTCACTGTATCACAAAGGTTGGCGAAACATCCCGAAGGTTCATGCCCTTTCGAGGCGACAGACGAAGAGGAAGGAACAGTCCAGTAACTTCCCTGGTTTCTTCTCTCCCCAACCCGTCTTTCCTCCGCAAGTAATTAGCGCTGTGCGTGGGTGTGGCTTAATGCTATCTATCTCTTTCACTCCCCAGTTCTCTCTCTCTCACCACATAATAAGCGCCTTGCGACACTGCTCCCTCCTCAAGGCTGGTCGTCCAGAACAGCACCATCGTAGCGGGCCAGACGATCCAGGTGTACCACCATCTCTCCTCGGGGCACCTTCTTGATGTGGTAGACCACTTCGTTAATCCTCTTTACAACCCGGTACGGTCCTTGCCATGGCTGTTGAAGTTTCGGGCAGCGTCCCTTGGTCCGGGTAGGGCGGTACAACTAGACCAGGTTACCTTGCTGGAACCACTAGCTGTTGGCTTGCCTGTTGTATCGGGTCTTCATGTGGTCGCTGGCCTTCTGGATGTTCTGACGAGCCAACTCATGCATGTCCTGCAGATGGTCCACCAGCTTCTCCATATACTCGGTTGCTGGCTGTTTCACTTCCGGGGGACTCCTAAAAGCCAGGTCACAAGGCAGACGTAACTCTTGGCCGAACATTAAGCTAGCTGGCGTCATCCCAGTGATGTGTGTTGATGAGCGGTAGGCCAGCAAGAACAGTGGCAGCTAGAGGTCCCAGTCTCGCTGATGGCTAGCCACGACCTTCCTCAGATGTTTTTCTAAGGTCTTGATGTACCTCTCCACCATGCCGTCCGACTGCGGATGTAGGGGTATTGTCGGGTCTTGTTCACCCCAAGTCTTTCCAGCACCTCCTTCATCAGGTGAGACTCAAAATTGGTGCCCTGGTCGCTGCGGAGCTCTAATGACACCCCAAAACGGCAGAACAGTTGCTCCACGAGGCAGTCTGTAATTGTCTTCGCCTCCTGGTTCGGGATGGTACATACCTCTGGCCACTTGGTGAAGTAGTCCACGACCACCATCAGGTACTTAATACCTCGGTTGGATACTGGGAATGGCCCAGCTATGTCGACAGCGATGCGTTCGAATGCGCTCCGACGTTGTACTGTTACATGCGACCCCGGCTCCTAGTCTGGAGGCCGCGTATCTCGCCGCGCACACGTGACATTGACGGCACCATCTCCCAGTGTCTGCTCGGAGCCTCAGCCAGTAGTAACACTGTCGGAGTTTGTCGATTGTCCGGTTTGCTCCCAGGTGCCCTCCTGAAGTACCGGCGTGCACTTCCTCCAAGACTTACGAGAGGACCAAATGCTCTCTCTGCGTCTTCCCATGGGGTGATTCCCATACCCGGAACAGCACGCCCTCTCTGATCTTCAATGAGTCCCATAGGGGCCGGTACGACTTATATGTGGCACTTCTTAGTGCGATGTCCTGCCGGTTGGTCTTGTCCCTGCCTCCACTTCTCTCAAGAGTGGCCCCGAGTCTGCGTCCCCCACCTGTTCCCTCCTCAGGCCTGTGTTATCCCAGCCATCCGCAGGCACTGCCGTGACTAGTCTGACGGTGCGGCGGGCTCCTTCTCTTCCACTCTTGTGCACTGGTCGCTCTCTCCTGGGCAGGGTCTTCGGGACATGGCGTCTGCGTTACCGTGGCTCTTCCCTCTACGATGTTCAGAGGTGAAGTCATACTCCTGCAGCCTCTGTATCCAACAGGCTGTCTGGTGTTCCAGGTTCCTAAAGTTAAGTAGCCGGGTTAGGGCGGCATGGTCTGTCCTCAGGTGGAATGACTGACCGTACAGGTACTTGTGGAAGTGCTCCAAGGTCTTTACTACTGCCAGTAAGTCTCGCCGGGTGACGCAGTAGTTCTTTTCTGCCTTGGATAGCGTCTAGCTGTAGTAGGCTATTACTGACTCGTGGCCGTCCTGGACTTGGGATAGGACACCTGCAATGCAGTGGTCGCTGGCGTCGGTGTCCACAATGAAAGTACCACCTGGCTGTGAAAATCACAAAATTGGAGCACTGCAAAATGCCTTCTTCAGCTGTTGGAAAGCGCGTTCAGCATCCTCCGTCCACACATAAGACCGGTGTTCATTTGTGAGGCGGGTGAGGGGCTTGGTGATGTTGGAGAAACCCTTTATGAAGCGCCGGTAATAACTGCACAGCCCCAAGAAACTGCGCAATTCTCTCGTATCCTTTGGCCGAGGCCAATCTCTCACGGCCTGTGTCTTCTCCGGGTCTGTGGCCACTCCGGTAGGTGAGACTATGTGGCCCAAGTAGTTGACTTTCTTGCAGAAGAGCTGGCACTTCTTCGCGTTCAGCTTCAGGTTAGTCGCCTGCAGTCTCTGTAACACCTTACTCAGATAGTCGAGATGGTCTTCGAAAGTTTTGCCAACGATGATGTCGTCCAGATATAGCAGGCAGGCGTCATAAGTCAGTCCTCTCATCAAAGATTCCATGAGCCGTTGGAAGGTAGTAGGTGCGTTGCAGAGGCCAAAGGGCACAACTGTGAACTGCCAAAGACCTTGGCCTGTCGAGAATGCAGTCTTTTCCTTGTCTCTCGGGTCTAGAGCCACTTGCCAGTAACCCGACTTCAGGTCCAGGGTCGAAAACCACTGCGCACCAGCAATCGTGTCCAGGGTGTCGTCAATCCAGGGTAGGGGGAAGCAATCCTTCCAGGTGACAGCATTAAACTTCCTGTAGTCCACACAGAAGCGTAGCCGTTCTTCTTCGTGATCAGAACTACAGGGGAACACCAAGGGCAGTCAGTCCGATCACTCTGGATCTCATGTCCTCCAGCATGTCCCGCACCACCGCTTGTTTCTCCAGTGGTACGCGTCTAGGTGGTTGTCGAATCGGCCTGGTGTCTCCGGTGTCGATGCACTGGAACACCCGGTCCGTGCGGCCGAAGTCGCTGTTACCTGGACTGAAGACGCGCTGGTATCGTCTCAGCAGTTGTCGAACCTTTTCTAGCTGTTCTGCGGTCAAGTGGTCGGCTGCCCTCTCCAGTAAGCCTTCCAGCCGGGTCCCAGGTGTTGCGCTGGCACCAGCTCCAGGGTCTTGTCGATTGCAGTCACGCTGACCAGGGCCTCGCAAGTCCCCAACTCTGTCCCGGCCTGGATGCCGTTATCGTTGTCTGTCAGGTTGAGCAGCCTCACTGCCACCTCCTCTCAGCACGGCAACAATGTTCTGGCTACACAGAGTCCGGGCACAGGCGTCTTCTGGTCCAGCATCATGTTCTTCGTCCGCTGACCTTTCAGTCGCGCCGTCACCTTCAACTCACTTCTCGCGGGGACAACCACGTCTTCCCTCAGGACGACCCTGCAGATTGCAAGGCACTCTTCGGGTTGCCGGTGTATCACTTCTCCGTTAAGCCTCAGGACCTTCCTGCCGACGTCGACCGTCGCCTCGTGGCTCCTGAGGGCATCTAGTCCCAATATCACCTCCTCAGCCACTCCGGGACAAACACGCATTGCCGCACGGCACTCCGTCCCAAGGTCAACTTCAGCAGGGCCTCCTTCTCCACAGGCAAGGTGTTACCCGATGCCGTCATAAGCTGGTATGGTCGGCTCGGTTTTCTTGATGGCAAACCCCTGGCTACGTCAGGTCTGATGGCGGTCACGGCTGCCCTGTTATCCACAAGTAAGCGTCACGGCTTCCCTCTCACCCAACAGTCCATAATCATCCATACACCGGCTGAGGGCGCGCTGTGTCACTCGAGGTGATGGTGCCGTCATGCCCCTCGCCACGACGGCCCTTTTCCGTTTTTCCGGCTGCTCTTCGTGGTGTGGGCAGTCTCTCTTCAGGTGTCCCGGCTGGCCACACCCCTATCACACGCCACTAGGTCTTCGCCGGCGTCCCTCGGCTGGTCTTCGGTCTCCAATGTAGCGGATACTCATTCTCGACGTCGGGGTAGGCGTCACCTTGGCCGCCACCATCCTTAATGCTGTCGTTAGCGCCTCGGGGATGGTTTTGTAGTCGCCGAGCATTAGGCGCTGACGTATCTCGGTATCTCGTACCCCGTCAACGAATGTGTAGGCAGCCTCTCGGGATGCGAACTCAGGTGGGAGGTCGAGTAAGGCTTTGCTGGTCAGCTGCTCAATTGCCATGGCGAACTCCGGCAGCGTCTCCCTTGGCTGCTGCGACCTTGACTTCAGTTGCCTGCGGTAGACTGCGGCTAAGCGGTGGTTCCCGAAGCGGTTTTTCATGGCCTCCCAGATGTCCTAGGGCGCCGCCGCTGTCTGGATGCGTTCAGGACCCCTGCGGCCCGTCCCTGGAGGCTAGCTATTAGCTGTGCGGCCTCTTCATCTGATGACTACTTGTGCTTGGCCACTGTGTCGAATTGGCGGCGGATGACTTCAAACGTGGACGTGTGGTACTTTGGCGGTTTGACGCCCGCAGATGTGTCGCATCCCGGCGCGACGGCCTTTCCCTCCAGGTCGTTAACGCGGCTCACCAGGTCTTCGACGCGCTCGCCCAACTCCGTGACATCCTCCTTTACGCCGGCTAACTGCTCCTCAAATTTGGCGGCGAGGGCTTCGTTCGCAGCCTTCATTTCGGTCGCCAGGCTATAGTTCGCCACTTTCATTTCCGTGGTCAATTCGGCCATCTTCGCGGTCCTCGTCGCGGCCAAGTTGCTATTAGCCATCTTTGAGGACATGTTGTTATTTGCCGCTTCCGCCTACGTTGTTAATTCGGCCTTCATTTCTGTAAAATCTGTTCTAATACAGCGTCCATTGTCGTTCCACTTCCTGACACCAATTGTGACTTTGTGGGTTCGTAAGATTAAAAGATCAAGTTGCAGAAATTCAAAACGTTCTTCATTTCCGTAGAAATACACTTTGGACACCTCTGATAACAACCAGAATTACGTAACTCACACGTACGCAGTCCTTCTGCCGCAGGTCCACACTGCAACTCACTCACTCGGCTCCTTGCCGAAAACAGAAAATGTCTAGTCCGGGCCATCCTTTTTAAACAATCATTCGCCTAATCACAAAGGTTGGCGAAACTTCCCGAAGGTTCACGCCCTTTCGAGGCGGCAGGCGATGGGGAAAGAACAGTCCAGTAACTTCCCTGGTTTCTTTTCTCCCCACCCGGTCTCCCCACTGTAGGTGATTAGTGCTGTGCACACGCGCTGGACGGTGTGTGGGTGTGGCTTAATGCTATCTGTCTCTTTCACTCCGCGCTTCTCTCTCTCTCTCTCTCTCTCTCTCTCTCTCTCTCTCTCTCTCTCTCTCTCTCTCTCTCTCTCGCCACATAATAAGCGCTCGCGACAATATTTTAATTCTCCAAGATGTATACCATGCAACGATCTACAGTCAGTAATGAATAGGGACCGCCTACGTTTCCAGTGCACCACAACCTCAAAAACTAATGTCAGTGTTCCACTTCAAGTGTGTAAATATTATTGTGAAGAAAAATGAAAGAATTAGGAGAAATAAACAGAGAAAATCCAATTAGAAGAGCATCTGCAACAAACATATATTAGGTGTTCCACATATATTGTCTAAAAATGTTTACTTGCATATCTTGGTATTATCACTGGGAAGGAACTATATGGTTCCTTCCCACTGGAACATAAAATATATAAATAATATAATTTATGAATATTTTCTATGTAACCAAATTAATGAAGCATAATACCACTCTTTTGTTTACAAATGAAAGTGTTGTTTATGTGTGAATCCAATATTTTCTCAAGCATTCAACTGATTTGAAGAGCAAAATGTGCAAATTAGTCGAATTCTCATGTGACAATCAAGGTACACTGCTTCCTAATAACTAACATTCATATAGTTTTGACTGTTCACAGGCATGACTTTGAATATAATTGCTGTAATGCTAACAAGTATGCTTATCACAATGGGTAGTCATTACTATTGTCAAAATTATGAACAATTTACAGGATTTGAATTCAATCCTTGAATACCTAAATCCTAAATTTTAACTATAAATTCAACAAATTCAGCAATACTACACTTAAAACCTAAGAGCATCAGAAGAGGACAAAACGGGGATAGCACAATGAAAAGCTGAGGAATGTTACTACTACTCAAGGAATTGCTTTTGAGATGCACTCAATCTGTCAATATTTCCAAATAAGTAAACATAAATAATAATTAAGGTGTTGTTTTGCATGGAAGAAGGAAAACAAAAATCACTAGTAAACCAGCCTAACTTCATAGACAAAAGCAACAAATCCATTATTTAGTTCCATGCAATTCTGAATTTTTTAGTAACAAAATGCTTTTAACTAGGTATGGGACCTTGATACAGTGATACCTTGGTTCTTCTGATTGGCATCTGCTAGACTAGTTTCTTACAAAGTGAGTGGCTCTTCCTTTTGATGTAATCTATTTAAGTTAGTCAACTTTAGTTTTCTGGTATCTCAAAACCTCCATAATGATTCTAGTATAGATTAACTTATTTTTTTAGGTAAATGTAGACTTTCTGCTAGTTACTACAAATCCATGTTAAATACTTTTGATCTAAGTTTTTATAAATAACAAGAGAAAAATTGTTGTTTTTATTTTTTTCCATATCCACATTCAGCTTCTTATGGATTGACCCTTAGAGATTATATAATAAGCAATACAAATTGAAAAAACAATTTGTAGTCAGTTTTTAACACTTCATCGCATATATTTTTATATTATTAAGGGACTAGTTTTGGAAGCCATTATGTCCATTTTCAATCTTAAAGGTCCAACTATGTCCTTGTTAAAGTCATATAGAGCAGCTACAAAATAAGAATGAACATGGGCACAGCCAATGAAGTGTTTGCATTCTCTTTGCGTTGCCAGGACTACAACCAGTGGGCGACAGAGAAAGAAGATGTGTCTTTGTCTCAAGGTATCCCTCTAGCAGTGAACTGAGATGTATGTACAGATGTTGACAGTATAGTTTGCTTAATATTTCCACATGTGTGTGAAAACATATACAATGATTATCGCATGATTGCATAAACTGAAGCTTAAGACCTTGAACGTGAGAACAGTTCCCCTACGCAGCATCGTTCATATGCATACAAAACGAAATGACACAAATTAGTTGTGTTCCACGAAAGAATGGCATTTGCAACAGTGAAACAAAGTACTGACATTTCAACGATGTGTGAATATAATCTCTACTTTAATGATACCGTAATTGTATACTGCCTGTAATGTACTTTAAACCAATGTTTGTTTCATTAAAATGCTTAATAATTAATATGGAAGATACAAATGTGTATTAGAATGTTGCTCTGTTTTCCAGGAGATCTAAATATGGGAACTTCTCCTAATTTGGTGAACTATTTGCCTTCTTTAACAATGTTCGTCACAGTATGAGCACTCATGTGACAAGCCTGTGTCGTTAAGTCTCGGCTTTGAGCGAAATTAGTACTTTCGAAAATGTCTTTAATTGACAATTGTTTGAAAAAAAGAATACACATGAAAAAGATTTCTAGCCTGCTTATGTAATAATTTACGAGTTGTCTCGCAGTTAATACTAGGCGCACTAGTACTAGGCTTGCTAAGCGACATATTTACTAACTTCGAAAAGCACGTCTACACACTTAAAAGATCACCTTACTGAATGCAGGGCACAAATTGCAACCGCAGCATAGCACGTGTGTTTTTCTTCCCTGACAGTTAATGTTTCTTTTCTTTCTAGTCAGTCGTCTTATATTTCCATATCTCCAAAACCAGATATCCAATAAACATGGGGTTTGGACAGCCACCCTCAGAACAAATAGCTCTATAACGAGGGAAAAACAAAATAATTCTGTAATTTGTATCTTTAGAGCGCGCAAAAACATTATCCAAACTGTTTGACCAAGCGAGCCAGTGTGCGTGCTTAACTGTACAATTGCACTCACCTTATTGGCTAGACAACGATAGACCAGCCAATCCTAGCTCCGTCTTATGTTCATTCCTATTTTGTAGTTACCTTAGTCAGCTAGTCAGACACAATGGCTTCCAAAACTAGTCTCTCAATCATACAAAAATGTAAGTAATGAAGTGTTACAAACCGACTACAAATAGTTTTTTTCAATTAATTTTGGTGTCACTGTTACTAAATTCCTTCAATCACGCATAAGCAATAGGAAACTGAAAAATGTAGAGAACTGAATATATTGTACATTATAGCTAATATAATTTTTCTGGAATATAAATTATTACAAAACTAAGATTACCAGATTGGAAAACTTATTACTTCTGTTCTTGAACAATATTTGAAATAAATTATTTCCAGAGTTTACTTTCTTTTTTGGCATTAGAAGTACAATCATTTATTTTTATACAGTGAAAGTCAAATTAATATACTAAAGGAACTGTAACGATAATGGAAAAAATTAAAGGAAATAATTCTTAGGAATATATGTTAGGCAACTAACAGATAGGAAATACATCCAAAACTGGCAGATAAAATGTCAGAGACATCCTTGTTGGCTGTACAAGTGGAAAAGGCAATAATGCCCTTTAGTTCAAAAGTAAGTTTGACACTAACAAATGAGCAGTTTCTACAAATTCTTAGATTAGTATCAATAATACTACTAACATAAGTATTATAATGAAACACTATATAAATATAAGAGCAACTGTGTTTAATTACCCTTCAAAAAAGTATATCACTATCTATTTCAAATAAAATTACTGTAAAATTACATATTTAAAAGTATTGTTTAACACAGATATTTGTAAAGCAGCTTTTTGAGATAGTATAAGCACAAGCACAATGAATGAAAAATTAAGCAAATAAACATGATGCTAAGTATATATCTACAGTAGTACATATCATATTATGTCTCTTATAACATTGAATGAGCTAAACTTACTTTAAAAAAGCTGAAAGTTTACAAGTTAGTACACATTAATGAGCTACTGAAGCATGCAATCAAGACAAGACACTCCCTCTGGTTAAAACTGAATATCAATAGATAAAATACTTCAAAGATGTACGTATTCTTGAATCAAAAATACAAAAATTAAATAAAGAAGACATAACAATAATCTAGAAATAAATAACTGTATATACCTATAATGAGATAGATTGGAGGTCATTTTATTATATTGTTTTTTTTTTTTAGCTTTATTCCAATGGCTATGTACATGCAACCAGTCATTATGGATATTCAAGCGGGAGTGATATGTACAAATTATACAAACTAATGCTTACAGCTGTGGAATTCAGTGGATGTTTGAATATTCTCTATGGCATAATTTCAGCATATTATTGCTTTTACAGAAGGTAGTATGATTAGATTACTTTTTATTGTTTTCCTTTCTATTTTTTCCTTGAAGTTTTATGGTCCAGATCACAAAAACAAAAACCATTTATGAGGACCTGAATGTAGTTTATTCAAAATAAAGCTTTTATTAGTAAATACATGTTTTTGTGTTACGAAGATTAAAAATTAAATTACTGTTACTTGTTGATTTTCAATGCAAAATTTATTGAAAGCAGCAGGCTGCAAGTAATATTTAATGCAATGTCATTTGCTTAAAATAAGACATTGATAATCCAGCATGACAATATTGGTTTCTGTACATGTTAATGCTAAAGGTAATATGTTTTAATTATAATATAGCTTTAACATAAAAGTGCTAAGGCTCAGCTCAGTTACTCAGAGGTGCAATATATTTATTTTACTAGCTTTTCTTCCTGCGTTCTTTAAGAGAATGCACTTAATTTTTAAGGAATCAAATGACAGTCTAAACGGATTTGAAATTTATTACTGCTGTGTTATATGGTGTTATGCTTCGTGGTTCAGACTACATTCTAGAACAGGTTTGCCCACATTGGACATTTCATCTAGTGGGCACTCAATACAGTACACAGCTGAGCGGAGGGTAGCTTATTGTCAGTCTTATCTATGTACATATTCATAACCTCTCGCTGCAGTAACAGCTAGTGCCATGAATATGAATTTATTGCAGAAAAGATCAAGTTACAGTGCAAATAATGTGTGTCATGAATACTCGTGGGAAGGGCTGGCTCCAGTGCAAAGTCAAAACATGTTAAAGGTTTAGTACGAGCCATTCTATTAAAACAACACTACATTTGCAGCAACATTACAATTCAAAACATTTAAATTACATGGAAATTAATTAAGGTAACACCAATTTTCAAATCTGGAGATTCTGAAAATATCAAGAATTATAGACCAATAGCTATTTTATCAACTCCAGCTAAAATATTTGAGAGTATACTTTATAAATATATTTTTTGGCATGTTAAAAACATCATTAGTGTCACTCAACATGGATTTATGTCTAATAGATCTACTGTAACTAATTTATAGAACTTCATTAAAATTTTATAAAGAATTTGGAAGTAATGACGGGAAGAACATGTATATTGACGGGTGTAGTAAGGATCAAAAAGAAGGTATTGCATGGTTTAAATTAGGAGTCTGGAGATTGAAAGGTTACCGAGGAGGGATAGAGGAAGGTGTCTGTCCTATATGCAAGGGCAGGGAGGATGCAATCCATATTTTATTAGAATGTACAGGTACAGACATATGGAGGAAAGAGTTGATCCAGAATAGATGGTTAAAACTGGCAAAATCATTAGAAATGAGGAGAATATTCAGTAATCGATCCCAGATTTCTAACTTAGGTGAGTTTTTGTTCAGAGTGAAGAAGAAATGGGTATGGTCAGTTAAGTGAATAGGAGTATGTGGTAGATAGTGGCCAAGTTTTTTAATAGAGAGATCACGTGGTAGGAATAATGCATTGACTATCTGTTGTTTTTTGATTGTTAAGTAACAATTATTATACAGTGTTTGTGACGGGATATGATTGTAACCTCTTGGCACTAATAAATAAATAACTAAATAAAAAATTAATTTATTTAATTTTGCTCATTATGTATCTGGAGAATTAGATAATAGATTGCAAGTTGATGTTATTTACACAGATTTTCAAAAAGCTTTTGATAAAGTTGATAATGATAAATTAATACATAAATTGCCGCTCTATGTTTTTTCTGAATCCATGGTATCCCTAATGATATCCTATTTAAAGTCAAAATTTCAAGTTGTTAAATACAAAAGTAGCACATCCTATAGTTCTGAAGTTTACTCTGGCATGCCTCAGGGTTTTAATTTAGGTCCACTACTATTTCTTTTGTTTATAAAGTGAGTGAGTGTGTGGTGTTTTAGGGCCCGTTGACAACAAGGTCATTTGGGCCTTTTGTTTATAAATGATATACCAACTGTTGTTACAGTTCAAATAAATTACTTTTTGCGGATGATCTAAACATCTTTAGTTCCATAAAATCTTTCTCTGATTGCATAAAACTTCAAAAGACCTGAATGCTTTAAACAAATGGAGCAAAGACAATAATCTACCTTTCAATATATCAAAATGCCAAGTTATGGTCTTCTCTAGACTTAAAAAAGAATATTATTTTTGACTATAAAATAGTTGGAGTTAATTTAAACATTTTAGAAACAACACTGATTTAGGATTTATCATTTAATAAACACTTCAACACAGTACTCAGTGCAGCACATAGAAATCTGGGATTCATTATTTGTAACTCATCCAACTTCAATGATAATTGAATTATTACATTACATAATTCATTTGTAAGATCCAGACTTGAATATGCTTCAATAGTATGGAGTTCGTATACCGCCAAATTTATTAAACTTATAAAAGTTATTCAATACAAATTTATAGGCATATATTGCTTAAAACTTTTCATTATTTCCCTAAGTTCATTTCATTGCTTCATTTGTTCGACTTTAGAAGTCCATCACATAGGAGAAATTGTTAGTTATTGCTTTTCCTTTAGAAAATTACTTCATAATATGATTGATAACACTAACCTAAGACAATACGTTTTTACGTTCCAAATGCTGCACCTAATGGATTTTGTAATATTTTTCTTCCTCAGAAGGTTAATTAATATTGATTAATATAAATATTCACCTATGCATAGAATGCAGCCATTATACAATAAATTATATTCCTTGAACATTGATATATTTAGTATGAAAATCAGAAACTTTGCTTTATCCTGTGATCATTTATTACCAATAGTAGAATGACTGACTTACTGTACATGTGAACCAATGTTGCCAACTTGTTTGTGTTCGTTTTGTTATCATTTGTTCTGTAATTAATTTTGTGTTTTTTTACAGATTTTGTTCATATTGCAGCTTTATAGTGAAACATTATAATTGGGGAAACCTGTAATGTTCATATTAAACAAACAAATAAATAAATAAATTAATGTAAACATATATAATTAGGAGATGAATGTTCGTAACTAATGGAATGTTTAACGAAAGTCATCTGGGATAAGGCATGATCCATAATTTCACTATATTTTATATCAATTATTGATACCATTAGAATTTCTTATATTATCATGGCAGCAGTGAATGCCTGCCATAAAGAGATTAAGTTTGAGTCTCCATATCCTACTGCTTTTGTTGTTTTCTGGTCATGAAGTGTAATAGGATGATGTTCCAGGACAGCCACTACTGACATTACAAGCTGGGGAAAACGTGGACTAAAATATGTCCATGTCCATGCTCTGTAGCTGTGGACCAAGGTTGTTCCATTTAGATGAATACAGAGACTTGCATTTCCATAAGTTTCTAGAAACAATTCTTTTATGACCTGGGGAAATCCAGCCAGGTAC
The DNA here is from genome assembly GCA_030765055.1 of Mantis religiosa. Taxonomy (NCBI): domain Eukaryota; kingdom Metazoa; phylum Arthropoda; class Insecta; order Mantodea; family Mantidae; genus Mantis; species Mantis religiosa. Next base: position 131,447,370 of record CM060948.1, on the reverse strand, counting down.
CTGTCAGTCAGTCAATCAGTCATCAGTCAGTCAGTCTGTGACAAGTGAATTAGAGGAGCTATTAGAAGCACAGGTTAGTGTGCGCAGTAGAGGAATAAACAAAAAATGAGCACGACAAAGCCCACATGATTTTTTTTTGTCTTTTTGTAAAAGTGAAAGTAAGTGCAAGTTAACATTGAGTTAACTGTTTTGCTGTTAGATAAAGCAAGGTTAGTGGGTTCATTGGAATCTGATTTCAGTGTTATAACCTATTTTTGTCACGTACGTAAGATGGCTAGGTAGATGTAAAGCCCTTGATTATTTTCTCCCTTTGCTTGATCAGGTAAATCTTGTAAATATGAAAGAAAAGTGTGACCCTGAGTTTTCTAACCCACCAATAGATAGTTCATCTAGCATGTTACTGACATAATAGATTATTTGCATGCTTTTAATACCCTTTTTCACAGGGAAAAATTCAGTATCTCTGTTTTGTCAAATGTGTGCACTACTAATGAAATTGGAAATACATAGAAATACATACAATTTCACACAGTATCCAATTGTGAGGATATTATCAGTCTAAATTAATAATGATTGTTTCAGGTTATTGAGTCTCTCATTAATCTAAATGCAGAATACACAAAAATATTTAACAGTTTATGGTCAGGGCCAGATTTTAATATCTTCATGTCACCATATTTACTTGATATCAGAATTATGTCAGCCAGGGGCGGCTTCTGAAGGGGGTAGCATGTTTGCGCTACAACCAAAATGCTGGGTCTCCCTTTAATGTAATGGCATGTTCCATTTGGAGTTCATTTCGACCTTGTCTAGTGCAGGGGACCTGAGCACACTGTATTGTTTGTAGGTGCCAAGTAGTTCACTCCCAGATGCAAACCACTGGCATACAATAGGGAGGTATAGGGCAGGACGAACTTAGGATTTGGCGAGGCAAGTAGGGGGACGATGCAGGGCGTATGGCTGCATGTGGTTGGTTAGCCTAGCTGCCAGAGAATAGTGGATGCCTAACCTGGTCGTTCTTTCATCACAGCAGTGGCATCTATTGCGCCTATGTTAAATGTAACCTACGAGTACATAGCCACATGGTTTGTGCCGTGTTTTGTTACCTCTGCCTGTTTTGAGTAGTGCATCAGAAATATTTATATAAATACAGGTAACTTGTGTTATAAGAAGAAACAATGAATTCCATAAAGTGTCTTTTAGCACATCCTTTTTCAAACATGACCTTAGAAGGAAAAATTGAACTTCAGCGACTTGGAAGACCCACGCTGAAGCTAAACATCACACAGATAGTCAAAACAAAAACAAGATGTTTTAACAGGAACTTTAACAACGATGTATACGATAAATATCCTAGAGTATTTATGAAATGTGAATGTTGTGTTATATGCTGTGAATTACCGTTAACTTGTGTGTAGAGCAGTCTGTAGTGACAGGCTTAAAGAAATTTTGTTACTTTAAAAAATTAAGTTGCATGGATAACTTTGTGAACCACCAATTTTCAGAGCCACCAGCCGCCCCTCATGTCTGCAGAGGTGCAACAATTGGAATTAATAGATTTGCTACATGACAGTTATATTAAAAATAAGTTTAGAATAGTGAATGCCATCTTTCAGCTTTATTCATATCTTCTATGTGATAGATTTCCTTGACTACATGTGAAAGCAGCAACTATAATGTTTGCATTTGATTCTCCATGGGGACCTTCTCTCAGACGTAGTGCCCTGTGTTCGTATCCAGGGGAAGCTTGCAGCAATGCAAGCTGAGACATTGATTACAAATGTCAGATAGAGATGGGGGTATTTTTTGATGCCACCACTAGCATTATTTGTCAACACATTCTTTACACCAAAACATGGGAAATATACATCACAAGATATATACCACACATTACATCTGTTCTAGAAGAATCTCTGTTTCATGTAATACATTGATTACAGAAGCCCAAAAAAAGCTTTCTATGTCCACCACTGTAACAGATACACTTTTATAGCAAAATGCTTTCCCAATTATCTAGAAATGTGAGGGTGCCGGGGTAGCGCAGTGGTTTTGTTTGCGACTCTCGTGCTGAGGGTCCGAATTCGATTCCCAACTCTGGGGTGTCTATTTTAAGTCGGCCCTATCCGTGCCTTCACCTCTGTCTAGTACATGTGAAGTGTCCCCTATGGCCAATGTGGTTCGGAGTTCAGAGAATAAACTGTAGGTCTCCTTGCCTCACCATCATCTTCACTATCACCATATCATTGGAGGCAATGGACACCACCCTCTGGGTGCCTCCACCTGAGAAATGGATCCGGTCGTGACATGGTGGGGCAAGGTTACCCCATAGTTGCCATATGGGGAGGGTTGGTATACATACATAATCTAGAAATGTTTTACTGGCAAATTTTAATAATTCAGTTTTTATTAAACCATAAATAAAGCACATCAACTGAATTCCAAAATTACTGTACAAACTGAAATTTTAACTAAAACTACAGAAACTGTAAAAACATTATTCATATATATGCAATTAACTGCAAACATGCAGTTTATTTTGCTAGCTACAATGGTAATGAGGAAGGAAATAAAGTAATTTTAAGGCAGTTTCATTAATGGTTTCCCAAGATCTTTATTGTTATTTATTGCTATTGTTATTCATACCAGAGTTTTATTCTACGTTAGAGTAAATAGAACTGTGTTCATTAGCATATCCATAATCAAAGCTATATATGTTACTTCATAAGTTATAGTTTTAGTTTTATGTATATAAATGTTTTAGTTAATGGGAAACTGGATACCTTGTCCAGAGTTAATTTTAAGAGGAGCAAATTGCTCTTTTTATTTTATTCCATTTTCTTCATACATATATTAATATTTGTTAAAATCCACATTGAAATGGCACTGGTTATTCTTTTACAGTCATGAAGTATGCTTGAGTTGAAAGTAATATTTACCTTAAAAAATCTGAACTGCTTTATCTTCTACGTATCCTTTAGTTTGATTATTAGACCTAAATATTTACTGATTTACTGTATTATGGTAATTCTCAGTCTTAGAAAGTAAATTCATCTGGAAAGAAGTAATATAAATCTTGAAATATGTCTCTCCCTCTTAAGTCTTTTCATATCCTCCCTCTTTCTCTTTGTCTCCCATTTAAACCATAAGCACTGCCAGCACTTTATTTAACTCCTAAGAAGCATCTTTCGGTACATAATCGGTGATTTTAATATAAGTAATGTAACTTACTTTGTAAATGCATTGTTTAAAAAACAATCAAAAAAGCAGGTGTCTTACTCAGATGAAACCCAGAAAGTTTTGATACTATAAAGATCTCTAAAATGTTGAAAAATGAAACTTTCATTGAGGCTTATTCTTACTCCTCCAAAGAGGTTTCGAAAGGGCTTCTTAAGAACATGTGAATTATGTACTCCTAAGCATGCCAAACATGTTCTTTAGTCATGTTCTCCTGTGTATTTGGAAACAGAGGTGTGGGATCATGCAGTACAGTTTGTCTCCTCTTCAATGTTTACAAGTAATTTATTAACCATATTAGTAATGTTAATTACACAAAATGCTCCCTGTTTGTAACTGAAACAGGAAAAGGAAATACAGGAAGCAACTTGTTGGTTAAAGATACTCTGAGACAGCACATTGACACAAATTATAAGCTGTTAGTTGTGACTGCCTTTTATACCTTAGTTATTCAAACATTTTCTATTCCCAGTTTCAAAATAAACATTTATTAAAATATCTGTAAATTCATCCAAACCCGTTCATTTTTATCATGACAAAGAGAATGTATTAATGGAAAAGGGGATCTTTTTCTTCTTGTGTGTGTGTGTAATTTACGTCCTCCAACGTTAAGTCATAGCGGACGGTGAATGATTTGGGTGAAATGATGCTCAAATGAGTCCAAGGTCCATGGAGCTTAGAGTTACCTGACATTCGTCTTGAAGGATAAGGGAAAACTCCGGAAAAACCTTATCCAGGTAACTCAGCCTGACCGAGATTCAAACTGTGGACCTCTTGAAGAAAAGGGGATCTACTGTCACCTTACATCTTCAAGCAGACTGACAACACATATACAAACTTTAAAAATGACTTGAGAAATTCCTTAATCAGAGTCTGTGATGATGATCAAACACTGGGAAAGTTTCCTTCTAGAGACACCTCTCTGCAAAACTCAATAAATTGGTAACTAAAGGTGGATTCAAATCTATTTTAAAGTTCACAATGAAATAAACCACTTTTGAGTATGGTTAAGGATTACATAGGAGTAAAAACCAATGTCAAATATTAACGGCAATCATCAGTATCATACAAATAAGGAACAGAGTAGATCATCAGTCAGAAATCTGGATTAGCAGAGAAGTTGGTTTAGGCATAAAAAATGTTTGATATGGCCAGCGAATAGGTTTCAACGACTGAAGTTCTAAACAGAACATCAGTCATCTCCATTGTAATTTTTAAGATGTCCTTTAGATACTGCAGATATTGTAAATTGTATAAATAAGTTGTGAAATTAATATTTTTTGGGTTTTTTACTCTATACATTCTTTGTTTAGTCATGCAGTTAAGTACATTTGTTGATGCTTTAAGTAACAACCAAGTCAACATAAATTTTTAGCTATTCGGTAATTGGAGTAACTTAATGCAGAATCATAACACACAAAGCAGCTACACTGAAACTGACATTCAAACTCCATGATAATGAATGACAGAACAAAAACAATAAGCCTAATGAGAAAGCCAAGCTTGAACCAGATCATAATAAAAATTTCATCCATTTGGAGGAAGAACATAACAAAGTAAATGAAGAAGTAGAAGTATAATTTTCTACTGCAGGAATTGAGAAAAAACAACTAAATTCAATTATGTTGTGGGATTTCTGGAGGCTAATATGCTAATATAATTTCCAATTTTCTAACACAACCTCTAAGTCCTAGCCTGTTTTTGGACCTCAAGAATCCACTTATTCATGAAGTTTAAGAGTAAACGTGCAGGGAGGTTACCTAATTGTTAGCAGAGCTAGATGATACTTAAGAGACAGAAGACAAACCATCACAGTTTCTCATAGAAATGAGAACTTTAGCCAGCACTGAAGTAAAAGGTGATTTCTGAAAACAATTTTTATTGAGAGATCCTCCGTACTGACACAACACAGTGACTACTATGGTAGACAAAACAGCTTATTTTGCATCCTCAAGATCCAATGTTTGTGCACAATACACCTTTTCAGTACCATAAAACCCCAGCAATCAAGCATCTAATCAAAACAATAGCATTTCTTATTTGGAGACTAAAATAGTTCATCTAACAGTCATTAGTAAACTAAAAATAAGATCTTGCTCATCACAAGGTATCTCTCACCATTTTCGACAGAATTTTCACCTCTCACGATAGCTTTCATTCCTCAGTCGACAGTTGCCTCTCAAGAGGTCGCATAACTCCAGTTTCAATCTTAATGGATCCTTATGGTGGTATCATTAGAAATACAAATTTAGACAAAAAACATGCCAAAGTCCATGCTCATTTTGGCAATTCAAAGTGCAAAACTCGTTCATCCGGGCATAGTTTCTATTTCTGATTCTTATGTGAATGTTGTCACATATCACACAACCTGCAGTCTTCTTTGAGGAACAAAAAACAGTCATTCATATTCCCAGTGAAGTATTCAAGCGAAAGATCTTATAAGGACACTAAATCCTGTTCCAATCAATCACCTACCAGTACTTTATTCACCCAGCGCTAAGGACCATCCACGATGAGATACTGGGTAACATTCCACTGCTTGGCCTCAACAGCTGCAAGGCGCTTGCTTGCTGTGATTCTTGTCATCTATAACTGCAGTTTGAGTCTTGATAGCAGCTCTTGGCTGCTGTCTGTGACTGTGATGTCCCGTTCAGGTTCTTCCGAGTGGAGTTATGTGATTCTTCGTTGGCTGCTGCCGCCTGTTGTGCACAGGCAGGGGCAGGATTGCCAGCTCCAGAGCTAGCCTACACCTTGGCCAGGAGGCTGGATATGTCCTGAATCCCTTGATGAAGACTCTCGAGCGATATGCTTAGGTTGAGTGGAGCTGTTGTGTTGGCGGCATTGGTTGCAGTTGCTGTAGGTGGTGTTGTCACTCTGCTGTAGATCGACATTGGCAGATGGCGGTTGTGGCGTAGGTAGGCTGAGCACTGCGCCTATCCTGTGAAGTGGCCATAGTCATTATAGGTGGCGCAGTACCGGCGTTGGTTTCTCAGATTGTGCTGCCTGCATTCTGAGGTGAGAGCTAGTGAGACACAGTAGTGGCATCATGGTGGCACTGTGCAGTGGGTGGCTTCATACCCCTATTGGCAGCAGCGGCAGCATGGGAGCTGGCGGACCGTACGACTGGCCTAAGTGTGCAGGTGACGCCCTAATACGGGCAGACCGTTTGCTCAGGCAACCACAATGTCCCCAGGGTCAGCAAGTTCAGTCTGATGAACCTGGTTGACCTTCCCTGTATTGTGACGCCGGTGGCCCTGATGGAAGATGGCCACCACTGTTGTGCTGCAGTGAATATGTAGCATGTCTGTAGGTCCCGCGGGGCCCCGCAGATTACAACACTCGGCTTAATAGGAGAGCCCGCCTGGTAACGTCGGCATATGTTGGAATGTGTGGCCGAGGAGGTTGTGGTGTTTCTAGGTGTCTGTCTGGAGCAGAAGTAGCACCAGGTGTAGGCTGCGGCAGCTCAGACTATGGCGGCCGGGCAGCTGCCCAGTTGTTTTCCGTGCTGTCTGGTGCGATGGGTGCCTCCCTACTTTGGGGTGTCCAAAATTTCCCCAAGAGCTGTGATGGCGGTTCAATGCCTGTAGCAAGGAAGAGTGGCAAGGCAGGAGACGTGGCCTGAGAGCAGGGTTGCGGCATCTGCGGTTTGGGGGCCCGGTGCATTTCCTGTCGGTCCTTGGTGATTGCTTTCCTCTTCTTTCCTATACTGCATAGGGGCGGAGTTCCTTCCACTGCGGCGACTAGCGAGCCGTACCCATATGAAATTATAGGACTTACAGTGCTTACAGATTTTATTAATAGACTTTGGCCTGGTGCCGGTACATTGGCCTAGCTGACAGGCTTAAATTTACATTTACAAATTTTTATATTTACCACTAAGGTGGTCTTTATGGTTTCTGTCGAAACCCATTTGGAGGCCTTATGAAATGATAAGGCAGTCAACCAGTCTACCTTATATATGCATGGGGTATACGACCTCTTCATCACTGATTGGCTGGTAGACATCCAATCATCTGTTTCTAGCTACACTGTCCTTTTCTCCACCTATCATTGATTTGGGTAATTTGACTATTTGTAGGTGTTCTATTATTGGAACCCATGTCTTGTATAACCTGCTATAATTTTTGGTATGTTTGTATATCTTACTGCCTCACAATCAAATCTGGTATGAAATTCCTCCAAATAACTATAGAGTTGAGTGTCTCTGAAACAAATATCATGATCCCAGTGAAGAGCATATTCAGCTACTGCTGAGTTGTCTGTGTACCCCTAGTTTGCAGTGCCATTTATGTTCTTTCGAACTTGCATTTATGATGTGCTTAGTTGCATTTATATAGACTTGATCACAAGTACATAGTAACTTGTATACATCCGAAGATTTGAAAAAACAATTAATTGTAAGAGAGAGGGGCAGGTTAAATAAGACAGGGATACCCGGATTAGATCACCCAGAAATACTCAAACAACCTGCAGCAGTGACAGGTGGAAGAAAGAACATTGGAAACAGACAACTGGATGTCCATCAGCCAATCAGTGATGAAGAGGTAGTATGCTTAGCGAGTATTAAGGGAGGCAAGTTGACTGCCCCATCACTCTTCATCAAGACCTCTGATAATGCCCAACATAGCTCTGAGTGAAACATAAGGAGCAGTTGCTATTTTTCAACCATGGCCAAAGGGTTTGGAAGAGATGTACTTTAAATATAGAGTTTTATCTCACAGCTATGAACATTTCGAATGTGTTGACACCTACAAGAAAACAGACAATTAACAACAACAGACTTAAACTCACCTTTATGTGGCAGACTCTCTACTAACAAGCAGATCTAGAAATAAGAACTACATCCTGCACCTTACCTTCCTACCAAAAAGCCCACCAAGCCTGAAAGAAGACTAATATCAGGTATTTGTTAGTGTGGACCACAACTGCAACTATCAGGATGACATATCACCTTTCACAGAAAGTGTTTAGATATTTCCACTGGAAAGAGAGTGGTAGATGTAAATAATATAAGTATGCTTTGAGATGATTCCCATGTGTTTTTTTTTGTATTTTGTGTATCCTTTAATTAGTTTTGTAATTATGTACAATTTGTTGATCCTTGTGAGTAACAACCAGGCAAACAAGCATTTTAAGCTACTCATTAATCCAGAGTAGTTTAATATAGAATAAAAATTAATATAAAACATAGCTGCAATATAGGTGGAGCCCAGCATCCTCATCAAAAGAGGTTAAAAGTTTTCAAAATTTACCAAAAGGATGTACAGAGCCTATTTCTGTTCATTCTAATTCTCTATGATATCACTGTTCTTGAGCAGAAGTATTAGAAACAGTAATGTATTAATAACTCATCTTCATAATATGCTTAAACTTCCAACATTCATTTGAATACAAAATTAGCACATTCTAAATGCTACTGCTAAATGAAATGTTGTTTACAGTGTTTCAAAGACATTTGAGCTGAATTGTTAATGAAGGTTTCTTTTTATTGCTTTCGTTGACATTATTGTTTCTATATGTATTGCAACTTTAGAACTTGTTTGCAACAATTTCAACTCATTCAGTGATTAAGCAACCTACATATGGCTTAAAAAATAAAAAGGACAGTGCTAGTAGTATAACATAATTATGGAGACATTTCGTTTCTTATGCAGTCTTATTTGGGTTTGTATGTAAAACCCTAATTTTAGCTAATATTTAGCCACGAATAACATTTATATTCATTATCTACTACTCTATAGAGTCATGCCCTATACTCTGAACAAGGTTCACACATTCAGTAGAGAGAAAAAGCTTTGCAACTAGTTAAATTCAAGCACTAGTTCTCCCTTTACCTGCACCCTGTGAGACAGCCAGACAATGCAGTCAAGTGAAAAGACATACCTACTTACAGCTAAGATCCCACAATATGGAGAAACCAGGAGATGTCCATGCTTGTGCATACTAACTAATGGGTCCCCTTCTGTTCATCCATACTTTTATCTCTAGGTTACCTATTTCTGTTAGTGACCGTAACTCTATAGCACCTAGCGACACTAAATATAATTGTAGTGAGAGAATGAAAATAGACTCTGGGGAAAGCTTTGGCCTCTAAGGCACTTCTTCAGATTATTATACACAGCCTAGATGTATTTGGTCCTATAATTTAATTAACTCATATTAGATAGGCATATACAAAAGCACCTGAAAATAAGCACAAATTGAAATGTACTAGGGACTGCTGTCATAGCTCAACAGTCTTAAAAGAGAACTGCAGTAGACTTAAATAGCATAGATCTTAAGTTGCCACACACATGATACGTTAATAACATTCAAAGAAAAAGTAACCAATTAATCTGCTAAGTGTAAAAAATTTAGGTTGTTCAAGGACATGAATTATACAGCAAAAATCACTGTAATGGATAATATGGAACCAAAAGATTATACTGTCAAAACACCTATAAATGTAGTCAATATGTATGTGACTAAGACATTATTTATATAGGAAGTGGTATAAACAGTGAAATTATGAACAGTGTCAGTAACTCAATCAAATTCTTGATTGTTCAACATGTGTGATTGCTGAATTTAGAACAGAACAATTTGAGATAGGGGATAATTATGTAGAAAATGAAGCTAGCTACAGTGAAGCAATAAATATTACACAAATATAAATATTTGTTACAAAGGCTTCACTTATCTTAAGAAATTGGTGTTAATACCTCTTTCTAATGGAGATAGATTTCAAAAACAGATTGTTTTCATCATCAGTCAACTCCGTTGTCAAGGATTCTGGTTACCATGCTTTTCTTATGTTTTTTTTTAGTGTTACCAACATCTGAAAACGAAACAAAACTAAAAACAGAATCAACTGCTGGTATTTCAAAATTCATTACGAGATGTTTATTTTTTAAAATAAATATATTTTCCCAAACTATTAAATCTATCGGACCATTTAATTGTTTTAATAATTTAACTTATGGATTTATTTCATGGTTAAATGACCAAAAATGATCTGCTATGGCCGTTTATCAGTTTGTTTATACTTAATGTTACGAAAATGTTCTTTCGTTCTGGTTTCCAAATTACGTTTCGTCTTTCCAATATTTTCAAAAAATTTTTTAAAGAAGTTGGTATAACTTTAGTTCCTCAAAATAAATATAGTAATAAAAATTTACTACATTTTTCTAAAAAAGATAAAATTCATAATAATAAAAAATCTGGTATTTGTCAATTTAATTGTTTAGATTGTGATCTGGTTTATATTGGATAAAGATGAAACGTAATTTGGAAACCAGAACGAAAGAACATTTTCATAACATTAAGTATAAACAAACTGATAAATCGGCCATAGTAAATCATTTTTTGTCATTTAACCATGAAATAATCCTGAAGTTAAATTATTAAAACAATTAAATGGTCCGATAGATTTAATAGTTTGGGAAAATATATTTATTTTAAAAAAATAAACATCTCGTAATGAATTTTGAAATACCAGCAGTTGATTCTGTTTTTAGTTTTGTTTCGTTTTCAGATGTTGGTAACACTAAAAAAAAAACATAAGAAAAGCATGGTAACCAGAATCCTTGACAACGGAGTTGACTGATGATGAAAACAATCTGTTTTTGAAATCGATCTCCATTATAAAGAAGTATTAACACCAATTTCTTAAGATAAGTGAAGCCTTTGTAACAAATATATTTGTGTAATAGGCGATAATTACTTAACTTTGAAAATCAAACAGTCACAAAGTGATAGCAATTTTGAAGTTGTAAAATATTTTATATCAGACTCCACATTTGTGTAACTGTTACAATTACCACATTCGTTTCTCTTAGGTAGGAATGGTATGCCTCCAAGTGAATAAATACTTTAGAAATAAAAAAATAAATGTTTAATTCTGAAACTGAAATTAAGGTGCTTTTACAGCCCTCTATGTTGCTTATGTTGGCCGTTACAAGAAACAGAGACAATTTATAATAGTTTCATACGCTATTCAATCAGATTGTATTGTATTTATTTCATCCTTTGGAACATAATACATGTGTTAGAGGACACGTCAGTTCAAGATATAAAGATAAATACAAACAGTTACATAAGATTAAAAACTGTAACAGATACAGGATCCAACAAAAGTCTAAAGTAGAAAAGGAAATAAAAACAAAATATATAAAGACCATAGAGAAATGCTATATAAAAGTAATTGTTCACAAATGTGGAGTTTACTCTACTTCATGATTTAGGAAATCCTCTACACTACAAAAGTTTCTCTCCATTAAGATATTAAATAGAGCCTTTTTGATTTTGAGAGCCTTTTTGAATTTTGCCTATTGATTATAAGCCTATTTTAAGTTTGTTTCTTCTGATTGTAAAGCTAATAAAAATCTCACTGTTTTACATTACTCTGAAGGAAGATGTGTTAATTAACACATTCTAAAGCATGAGATATTACAAATTCTTTAAGGATAAAGTCCTCTTACTTGGCATGTTTGTGAGAAGAATTGCAGATTATTTAAGTCCATTTAAAGTACAGCATACTGATTGTCATCAGACAATCTCCATTAGAGAATCTCAGTTTTATTGCAAGAGTCAGTCAGATGCTATATATTACGTCATTTCCTTGTTTTCTCTGCTAAAGTAAAATACTTATCAGAATGCATTATTTCCCCAATTGTCATTTCATTTCCTCAATGTACTGGCAAAAGCTACCATGGAAAGTGACTATTACAATGTGTGTTTCATATACCTTATGCATAATATTAGCAAATTAAATGTGAACTTGTGCTCATGAACTATTGAGATCTTAGTTTCCTTCCTGCCAACAGTGAAATTTACAGATATAGCTGCTAACTGTTTCTCATATTGCTGATTCCTGAACTACTGACGGTACTTTCACTTTAACTTTGTTCATCTCTAGTTAAATTACACAGCATGTCCAGCAAATTTGTTACACATTAGAAAACAAAAGTTCTATAAATTTTCATTCCTCCAAGGAAATGCTCACAAAAGTTAGTTTTAAGTACATAAATTATCAAGGTTTGCATATCTGCTATATAAATTTTCTTGGGCAGATTGGAGGGCAGGCAGAAGAGCGACAAAAGGTGAGCCCAAAACCTTATGTGGTCGTTGTATCTTTGCTCAACAAGTATAGGGGGTGTGAGTTCATTTTATGTCAAAGTAAGAGGTTCTCACTATAAGCAGGCTTTTGTAGTACCTACATAGGGAAATATTATGATTTCAGTATTAACAAATTGATTTGCTTCCTCAGAAAACACACTGGTAAATGCATGTAAATGTAACTTCAAATATCACATGGAGTTGATATTTCTCCATGTGAATGATATATCTCATTTCTGAAGACAAAGAATGAGGTTAAATTAAATTAAACTGTGTTTTATTTATGTATGCTTTTTAACTGCTATGGTTTTCAATATCCCATTCTATACTGCACATGACAGACTACTTAAGTTGCTCAGAGACCTTTTATCAGACCTGAAGTTATTTTATGTGTTGAAAGTATATGTCATGGAACCATCAGCTTTACTTCCATTCCAAAGGAAGCCATGCTAAAGATATTAACCCTGAAAAAAATTGCTGGATTTGAACCTGCCATCTTGGGAACTAGACTATCCAGATCATGGAGAAAGATATAGGACAATAGAATATGGTTAGAATGGTACAATTACACTGAAAACTTTAATGCTATAGCCAAAATTTAAACCACAAAGCTTGAGGCTTCTGTCTTGCTGCACTAATAACCATAATATTAGTCCACACAACATTACATTCCCTAACCGACTCAACATTTTCCCAGTAAACTACAAGGGAATCTCAAATTAATTTTGAGATGATAAACACTAATGCCAGATTTTGACTTAATTGCATTTTGTCTGGTAAACCACATGGAAATCTCAAAAAGTGAAGAATGAGGGATAAATGAGGGTCAGTTGGCCAATTTAGTGCTTGTATTGGCACTCTGACAAAATAGATTTGCTGACTAGAGAAACTAGACTGACAGTAAAAGAACAGTGGTTCAAATCCAGATTATGGCAATGAATTTTTCAGATTAATTCTTTTGTTATCACACTCTTTAAAATTAAGACTTGTTAATTTGTTATTTAATTTCAAAACAAAACATTTTAAAGTGCCATGCTAAATACTTGAATGCAAACTTTCAAATTCTACATCATTTTTTTTTTCTAAAAGTGGCAAACTCATTCATAATAGAATTTTAAGGACTCTCTGTTAAAGTTTCTGCCTCAATTTTATGAAAATAAGACATATGTTTAAAGGCTATAAATATTATTACAGAAATTATTTCATTGTACTGCATTACAAGTATAATAAGCTGTAGTAGAAGAAACACATAGAACAACAATTAGTGCATGCTGTTCTTATATCACTTCGAAGTGCCCATTTCTTATGAAATATTTAAGTTTGGAGCCTTTACTTCCTCTTTGTTTTTAATAAGCAGAAAGAAATCCGTGCAACGTTGAGTCAAACTTATAATCAATGCTCCATATATTGCTAGTGTTTACCTAGAACTTGTTTCATTAGGAACTTTCCTAATATCCTCAGCTAACGTTGCTTACATTTAAGTATCTTTTTTTCTTGTTTTAACTACGTGGTTACTTACATATAAGTCCTCCATAAATATTTTCGTAATTTATAATTGCTGTGATAAATTATGTACTTTTGTGCACATATATGAGAGAGAGAGAGAGGGGGAGAGAGAGAGACAGAAAAAGAGTAAAAGGGTCAGATACAGCAGTATTTATAAATGCTGCACCTGTACTACAACACTTTTGTGAAATTGCTATTGGTGGTATAAAAGTTCTTTTCAATCATACTACATACAAATTCTCTGAAATCAGGGCTTACAAATGTTTTCCTTAATGTTTCATTTGAAGAATAGAAACATTTAACCTGTAATCGAATTTTGAAAAGAGAAGCATTTTATCAGTGGAGCACCAGCCTGTGGACAGGAAGAGGACTGGCTCATGCTGTGAGGAGGGTTGGGCTACTGTGCACTTACTGGGGCGCCTGCTGTCCCGCGGTCTCACTCCGTGCGAAGCAGGTGACCCAGCAGGATGTATCACGGTTCTTCTTCTTCCTGTTGGGATGTGACAGACACAGGCAACAAGCACAAATAAGAGCAGCTCTCTGTGATTAAGCATGCATTCAAGGAGATACTTTCACATGTTTTATAGACCCCTAGTCATAAAAATATTTTCACAAGTAGCAAATACTTGCACTGTTTTAAAGTTTTTACATTTTCAAAAAATGTAAATAAATAATTATGTTGATACATGTTTCACTACCTGCAGAAGATAAATTAATACCCTTACATATAGAGCACGTTTCAAATTTTACTGGAAATATACATTTAAAGGCCTACTGAATTAAAATACACATTAAATAAATTATGTGTATGTGAGTGTATGAGTATGTGGAGTATGTATGTATGTATGTATGTATGTATGTATGTATGTATGTATGTATGTATGTATGTATGTATGTATGTATGTATGTATGTATGTATGTATGTATGTATGTATGTATGTATGTATGTATGTATGTATGTATGTATGTATGTATGTATGTATGTATGTATGTATGTATGTATGTATGTATGTATGTATGTATGTATGTATGTATGTATGTATGTATGTATGTATGTATGTATGTATGTATGTATGTATGTATGTATGTATGTATGTATGTATGTATGTATGTATGTATGTATGTATGTATGTATGTATGTATGTATGTATGTATGTATGTATGTATGTATGTATGTATGTATGTATGTATGTATGTATGTATGTATGTATGTATGTATGTATGTATGTATGTATGTATGTATGTATGTATGTATGTATGTATGTATGTATGTATGTATGTATGTATGTATGTATGTATGTATGTATGTATGTATGTATGTATGTATGTATGTATGTATGTATGTATGTATGTATGTATGTATGTATGTATGTATGTATGTATGTATGTATGTATGTATGTATGTATGTATGTATGTATGTATGTATGTATGTATGTATGTATGTATGTATGTATGTATGTATGTATGTATGTATGTATGTATGTATGTATGTATGTATGTATGTATGTATGTATGTATGTATGTATGTATGTATGTATGTATGTATGTATGTATGTATGTATGTATGTATGTATGTATGTATGTATGTATGTATGTATGTATGTATGTATGTATGTATGTATGTATGTATGTATGTATGTATGTATGTATGTATGCATGTATGTGTATTTGTTTCATTATGTGAGTGCACACCTGCTTGTGAACACCGTGTTCAAAGATGTTAAGTTAACAAAATTGATGTTCACGTCAAACTATTTCTAAATATATATGGTAAAGATATAAATTAAAGCCTCCATATTTCAACATACAGAACATTTAATTTTATCCCATCCCCCTTGAAAAGAAACACTAATAATTCTGATTAAAATATATTTTTAAAGCAAGAGCACTGACAGATCTTGGATTTTATAAATGTCTTTTTCTTTTTCCTCTTGTAAAATTTTATATCCTGGAAGGCATAAAAGGAAGAAAAACATATTGCAGAAGAATAAAATTCTTATTTAAGTGTACAGCTTATGTGAAATAGATCTTGTTGTGGCATTAAAAGTTTGCAGCATTTTCATGGTGTAGAATTCAATTTTCCAAAATTTTATGTGGCATATTTTGGAGTCTCCAGTGTTGTATCTGATCTCATGGCTAGCATGTTATAACTTTACAGAAAGGCATTTGTTGGTATAACTATCAAAGGAAACTGATTAAAATATATTCCAACTTATTTTAAATGGACCCATGTTTTACAATAATTTTTTCAACTATTCTTTGGTTTCCACTTTTTATTTTTACAGTTTGCTGTTAAGAAATGAAATGAAATGTGCAGCAGGCGGTAGCTGCCATTAAGATGTACCAAAATTATGACATGTGTTATCACATGTACAAGTTTCCAAACAAATTTCAGTAAAATTATGAGCATTAAGCATTTTAAAATTTAAAGGGAGTTGATTAATGACACTAAACAACACTTACTTTTAAATTTTCCCGAAACATGTTTCAGAGACTTTAACTCCATCGTCAACCGGATATCAACTGGTTGACGATGGAGGCAAAGTCTCTGAAACAAGTTCCGGGAAAATTTAAAAGTGTTGTTTAGTGTCATTAATCGACTCCCTTTAAATTAAATTTATTACAACAATACTGTTTTCAACACTTCCAAGAAAGGAATTTGAAAATTTGCTCACATTATCGTTTGACAATAACAAGTAAGTAAAACAAAAACAAAAACAAAAAAAAACAAAAAAAAAAACTTATCATGTTTATCAACCAGATATTGTTATGAATACAGAATTCTGTTGATATTTATTTGGGAATGGGTAGTCCAATTTGAGACACTCACTTCACTTACCTTTGTTATTATACACAGCATGTTTTAGAAGCCCTTGCTTCCATCAGAAACATCATCCAGATTATGTGCTGTACATCAATAAAGAGAAGCAAGTATTCCAAGTTTAACTTCCAATGGTAACCTCAGCTTCACTGTTAAAAATCTTCAGGTAAACTGATTCTACTCTCATATTTGAGTTGAGTCTTGTCCAGAGTATTTTATCTGCCTCTTATGCCCAAGATCATGTATATTACTTGATACTGTTCATTGTGGATACTGAAATATATGTCAATGCAACCTATAGATTAAGGGATTTGGATGTTTAACTGTTTTTCTCTACCAAGTATTAACGACAGGTGTTTTCTGACCATAAGCAGCTGCATCATTTACCATTTCTGTTAATGCTATTTATTGAAGATGTTTAGTAGGAAGGATACTTTGGCCAGTTTGCTGTAAGGGTCACTGGTACTGGAGTACAGAGTACCTGGTTTTACTACTAAATAAAGAGAAATCCATCGACAGCATCTTCTCCAATGAAAGAGACAGTTTACTTTTTGCTTCCTTTCAACCCATTGTCTCCCAGATGTTCAGTATAGGCAAATAATTACCAACTAAATATACATCCATACTGGGACAATGTGTCATCCTTGATTTTAAGTAAATACGATTATTCGTATAAGTAAAGACTATGATACAACGAACCACAAAATTAATATTGTTGCGGCGACAGGTATAAAATTGTTTGTGCGGCTTGTTTACACAAAGGAACTGATAGGCAGACAGTGTGGAAATAAAGAGCCTGCGAAAACAGATAAAGATAGTGTGAGATAAAAGACTTACCGACACAGATAAGTGAGGTAATTGGAACATTCTGGCGATGTCTTAATTGTTTTATAGAACTTTCGATGTCTTGTTTATTCCAGGAATATCTAGTGATTCTTACAGAACAGTCTCGAATTATCAATGAGGTATTTAAGGGGGCAACGACTTGCCAAGAGACAGTTGTAAACTGATGTTGTAACAGGAGAGTTGTAAACAGATGTAATCAGAATGCTGTTTGTTATTGTCATCGACCTTGGTGTTGTAGATTGTAATATGATATGTAATTCTGCTGCTACGAAGTGTGTTTCTATGCAAATAAAGAACATTTTGAATTTTGCCAAATTGGACTTTTAATTCTATGAACCCACATAGTCACAATTGGTGTCAGGAAGTGGAACGACAACATCACCAAGAAGATGGAAGAAATGAAGGCCGAATTAACAATGAAGATGGTGCCGCGCGGTGGCTCAGTAGTTAGACCGCTTGACTCTCACCAAGGCGGCCCGGGTTGGATCCCAGGGGACAGCAAAGTGAGATTTGTGGTGGACAACACGGCGGCGGGTTTTCTCCTGGATCTCCGGTTTCTCCTGCCATCTCATTCCACCGTTGCTCCATCTTCATCTCATGTATCATCAGTGTCATCGCCTGCGGTGCCGTATGTAGTAAGAGCGGGCGTTAAACACCACACACACGCGCCCATGCACACGCGCACGCACGCACACACACACAGTTTGTTTGAGTCCAGAGGCTCCACCCCCATTAGCCTAGAACCCGTAGGAACAAGACCCGGGCCTCCTTCAACCTGGGAGTATCCGAGCTGTCCCAAAGGGCGCTCGGCGTCCTCCGAGGGGCTTTCCATAGGGCAAGACCTAGACACACACACACACACACACACACACACACACACACAACGAAGATGGAAGCTGCAAATAGCAACTTGGTCGCGACGATGACCGCGAAGATGACCGACGCCAGGAACAGCGGCCGGAAGAACGAGTAAGACCCGGCGTGGCGAGGAGCACGTCAGCACCGTCATCACCATTCCCTCGAGTGAAGCTGCGCGCCGTCAGCCGACGGATGGATGACAGCCTCAATGCGGACGGTTGGGTGAGAGGGAAGCCGTGCCCCGTGCTCGTAGACACCGGGGCAGCCGTGACCGTCATCAGACCTGACGTGGCGAAGGGTTTGCCGAAGAGGAAGCCGAGCCGACCATACCAGCTTGTGACGGCATCGGGCGACACCTTGCCTGTGGAGGAGGCCCTGATAAAGTTGACCTTGGGACGGAGTGCCGTGTGTTTGTGGGTGTTCGTCGCGAAGGTGGCTGAGGAGATGATACTGGGATTGGATGCCTTCAGGAGCCACGAGGCGACGGTCGACGTCGGCAGGAAGGTCCTGCGGCTCAATGGAGAAGAGGTGATACTCCGGCAACCAGAGGAGCGCCTTGGAATCTGCAGGGTCATCTTGAAGAAAGACGTGGTTGTCCCCGCGAGAAGCGAGGTGGTGGTGACGGCGCGACTGGAAGGGCAGCGGATGAAGAACATGATGCTGGACCAGAAGACGCCTGTGCACGGACTCTCTGTAGCCAGGACATTATTGCCGTGCCGAGAGAAGGTGCCAATGAGGCTGCTCAACCTGGCAGACACCGATCACGATGTCCAGGCCGGAACGGAGCTGTGGACGTGCGAGTCCGTGGTCAGCGTGACAGCAATCGACAAGACACAGGAGCCGGTGCCGATGCAACATCTGGGACCCCGGCTGGAAGGCTTACTGGAGACGGCGGCCGACCACCTGACCGCAGAACAGCTCGAGAAGGTTCGACAACTGCAAGACGCTATCCAAGGCAGAGCAGAACTACTGCGTCACCCGGCGAGAGTTACTGGAGGTGGTAAAGACCTTTGAACACTTCCACAAGTACCTGTACGGTCAGCCATTCCACCTGAGGACTGAACACTCCGTCCTAACCTGGCTACTGGGCTTTAGAAACCCGGAAGGCCAGACAGCACGTTGGATCCAGCGGCTGCAGGAGTACGACTTAACCTCTGAACATCTAGAGGAAAGAGCCACGGCAACGCAGACGCCATGTCCCGAAGACCCTGCCCAGAAGAGTGCGGCAAGTGCACACGAGTGGAAGAGACGGAGCGTGCCGCAGCTGTCAGAGTGGTCACGGCAGTGCCTGCGGATGACTGGGATAGCGCAGGCCTGAGGAGGGAGCTGGAGGCGGACGCCGACTTGGGGCCACTCTTGAGAGAAGTGGAGGCAGGGACAAGACCAACCTGTGAGGACATTGCACCAAGGAGCACCACATACAAGTCGTACTGGGCCCAATGGGACTCACTGAAAATCAGAGAGGGCGTGCTGTTCCGGGTATGGGAATCACCCGATGGGAAGACACAGAAGGAGCAGTTGATACTTCCCCGAAGTAAGGTCCCGGAGGTCTTGGAGGAAGTGTACGCCGGTACTTCAGGAGCACACCTGGGAGCAAACCAAACAATCGACAAACCCCTACAGCGCTACTACTGGCTGAGGCTCCGAGCAGAGGATGAGAGATGCTGCCGTCAATGTCACGTGTGCGCGGCGAGTCGCGCCCCCCAGACTAGGAGCCGGGGTCGCATGCAGCAGTACAACGTCGGAGCGCCATTCGAACGGATCGCCGTCGACATAGCTGGACCATTCCCAGTGTCCGACTGAGGCAACAAGTACCTGATGGTGGTCGTGGATTACTTCACCAAATGGCCGGAGGTGTATGCCATCCCGAACCAGGAGACAGACAATCACAGACTGCCTGGTGGAGCAAGGTTTTTTTGCCGATTTGGGGTGTCGTTAGAGCTCCACAGCGACCAGGGCACCAATTTTGAGTCCAACCTGATGAAGGAGGCACTGGAAAGACTTGGGGTGAACAAGACCCGCACAACACCTCTACATCCCCAGTCGGATGGCATGGTCGAAAGGTACATCAAGACCATTGAAGAGTGCCTGAGGAAGGTCGTGGCCAGCCATCAGCGAGACTGGGACTACAAGGTACCACTCTTCTTGCTGGCCTACTGCTCAACACACGACACCACTGGGATGACTCCAGCCAGCTTAATGTTCGGCCAAGAGTTACGCCTCCCTTATGACCTGGCTTTTGGGAGCCCTCCGGACGCAAAACAGCCAGCAACTGAGTATGTGGAGAACCTGGTGGACCATCTGCAGTACATGCATGAGATGGTTCTTCAGAACATCTAGAAGGCCAGCGACCGCATGAAGACCCGATACGACAGGCAAGCCAACAACCAAGGGTTCCAGCAGGGTGACCTAGTCTGGTTGTACCGCCCTACCCGGACCAGGGGACACTGCCCGAAACTTCAACCAGCCGTGGCAAGGACCGTACCAGATGGTGAAGAGGATTAACGACGTGGTCTACCGCATACAGAAGGTGCCCCGAGGGAAGATGTTGGTGGTACACCTGGATCGTCTGGCCTGCTACGATGGTGCTGTTCTGGAAGACCAGCCTTGAGAAGGGAGCAGTGCCACGGCGACAGGCATAAAATGGTTCGCACGGCTTGTTTACACAAAGGAACTGATAGGCAGACAGTGTGAAAATAAAGAGCCTGCAAAAACAGATAAAGATAGCGCAAGATAAAAGACTTACAGACACAGATAAGTGAGGTAACTGGAACATTCTGGTGACCCCTTGATTGTTTTATAATACTTTCGAATATCTAGTGATTGTTACAGAGCAGTCTCGAATTATCAATGAGGTATTTAAGGGGGCAGCGACTCACCAAGAAACAGTCGTAAACAGATGTTGTAACAGGAGAGCTGTAAACAGATATAATCAGAATGCTGTTTGTTATTGTGATCGACCTTGTTGTTGTAGATTGTGATATGCGATGTAATTCTGCTGCTATGAAGTGTGTTTCTACGCAAATAAAAAACATTTCGAATTTCACTGAATTGGACTTTTAATTCTACGAATCCACAAAGTCACAATATAATTTTGAGTTGAACTAGTACTCAATGCTCTATTTATTGCTTGTGTTTATCTAGAATGCGTTTTGTTAGGACCTTCCTAACATCCTCAGCTAATGTTGACAATTGCATGTTGGATTGGTGAACTCCTTGGAAGCGATAGGGGCATCTCTGTCGGTATCTTGATGAACTTAATTTTCATACAGAAAATTTACACATCATCTCAGACCTACATACCTTTTCAAAAAAGTCTTCAAAGAGCACAAAATTACTTCGGCTCCACAGAAAAAATTCAGTATAGAAACCTTTCGAAATTAATACAAAGGAGATACTTACAGACAAAAAATCAGGTGTGTACTGGATAAACTGCAAAGGCTGTGACAACTTTTACATTGAAAAAACTAAAAGGAAGTTGAACATTAGGCTTAAAGAGCATTTTAGTAACATCAGGAACAAAGAAATAGATAAATCAGTGGTAGTGTACCATTTTTGGAACAATAATCACGATATAGAATGAGAAACCCACTTTTAAAAAGTGTTGAGGGTCCAACAGCATAAATCACGTGGGAAACAATGTTGATAAAGAATAATGAAAGAAAACTGTTCAATTTTGACACTACTTTTGAAGAGAACCCAAACTTCAAGTTAATCAAGATACCGACAGAGATGCCCCTATTGCCTCCAAGGAGTTCACCAATCCAACATTCAATAGTCGACATTAGCTGAGGATGTTAGGAAGGTCCTAATGCAATGTGTTCTAGGTAAACACTAGAAATAAATGGAGCATTGAGTACTAGTATTATTTATGTAATAAATTTAATTATATTAAACAAGATTATACCGAAATTAATTGTCAACTTCTCTTAAAAATATGGACCATTTCTTCATTGTTTGCAGACACAAAAATTAATCTTTCTACATGTTTGAAACAGAAAAGATGTTTTAACATTAAACACACCAATTTGATTAAATTAAAAAAATCACCTTAATGATCTTGACCCAAGGGAAAACAGAAAGCAATAATATAATTATTGAAGTGTTGATTAAATAAAACTGTTTACAATATATTATAGCTTTATTTTCTTAATCTTAATTTAATTTTCATTAAATATGGAAACAGATCTAAAACATATGCTTAGCTTTTTATGGGTCATCTTTCCCTATAGTTGGTTGTAACTAGATCAAACTACTGCTAAAGCTCTATTTTTGTAATTAATGTTCTAAATAACCTATAATTTATAAAAAAATACGTTAGGGCTGTAATCTACTATTAGTAGTCATAAAAAATTATAGATCAATGAAGTTCGTATGACAAGTTTGAAGAATTTATATGAAACAACAAGGGTAGGAAAGCTAATAAAATTTATTTTGATGCCAGTCTTACTATCGTCATTCACTAGGCCAATGAGGATTAGCTTAACATTCAGTTAACATTGTGTCAAGCTACTAAAAGCATCAATTTAAATCTCAAATGCACTCTTTGTACACAAGCATAGGCAATCTCTAAGTAACCTTCACTCTTTTATATAATTATATTATGATTGGTTCCCGATATTTGGATTGGATATACAGCTGTAAATATACTTGCCGCAATTGTTATTGGGAAATAACTAAATATGAAAATCATTTCTCAAAACATGTTAGGTATTTAGGCAATAGAAACCACAATATAACGTTTGTTCTTTATTTTCTATTTCATACACCTCAAACTCTTATGCATATTAATGTATATAGTTATAAGCAGAAATAGGAATTTCTAAGCATTCAATCCAGGATGGAGGGAAGTTAAAATAAAATAAAGCGTGCAGAATCGACAGAATTCCAGGTAAATTGTGAAAAGCACAGGCAGAGATTCAAGAAATATTAAAAATAATAGTTTCAATATTGAACTTAATTTTGAAGAGGGTATTATACCAAAGATATCGGAGAGCATGGTAGTAGCTCCAATATACAAAGGCCAAGGGGATCCTAAGAATATTGCTTCCAAAAAGGAATCTCAAATTAACTTTGAGATGATATATCCTATATATTCTCAAGAATAAATTTGCTTTAAGTAATGAAGTAACAGGAATACTTCAGTAGTATCCGTCATTTTTGCAACTGTTTTATTCTTACAATTTTCTCTTATACATTATGTAGGTTGATTTATGTAGTTGCAACTAACTGCAACAAACATTTTATTGATTATAATGTTGTAAACAATTTTTAACAGTTCAAGTGCATTGCAAAAATGAATTCAGATTCATGTGGTGCAGGAGTTTTTGGTGAGCAGTTTGGATTGGTTTCTTTTTGGTACTTTATATGTTTGATCTTTAATAAACTTCTGAATGCTGGCTTCAGACATTCAATGGGAACACTTTTAACCTTCTCACTGTTTTTAACTTGTTTAATTTCTGATGAAGGAGCCTGTATACTATGGCTGCAAATGTGGTTTTAGCCATATGATATACTAAAGCATGAGTACATGTGGCAAATTCTTTTGACACAAAAACTTGTTTTATATTCCAAAGTTAGATTTCATTTGATGGAATAAGTTATCTCTGAAAATAACCTGCAAAGTTCTATGGGGTCTTTAAGTATGTTAGTAAACAAAAACAAAACAAAAAATCACCTAATCATCAGATAGCTAAGCGCTATAGACTAATTCTGTGGAGGAACATCCTAAATCTTCTCTTCTCTTATACTGCAGTATGGATCCTGAAAGGGCATAAGGGAAATTCTGTACAAGTGGTCTTTTAACCGCTGGCTGGCAAGTAGTCAAGTAGTCCATTAACATGAAATTGCTAAGCAGTGTATTATTATAATGAGATACAAGCTATTTGGTTTTTATCCTGAAGCGCTGGCTTTTATATTGTCCACTGTCATCTGTTGTAATACTATTATGCCCAATCTTGACAGGCAAGATGAGATTAACGCTTTAGCCACTTTTTCTATGACTGTGCCGTTTGGTTACTGCAGTCCAGGCTTTATAGACCTTACATATGTTTGGTCAGATTAATTTTCCTTTTGTTCACTGTTATTCAAATTTCAGCATATGTTAAATTATAGAACAATGAGAATGAAAATTTGTGGAAGTCAAGAGGGAAGTGGGAATTTATACAATATGTTATTTGCAATTGTTCCATTTTGAAGGAGTGGGAATGCTTAAATTTTTTAAATGCTTAAATTTTTTTATATTAATAAAGTGTGCCAGGTGCCAATGAAAGCATATTCCCCAGGTACCAAAGGTTAGCTCATTTCTTATTATTTTATGTGCTCATAGCTCTGAAAGGATTTATTTCAGAATATTGTTTCAAATGTTGCTTTATTGATGTTCATTACAGCAAATAGCATTATCCTACAAAATATAACTGTTCGACAGTGTGCAATCTGAAAGATGACATTATTTAGTTTCAGTGAGCTATATTGAATGATGCTTTCAAGTTACTCTAGCATATACAGTTTTCTCACAAATCACAAACTATTTTGAATATAGTGTTTTTATATAAAAAAGGTGTGATATAAAATGCATACAGACTGCAAGATTTCTGATTAATAAATACACAGAAATGCCTGCACACCTGCAAAGAAAGTGTGAAGTTACCATGTTAATTTATATTTTGGTAATGATTAGGGAACTTTCCTTTTCAAGAACCAAAATTAGTCTGCAAACATCACAATGTTCCACTGACCCTGACATCTCCTCTCCATTTTGATTTACTGATGAAATATTTCACTTTCTTCATCACTGAGAGATCCCAAATTATCATAAAAATGGTCTATAATATAGTAAAAGGAGTAAAGTGTTAAACTCCCATTGCACCCAAGAGCTCATATCCTTTGTATCATATACATTTCTCACAATTTATTTGTATCGCCAAACTTCTATATTTCCAAAAAGCTTAATGACTATGTCTTTGAAAGCACACCATGCTTGCAGTTTCCTATTATACATGGTGTACAAAAATGCACTATTTTTCATTAGTTTCTTACCTGAGGTCTGTCAAATATACCCTCTTTTATCTTAGCTTCAGACATCACAGAAAATTTACTGCTCACCATTTTTGTCCAGTGCTTTCATTAATGTTTTATGATACCTAATTTTATATGCAAAGGAGGCAATAATATTTCCTTTAGATTACCTAGACTGCAGAAATTGCTTTTTTTTCTCCTGGCATTAAACCTTTTCTCTTACACCATTCTCTCCATGCCCATTGTTTAACCCTGTTCCCAATTTTTCCATTCTTATATAAATCATGTGTTTTGTATATCCTTCTTGCTGCCCTTGTAAGATACTGGATAGATTTAGGTCTTCACACATTGGTCACTGATATTCCTGGTAATTAATTCTTTCTTGAATGGTTTTAAGTTTTTCATATGATTCTTTTAGAAATGCAAAATGTGCAATTGGTAGTGAGGGAAATTTGCTTATACTGTGCAACAAAACAACTTTAGACTTTGTTTTGAAGCATCAATAAATATCAGTCATTACTATCACATGTTGAGGTTCCCATTTGTTTCCCATTTGTCATCTATATTGGAATTTTATGTTGGCCAAGAGCTGAACTCTCAAATATCCTCTAGTTGAGCTGGTGTAACAGAAATAGGGACATCTGCTCCAACTAAAATACGGTCATCTGGTTATTTAATTTTTATTTTGACACTTTACTCATAAAGAACTAGGAATTGTCATACTGACATTTTCATGACATATCACAGGAATCCCAAATTTCATTGATTTCTGTTTACCATTGTACTCCTGCTTTAGCCTTTCGGAATATTTTGCGCACAGCATGCAGAGCCCATGTTTGAATTTGTTCTAGCTTAAGTTTAAAATGGAAAATTGGTATAATATTAGTTTTCTGTCTCTGCATTTAGAAAGAACCACATATGTAACAAAACTTATTTACATTGTGCACACATTTTCTCCTGGATCAGGTGGAAGTCATTGTAAACAGTGTATCAGTATACAATATGTATTAAAATAAAAAATAAAAATGATGTATCTTTTGGGATACTGCATTACTGATTACCACGAGTTACACAAAGCAACTAAAGCTCTGAGATGTTAAGGCACATAAGGCCCTGGAGCGTCAGTGTCCACAGCTGTTTATCGTGTAACAGTTGACAGTTATGCTACCTTGCATTAGTCATAAGCTCATCGCTTAGAAAGATAAGGGATAAAGGATAGGGAAAAACACAAGGATTGGTTTCTTTGTAATTACTTTCATTAGTTTAGAAAAGAGTATTTGTCAGTGATATGTATTTTCATAGTGAATGTATTAAAACAGTACTACAGAAAATGTAAAAGCTTTTGAGTCATCTAGACTTAATAAACTTCAAAATAAATTTACAAGTGATTTGATTTGTACAAAAGGTAAAATATTCTTTTGTATAGCCTGTGAGAAAAACATAGGAATTGGAAAATGTTTTGAAGTTAACCAACACATAAACACAGCAAAAAATACATAATTGGGAGGGAAAAAAAAAACAAGCCCGAGGAAAAGAAATTGGCAAAGTGATTGGGTAGCACAGCAGATTAATTTTCCTCTGATTTATTGAAATCAACATCTGATATACCACTTTGGCAACCAATTAACCTTAATTTGAGAATCTTTCTAAATAAATAGACCATACATGTATCTGACAAAAGCACATCACCAAAAAAATTATGTTAGCTGTTTGTATGATAATACTGTACCAAGAATTTGAAATAAACTACAAAATGTGTTTAGTTGCATTTCAGTAGATGAAACAGCAGATTCTGAAGTTAGATTTATTCAAATTAAATATGGGATACCTTTAACAAGTAGGAACCAATTGTGTCACATCTTCTTAATATGAAAGATTTGGAGATCAATCTACTGTAACAACTCAATCTCTAACTGATTCTTTAAAATTAATAATAATAATAACCCATGGCGCGACAGCCCTTAGAGGGCCAAGGCCTACCAACACGACTGCCGGCCTCACGCCCATTTACGCACGGCAGAGGTGGACGATCATCCAACCGATACGGGGAGGAGATGTGGTCAGCATCTCGTCATCCCCCAGCCGGAACGTTGGTTTCCGTGACCTGGGCCACTTACCTAGCGTAAGCTACTCACTTTCCTCACGATGCTGAGTGGGCACCGGTCCTATATCCGGGACCTAAAATCCCCACCACATGGGTGGGATTGAACCCGGGCTCCTTTTCATGACCAGGGACCAAGGCAGATTCTTTAAAATTACTGAGGGCAAATGGAAATAAATATGACACAGTGTTTTAATTCATCACATACAAATCCCACTACTTCATAAAATCAGTGGTATTTTCCCTAATATGATACATTTAATATGCCTTGCACATTAACTCTACCACATTTGTGAACAGATTAGAAGAATAATTTACATTAGCTGATTGGTTAGTGACTGTAGTAAAAAGAGTTTATCTGAAAGCCTCACAGAGTGTTCAATTATTAGCAGGGTAAATTCCACTTACTCTTTAACAAATATTAAGAAGATAGGGAATGTAAGTTGATGCTGCCCTCTACTATGCAGAGTACTTACAGTCAGTAAAAGAGTTAGCCTTTAGTTAAGTCCTTAGACCCTAATGATGCTGCTTCAATCCCTGCAATCCAAATTTTGTTGTCTAACATAGAATTAAAAGCTAAGCTGTGCACAATTTTCCAGGCTACAGAATACTATTTACCTATTTAGAAAGAGTAACCTAGGCTTAAATGAAGCACTCAACTATTTCAAGAAATAACACCAAACTTAGATTCTTTTTCCAGACTATAGGGAAAATACTGTAGAACAAAGTGAAGAGTCTTAATATAAAAAAAAAAAATCCTAAATAGGAACTGGTATGTAAAATTGGAGACATTGTAAAGGAAATACTAGGATGAAGTTATATGCATTGCCTTTTACTGGAACCAATTAGCATAGTTAAAATATGTGCCAGTATCTTTCTATGATGTAGAAAGAAGATTCCCAAGATATAAATCCATCTTCAGGGAAGACAAACAATGCAAGATGTTTGGTGCTGATGTTGCGTTGTTGCACGATAACCAGAGTTAGAATCATTAGGACCCCCGCGGGAGAACACAGTTAAATGCTACGTGACGTAATACAACCTACTATGTCATGCATCAAAACGCTCAGAGCCGTACAATTGCTGCATGCGCTGCCATTAGTGACAGAGTGGCGGTGTTTGGAGACAGTGATTTTTTCGCTGACGGTGAAGAACATAAATATCAGAAGCATGTAAACGCATGATGGACGAAGAGTTAGCAAGAGGTAATATTTTCACACAGAAGGGAGAAAATATCCAATGCTAGATATGCTATGTAGAAATTAAGGGCACTAAAGCCAAATGGCTGAGACAGTACTGCAACACTAAGAACCATCAAGCAAGGATTTTAGCAAGAACAGAGGTCGAGGAATAATCAGGGCCAAGTGTAACTTCACCGTCTCAGTCTTAATTTTTCACGACTTGTGTAAGATGATGGTGTGTGCAAATATACCGATGCACACAGTAGAAAATACATATTTTAAGTACTTCATACAAAAGTATTCTAAACGAGATCTTCCTTCTCAAACAACTTTACTTAAACGAGAATTCCACAATGCTATAATGATGTCATATCGCAAATATGAAAATGAGTGGGCAAAAATATAATGTAGATTTCTATTGATGAAACCAAAAATGTTGTTGACAGACATGCTACAAATGTCGTCGTGGGAACGCTATTGCCAGACAAATCAGGAGAAACATTTTTATTAACATCAGAAATTAATGCAAAGGTGAACCATGTAACAATTACAGACTTATTTAAAACAAGCATGATGCTGTTGTATCCAGAAGGAATAACTGTAGATAATGTACTCCTTTTCATCACCGATGCTGCAAGGTATATGATAAAAGCAAGCAAGAAGCTTCAGAACATGTATCCTAACATACTGCATTTGAACTGCCTGGCGCACGGGCTCCATTGTGTAGCTGAAGAAATTTGCAGAAGTTACAGTGATGTAGACATTTTCATTGCAAACATAAAAAAGCTATTTTTGAAAACTCCAAGCAGAAAGCATATATTTAAAGAAATGGCGCATAACATCCATTTACCTCCTTAGCCAGTTGCAACTCGCTGGGGAACCTGGCTAAATGCTGCTATGTATTATGCGGATCATTAAGACATAGTTACTGAAATTCTTAGTGTGTTAGATAACGGGCATAGTTCTGCAGTACGAGCTGCTCAGTCCCTCATTTCAAGCAAATTACACAAAGGTTTGCTCTTCATCAGAAACAGTTCAAACCATTTTAGTTAATTGATGGAAATTAATCATTTCTTCATACTAGCCGTATATAGACTAAGGTCTTTGATAGATAGAGCCAACATGAAACATTCAATGCCATGGCCGGAATTTAATTTCAGGATGGCACATTGGCCATGGTAGCTCAATGGGTTAGAGCGACTGGACGGAAACCAGGAGATCCGTGGTTCAAATCCCGGCCATGGCATTGAATTTTTCATGTTGACTCTATCAGTTCAAACCATTGTTCAGCCAGAAAAGAGAGATAATAAAATGCCTCATGCCATAGGACTACTAGAAGAACTAGCTTAACAGATAGACTCAGCAGCTGCTGGACCTGTCATGGATAAAATAAAAAACAAAATGAAAACTGTACTTGAGAAAAACCCAGGCTATTTTAAAATGGTAAACATTAGAAATAATTTGCAAGCGCATAAAGAAACAATGTTTACAAAGCATTGTGATCTGCAGTATTTTATGTTTGCACCTGTTACATCATCTGATGTCGAGAGAACTTTTTCAAACTACAAATATTGCTTGAGTGACTGAAGGAGGAGATTCACCTTCGAAAAGTTTAAAAAGTATGTTGTTATACACTGTAATAAGTTGAACAATTGAAGAGTAGGCATTTATTTTGTATTGCAAAAGTAATTTATTTTACTTTATTATTAAAATGTGTTTTGTTATACATATACTTCTACTGAATGATTCTGAAAATGTTGACATAATTAACATATTGTTTTATTAAAACAGTTTGTTAGCACATTTGTATACTCCTCAGGTGGCCGACCTTGTTTACTACTGGAGTTAAACCACACCCCTCTTCCAATACTCATAGCATGCACACACAACAAGCTGAGTCCTAGAAGTCCTAAGTCTAATGATAACACTCAGCAACATATGGCCTAATGGACAACAGATTTCCTACATAAGTTCAGCTGAAGGTATTTAATCATCCACTATATAAACGCGATCTTGCTCCAGGCAATTTCCATCTTTTCCTGCCTTTAAGGAAGTCTTGACCAGTCAGTGTCAGCACCTTCAGGATGACAAGGAGGAGGAGAGGTCTCTCAGACAGTGGTTCAAATGCCAGATAGCTAACTTCTATGGCCTGCTTTTGTACTGTGGTGGTAGTGTGTTTGCCTTAAATTCAGGAAGTCTCAAGTTCAAATCTCAGTGAGGGTGAAATATATGGATGTTTTTACCCAAGGTTTCTTCTTATCTTGAAAGATGAATGTCAGTCAGCTCTAAGCTCTATGGACCCTCGGTTCATCTGAACTCATTTCATAATTTCTTTCATCATCCAAAATGAATTATGTTGGAGGATGTTAATTAAAAAAAAAAAGCATTACTACAAAAATGGAATACCAAAGCTGGTTCCATGCGATGACATATGGGTTTATGAATACGTAGTGAATATGTAGAAAAATAGCCTACCACTGCCTCTATCCATGCCAATAAATCTTTCCATTAAACTGGTTTTGTTTCTGTAAACAGCCCCAAGGAAACTTGATTTATTGATGTGCCTTGTATGGGTTTCAAATTCATCATCAAACAAAGAAGTTATCTTCCTTAATATGTATAAAGTTATAGGAAGCTAAAATTATATTAATTTTGTGCTTCATTGTATCATAGTCCTTACACAATGGATTATAGGAAGCTGTTGAACAATAACCATCCACTTCCTGTATCTATTCCAATAAATCTTGCCATTACTGTTTTTGTTTCTGTAAACAGCCCCAGAGAAACATATGTATTGATGTGCCTTGCATGGGCTTCAAATTCATCATCAAGCAAAGAAGTTATCATCCTTGACTTATATAAAGATACAGTAAGCTGTAAATCAAAGATTTACTAAAGCACAGGGAGATCTAAGATACATTTAGTGGGGACTATCATATTTTGAAAGTCGCTTTGTGAAGAAAAAACAAGTAATAAAATATTCTATTTATTAACAACACTGACATTTCATCCCGGAAGAGTTCTTTTACTTGCCAATGAATCTACTGACATGGGACAAATGCTTTTAAGTACACCGAAAACCCAGTATGACCCAGAATTGAATCCACAACCCAGGGATCAATAGAGGAGCTCATAATCAACTGAGGCACATGGCCCAAGCCTTATCAACAGTACAGTGCAATCACTAATTAAGTACCTTCATTTCTAATTTGTTCTTCCCTTAACCATATTTAACAAACAAATTTATTAATCACATTTGGTTACAATTACATGTTATACATATTTTATTAATTTCTATTTAATTATCATTTTCTTCACTTTACCACTTCATTTTATTTATTTCTTCCTTTCCTTCTCGATCAAGGTATGCCATTAATCATTTTGCCACTACACTTTCGATTCATTCATCTTTCTAGTTTCACACCTTCTTTCACTCCTTGCTTTGCCTTGACACATGATGTACTATTTAAGATTTCTTTAGGCTCTCTAGATTCTTTGTATACTCTGAAATAACTATCCTCTTCAGTTTGCCATTCCCCTTTTCCATTCCTCCTCTACTGTTTCTTCGCAGCAGCTGTTTCAATGTTCCTGTGTATCTTTTATTTTTTTTGACCCTCACAGTTCTAGAACCCTAGCCTTTCCAGACTCTCCTTAGTATTTCATTCTCTCCTAAGAACCCTATAGTTGGTGAAGGAGCTTCTGTGTACCTGTGATCCTGGAGGCTACACTGGAGGTGATATTACCAATATACCTACTGATATCAAGAAAGCTGCAGGGGAGCTACTAGACACAGAAGTGGTTTACCATCTCAAAATCCAACCCAGGAACTCCAAGATTAGAACCTTAATGGGGTTCCCAACTGGAGAAGAATTCAATGTGTTTAGGCTCTGAAGTTACCCAATTCACTATAGAAATGCATCGTGCCATGGATGTATCATACAGGGTTAGTTGCAAACAGTGTTGTGAATGACCCTACAGGGCACATGGGGACATCCTGTAATGTTTAGCCTACCCAGCACAATTGTAGTGTTGTATAGCATTTATATTTTCCTGGCAGTCATGATACATTTTATGGAACCTTCTGAAGTAAAAAGGAATGATACAGGTCCTTCCATTGAGGGAGACCAACGATATGAAAAAGAGAGGGCAAAACTGGATCATTTAAGGTTAAGAATACATCTAGACAGGACTTCCATGGATAAAGAAGAACAAGGAAAACTGGATGGACAGGCAGGCAGGCAGGAGGGCAGGCAGGTGGGAAGATGGGTGGGTGGGTGGGTGGGTAAGTGGATAGGTAGGTAGGCTTTAGGATGCACACCTACTTTGGTGACTAGTATTAAAAAAAAATGAGAGCTATCTGCAACAAAGATTGTCTACTATCTGCCTAGCACAAGAGGACAAGATAGAGGAATGTGTAACGCATTTGCTGTGCTTGCCAAAAGTTAATAATTAAAACTTAGGTTGTACAGTAAAAGGTATCACATTCTATTAAATACACACTCGTTAATATATAAGAACATAATTTATCGTTTATTTCAATCTTAGTGCAGTCGCCAACGGTTACATAATAACTACATCAACAAATGCCAAACCTATTAAAGGAATGATAGTAGTCATAGACCACATTGATATATCAAGTTTCCCAACATTCTGACTGTGGTTCTTTCTCAGCCCTCCTTTATGCAAGGTCACACATAACTGGTTAATGTTGTCGCTAGGTTCATCTAAAATACACAGTGTTGTCACACAACTCACCTATGCATAATATTTCTCACTGCAGTTACTGAAACAAGCATTAGATCTGGCAGCATGGGTGACTCATATGCACTCTCAAACACTCACTTCCTAGTAAACAGATCTACTAACAGAGCAGATAAACATTTCAAGCTCCTCTCCCCTTCATTCCTCTCTTGCCTTCTTGTGGTGGGCAAACAGTACTTGTACTGGTAAAAGGAAAATGTCATGGTGAAGCTTGCTATGAAATTATTTCAAATTATGCTTCAACTCTGCAAAGCAACTTCTGCTAATTTAAGTAAAATACTGCTAGAAGAAACCTAGGCCAAACAAGGTACTGTAACCAGAGTAATCTCTATTGGGAATATGTTTACCCCAATATTAAAAATCCAAGAACTTGCATGTATGCTAGGAACTGCTAAAATGTATTACAACATGTAAAACTCTTTACTAGCCATGTACACCACCACCTCTGCACTACCAACAAGGCAAACTTAGATAGAGACATTGGGGCATATTTTGTGGTCTCTGCTTATCACAATGACACCAAACTGCTTATCAATACACCACATTTAAACAGGCAAATATATTTGCTATATTAGCTAGTATTTTGGAATTCATAAGAAACTTTTATAGTAATACATAGATTTTTATATCCTCAGACAGTCGGGACAGGCCTGAAGGCCATTAATAATCACTTGGTTAACTTCAAGATAGTTTTAGAATACTGTGAAACCCTTGCAACACTAGCTGCTCACAATTCAGTTCAGTTGAAGTGCATGCAGGGGCATGAGAGAATTCTGGATCATAAAAGAAGAAGGAGATGAAGTACTAAGAAAAGAATTGGGCACCCATGTGTTAGACACGAATTAGTATTAGGTTTAATCAAATTTGGTTAAGCAACTGGCTGCACAGAGAACACAAGAAATACTGGAACTTACTGTGGGGTTCAGACATTTCAAAGCTCACATACAGAGACTCAACAGAAGAAGGTCTCTGAGAATTGCTAAAATTAAGCAGAGAGAAGGTATTATGGCCAATAGGCCTCTTTACAGTCCACTTAGACTGCAATCCTACAGCATAACGAGACAGCTGCAAATCTATTGTGCCACTACTCCATTACTTGTTCACCAAAGAACCCTCATTTCTAGTAGCCAATTTCCAAAATAGAAGGAGCTGTCAACCATCTGAGGCCATAGTCTAAATTTAGTTTATTAGGAATGTCAAACTTCTAGATCAATGAAAGTAAGACTGGGGGGTACACAACCTGCAAAGGTTACAGTTAGAGGTCAGCATTCACCTCACTATTATACTCATTGTCAAACATTTAATTAATAAATCACTCAAGTCTCCAAGAAGCATATAAAGTTAAAGACAATTCCAGATACTTTGCAACTGAAACATGAATATTCTTAACCTGCATGTTCTTTTCAAGCCACCATGGAATATCCAGACCAAACAAGTGACTGGGTGATACGTGATCTCACCCAACATGAACATCACACTTCTTTCACCAGATGACCAGAATCTTGTAGAAGTTTCACATAATCTTGCTCCTGAACATTCTAGAACATTCTGTGAAAATTTTCAACACCTATATAAATGAGGGACCTTGCAAATGAGTAAAGTGAGTGTTTCTGGTATAACAAAAAGTGTTGCTCTCCAAGCACATTCGTGACTACTGTTGTGATTTTCAAGAAGTGCTGCTACTGCAAGAGACTAGAGATGCCTTGTATTTGATTCCTCAGTGAGAAAATCATCTGTGGAACAGGCTACCTCATGTATATTTCAACATGCTGCTATGTCACAAAGAAAGTGAAGGGTTAGAAAGAACCAAGTGAAATGTTGCAAAAATCTGAACTAGTACAATAAAGAAGGAACAGTTGGAGCTTAGCGAAATGATAGTTA
Organism: Mantis religiosa; assembly: GCA_030765055.1. Taxonomy (NCBI): domain Eukaryota; kingdom Metazoa; phylum Arthropoda; class Insecta; order Mantodea; family Mantidae; genus Mantis; species Mantis religiosa. The sequence continues at coordinate 131,412,067 of CM060948.1, read as the reverse complement.
AAGGTAGGTAAAGCCATAAAATATAAGTCTAATGTACCAACTATAAAGTTTTAGTGGAAACAATACTGTATTACATATCTTTGTCTATTATTAAATATTCCTAATAAAAATAATTGATGAACAAGTTACATAATTATAGAACTATGTTTGAAAAGAAGAGGAGTTGACAACAGAAATAACCATAGTGGTCCAGTAGTGTTAAAAGTGTGCTTATAACCAAATACTCCATTGTCAAATAATAAACAAATAAATATACACTCACATGCCCAGTACAATTTTCTGAACCAAATTTAGAATAAAATAAACAAAGTGCAGCTATAATTTTATATATACAGGATATCCCAAAATTAGACCAAAAAACTTTGCAAGCTGATAGATAACATAAATAACATTTGCAACACTCTTTGTTAAGGAAAGTTTTTTTCAGTGGTGCTTCATTTAAGTACTAGACAGAGTTAATGAAAAAGCAAATGTTGGAACGCACGCCCATGGCAATTAACACAAAGAGTGCACCAGTGTGCCATATTCTGCTGCACTCTTGCAAGGCACCAGCTACTTTTCTTTGACGAACAGAAGGTCAAGTACATCACGTTCTATACAGACTTCCAAGAACGAGGAAGATGTGTTGCGGTGCATTGAGGACAACCCTGCAGCTAGTACTTGTGCCTTTGCTCGACAATTGCACCTAAGTCGTAGCACTGTGGGAAGAAATGTGTAGGAAATATTGCATCCTTTTCACTTTCAAAAGATCCACGAAATGAGGTCTGAGGACTATCCTCTGCTCACCCATTTTCTAAGTGATATCTGGACAAAATTGAAAATGATGTACTGTTTGCATCCCATGTCATGTTCACAGATGAAGCAATTTTCACTTGTGAGCAGTTACTTTAACTGTCCAAATTCACTCGTTTGGTTCCTTCTAAAACTCCTGTGCTACATTTCAGAGGTCACATCAACTGAGATTTGGTGTTAATGTGTGGTCCGGCATTGTGGATAACTTCTTAATAGGACCTTACATTTTGCTGGTCCAACTCAATGCTTGCAATTACTTATTATTTCAGCAACAAGTTTTGCCTAATCTAATGGAAACACTTCCCCTTCATATTAGATAGGACATGTGGTTTCAACAAGATGGGGCACCAGCCCACTTTTGTGCTGAAGTACGTCATCGTACGTCTAAACATGGCAATCAGAGGATAGATAGAGGTGGACCCATTGTCGGCCGGCACGTTCCCCTGACCTTACCTCACTTGACTTCTTTTTGTGGGGACACACGAAGCCTGTAGTTTATGAAACAACTGCTGAATCTGAAGAGGACCTTGTGGCACGAATAACCTGCAAAGCTAGTGAAACCAGGGAAATAGCAGGTGTCTTTGCAAAAGTATGGCTGAATATGGCATGCCAATGCACTCTTTGTGTTAATTGCAATGGGCATGCATTCCAACGTTTGCTTTCACATTAACTCGTCTAGCACTTAAACGAAGCACTGCAGCAAAAAACTTTCCTAAACAAAAAGTGTTTAAAATAATGTTATCTATCAGCTTCCAAAGTTTGTCTGTCTAATTTTGGTTCATCCTGTATATTTGCACAATAAATATTCAGTATTTCCTATATTTAGTTACAATGAATTGCATACGTCCATTATAAAATTATGCTTTTTCACTAGCTTTGGGGAGAATTTTCATAGGAGAAGCTGGTCTGAACATCAGTTTAAGTTAACTGTCTCATTCATTTAAAATTCCCTGTAGAAATTTAAATTATATGTAACATTGCTGTGCCTTTTCACTAACTTATGCATTAATATATTATATTATTCCCTGATGCATGTGTTTCCCTTTACATTGCTCTATCAGATTGCATTTAAAACCTGATTGTCTATTTCTGTTCTTCAGCTGAAAGCTAAACTATTCCCTAACATAAGCAGGTTTTCTTTGAAATAACTTTAGTAGGCAATTTATAAGGTTCCTTTCTTTGACCAAATATAAAATTATCATTCTTAATTTTATTGACGTACAAAATTTCATTAACTTATTTTAATGCAATATATATATTTTCAGGCAGATGTTGCAAAATGTTTTTAATTACAAAGGATATACTGGAACATGTGAAAGGTCTCCTTGATAAAAGTTATTAGAGAGCTTTGTAAGAGGGCAGGTTACAGACAAATGCAAAGTGCTGCCTTCCTCTTAATGGAGTAATACAAGACAAAATATACCAGTGCTCTGGATGTGACATAAATTTAAGACAGTAAACAACGCTGGTGCAAATGTAAATGACTTTTGAGCAGTTACTTTCCCATCTCAGAATTAAAAAGAAACAAAGAAACCAAGCACATATATATTTTGTTATGTTACTGTACAGATGTGAAAATTCAGAAATGAAAATTATGCTTGATGCATGCCATGCAAAAGTTTAACATGTTATAAATACTTATTCAATTGCTTAATTGTAATTCATACTAATCTATATGGTTAGTTAAGAAATAACTAATTTTAGTATAAGCTACCAAAGAATGATAGGCACAGTCTTTGGAAACTTAAATATCGTGTTTATTATATGAAAGCAGAAGTTTTATATTTTCTTCTTACATTTGGTTGCTGAAACGCTGCTCCTAAACTGTGATCTCTGTTAAATAAATTGCACCAACGATGTACTTTTCCTGCATTTTGTAGGTTCTGCATATTATGCCTATATTTATGTTTGTGTCCTAGTACATACTGAATGTACTTACATAACCCAAGATAGTTCACATTATACAATTGTTGTTGAATTTAAAAGGCCCATTTTTCTTATTAAGTAATAAAACTATTATTCTGGCTTTTCTTTCTGATTCTTAAGCATCCTAACATATTTATGATACAAACTTCCTAAAATATATACATAATATCCTGTAGGAAATAGTAAATAATAAATGCAATATCCAAAATAATATAGAAAATATTTTAAAAAGACTGCTTGTTAAAATAAAATTTCGATATATGTACACTCTAATAAAAATAATATTTCTAATCAGAGCAAAACTTAGGAGCAGACTAAAAAAATTTCTATTAGTTGAGGTAGAGAAAGTTATCTTGCATTTCATTACCATTTATTTAGTTAACAAAGTAATATTAGGTAACTGATGAAAAATGTTGTGTATATTATGTTGCTGTACATAGTGTAACTAAGAATATGGTATTTCATATCAAATGCGTTCATATCAACAAATCTGAGACAGAGATTTCATTAATTTTTACAGAAATTGTACTACACTATGTATCATAGAAAAAATGATGTCTCTCTAAGCTGTGGAATGCTATAATTGACAGAAGATGATGCACTATATACAATGAATATTGGAAAAGGAGTAGGTACATGATTAGAAAATTTAAAGCACTAATTATAATTTTTTTTTTTTTTTTTTTTTTTTGAAATATTAAAGGCACAATGTATTACATAATTTATTTTGCATCTTTAAAACTATGTTTTGTCTTCAGTTGTTGAAAACTTCACAATCATATCATTTCCTTCACTTGTTTACTATTCATTTTGGAACTGGCAATACAGAACTGATTTGCACTTTGTAGCACAGCAAAACACTTTATTCTATATTAAGAAAGTAATAAATTCTTGAGCATAAGGTGTAATAGCCTTACTGTTAACATATGCTAACAATATTTAAGATACATCCTACAAAACTGCCTTCACATTTATCACAGATTAGGAATTCTAGTTCAGTAAGTAATGTATGTAATGTTAGCATTAAACATTACAAATGTCTAATAAATGTGGGAAACTGTAAGAAAAAAATACAATTAGTTATATTACTCTGATTTATAGATGATACAATGCCTAATGTTCTGTAATGACTAGAAAGGATAAATCATATTTTGAAGTGATAGACATTTAATGTCTTCTATTGGCGGAAAATATAAACAGCATACTATGAAGATAACAGGCATTTTTTGAATTTGTACATTGATTATTTAGAAACTGAAGCTATATAGAATGAATGTATGTTTATATGAACCACCAAATTTTAGTTTAAAGTACAGCATAGGACTATATGTTGAGTTGCACAATACGACCTGCTCCATATTTTGCTTGTATGATCCATTTTATGAATACCTTACTTGAACCTCATTAACTTCAATCAAAAAACTATTTTTGGTCATATATATCGAGATTTAACTGGTTGGAACACCACAATGAAGCGAAATAATTATTAATTTATACATGAGTCGTATTTATTACACACCTGCTTCACTTATGTACCTATTTTGAGGACATGTTTTGCAAATCATCGTTTGCATCTTCGGTTCTTATGTGACTAAAGCTTGATCCAGTGGTGTGGGTAATTCTAGAGTTGCTGCTGCCATCTGTTCATCAAGCTTGATCCAGAATTACCCACACCACTGGATCAAGCTTTAGTCGCATAACAGCCGAAGATGCAAACGATGATTTGCGAAACATGTCCTCAAAATAGGTACATAAGTGAAGCAGGTGTGTAATAAATACGACTCATCTATAAATTAATATTTTTGGTCAGTTTATTGACACTTTGTCATTTACATTTTTATGTTATCGAGGAACTCATTTGGGAAGCCATCACTTCCATCCTCATTTACTCATAAACTTTATGAATTAGTACACTTATTTTCCTCTATCTAGTTTCGTATATGAAGTGAAATAACCATTTGCTAATGTAATTCATTTAGTGTAATTGAATTTGAAATGATTTTAATTAGGACCTATTGGATTGGCCATAGCAAAGCTATATTAATATTTAGAGTGTGTACATTATTGGTTGCCCTGCATCACGGAGCTGTGGGATAGAGCATGGAGCTATGGTTCCTGAGTACAGAACACACCTGTATGTAAACCCTCCCTCTCTTGGAGGTGCAGAGTTTAACTTCTATACATAGAAATGGAGTTCACTCAGTACTGTGAAGAAAGTGAAGAGCTGTGATAGCCAGATGTAGTGGCCTCAAAAGCTACAGAATGCATTTTGCTGGCCACATCACCTTCCCGTGTCAACTGGATCATTGCCTACCTCTGCACTGCATAAAAGGTCAAGAAGCCTGTAGTCAGCAGGTCCTGGCCTTTAAAGCACTATAATGCTCAATTAAGAGATACTCTTTTTCAGTTAAAATGTTTGTTTTTTTAAACAAAGTACTGTGTGTTGTTATTCTTCTATTCCTATTTTATATTTGTTACTACAAATGAGTTCGTACTACTCATTAATTTGTATATGATTTCTTTCAAACTAATAAAGCAATGAAACTATGATCTGTAACTTCAGAAAGATACTTTGGCCTTGAAATGCATATTATTAAGCTCATAATGGATCATAGCATCTGTATTTAACTCAGTAGTCTTAGAGAGTTCTAACTGAAATCTTTGAAGTGCAACATTGAAATCTCTGTCCTCAGCATCAAACCATTTTTCTTTTTTGACTTACAACAGTCCAAATTTGACTTTCCATCAGTTTTGTACTATATTCTTTAATTCATAAGAATGGTTCTAATTCATGCAAATTAACAGTTAATTATTACACCTCAAAATTATTATACTAAAACAAGCACAATATTTTGAATTATGGCCATGCTGCAGAATAACGAGCAGAATGGATGAAAAATTAAAGGCATTTTGAATTATATTAATATGTTTAAGAAGCTCCATATTTTAAGAATATATATTTTGCATATATATTTTTTCACTATATAGTTACTAATAAGTGCCACTTCAACCATTCTACATTCAATTTAAAATACATTTACTGGTAACAATATATCACACCAATCAAAATTCATGAATTCTAAGTCAGGGAGTTGTCATTCTAAGTCATCATCTGCTAAGCAAGCTTCAGGCTTCAAACCAGTTACCTATGTACTGTATGAGCAAAGTGCAAAACTTTCACAGACTTATGTACCAAACAATGTCACTATAGTATCAAACACCATGTAGGTATATATACCACTCTCTTGGATAAATGCAGAGTATGGATATAGAGGCTTCTGGAAAGAAGTTAAGGTAAGATTAGAAGATATTGACAGACAAGACATTTTTGCCAATACAAGTGACAAAAGCTCACTGAGATTATATAGAGAAATAAAAACAACCTGGGGGAGGGAAGGATATATAGATACATGTAGTAAGTTAGGGCGAGAAGGTTTTGCTTGGGCGAGAACAGGAGTGAGAAACTTGAAAGGTATAGGTCAAGAGTGGGAGCTAGATAAATGTCCATTGTGTGGAGAAGAGAATGCAGATTTCCATTGTATATTAAATTGGAGAGAGCAGGCTTGGCTACGTAAATGGGACAATTTGGGGGGTGAAGTAGTAATTAGAAAAATGTTGTCAGTAAAAGGAGAAAAGAACAGGGGAAATATAGGGAATTATTTAGGGAAAGTTAAAGAGAGATGGCTAAGAACAATTAGAGTGGGATAGGTGAAATGGCAGAAAGTGTGAAAAGGAGCAGAGGGCCTCCAATACACAAAAACCTAAGGTTAGGTGTATGGGGACCGAATTACTATTCAATGGTGGGCAACATGATAACATGATAAGATTTTCAGGATTTAGGAATATACGGCATATTTCAGTATGGATTTTATAATTGTAATCTTGATTTTGTATTTCCATTTGTTGATGTAAAAGGAAATAAATATACTATACTAAATACTATACTATATATACCACTCATGAAGAGTCCTCTATATGAGGTATCATAGAATGTTAATCTTGGATTTTTGTTTAGTCTACCAAATTAAACAAACAGAAATGTTTTACAAAATGACATAAAACTGAATGTCACTAGTTGCATAATATTATAGTTACTAAGGGTTTAATACTAGGAAATGACAGATAAAAATTGGGCTGCAACCTAAAAGCTTATTACTTTTTTTTTTCTTCTACTCCCTCCACTTCAAGGTTAGGCTATAAAGCCTGTTTCAAAGATGGCGGTGGTAGGAGTAGTTACACGATCAAGCAGGCAAGCTTTATCAGTTAATTCCAAGGAAAAAGGTGAAGGTGAACATCAAGATATTCCAGATGGGTGCATAATCGATTACTTAAGAAGTGAGAATGAAGATAACTCTGTGGCAGAAATACGTGAAGAAAAATCCGTAATTTAAGTTTTGGGTGAATCACAAGCAGAGAATACCACGTCACGGGATGCGGAAACAATAGCATCTTTACACATGGTGCTGAACATACTTACCAAAGATCTCCTAAATGCTCAGAAAGAAATTAAAGAGCTAAAATCGGAAAATGAGAACCTAAAAAACAAAATTAAAGAACGTAATAAGTTACCCTACTCCACAACTAGTAAGGCGAGAAAATCAGCAGAATGCAAGATGGCGGAAAGCCAGCAAAACATAACTAGCGAAAACAGATTTGATCTTCTGAATGAAGTTTGTGCAGTGAGTAATGAATGTGATACAGCAAATGTGAAATGCAGGGAACCAGAAGAGACTATCGGTGAAAAGAAAAAATGGGTGTTAGTAATTGGCGATTCTCTCCTGAAATTTTCAGGGGAAGCATGCAAAGAAAACGGGTATGAAGTATACTGTTTCCCAGGCTTTACGTTAGGTGAGCTGCAAAATAAAGTAGAAAGAATGAACCTAAAGCAAGAGAAACCTGATGTTGAGCTTGTGCATGCGGGCACGAATAACATTCGAATCGGGGTAAGAGCAGAGCATACAACAGAAGAAGCAAGGAACTTAGTACGAAGCATCAGATCGCAGGCACGCGATGCCAAAATAATTATCAGTGGAATTATTTGCAGACAGGTTATGACCATTAGAAGAATCAGAAGAATGGATGGATTATGGCATATTTCATTCTTTCCGGAAAAACTCCCATCATAAGTGCCTTGTATATGCAAGCAAGTGGCACACATAGTTCTTCTTGTACTTTTTTAACTAACAGTGGTGGGATTTCGTTCCATCCTTTTGACATTTTTGGTTTGGATGCAGATATTATCTTTTTGACCTTAAATGGAGACACTATTCCTACATCAAAATCAAGTGCTGCATGCAGATTATGTTTGCTCATTTCTTGTAATGCCTTTGGGACTGAGGGGGAAGTATCCTGAATCATATCTGCTACCTCAGTAAAGTATTTATTTCATTCTTCTAACCTGTTCTTGCTGTTTCTGTTTAAGTGGCTATTTGAATTGATTTAGTTTAAATTTTTGCTTGCACCTAGTTCATTTTTTATTACTTTCCAGGTTACTCTTGTTTTGTTTTCAGAATTTTTAATGTATCTTTCTATTGCCATGTATTTGGCTTTCCTAATAATACTTTTATATATTTTGTTGTACTTATTATAATACTGACGTAATTGTATGCTATTGGAAGATTTTAGGTTTCTGTGTAGGATTCTCTTTTGTTTACTTGAAATCCGTAAGCCTCGTGTACACCAACTTAAATTAAAAGCTTTTAATATTTACTTGCATGTAACCTTCGGGAAAGAATGATTATATGCCAAAAGAAATTCTCTTAGGAAATCATTGTAGTTTTCATCTACAGTTTTTGTATAACACAACGACCAGTTTGTGTTAGCTAACTTTTCCTTGAACTCGGAGATATTTTGCTCACTAAAAATATGCATTGTTTTATACTTTTTTTTTACTCCTGGTGTTCTCGTTTTCTGTAAGGTTTACAAGTAAAGCTTTATGGTCGGATATACCTGTGTCTATTGCCTGCCTCGGTAGCGTAGATGGTAGTGTGTCTGCCTCACATTCAAGAGGACCCGAGTTCGAATCTCGGTCAGGGTGAGTTACCTAGATAAGGTTTCTTCCAGGGTTTTCCCTTATCCTTCAAGACGAATGTCCGGTAACTCTAAGCTCCATGGACCCTGGACTCATTTAAGCATCATTTCACCCAATTCATTCACCGTCTGATATAACAATGTTGGGGCGGACGTAAATTAAAAACTGTGTCTATTGTGAAACATTCACTTTTGCTAAAGAGTGTGTTAGTGATTATATTATCTATACATGTAGATGATGTACTGGTTACTCTTGTTGGTTCTTTTATGCTATGGGTGAAACCATGTTGTTTAAGTATTGAAATTACATTTTTTGTTTCACAACTATTTTCCCTGAGTATGTCTATATTCCAATCAGTAGCAATTATAATCTTTTATATTTCTTTCCTTGCTTAGTTTATTAATTAAAGCCTCTAGTTTGTATAGAAATGTTTGCAATGTATATTGATATGGTACCCTATGGAGAGAAATCAAAATAATACTGAAATTAATTAGCTCTATAGCAGATTCTTCAAAAAAATAGTCTTCTTTAAAGGTTTTTAAATCATCTCTTATTCTAATTTCAGTATTTAAATTTTTTTTTATTAGAATGCATGATCTCCCATGCACAGCTGTTTCCCGTGAGTGGTAGTCCACCAAGATAAATTCGTTTAATCTATTCAGGATATTTATCTCGTCCTTGGACATCCAATGTTCATTTAAGCAGACAATACCTATGTTCAAATCTTTGATTTCATCTAAAAATAGCTCTAGAGTCTCTAATTTTGATCTTATGCTTTGAATATTCATATGCAAGAGCCAATTTGTTCCAATAGTTTGCAATTTCTCTCTTTTATGTTTACTACAATGTTTCTCATTGGTTTGTGATCTGTTGACCCTAATTACATTCTGACTCTGTAATGCATGCAAGACACCTTCTTGTAGTGGACTTAGTTTAAATGACTTTTACATATTACATCTGCTGCTCTGTCGATGGCTTTGCCAAGCAGGTAAGAACCTTTGAAATTTAAATGCAAGCCATCTTTACCTATACAAGTGTCATTTAGTTGGTTATCTAATTTTACAAACACAGCTTTTAACCTACTACAGCCCATCTTATGTTGTCGTTTACACATGTTATGTACCATTTGGGAATATCATGCCTTTTTACAATGCTATTAACTGCTATAGTTGCTTTCGGAAACTTTGTTTTGGTCATTCTTATCTCTCCCATCACTTCTTCTGGGCATGATGATAATTTAAGTTTATTTGTGCCCACATGCAATACAACCACTTTAGCATTTTGCGAGAGACTATCATCAACACTTTGCTCACTCACTTTCTGACAAAGCTGTTGAACATTTATGCCCCTATACACCCGCTTTACATCATTCACTTTCACATGCTTTATTATAGAGTCACCCATCACTATAACCTTTTGTTCTTTTCCTTTCGCTTCGGTGGTTAGGTTAGGTTGCCTCCAAGCGAATTTGTTGTTGAACTTCTCTGCATTTATTTTCTCCTCATTCTCCATCATTTGCTGCAGAGCTTTGAATCTATTGCTGGTGGGAAGGGTAGAATTTTGGACATTTTGTATTTTTAACGCTGGACTTATGGTCTGCTGCTTCGTTGTCTTTACTCATTTCTTGGCAGTGATTTTCCTCAACTCGTTCCCATGTTCATTTTGGTTTACTAATTCTGTTAACTGCACTTCTAGATCATTGTTTTCTTTTCTTAATGACTTGACTTCATCTTGAGCACATTTTAAATCCTTATTGAGTATATTGATCACAGTCTGTAGAGACGTTATTATTTCCATATCACGTGGTGCTTGGTATTCTCCACACAGTTTCATCACATTTCAATGTTTTAGATTTGCTTGATTTTCCCTTTCATTTTCCAGTATCTTTTTGATACTTGTAATATCCTTATTGCTTTCTTGTCCTTGTGTTGTACTACCTACTGCTGTTTTGCTTTTTGCTTTGCTGCATGTTACTACACGCAATTCCGAGCACATGTTGCACCTCCAGATATCTTCATCCCTTAAATGTTTTATGTCAACGTTTGCGCACTTTTCAGGAATCCAGAAAGAACAACTATCACATCTTATTCCTTAAAGAACTCTTTTTGAACAGAATTTGCATTTGTTTTCACTTAAGTATACGTTTTCTGAAGGGCTTCTATCTGAAAGAGGCTAGTGTCTTGTGTATTTCGGAACATTGGTTAAAGAGTCATGAAGCTGATTACATAGAGATACCAAATTATACATTAGCAAGTTTGTATTGCAGATCTAACAAAGTAGGGGGTGGGGTAGGTATTTTTGTTAAAATAGGTATCTGCTTCGTAAATATAGGTACATACCAAACATTATGCAGAGGTGATTTTGAGGTGGCTGCTGTGGATTTGACTGAACTAGGTATTATTGTGACTATTGTATACCGTGCCCCAGACAGTAATTTCAGAATATTTCTAAATAACTTAGAGAAGTTACTGAACATTTTCATGAGAGTCAATAAGAAAACTTGCTCTATGTGGTGATTTAAATATTGACTTCCTTAAAGACAGTAAAGAGAAGCAAGATCTTATGAACTTGCTAAAAAGTCATAATCTAATGCATGTCATTACTTCCCCTACAAGAATAACTAATCATTCAAAGACAGCTGTAGATCAAATTATAATTAATGAAAACTGTACCTTCAAAGCACAGGTAATAAACAAAGGATTTAGCAACCATGAAGAAGAAATAATTCAAATTGAAACTAATAAAACCAGGTTGTTTAGATCAACACTAACAAAAGAGCGAATATTTAATACAGAAAATATTTCATATATGAATTATCTTTTAAGTAAAGAAGACTGGCATGATATGTATAATGTGGCTGATACTAATGTGAAATTTAAATTGTTTGTAAATAGTTTTATATTCTACTTTAATACAGTTTTCCCTCACAAAATAACAAGAACATGCAATAAGGAAGCGAATAATAGTTGGATAACTCCAGGTATACGAAGGTCATGTGAACGCAAAAGGCTACTGTATGAGTTAAGCAAGGGTAACACGACAACGGAATTTGATAATTATTTTAGAAACTATAAACGTATATTAAATAAAGTTATAAGACAGGCCAAAATTAATAATAATCACAATCATATTAATAACCCTAAAATTAAGATTAAAGCTATGTGGCAAATAGTAAACCAAATAACTAATAAAATGCAACACACACAGGGTAAAATAGAACTAGAACATAATGATAGAAGGATAACAGATGCAACTGAAATTGCTACATATTTTAACACTTACTTCACAGGAATAATTAATGATCTGGTTCATAATAACAATGGACATCCTCACAATCCACCAAAGACTAATACTATTAATAATCTAAATTCTATATACCTCCATGAAGTTACACCTGAGGAAATAACTAAAATAATAAACAGATTGAATAATACATATTCTGTAGGTGCTGATGATATACCAGATATAATTGTAAAAAGATGCAGTGAACACATAATCAGACCATTGTTCATCTCTGTAATGCATACATGACTAGCGGGATCTTTCCAGACGTACTGAAACTATCTAAGGTTATAACCCTACATAAAAAAGGGAAAAGGACTGAAGTATCAAATTTCCATCCAATTTCCATACCTTCCATATTTTCAAAGATATTAGAAAAAATAATGTATAGGACGTTTCTCTCGTTTATGGAAAAACATGATTTAACTACTAACACACAGCATGGATTTCGACACAAAAAATCAACAGAGACTGCAATATACTCTTTCTTAAATAGCATTACAACTGCTTTGGATAATAAAGATAAAGCAATTGGTATATTTTTAGATCTAAGTACTGTTGATCACAAAACTCTGTTAGCAAAATTATTTGACTTTGGCATACAAGGACCAGCGTACAGCTGGTTTGAAACTTACCTTACAAATCGAAAGCAATTAACAGAGATTTTCGACACAAACCCTAATACCAATACTCATTTGGCAGTTAGATCAGACTTACTTGACATTACATATGGAGTGCCGCAAGGCTCAATTCTGGGCCCATTTCTATTCATCTTGTATATAAATGACTTTGTGAATAACATCAAGGCTCATAACACTGTACTGTTTGCAGATGACACTAACTTACTAATAACAGGAAACAGTAACGAAACATTAAATAATACATTAAGTCACACTAGTAAAGACTTGGTATCATGGATAGTTAATAACAACATGGTTTTAAACACAGATAAGACAGTTTGTCTTAAATTTAGTATTACTGACAGAGGAAACAATGGAAGTATTCCTGAAGTAAAATTAAATAATAAATTAATTTCAGACAAAAGTGAAACAAACTTTTTATGCTTGTGGATACAGGATAACTTAAAATGGAAAACTCATACAAATCATCTACTAACCAAATTAAGCAGGAATATATATATATGCTCTAAGAATATTAAGTCAAAATGTCAGCCTTCGTGTACTTTTAATGTCCTATTATGAAAATATACATTCTATAATTAAATATGGAATAATATTTTGGGGAAATTCACCAGAAGCCAAAGATATATTTATTAAACAAAAACAAGCCATTCGAATTATAGGCAACGAAAGCCACTGTTCAAAAAGCTTTGCACACTTCCTTTGGCATGTGTTTATATTTTGGAGACAGCTTTATTTGTAAAAAGAAATAGATTTAACTTTCAAAACAAAAGAAGTGTTCATATGCATTAATTACACAAGGCATATTAAGGATATACACGTAACCTCAATCAGAACTACAATGTTTAAGAATGGAGTACTGCATTCCTGTACAATAGTTTATAATTCCTTTCCTAATGACATCAAAAGCATAGATAACTACAACCTGTTTAAAACTAGAACAAGGACTTTCTTGCAGGAGCACTGCTTTTACACAGTAAAGGAATATTTGTAATTTAACAAATCCAGATAATCATAAAAAATGAATTTACTTAGCTTGTTCATTTCTCTCATTTATAATTATATCCAATTCGTGTTATATTATAATTGAATGTAGGTTAAGTATATTTGATGTTTAACTTTGTAATACTAAGAGTAAATTTACTGATGTATCCTATATCAAGGTACTATGTACAGATTTGATTTTAAAGGATGAATAAATTTGAATCGAATTGAACTGTTCAGACTCAAAGACATCTTCCCATCTGGTTTTTGGTCATTCACTTAAACACCATTCTTCTGGTTTGTATTGCAGCGCTAACTTTGTATTTTTGGCATTATTCATTCTATGTGTTGAATTGCCATTTGTTGTGTATCTTCTCCTCTAACTTATGTATATTTACATTTTCTCATATTTGAATATTAGGTACATGATCTTTTAATGTATGATCTGATATTCATCTGAGAAATTGCATCTCAACTGTTTCTAACATCCTTTTAGAAGATATATTAAAGACCCAGTTTTCAATACCTATAAAAGAGCAACTGCAAGCATTTCATAATTGTATCTCTTTTAGTTCTTAATGTTCTTGGAATTATTCTGCACATTTGTTGGAACTTATTAAGCTGTGTTTACATCTTTCTCTCCTTCATAGGATATGCACAATCCCAGACAATTAGAACTGCTGACTTCCTTTATTATTTATTTCATTAATAATAACTATTTTTGTTTATACTGGAAACTTTCATTTAAAAGCCATAATCTTAAATTTATTAGTAGATTTTTCTAAATTATAGTTCTTAAATATATCTTGTAACTTACATTTTGCTCTTTGAAGCTCATCCTATGAAGTGGAAAGAATTATCTGATTGTTTGCAAATAAAATTGTATTTAACAATATATCCCCAAATTTAAAATCTGGTTTTGTCTCACTTTGCCATTCCTCAACAGCAGCATCGCTACATAAACTAAATAAAATGGGAGCTAATGGCATACTTGCCATATTCCAAGATTAGTTATTTACTCCTTTCCACTTGGTGTAATGTACATTTTTGTATTTTTATACAGTTTGTCAATTGTTTTAACCAAGTTTTGTGGATATCCTCTTTCTTTCATTATTTTTGGTAAGTTTTCTCTTACTACTTTATCAAAGGCTTTTATCAAATCAACAAATAACATAATATGTTTCTAAATTAAATTCTGTTCTATTTTGTATTATGTTTTAAAATAAATACATAGACAGAACAAGATCTTCCTCTTTTAAACCTGTACTGAAACTCATTGATTAATGCTTCCGATAGAACATTTAATCACCTTGCTAATAATTTAGCATAGGTTTTATATGCTATATTTAGAAGACATGCCTTGGTAGTTAAATGATTTTATACTTGCATAATTATTTTCTGTTCTTATCTTTAAAGAATATTAATACTCATTGTAATTCATCATAAGTTAGTGGATTTATTTCTACAAAATGTGTTAGATCAGTATGTTGCTTTACTTCAGCATTTTTGGCTGTTCATAACCTTTTATAGTATTCTAACCATTCTTGTTCCTCAATATTATTTTGTTAGCAGTACTTTTTCCTCTTTATTGACAAATCTCATAACCTTATAGGCTATATTTGATTTACCATATAGCTTGTGTACACACATTGCTTATGTAACTATCCCAGCTCTCATTCTGTACTTTTCTTATCTCTGTTTTTAACATGGTGCATATCTTTTGAATTCAATATTGTCTCCATTTAATTTTGTGTTCATGTATTTCAAATAAGCTGTTTTTTCACTTTTACTAGACGTACTATTTCAACACTCCATTTATTATGTATTTTCCTAAACAAAGATCATGGTTTTTAAGAAAGGTTATAGATTGCGTAAAGATGAGAAATGGGAGATAAATGGAAGAGAAATAGAGGTTGCAAAGAGATTTGATTATTTGGGAATAAGACTGAGCTGTGATGGTAAATGGACTGAACAGAAAAAATTGGTTCTAGCAAACGGTAAAATGGCCGTGAGTATTGTAAGAGCATGTTTAAGGAAATTACCTGATATTAATGTCAAATAGCTGGAAAGGATTTATATTTCCATAGTAGAAAATAAAATGTTGCACGGGGCAGAGATATGGGGATGGATGAAGCATGGGAAGAGGTGGACGTTATTAACAGGTCCTTCTGTAAATATATTTTTGGCTTACCAGTAGCCTCACCTAATAGGGCAGCACAATTAGAGTTGGGAAGACATTCAACAAGGGTTAAAATTGTCTCAAGGGCATTGAAATATCTATATAGAGTTGCCAATTTGGAGGAAAGAAATATTATCAAGGAATGTCTTCTTTTGCAGATGAGAAGCAAATAGGGAAAGTCTTGGGCACAAAAAGTAAGGGAACTGATGGAACCAATACATATGGGATATATTTGGAGAAACGAGTATTATTTCAGGGGCTTTTGGAAAGAGGTAGAATTAAGGCTGGAAGATTTAGATAGCCAAGTTATATTTGCCAGTGTAAGGGAGAAATGATAGTTGAGGACATATATGGAAATAAAGACAGTGTGAGGGAGGGAGAAGTACATAGATGTGTGTAATAAGTCAGGGCGAGAAGGATTTGCCTGGGCAAGGACAGGAGTTAGGTATTTGAAAGGTATTAGATATGATAAGGATACAAGAAAATGCCCAATATGTGGAGAAGAGGATACAGATTGGCATAGTATACTTTACTGCAAACAAAGAAAGATATGGAGAGAACAAATTTGGCAACAAAAGTGGGACAGTTTTAGGGAGGGAGGAGGTATTAATAATAAAGAAAATGTAATTGGTAAAAGGAGAAAAGAATGTAAGAAATATAGGTGAATATCTGGGGAAAGTTAACGAGAAATGGTTCAGATTGATGAAGAATAATAATTAAGGGCTGAAAAACTAGAACGAGGGATACAAGGGAGAGGAGGGTCATCGATACATGGAAAACCAGGGGTTATCTGTATTGAGACCAAGACAGAGGCAAGCAAGTAGGAAGGGTATATTAGATGTGAATAAGTCATTTTGTTATTGTGTAAAAGAAATGCTACAAATGTCAATGTATCAATGAAAATGTATGTAGAAGAAAGATGAGAAAATAAATACTAAATACTAAATGTATTTTCCTTATTTCCTTTTGCCACGAGTTCCAAAAACTTCACATGTGTTTTCCACATTAGTTCTCTTAAATCATTCCATCCCATTTCCACATGTAAGCATAGTGCCAAAAAAATCTAAATTTTGTTATAATCATTCACCATTCAATCTCCTTGTAGTTTCATCTTGTAGAAAATGGATCTTTCAATATTTTCCAATTTCCTTTGACACTAATCACATTCTTTGCCCAATTATTAAAAGATCTACTTTAGAAACGAGTATATAATGATCAGAAGTTAAATCCTGTCCTCTGAATACTCTGGTATCTTGTACTTCTAATATTAACTTACTATTTACTATTATATAATCCATAATGGATCTTTTTTCTCTTGATGCCCATGTAAATTTCTGAATATCTTTAGGTCTAAGAAAGCTTTTGTTCATAATCTCAATGTTCATCAAATTCTGTCAATTTTTATTTTCTTTCTGTAATCTCCATTATTTCCCAAAATTTTACCAACTGGTTCATCTCAAACTTGGGAATTAAGATCTCCGATTATTATATGTATAATCATTTTTATTTATAGTACCTAAATATTTCTGCAATTCTTGATAAAGGGATTTACTTTCTTCTTTTCTTCCTTATTCCAGAGCATAAAGACCTATTACCGTTAAATATCTTCTTGGGCTTTTTAACCTTACATTTATAATTCTATAGGAAATCCAATTACAGCTATCTATTCTTAACTTAAATTATTATGTAGCAGGAGGGCTAGGCCTTAAGTTGCTACTTCTCTTTATAAATTAAAGAAATGAGCAGTGGATATAATGCATGACAATTTTTCATTTTTCTTGTCCAGTACCAAAATAATTTGCATAAATTAAAAACCAAGACAGAAATCCAGAATGCAAAATGATAGTACTGATGACTGAAGTTCTAGGCACTTGCTGATATTGCAGATAGATGAGGTTTGAAGCCTTCTACATTAACATCTTCATAAAAAGGAGTTTGTGCTAAGGTGCATGTTGCAAGATCTAACAAACCATCAAAGTCATATTCTAAATGATCAGTCCTTAATGGTGCTTGAATGTATTAAAATTGAGCAAATCAAATTTCTATGTAGTAGATAACATATTATTCACAACAGTATGCCAGAAAAGTCAGAATTCAAACAGAGGATGAAAGAGTGGAAATGTTCTGAAGAGGGCCAAAATTGTACTTCATTACTGGTGGAGATAGTGGTAACTATTTTCTAAATGGCTCAGGACTTAGCAAGGGTGGATTACCTATAAAAATTAAAACCATTTACAGAGAGAATTATGCAGCATTCCTGGAGTATCTGAGCAGTGCCTTTAAAGACAAACAACTGTACTTGTTGAAGAACCATGACATTGTCACCATGGCAATGTATCTGAAGACACTATAACTGTGTTAGAAAAATATGTATAAGATGCACATCATACTTAAGACATATGCACCATAATCAGCAGATGTAGCTCCTAGTGACTTTTCCCTCTCAAAATGCATGGACCCGAATATGCATTTGTCTCAAATATGAAGGTCAGGGCCCACACAAATGCTTATTTTGTGCAGTTAAACAAATGCTCTATATTAAGGCTTAAATACACCAGAATATGCTTTGTCCAACTCTGTTTTAAAATAAAAATAGATTGGTAAACAGTGTGTCACCTTTCTTCTTCTTCTTTGCTTTTCTTTCTGATTCTTCTTTCTAATAGAGGATTTTCAAAAGTACCAATATTTTAAATGAAAAACAAATATTTTGTACTATAATTCCTAAAAATTAAAGCAACTAGCACTAACAAATTATAAATGCCAAAATGTCCATGAAATAGGAGCATTTCATTAAAGTTTAATTTCATGTTATAGATATTTATTTTATCTTACTATTTTCTCTTTATAGTAAATTGAGTCCACCACGTTTTTTACCTTTTGCTTTAAAAGGTTTTTATTTGTTTTTGAATATATATATATATATATATATATATATATATATATATATATGTATTTACAGCAAAAATAAGAATTAGTAATAAATAATACTCTTCCAGGGTTTAAATGATGAAAGAGGGTAACAATATTTACAAATGCTTTGCATAGACTCTTAAAAATTAAGAACGTGTATATATATTCACATTCACATATACAGATCTTACAACATGGCCATAACATTTTTTAACCATACACACAAAATATTAGGTTAAGTCACATGCATAAGCTAAGTTTGCAAATGCTCATTCGGTTGTGAAAAATAAGGTTGCCAGAGTTTACTCAAAATGATCAGGGATCTCTGTATCAATAAAGGTGAGTAGAAGAGTGCTAATAAAGTGTTTAAAACTGCTTAATCTAGATATTAGATGCATATTTGTGTTGTAATGTTGTCAGTTCTTTTGTTAGATGTGCATTCATATATACAGGGATTGCAGAAAATTAATGCTACCTTCTGTCTTACCTATAATGTCACCAGCTCTGTGATTATTTTGCAATTTAATGGTAACATTAATTCTGGAAAACCCCGTATTATGAAGTAATTGTGCCTTCTTGTGTATTTGTAGCATTATTACTGCTTGGAAGAGTTGAACTGCACTGTAATCTATAATGTAAATATAACAATGTTTAAAATGCACTTTTAGACTAGAAAGAGCTACCCTTTCATGAGATATTCTATTACAAAAAATAAAACCTGACAGGAAGTGTAGTTGTAAGTTTCTAAGGAAACAAAAAGGATACAAAGCTAAAAATTATTCTTAATTTGTAAAGGTGTTCAAAATATTTTATGAAATGTATTAATTTAATGAACTAATTAAGGAAACTTTTAATTAGGTTATTTTAAATGTCTAATATGAAATGGTGAACTTATACGAAAACTTTTAGCTCACAAAGTATTAAAAATAAATAAATAATAAATAAAAAACAAAGAAATAAAAGAGAGAAAATCAATCATAAAATACATTTGAAATTTTCCAAATCACTATACACATATTAAGTATACGTACATACTGCTATGATATTAGAATGCCTATATGCATATTTAAAATTAAATTATATTTATTATATGTGAAAATCTAACTATTTAGGGATATTATAGGTTTAATTATTTTCTAAAGAACATTAACTATTCGAAAGCAACTCATTGTTTCCTTAAGAAGCTAACACATTGACGTGTCTAAAATATGTTAGAGAGCCTATTATTCATGGCCATATTATTTTAAGGGATAATTTATATTACTGTGCAGATGTAAAATGGAAAAACTTGATAAATATTGCAATGTAACAATTTATCCCTTTTAACCTGTGGAACTGACACTGTCGGTTGCATGGAATCTAGATATAGCAAAGGACCTTTCTGTTATTCACATTGGATTCATTTGCATATATATATATATCAGAAGCATTCTCAGGTAATAAACTGAAGTCCATTTTCATTTCTTTCCGATGTTTCGCCGAAAACTACGTTCAGCATTTTCAGAGTTCTAAATCAATAGACCCGGAGTCCAACAGTGTTGTCCTCAGTCTTGTGTTGGACTCCGGGTCTATTGATTTAGAACCCTGAAGATACTGAACGCAGTTTTCGGTGAAACGTCGGAAGGAAATGAAAATGGACCACAGCCTACAAGCCCGGAAAACATAGTTAGTGGATTAATTGGGAGTCGATTAATAACACAGTGTTGTTTTGTGTTATTAATCGACTCCCAATTAATTTAATTGATACAACAACACTGTTTTCAACACTTCCATGAAAGGATTTATAGTTAATGGAGTTAACGACGCCGGCCGTGAAAGCCTCAGTATTTATGTTAACTGAAGCCTTGTCAGCCAATAGGTTATGGAAGTCATGCAAGCCAAGGATTAGTCTATTGTGATGCTTTAGTAGTGGTATTTCCTGTATAAAGAATGTGTTGAAAACCTTCTACATTGGTATTACCAAAGTATTACTTTTCTCTTAACATTATTTGTCTATTCCTTAAATCATCAGAATCATGCAGTTAATGGATACCTAATCCTTGTCTCTAGTACTGGTTAAATAAAATTATTGTACATTCCAGCCAGAGCTGGGAGGTTTTGATTATAATAGAACCAACACTCAATTTTATTGGAAGCGAATAAAATATAAAAAAAGCTTCAAAACTGACAAATATCATGTTTTTAGAAAGAAAAGTATTCAAATCAGCATGCTGTCATAAATAAATGCTAAAAAGTAAAGTTTAAAAAAATTACTGGCACTTCCTGGATGCAAAGGAAACAATGGAAGGTGAAGTAATGCTTGCCAGTTGAAAAGTTCAAAATTATTACTAGCATTACAATTTAAAATTAGTTATTAAAATGTAGCATATTATTTGAAAGTATGGATATGTAATGAGCTTAGATAAAATGGAATACCTAAGTAGTCCAAATATTAGTACAGTTGTGCACCACTTGTATACCATTTTAGCATTTACAAGAATGTTAAAAGCATATACTTATTCAAGAACACCAAATAAGTAGAAGCCAGGACTGATATTTTGACCAAAAATTACAAAATAAACTTTTTGCAGACGTTTACACAAAAATATACTTTGGAATGATACATATTATGTAGTACAATAGTAGTTTACATTTTACTGTTTTTAAAGGCATAATACAGGTGGTGAATAAGTATTTAATGGCACATGTCTCATCTTTTGATATTTCTTCAACATATACTTTTCAAGATATAAATTTGCCTTTGCATCAGTTGTGACACTGTGTTAATGAAAAATTATCATAATTCCTTTTAGATCAAATTCATCACACCAAATATAATTTGTTCAATGATATTCATAGTTTAAACAAAAGAAATGAAAAAGGTGAACAATATTTATCACTTTTTAAGTAAACATATCTGGAAAGAAAGAAAGAAAGAAATTCTTATATCCCCAAAAGCAAATATATGATTTAAAAGCTAATAAATAGACCTAGTGTTTATGTAAAAGTTATTGACTTACTGTTCTACTTTAATTTTTAGTTTCCCCAAGAGTCTGCAAAATTTGCAGTATATTTTGTTATTTTGGAAAATAATTACTAAACATTAATAATTTGCACACAATTGTTGAATTTATAAAAGAATATCTAGAAATGAAAATAAGTACCTTCATGAAATTAAAGAAATTCCTTAATTCATTCCTAGAGTCTCTTAAGAGGAGGAACAGAAGCATTAATTATTAATTTTAACCTTCACATGGTAGCTTGTTTCATACCTCTGTCAATGCTTCAATGAGGGACGACCTTAATCAAAAATCTAAATATTTGTTTTGCAAATATGGCAGGTATTGCCTCATATTGTGTGGCCCTTCTACTTTCTTTCATTTTTTTCCCCTCTTATTATGCGAGCCTTTGTTGAGTAAAACATCCATTTTATTATGATATAGGCTCTTAGCTACTTCTTTTTCTTTACCTTATCCCTAGTATACCACTTATCATGGTGTTACGGGATTCTTGTTCCTCTATCCCTTAAGGTCGGGTCTGAGAAACCAAAGCTTTGGATCTGATAGAGAACCATGATGGCCTGATGCCTGGTGTGAGGGGAAGAGAAGTGGATGATAATATGAGGGCAAGATGAATGATAGAAAAGGTGATGATGGAGTAATTGTGGAATGATGATGGGGGAAACCGGAGATCCCGGAGAAAATCTGCCCCAGCACCTTCTTGTCCAGCACAAATCTTACTTTGCTGCTGTCTGGGATTAAACCCGGGCCACCTTGGTGAAAGACGAGCGGTCTAACCATTACACCACAGCATGGCCATTGTTAGCTACTAAATAATTTAATTAAAGGGACATGTTATGTTTGAAATAAGAACTTTAGTAGGAAGAATTAACGTAGTTACCTATAACTATAATTGTAATACAACATGTAAATATAAAAAGACATAAAACGTTTAAGTATTTAGGCATAGAATTAGATGGAAAATTACTTCTAAACAGTCATATGAAGTATGTAAGAGAAAAGGCAGTAAATACCATTATGAAATTAGCATCCACTGTACAAAAGCCCTATAGAATTCCTTTCACAGCAACAAGGATATATCATATGAGTTTTGTAATAGGTATAATAGGATATGGCGCAAGTACATGGGCACATAGGATAAGAGTCAAATCCTGTGCAAATTTAATCCAAAAAACTCAGAGGTAAATACTACTTCGCAGCAGCGGAGCTACAAAAACGGCATCTACTTTGGCCCTACTAATAGTAGTGGGAATTTGGCCTATTGATTATATAATTAGATTAAGGGGTGCAACTTACTGGCTAAAGAAGGAAGAATATGGGAATGTTTTTAAAATTATGGGAAAAAGATGCAGTACTAAGAAAGAAGTGAAAACTTATTTATTATAGGAATGGCAAAAAGAGTGGGATAATGCACATGCAGGAAGAAGAGTACATGATGTATTTCCAGACATTAAGGAGAGGCTAAAATTGAAACATATAAAACCACTTTGTTACAGGACATGACCCATATGATGTATATTTAAAAATAATAGAAAAGAAGAACTCAGATTTATGAGCACAATGTAACTGTTTAAGATTTGCCTGAACATGTTATTTTAGAAAGTAATAAATATAGATTAGCAGAAGATAGCAGAAGGCGGTCGAAGGAAACTTGAAGGAATATGTTTAAGGAACATCTTAAGAGAAGCAGAAGATTATGCACATTTAGAAAATATGTCTCAGATATCTGCTAAGGCATTAGAGGAATATGTGACCTGCGACAAAAGACTTCAAGAAAGAAATATAGCAACATTTCAATCTCCGAGAAAAGAATTTTATTTAAGAGATCGTCAAAGGGAAATAGAGGATCAAGAGAAACTGAAGATACAGATTACCAGACTTGAGAAGACCTAATTTAAGATGCACGACCGATGAATAAAAGACACCAGTTATGGATATCAGAAAGAAGAGCAGAAACCACAGAAAGAAGAAGAACCCCAGGAGAGCCCAGAGGAGATATGTGGAGAGTATCAGAGCGGGCAGACACAAATGATTATGTAGAAGAGGAAAGATGATAACCCGGACATCTGGAACTGACAAATGAGCTCCATCTACTACTGCAAGTCCCTTAAGGAGATGATATCAGTAGGAGGAAGCTTTGGATACCAGTTGTAGAAGAGAAAATTTTAGAATTGTAGGAAACAGTCTTTTGAGTTTGTATAGCAAATGTAGATTTGATTTATATTGTTGAAGTAGAAGTAAAGTAGAAGAAAGACGATATTAGATAGATTAGCTGAGTAGATTTATAAGGTTACTGGAATCCAGTAATCTGTAGGTTTAGTTAGTTTGTTAAGGTAGCAAGTAGAGAATATCTGCAAAATTTGTAAATTGTTTTGTGTAATTTGATTTAAAATGAATAAAGTGAAAAATGAAGTTTGCATAAGGCCTGGTAGAGATTCCAGAAACCGGGCTATTAGATATGCAGATTTTATTTTATTTTACTTAATTTATTTATAACTATAATCATGATTTAGAATAGAAAATGGAATCATGATGTGTAGCTCTAGATACAAATTCTGAAGTAAATGCAATAGAATATGATTAAAAGCAATAAAATATTCTCCAATATAATTTTGAGTTAAGCTAGTACTCAATGTTCCACATATGGCTAGTGTTTCGTTAAGACCTTCCTAGGATCCTAAGCTAATATTGCCATTAGCTGAGGATGTTAGGATGGTCCTAACGAAATATGTTCTAGGTAAATTGCAGTGTCTCCAACTGAGAAGCCTGAGATTTATGCTAAAATTGAATTCATGAATTGATTAAGTTCTGTATTTCAATTATGCATTTTTAAATAAAGAATAAAAATATGTCACAAAAACGGTTTTGGTGCAGAGAACATGAGCAAAAAATAATTTGCTCCCATTAGAGCATTACATTTTCCTACACCTTTATCTTCGTTTCTGTTTATAAAATGATAAATGTAATAATTGTGCATAAATTCACCACCATGATTATGCCCATTGTCAATACTAAGAGAACAACATTTTTTTCAGACAGAATTCTATTGTTGAAGACAAAGGAAATCATGATTAAAAAGTATTAAGAGTAGTCCGCTTGAATATGCTTAGCTAAAATATTTGTTATAGTATTTCAGCACATCATTGTTTTGACATTCAGTTGTAGTATAGTGAATAGTCTGAGAAAAGAGCTCAAGAAAACAATTAAGAACCAGTCACTTATTAAAACTGTTCATGATTAATATTAAAGATTTACAGCAATGGAACAGCACAAACCAAAATTTGCAGCATGTTAATTTAATAAAAATGGTCCTTAAAGTGAAAGTATGAAAGGTACAATGGATATCTAGAATCCACACAGTGTCTTAAAAGCAGGGTCAACAATTGCATAAATGATTCACTCAGCTAATATAGTAATGAAGTGGACAGAAATACTTCCCCCTGTATACTACATAGCATGAATATTATAAAATATATGCACGTAGATTTTAATTATTGGACATAATAAGATGTATTTAATTCAAGAGAATTGCTTGGAATTGGATAATGATGAAACATACCACTTAATAATTTCTGTGTGAAAAAGCAATTTTTTTAAGTGGAGCAATATCTTAGGTGCACATAAGTTATCTTAATAATAGAAAAAGTCAGTCCATTGAAAACACTTAACAACACTCACTTTTAAAAGTTTACCAGAACATGTTTTGGAGGCAGTTCCCTCCATTATCAACCAGATGTCAACTGAACTTATTTGGCGATGTAGTCCTTCTGTAAAATGCTCCTATGGTGATTCTAAGAACTTGTACAATGTGTTGCTCAGTGAGATATCAAAATTAAATACTCTATCCTTATTCTTCCAGATGAAGATATGTTCCCATATTGACAATTCTTTGCTTCTTGCTATGTATTTTACTAGTTTTAGTTCTAGATTAATGTCGCAATTTTCCTTAAAACTGGCAGCAATTGCTGACTTTTCTATATGTTTTTGTTTCATGCATCTGAAGTTCTAAGAAACAAGAACCGAAGTACAGTTCAGATGCACAAAACACAAACACTTAGAAAAATCAGCAGTTGCTATCCATTTCTGGAGGGAACCTCATATGGGAACAGATCATGTGGAAGAACAAGCACAGAGTACTCAATTTTAATATCTGAAAGAGCAACCTATTGAACAAGATCTTAGAAACACCATCAAAATAGTCTAAAGAAGGATCAGCATCACCAAATAAGTTAAGTTGATGTCCAGTTGATAATGATGGAAACTATACTGGTTGCCAATCTAGAAAGTGATTGACATTTCGTACGGAGAGAGAGGCAACGTTGCCACTTATTGCTGCCAAGTGGAGAGCGCGATAGGTTTATGCGTGCGAAGGTGATTCAGTTGCGACTGCAATTGGCATTTTATTATTATTAATTATTTATAATGCAGTACACAAAGACAATAGTACAGTTGTCGACCTACCTGCAAACGCTAGAACATACAAGAACACATCAATGTAAAGATCATCGTAACAAAAGAGGCATACCTGTGACATTTTGATGCTTATTGAAGTGGGAAAATGCTGCTTACATAATGTTTTCCAGGAGTTTCTAATTTATACTCCAATGTCTTTCTTCTTTAAAATACTTTTCTTTCCCAATCTTAACCTTAATGCCCTTACTGATACCTACAGCACGGGAAGTCCTATCAAGCACTTAGAGAATAGAATACTAGACTCCCCTTTCAATTTCTCCTCTTCGAAGTATTCTCTCAAAGAGCACAAAG
The DNA here is from genome assembly GCA_030765055.1 of Mantis religiosa. Lineage (NCBI taxonomy): Eukaryota > Metazoa > Arthropoda > Insecta > Mantodea > Mantidae > Mantis > Mantis religiosa. The sequence goes on along the minus strand of CM060948.1, from coordinate 131,385,559 downwards.
AGCATATTATTTCCCGTGTATGTCCTTTAATTGGAATACCTTTACCAAATACAGTTTTATTTGGTTTCTGACCACGTTCAGGTTTTTGCTTGTCACTATATTTAGACATAATAAAACATTCATTAAACAAAATTGCAAATGATCACAACACGCACACAGATACATGAACTCACACACACATGTAAACCAAGGCAAATTGCCACAAATAAAATGCAAAGTAACTTGCCAGTACAGGATCTCTAACTGTGAGGGCATTTTGTTTATGCAGCGTTATCAGAAGGGAAATAAAAACCTAGGTATTGTATGTACTGCAGCATTTGCGTAACTCGCTTGCACGCAAGTCATGTTAAGCACGTGTTAGAATATCAGCAACCAAGGTTTAGCGTCTAACATTGTCATGGAAACATCTGGAATCTAATTGGTCCCTCTAATCGTTACCATGACAACCGTTATGACGTACTCATCCCCTCCCATTTATTTAGAGCGTTCTTCCATGTGGTTACTAACTGTCAATCACATTCTAGTTTGGCAACCAGTATAGCCTTTAAAATGAATTTCAGGAAATTTAAAGGAAAGAGGTTTGTAGTGTTATTAATAACTAATTTTTGTCAATTTTTAATATGATTCCAATAAATTCCAGTAATTACTGACAAGAATATTTTTTATTTACTTAATATTTTTTAGTATTCATTATTTCTGCATCAAACTGATTGTTTCTTTTCTCTTTTAATCGTCATGTGAATAATCATAAACTTATTTTGAAATCACAGAATGATTTAAAGCCATGAATTCTTTTTTTCCATTGTTTAGTTATTTCACACATAGTTCTAATTTTAATTTTCAAAAGTTTTGAAATAAACTGCTCATTATATAGATGACTAAGTTTAGAAATACCATAAAAAATGCTGCCTTTCAGCTCCATTTTTCTGTTTTCTAAAATATGTAATATGCAATCCCATCCATAAGTTACTTACACCGCATGTATAAAGTGTCTCTGTGGAGTTAAATGTTTTTAATGTTGCCTGAAATAAACAATGAAGCAAATCTACAATTGTACATGCATATAATTAAAAAAACTCATATACCTGCGGCTGGGCTTTATGCCATGTGCTTCGAGCTCTTTCTGTAACTGTCGAATCTGCATTCTAGCAATGTCAAGCTCATGCTTCACTTTCCATAGATGTGTGTCACAGATAGGGTCCCGGCAGCGATGATGCCTAAGAATATCTTGAGCTTCAAAAACAGCTCCACGGAATGTCAGTGATTTTCCCATACTCTGCATCAGAAAATGGTACACAAAAATCAAATAAAGCAATATGCATGCTCAATTGGATTGGTTCCACATGTTTTATAATTAGGAAATCTTTCTTTTGTGACTTATGATTTTGTGTTTCTAGACAAACTGAAATTATATTTTTTGCTTCAAGAACTATTTTAAATACTAAGAAATTAGGAGCATTTGAAAACATTCTTTTTATGAGTTACACCCTTGTGCACTCACAGCAAACCTACGCTAGAATATTCATGATATATTTAGGCATACAACTGTATACTGTTTTTACTACTATACAGTATTTTTGTCACTAGAGAACTATATACTCCACTAAGTGTATTAAGAATAATGTTATATAGATTGTCTCTATCACTTTTTAATTTGAAGTTTTGAATAGTTCACATATTTTCCCTTCATATTTGAAATCCATTGGTTTCACTGTATTAATGGACTACAATTAATATTTACTTATTTATTAACTTTAAAGAGAGTCGATTAAAGACACTAGACAACACTTACTTTTAAATTTTTCCGGAACTAGTTTCAGAGGCTTTGCCTCTATCATCGGCCGGCTCTTGACTGATTCTCGTTGGTGTAGCTGACGATACCTTGTCACAGGTCTCCTCTGGTGGCGGCTCAAGGAACTTGCTGAACAAATCCTTCTGGGGGATGTCGAAATTGAATACTTTGTTCCTATTTTTTGAAATGAAGATTTGTTCCCATGTGGATAGTTCTTGTTTTCCTGATGTATGTTTCAGTAGTTTTGGTTCTGGATTTATGTTGTGGTTTTTTTCCCAAAAATGTGTGGCAACTGCTGATTTTTCTAATTGTTTATATTTTATGTTTCTAAAGTGTTCCTTTGCTCTTGTTTCTAAATTTCTTTTTGTTTTTCCAATATAAATTTGACTACAGTCATTGCATTCAATTTGATATATACCAGATTTTTTGTTTGATGGAATAGCATCTTTGATGTTTGAGCAAATTAGGTTTTTTAAGGAGAAATGGTTGACTGGTGCTAGTTGAATATTTTGTTTTTTGAAGACTTTTTTGAATTTATCATAGGCCCATGGATGGTAAGTGAATTTTTCGAAAATCATATTAGTTTCTGTAGATGAGAGAGTTGTGGTTTCCTTTAGTAGCTTCTTCTTTTTTGCTAAGCTCACTTTTTTGTCCACTAATGATTTGGGAAAGTTATTTTTTTTGTGCTATTTCAATTATTTTGTTGTATTCTGTTTTGTATTCTTCTGCTGTGAGAGGGATGTTTACCAGTCTGTGTGCTAAACTATTGAAGATTGCCTGTTTGTGGGATCTTGGGTTGTAGCCATTAGCTTTTATGTAGTTGTCTGTCTGTGTTGGTTTTCTGTAAATACCAAAGTTTAGTCTGTTTTTATTCCTCATTATTTTTAGATCCAAAAATGGTAAATGCTCGTCCTTTTCTATTTCTACAGTGAATTTGATGCTTTTTTCTTGGATATTTAAAAGTTTTAGTGCATCACTGATGTGTTTTTTTGGTACTATTGCAAAGATGTCATCTACATATCGTTGCCAGAGTTTGAACATCCAAGGGAAACCTTTGTTGATCCTTATTTCTAATGCACTCATGTACAGATCGGCCAGGAAGGGTGATAGTGGGTTGCCCATTGCTAACCCTGAAGTTTGGTGATAATATTTTGTTTGAAACTGGAAGAAATTTTGTTCTATGCATAATTTGGTTAGTTCAATGTAGTCTGAAATTTCAGATGATGCCATTCCAAGTGATTTGAGCCATTTTTCTATCAACGGTGGGAGTTGATTAACTGGTATGCTGGGAAACAGTGATTTAACATCAAATGAGACTAGTGTGTCCTCTTCTTTTAGTTCCGTATCCTTAATGTGTTCTATAAGTTCATAGGTGTTTTTGATGCTTAGGCTGTCGAATTTTGGAAATGAATTGAATTTGTTTGTTAGCCACTTTGCAAGTTTGTATGTTGGTGAATTTATACTGCTAACTATAGGTCTCATTGTTATGGATGGTTTGTGTATTTTGGGTAAGCCATAAAGTCTAGGTAAGGTTGTGTTTACGAAACAAAGTAACACCCCGATTTGTCCGAAAAATAGTAAAACAAGGCAATGGAAATCCACAACAAAGGGCGGCGGAGAGAAAGGTTTTAAAATTAGAAATTAATAAACAATACAAAAATTTGGATGAGATAGAATTAAAACTTTACAAAATTCTTGATGTGTGTTTGGAGGAATTTAGTAACAGTGACGTCAAAATTAATATAAAAATTATTTGTGGTTGGTTTATTGACACTCGTCACTTACTTTTTCATATATTTATGAGAGACTAGTTTCAAAGGCCCTGGCCTCCATTTTCAATCTCTTCCCAACTAGCATCTGTTGTTATCTGCTCTCTCTGGTGGTGGAACTATGAACTTTTTTGTCAAATTATCTGCTGGCGGGATTTCAAAGTTCATTACGCGATCCTTATTTTTCCAGATGAATATGTTCTCCCATGTTGTCAATCTATTTTGGTTTATCACTCCTTTTAATAATTTTGGATTTGGATCAATGTCATGGTTTTCATTCCAAAAATGAAATGCTACTGCTGACTTGTCTTCTTGTTTCAATCTGATGTTTCTAAAGTGTTCTTTGACTCTGGTTTTTAAATTTCTTTTTGTTTGGCCTATGTAGCATTTTTCACAATTCTTGCAATTTATTTGGAATATTCCAGATTTGTTACCTGAAGGAATTTCATCTTTTGTTTTTGAATTTAGTAATTTTAAAATTGAGTATCTATTAGTAGGTGCCAAGATGATATTTTGTTCCTTGAATATCTTTTTAAATTTATTAAATGTTTTGGATGATATGTGAATGAACTGAATATGCTGTTGCTTTCTTTTTCTTTAATAAATGTGGTTGCTTCCTTAATGGTTTTCTTTAGTTTAGATTTTCTAATTTTCTTCAACACCAAACTTTTGTTGTATCCGTTTTCTTCTGCTATGTGTATTATTGCTTTTTGTTCCTTGAAATATTCTTCTTTTTCCATGGGTATGTTGACTAGTCTGTGTGTAAGGCTGTTTATTATTGCATGTTTATGTGTAATTGGGTTGTGGCTATTATTTTTTATATAATTTTCTGAATGTGTTGGCTTCCTGTAAATTCCAAATTTTATTTTTGTATCATTCCTGATGATATTTAGATCCAAGAAAGGTAGTAGTCCATTGATTTCCTTTTCTATTGTGAATTTGATAGTCCTTTCTTGCAGATTGAGTAATTTTAATGCATCATCTAAATGTTTACTTGGTACAATTGCAAAGATGTCGTCAACATATCTATACCAAACCTTGAAGATCAATGGGAAGGACTTTTTAATTTGTGTTTCAAATGCACTCATAAATAAGTTAGCCAAAAAAGGTGAAAGTGGATTGCCCATTGATAATCCTGATTTCTGCTTGTAGTGTTTTCCATTAAAGCTAAAGAAGTTCTGTTCAATGCATATTTTTGTTAGAGAAATATATTCTTCTGCTTCTATTGCTTCCATATCAATTTTAGCTAGCCATTTTTTTAACACAGTCATTTTTTACCACAATGTGGTAAACCTATCAAACCAAAATTTTACAAAAACAGAACTGAATATGCTGAATCTAGGTTTAAAGACATGTGTAGATTATTCCAACCAAATTGAAGATTACATTGCTGACATCCAAATTGCTACACAAACACTTAATGAAGAAAGTAAAAACACAGTAAAAAACAAATGCTCCAAAATAGTAGAAGAGATTAAAAATGAAAAGAAAAAGAATTTTAGTAACCAAATCATAAAAGCTCTTAAAAAGAAACCGGTTATTTATACTAAAGCAGACAAGGGAAATAAACTAGTAATTCTGGAAAAAGAAGAATACACAAAGAGGATGGAAGATTTGTAAGAAGACAGTAGTTACCAAAAAGTAGAAACTAATCCATTAAAGTACTGCATTGAAACCACAAATAAAACGCTAAAAGAGAGCAAAATAATCAACAAAAAAGAATTGCACAAAATTAAAGTAGATAATCCAACATTACCAAGAGTATATGGGCTGCCAAAAATTCATAAAACAGGGAAAGGCATGAGACCTATTACTAGTAGCATAAATGCCCCCACATATAATTTGGCCAAATGGTTACTAAGTAAATTTAATAGTTTTCCAAAATTTGAAAGTGCAAATTTAAGAAACTCTTTAGATTTAGTAGAAAAAATCAAAGATATAAATTTGGACAAAAATGACAGACTGGTTTCATTTGATGTCACATCTTTATTTCCAAGCATACCAACAGAAAAATTGCAGACTAATTGCACAAATTCTACCAGTATCCATACAAAATTCAGTAAAAAGCCATTGTAAAAATATTTTGGAGGAAATAGAGAACAGATCCTTTCAGAAGAGAAAACATAATACTATCCATTCTTTGAAACAGAAAAACGTTATTTACACAAAGGCAGACAAAGGCAACAAGATTTGTCATAATGGAAAAATCAGATTATATTGAAAAAATGGAAAAAATGCTAACTGACAATGAATATGAAACCATTAACAAAAATCCTCTAAAAACTTGCATACAGTCATATGAAAAAACAATAGCAAAATCAAGCATAATACCAAACAAATATGCAGTTAAACCGGATAACCCAACCTTACCTAGACTTTATGGCTTACCCAAAATACACAAACCATCCATAACAATGAGACCTATAGTTAGCAGTATAAATTCACCAACATACAAACTTGCAAAGTGGCTAACAAACAAATTCAATTCATTTCCAAAATTCGACAGCCTAAGCATCAAAAACACCTATGAACTTAAAGAACACATTAAGGATACGGAACTAAAAGAAGAGGACACACTAGTCTCATTTGATGTTAAATCACTGTTTCCCAGCATACCAGTTAATCAACTCCCACCGTTGATAGAAAAATGGCTCAAATCACTTGGAATGGCATCATCTGAAATTTCAGACTACATTGAACTAACCAAATTATGCATAGAACAAAATTTCTTCCAGTTTCAAACAAAATATTATCACCAAACTTCAGGGTTAGCAATGGGCAACCCACTATCACCCTTCCTGGCCGATCTGTACATGAGTGCATTAGAAATAAGGATCAACAAAGGTTTCCCTTGGATGTTCAAACTCTGGCAACGATATGTAGATGACATCTTTGCAATAGTACCAAAAAAACACATCAGTGATGCACTAAAACTTTTAAATATCCAAGAAAAAAGCATCAAATTCACTGTAGAAATAGAAAAGGACGAGCATTTACCATTTTTGGATCTAAAAATAATGAGGAATAAAAACAGACTAAACTTTGGCATTTACAGAAAACCAACACAGACAGACAACTACATAAAAGCTAATGGCTACAACCCAAGATCCCACAAACAGGCAATCTTCAATAGTTTAGCACACAGACTGGTAAACATCCCTCTCACAGCAGAAGAATACAAAACAGAATACAACAAAATAATTGAAATAGCACAAAAAAATAACTTTCCCAAATCATTAGTGGACAAAAAAGTGAGCTTAGCAAAAAAGAAGAAGCTACTAAAGGAAACCACAACTCTCTCATCTACAGAAACTAATATGATTTTCGAAAAATTCACTTACCATCCATGGGCCTATGATAAATTCAAAAAAGTCTTCAAAAAACAAAATATTCAACTAGCACCAGTCAACCATTTCTCCTTAAAAAACCTAATTTGCTCAAACATCAAAGATGCTATTCCATCAAACAAAAAATCTGGTATATATCAAATTGAATGCAATGACTGTAGTCAAATTTATATTGGAAAAACAAAAAGAAATTTAGAAACAAGAGCAAAGGAACACTTTAGAAACATAAAATATAAACAATTAGAAAAATCAGCAGTTGCCACACATTTTTGGGAAAAAAACCACAACATAAATCCAGAACCAAAACTACTGAAACATACATCAGGAAAACAAGAACTATCCACATGGGAACAAATCTTCATTTCAAAAAATAGGAACAAAGTATTCAATTTCGACATCCCCCAGAAGGATTTGTTCAGCAAGTTCCTTGAGCCGCCACCAGAGGAGACCTGTGACAAGGTATCGTCAGCTACACCAACGAGAATCAGTCGAGAGCCGGCCGATGATAGAGGCAAAGCCTCTGAAACTAGTTCCGGAAAAATTTAAAAGTAAGTGTTGTCTAGTGTCTTTAATCGACTCTCTTTAAAGTTAATTTATCATAACAACACTGTTTTCAACACTTCCAAGAAAGTAATTTACTTATTTGTTTGTTTACTATAGTGATTTATTTGTTTCTATATAATGGAATTAAGGCCATAAGGTCTTATCTTCCAAAGCACCTGAATTATAAATATAAATAATAGTAAGAGCGTGAGAGTAGAAAACCATACAATAACAAGTTACTATATAGAAGCAGTCCAAATGTATGCAACTCTCGAACAAAAACAGAAAAACAATAAACAACCAAAACATGAAGAAATGATTCTAAACTAAAGTGAAAATCAACTTGATATTAAATATAAATGTAACCCATGGCATAACAGCCCCAAGTGGGCCTGAGTCTACCAACTCAACTGCCGGCCTCATGCCCACTTACACACGGCAGAGGTGGGCGATCATCCAACCGATACGGGGAGGAGATATGGTCAGCATCTCAGCATCTACCAGCCGGAATGTTGGTTATCGTGATCAGGGCCGCTTACCTAGCGTAAGCTCCTCACTTTCGTCACAATGTTGAATGGGCACCGAACCTATACCCAGGACCTAAGATCCCCACCACATGGGTGGGATCCAACCCGGGCCGCTTTCCGTGGCCAGGGACCAAGGCATGCTGCCTTAGTCTGCTATGCCATGGCTCAGGACTGATATTAAATATACTGTCTATAAATCATATTTGGAGCTGGAACATTGCACAAAATTAAGAAAGAGAGGTAGGTGCACTTTAGCTATGGGACACATAAGTACATTAATTATATGCACCCAAGAGTGAGAGAGGGAGAGAGAGAGAGAGAGAGAGAGAGAGAGGAGGGACATTAAAATTATGTTGTTTATTGAAGGTAGTATACATACTAACTAAATTAGGAATTTTAAACTTTTTACACATTCATCTACATAAATTTTACAAATTTTGCTGCTTGTAGGCTTAGATAAAATTCTCTTCAGGAAATACAAAAGTAATTGTATATTATTTAATATTTTTAAGAGAGTAATATTGAGACAATTATCTATAATGTTAGCCCGCCTCGGTAGCGTGGTGGTAGCGTGTCTGCCTCACGTTCAAGAGGTCCCGAGTTCGAATCTCGGTCAGGGTGAGTTACCTGGATAAGGTTTTTTCCAGGGTTTTCCCTTATCCTGAAAGACGAATGTTGGGTAACTCTAAGCTCTATGGACCCTGGGCTCATTTGAGCATCATTTCACCCATTCCATTCATCGTCCGATATGACTTAACGTTGGAGGACGTAAATAAAAAAAAAAAAAAAAAAAAAAAAAAATCTATAATGTTATATATAGAGTAGTGCATTACAGCTACTTAAACAGAATAACACTGGCTATTAATTGCACAGCAGACAAATGTTACTTTTTGCATATGGCAATACTGCTAATTGTCCATCAATATGTTACACTAGCTATTTATTCCTTGTTCTAGACGTTCTCGGGCTTTGAGCCAGGTAAGCAGATGTTGAGACATCGACGTTTCGGGAGCGTACATCTCTCCCATCATCAGGATGTTGAATGACTTAGGGCTGGGGTGACCCTAAGTCATTCAACATCCTGATGATGGGAGAGATGTACGCTCCCGAAACGTCGATGTCTCAACATCTGCTTACCTGGCTCAAAGCCCGAGAACGTCTAGAACATATATGCCACCAGGAAAGATTCAGCTCTTATTTATTCCTTGTTCTTTTATGTATGTACTGGCATTGTCACATTCTGCTATGCAAGTGTGAAGGATCGCTTAACGTGTTTCATTTTACTGATTTTCATTTATAAGTGCATGCATGTGCATCTGCAAGGAGTGCCAGGTGCTGATGTAATGGACAGTGGAAAATCAGTTAAAGATGAATTAATTGAACAAAATTACTACAACATTGATTCTTAACAATGTGATGTTGGTTTCAGAGTGAATGTTGGTTGTAAAAAGCCTTTTTTTGGGGTAAGATGACTGTTGCAAATTGAAAAAGTGGAGTTTTTGAAGTGTATTAAAATTAAAATAACATAAAACTTTTCTCTTGTACAAGAAGCTAAATTAATAAACCTTGGAGATGAACTCTTAGCTTCTCATGTCTTTGTTTATAATGATGATATTGAATCACACATATATCTATCATGATAATTTTAGTGCATCACTATTGTTCTCAAGATTGTACCATCGTTAATATTCCACTTTATTGTAAACCTACCAAACAATGTTATAAATTATACCAATGTTATATTCAGCGTTTTATATTAAGCCAATGTTATATTCATATAACTTTTTGAACATTGTATCAGGATGTTCTATTGTGCTAACATAGATATTATGTAATTACTTTGTGTACAGTCGCAATATAATCATGTAGTTAGCGACTATAAACAAGGTTGAAAAAAAAAAAAAACAACTTAAGATATAGGTTCACCAATCCATGGTTCTCAGGAGGACATAACTATTATATCTTATGTTCCAAGGAAATACAGGGACATGATTTCACTCTTGACAATGTAGAGAACTCCTATAGTAGACCAGGTGACCAAAAATCTGGAGATCATTAAAGATTACATTATATTTTGAAAGGAGGAGTAGATACTGCCAAACAATTATGTAATGCTTACAGAGTTGTGTGGCAATACAGCTATGAGTGTGTTGTATGTCTTACTGAGTGTTATTGGTATAAATATTCAAGATTTTTTTTATTCTCCTAAACAAGAAAACCAGAAAGAAGCAAAAAGGATTTTCTTGAAGAATTTGTCATTCTCGATGATGAAAGAGCAGAAGAGCAATGACACAATCGCTTCCAAGTGATATCAGTGTCTTCTGATTTAAATACAAAGCAATTCCAAATGAGAAATTGTCAGCTGTTCACAGAAAACTACATTGTTTATACATTAACTATGAGTTTTAATAAGATCTACATCATTTGTGTAATATAAAGACAATTATGGTTAACCAGTTATGCAAAAGTCATCCATAGCAAAGTGGAATTTACAGGCTATTCCCAGAACATTCAAAATATAATTTAATTTTTCATAAAACTATCGTAAAGTATAGGTACCTCAATTAAAATTATTTGAGCCATTTTCGATAAAATAAATTATGGCTACATTGGAATACAATGTATAGAAACAATGATATATTGATAACTTATAAAGATGAGTTAGATTAGAAGCACTGAACATAATTAACTAAAAAGGGTATCTGGGTATCTGAGCATCTTTCAAGGACTAAGGACTTGTCCCATTGTCAGCATATGTCCAACTGACTTTTGATGCTACTGACAATATTGGTAGGGGAATCTGAAGTCGTAGCATCTTTTGGTGAAAAAATGAACCTCCAAATGTTGCTGGAGGTGGTAAATTAAAGTTTGCGAGGTGATTTTAGTACATATATGTACATTTTCCCATGTATTTAGTTCAGCTGTAAAAACTGGTGGTTTTCAATAAGCCATTTTTGATAAAATAAATTATGGCTACATTGGAATACAATGTATAGAAACAATGATATATTGATAACTTATAAAGAAGAGTTGGATTAGAAGCACTGAACATCATTAACTAAAAAGGGTATCTGGGTATCTGAGCATCTTTCAAGGACTAAGACTTGTCCCATTGTCAGCATATGTCCAACTGACTTTTGATGCTACTGACAATATTGGTAGGGGAATCTGAAGTCGTAGCATCTTTTGGTGAAAAAATGAACCTCCAAATGTTGCTGCAGGTGGTAAATTAAAATTTGCGGGGTGATTTTCCATTTTAGTACATATTTTCCCATGTATTTAGTTCAGCTGTAAAACTGGTGGTTTTCAATAATTTGATGTATGGTATAATTTCATAATTGGTAGACCAAAAATGGTACGCTATTGTACATTTTTCAATTATTTTGTATTTTAATGCTCTTGTGTGCCCTTTCATTTTGGTATTTAGATCTTATTTTGCTTGTCCAATCTGTTATTGGTTGCAATTGGAGCCATTAATCTTATAAATGTCTTATCTCATTCTGTTTTGTGGTGAATTACTCTTAAATGTAAAAGCAATTTTTGTATACTGTGAAGCAAATATTGCCTTCTTTTAAAAGATGATGCAAAATGCTGTGGTTTGAAGCATTTGTAATCCCCACTTTCTAGTACTTCAGTTTACCACTCATTGTGTTAGATGATGAGGATGCAAGCCAACTCATTAATGAAGGTCAATGCTCCTAAAAGACCATCTTGCTTTTCTTGTCTAATTTTCAATGTTGGAGTAAAAAGTTAGTTGGTTAGCTGGTTTAGAAATAATCGTTATCAACAAATCCTTTTCCTAATTCATTGGTTTTGTGGATTTATTAATTTAAAATTCCCATCTGCTGAAGAGTCCTATTAGTTACTAATGAAGTCATGTTATGGTGAAATTATTATGCCAAACTTTCTATACCTAGACAATTTATTCTTCATTCTAAAACCACAACTTACTTCCTTCCCACCCACACCCACACCCCCACCCCCACAACCCCACACCCCCACCGCCACCCCCACCCCCACACCCACACACACACACACAAACACACAAGATGTAAATATAAGATTCATTATTTAATAATAATTTATAACAGATACTTCCAGATGTGTCACACTTGATGTGTAACACTTCAGTATAAAATAAATGCGTAAAGGCTTCCGCTTCCAACAAACTTCATGCAGTTGCCATGGATACATTATTTCATATTTCTTCTGCAATAATACTTATCGTACATATCTTTGTGTGGTTTTTTTGATTACATAATAAAATCTTTTTGTGATATTCATTATTTGGATATAAATTAACCAATTAAACTTAAAATAAATTAGTCCATAATATAATGATGATACATTACAAGTTTAGATATAAACATTACAAACAAATGTAAAAAAAATTAGATATAAAGTAATAAGCCATAACTTCTGAAGTTAAATTAATTTCCAAATTTATGTGCGCACACGCACATGCACACTTATTTATGAGTGCATTTGAAACACATATTAAAAAGGCCTTCCCATTGATCTTCAAAGTTTGGTATAGGTATGTTGACGACATCTTTGCGATTGTACCAAATAAACTTTAAATGATGCATTAAAATTACTCAATCTGCAAGAAAGGACTATCACATTCACAATAGAAAAGGAAATCAATGGACAACTCTCTTTCTTGGATCTATATATCATAAGGAACAATACAAAATAAAATTTGGAATTTACAGGAAACCAACACATTCAGAAAATTACATAAAATATAATAGCCACAACCCAATTACACATAAACATGCAATAATAAACAGCCTTACACACAGACTAGTCCACAAACCCATGGAAAAAGAAGAATATTTCAAAGAACAAAAAGCAATATTACACATAGCAGAAGAAAGTGGATACAACAAAAGTTTGGTGTTGAAGAAAATTAGAAAAGCTAAACTAAAGAAAATCATTAAGGAAGCAACCATATTTACAAAAGAGAAAGAAAGCAACAGCATATTCAGTTCATTCACTTATCACCCAAAAGCATTTAATAAATTTAAAAAGATCTTCAAGGAACAAAATATCATCTTGGCACCTACTAATAGACACTCAATTTTAAAATTGCTAAATTCAAAAACAAAAGATGAAATCCCATCAGTTAACAGATTCAGAATATGCCAAATAAGTTGTAAGAATTGTGAAAAATGCTAAATAGGACAAACTAAAAGAAATCTAAAAACCAGAGTCAAAGAGCATTTTAGAAACATCAGATTGAAACAAGAAGATAAGTCAGCGGCAGCATTTCATTTTTGGAATGAAAACAAGACACTGATCCAAATACAAAATTATTAAAAGGAGTGATAAACCAAAATAAACTGACAACATGGGAGAACATATTCATATGGAAAAATAAGGATAGCATAATGAACTTTGAAACCCCACCAGCAGATAATTTGACAAAAAAGTTCATAGTTCCACCACCAGAGAGAGAGCAGACAACAACAGATGCCAGTTGGAAAGAGATTGAAAATGGAGGTGATTGCCTTTGAAACTAGTCTCTCATTAATATAAAAAAGTAAGTGACGAGTATCAATAAACCAACTATAAATATTATTTGAAGCAAAAGGTTAGAAACAGTGATGTATTTAACATTTGAAAGTAATAAGTCAGTAATTCAAATACAAACATCACTTAAATTATAGTTTTTGTGAATAAATAGATAGCTTTCTTTTTCAGGTTTCATTGTAAACCATATGGATTATTGTTGTAGGTTCAGTAGCTTCAAGTAGTTTCAACTTGTTCCAAGACAGCTGCATCTTTGGAAAATACTGAACTTCAAAACCAATAATTTTAGTTAATTGATGGAAATTAATCATTTCTTCACACTAGCCGTATATAGGCGAAGCTCTTTGATAAATAGAGTCAACATGAAAAATTCAATGGCATGGCCGGGCATACACTTCACGGCTAGTGTGAAGAAATGATTAATTTCCATCAATTAACTAAAATAATACGAGTTAAATGATGAAGCCTGGGACTCAAGTACTTATGATAGTAAGTCGCTACAAACGGCATATCTCGAATGCGAGAGCCCCTAGTGGTTTACCATTTGAGTCAAATGGAGAATTTAATGTTAGAACGGCACGTTGGCCATGGTAGCTCAATGGGTTAGAGTGACTGGATGGAAACCAGAAGATCCGTGGTTCAAATCCTGGCCATGGCATTGAATTTTTCATTTGACTCTATCCTTCAAAAACCAAGTTCTGCTTTGAACCAACATTTCATTTCTGAGTTATGCTGTTCACAGACACACACATTCACACACAACATACATACAGCCTGTTTTGTAAAAATTCTTTTTTGCATCTAGGGTCCCTCAAAGTGTATATTTGTTTGGAAATGCTTGACATCAAATATAATGCTCACCCAACTAACTGTATGTAGTAGAAAAATTAAAAAGTGCCTTAAAGAGAACCCGATCTTCAACTATTGTCATTCTAATCATCAGATCCATAAATCTGATTGGATAGGCAACAAGGTGTTTTTTGAAGTGAAGAAAAAATTGCATAAGATATTAGTATAAGTATTCTAATAGATTTTACACGTGTTGTTGTTTAGTGATGTGCAGAATCGATTACATTGTGTTCGAATACTTTGAAGAATCAAAAATTTCATTCGAATGCAAGTTCTCGGAAGATGTGACACGCTGTGAATCGATTTTTTACAAACAAGAGCTTTTGCTTGCATTTTAATGCAAGTTCTCGGATGATGTCACATGCTGCGAATCTATTTTTTACAAATGAGAACTTTTGCTTGCATTCAAATGCAGTTCTCGGATGATGTCACATGCCGTGAATCGAGAACACTTGCTTGTATTCGAAATAAGTTCTCGGATACTACAAACGAGAACATACGCGTGTATTCGATGAAGTTTTCGGAGTTGCTGGAGTAGATATATCTGGCATTCCGCTGCATAGAGGGTCGTGGGTTCGAGTGCCACCTTTGGTATGGTATTTATTTATACTGTGTATGTGTGTTAAAATTCAGAAAAAGTACATAAAAAGTAAAACGGCGAAAAGAACAATTAAATATTTTTTTTTATTTAGAAAGATCGAGAACATTTACTTGTTTTCAAAAACAAGTTCTTGGACACTACAAACAAGAACATCTGCGTGTATTCGATGCAAGTGCTCTCAGTCGTTAGAGTGGATGTCTCCGGCATCCTCTGCGTAGAGGGCCACGGTTCGAGTCCCGCTTTGGGCGGGGTGTTTATGTTGTTTATGTGTATTGTGTATATGAGTAAACATACAGAAAAACAACATAAAAATAAAAACAATGAAAACAACGAAAATGATATATAAGAGAGTGACAGTGATGTTTTGTTATTGTTTCCATAGGCGGGAAGTATAGGATATGAAAAACAATTGGCATATGCGATCTTGAATCATTTATTCCTGTTCTAATTCACTGTTGCAGCACTCATGACTTTGCCATGTATATGGTCACTATGCTGCGGTGTTTCTGATCACCAAAACATTTTATTTCAAGCCAAGAAATGTTGAACATACACTCCTGGAAATTGAAATAAGAACACAGTGAATTCATTGTCCCAGGAAGGGGAAACTTTATTGACACATTCCTGGGGTCAGATACATCACATGATCACACTGACAGAACCATAGGCACATAGACACAGGCAACAGAGCATGCACAATGTCGGCACTAGTACCGTGTATAACCACCTTTCATGGCAATGCAGGCTGCTATTCTCCCATGGAGACGATCGTAGAGATGCTGGATGTAGTCCTGTGGAACGGCTTGCCATGCCATTTCCAGCTGGCGCCTCAGTTGGACCAGCGTTCGTGCTGGACGTGCAGACCGCCTAAAACGACGTTTCATCAAGTCCGAAACTGGCTCAATGGGGGACAGATCCGGAGATCTTGCTGGCCAGTTTAGTTGACTTACACCTTCTAGAGCACGTTGGGTGGCACGGCATACATGCGGACGTGCATTGTCCTGTTGGAACAGCAAGTTCCATTGCCGGTCTAGGAATGGTAGAACGATGAGTTCAATGACGGTTTGGATGTACCATGCACTATTCAGTGTCCCCTCGACGATCACCAGAGGTGTACGGCCAGTGTAGGAGATCGCTCCCCACACCATGATACCGGGTGTAGACCCTGTGTGCCTCGGTCGTATGCAGTCCTGATTGTGGCGCTCACCTGCACGGCACCAAACACGCATACGACCATCATTGGCACCAAGGCAGAAGCGACTCTCATCGCTGAAGACGACACGTCTCCGTTTGTCCCTCCATTCACGCCTGTCGCGACACCACTGGAGCCGGGCTGCACGATGTTGGGGCGTGAGCGGAAGACAGCCTAACGCTGCACGGGACCGTAGCCCAGCTTCATGGAGACGGTTGCGAATGGTCCTCGCCGATACCCCAGGAGCAACAGTGTCCCTAATTTGCTGGGAAGTGGCAGTGCTGTCCCCTACGGCACTGCGTAGGATCCGACGGTCTTGGCGTGCATCCGTACGTCGCTGCGGTCCGGTCCCAGGTCGACGGGTACGTGCACCTTCCGCCGACCACTGGCGACAACATCGATGTACTGTGGAGACCTCACGCCCCACGTGTTGAGCAATTCGGCGGTACGTCCACCCGGCCTCCCGCATGCCCACTATACACCCTCGCTCAAAGTCCGTCAACTGCACATACGGTTCAAGTCCACGCTGTCTCAGTAAGCTATCAGTGTTAAAGACTGCGATGGAGCTCCGTATGCCACGGCAAACTGGCTGACACTGGCGGCGGCGGTTCCCAAACGCTGCGCAGCTAGCGCCATTCGATGGCCAACACCGCGGTTCCTGGTGTGGTCGCTGTGCCGTGCATGTGATCATTGCTTGTATAGCCCTCTCGCAGTGTCCGGAGCAAGTATGGTGGTTCTGACACACCGGCGTCAATGTGTTCTTATTTCCATTTCCAGGAGTGTATTTTAAGGCAGTGTCAAAGCATACATCAGTAAAGCATAAAAGAATGTGACAGCATGTACTAATATGTTAAAACGAAAAGAAATAAGTCATTATTGACAACTTGTTTATGCATATTACTAATTGAATCAATATCAGGAAGCAAGACAGTACAATAATACATTATGTTCATTGTCAAAGTCACATTAACAGGACTTAACATATAACTACACTATATTTTATATGATATGGTGTATTTGGAAATCAATAGTATGTCAACATTATAAATCTGAATTTGGTTTCGAATTTAAAACAGTTATTCATTCGTTATAGTTACATATCTCGTAATGTACATTCCTTTCTCCCACAATTTAGTAATTTAAATATATGATCACATATTGAAATAATTGTTTTGAGACAGTCCGATAACCTTGGGATATAAGCAGGTATCCGTAAACAGTATATTTTAATATCTATAAACATGTCCCGCTCTATCTCTTACAATGTTTATTTGTCAACCAGTTCGCTTCTCCCCGCTATGCTGGCTGACCTTTAAGATGTGAATCTGTGGGCACCAATCAAAATCTGTGAAACTGAATCCAGATCTGGATTCAAATTCCACCTCAGTGCACCTGCACCTAACGAGAACATCAGGCAAAAAGGTTCAAGAGCAGCACTCAGGACAAATGCAAACGAGAACTTTGCATTGTATTCGAATACACATTCAGATTTCGAGAACATCTCGAGAACTACCAAGAATCGAATGATTCGATTCTTTGTATTCGAATTCGCCCATCACTAGTTGTTATTAGTGTCCTTATTGGTGATATACTATGGGTTAATCCATGTTTTCTAATCCCCATATATCCTTTAAAGCATCATAATCTTTGATAATCTAGTTCAAACAGCAAAATAACATTGTATTTCTTATAAAAGTATATGTGTTAGGTAAGTAAATTGATAAAATAAAGCTAATACCATTTTAACAGTTTATATAAGTTCTATACTTGCTATATAGTTTGATTACTTTTTAAGGAATTGTTTTAAACTGTCATTTGAAAATTTGTTATATTCAACTATGTTGATTATTATTAAGCCATTCAAATTTATAGATGTAAATGTTACTTATCAATAAATCATTTGTATAATGAAATGCATGTATCCAGAAAAATAAGCAGTGAAAATAACTAAGAAGTTCTAGAACCTCAAAATATGCATAACCATAAATTCCATGATCAACATTACTAATTACTGTCAATAAGAAAATCTTGTATGGCTATTGACATAACCAAAGGGATGTAACATACAAAAATACTTTTTCATATCACCATAAGAAAAGTTGTTAACTCAGATAAAATTTTCACAAGTTATGCGTGACTGGAGGAATTTAGTAACAGTGACATCAAAATTAATTGGAAAAACTATTTGTAGTCGGTTTATTGACACTTCGTAACTTATGTAAGTGACTATAAATAGTGACTAAACTGGCTGCAAATAGTTTTTCCGATTAATTTTCACAAGATGTTATTATTCAATAGACACACAACTATAAACATTTACATCAGCATGAATTTTTGGTATAACAGTGATACATTGCTGGTAGCTGCTAGTAACACAAAATAAGTGTAACAGTTATCTTGTACAAACTGAAATAAAAAGTATATAAAAATTAAATAGATGTACATTTTTATATAAGGCATTAATATTCCAAAAACTAAGGACAAAACTACAAAAATATGTATTCATTGAATAAGTGACTGAAAGTCCATCATAGTTCAAACTCACAAAAATAACCTACTGTTAACAGCAAGTTTATGGGAAAACTTTGGTAAACACCAAGCTAATAAACAGCAGTTATATTTCTTTGCTACTAATGCCCATATTGAGAAGTTTGCTTGTGAATTTACTAAATGAAAGAAAATAACAATATTTAGAGAAATCAATCAAGATTTTTCACATCAAGTTTCAGCTTTTATATATTAGTCTCAAAGTTGTAATCAACTTACCAGACTGATCAGTGCACAGCAGCCACCTCTATCAGTTTTGGCAAGGTGCTTACGCACGTATTTGAAATATACATGCTCTAGAAAAAGCAACACTGCAGCTAGCAGAATGCCTGACATAAGCAATAGGAAGGCAGATAAAAATTGTTCTAGTGCCAATGGATCACTGGATTTATGTTCTTGCTTTCCAGGCTTACATGTCCCAGTCATCCAGTAGCGTCGAAGACGTTCCAGATCTCCTGCAAAATATAATCCACAGTGGAATAAATTAACATTTGTAGTTTATACAACGTGATGTGGTCCGTATAGGACAGGACCAATGATGATGATGATGATGATGATGATGATGATGATGATGATGATGATGATGATGATGATGATAATAATAACAATAATAACAACAACAACAACAACAACAACAACAACAACAATAATAATAATAATAATAATAATAATAATAATAATAATAATAATAATAATAATAATAATAATAATAATAATAATAATAATAATAATAATAATAATAATAATAATAATAATAATAATAATAATAATAATAATAATAATAATAATAATAATAATAATAATAATAATAATAATAATAATAATAATAATAATAATAATAATAATAATAATAATAATAATAATAATAATAATAATAATAATAATAATAATAATAATAATAATAATAATAATAATAATAATAATAATAATAATAATAATAATAATAATAATAATAATAATAATAATAATAATAATAATAATAATAATAATAATAATAATAATAATAATAATAATAATATTATATATATACACAAGAGCCCTTAGTGGTTTACCGGGAAATATATGAGTCAAATGGAGACTTTAATGTCAGGATGGCATGTTGGCCATGGTAACTCAATAGGTTAGAGTGACTGGACGGAAACCAGGAGATCTGTGGTTCAAATCCCGGTTATGGCATTGAATTTTTCATGTTGACTCTATGATATTTTGTTTTTTAAAGATATTTTTGAATTGATTAATAATTTACCAAATAAGTTGTAAGGGTTATGAAAAATGCTAAATAGGGCAAACTAGACGAAATATAAAACTTAGAGTCAAAGTACATTTCAGAAACTTCAAATTGAAGCAGGATAATAAGTCAGCATAGTATTTCACTTTTGGAATGAAAACCATGACACTGACCCAAATCCAAAATTATTAACTGGTGTGGTAAACCATGACAAACTGACACTGTGGGAGAACATCTTACTATTGCTGTTCGAGACGATCAGCTTTGAGGAGGGTCAGTGTCACCTAATTATCGGAAGGCCCGACCAGCTAGCAGCCGAGTGGGCAACACGAGGCATTTAGGCCACGCCTACCCATTTATCTTGTAGCGCTAACGTGGGAATGGTTGGAAAAACATCACTAGCCATCTCTTTCCCCTCTCCCTGACGTCTGGAACAGTCGGGATGATTCACTGAACTGCGAGACTTCCAGAAACAGCGATCTTCCTATATAAGGCTGCAGTGGACAAGTCAGTCAGTACTTGGCGAGCAGCCGGAGGAGCGCCGTGCTAGCGAACGGACGGGAAGACTGCGTACGTGCATCAGAGGAGTTGTACGTAATTGCGAGTGCGGAGTGGACCTGTGACAGACGAACTTGTGAATTGTAATTGTGTGCCCTACGTAATTCTATGTAATCGGCAAGTGTTCCAACTGTAATTCGGTGGAAATAAAGAACATTTTGAGTTTGTGCAATTGGACTTTTAATTTCACGAACCCACAAAGTCACAGTATACAAATATAAACATAACCAACCTGCTTCCTGCTAACAATTAGAGATCCAGAATTAAAGGAATACAAACAGAAGAATAGAGAAAACAAAGTGGATTATTTCATCGTTTATCTCGACTAATATCAAGTACATGACACCCTGTAATAAACGTGCCCCTATTACACGTAAAATAATTTTTGGAAATACATATCAACTCCTGTCGCCGATGCTACACTGCAATGTTTCTTATTTTCTCCAGAAGCGTTCGATTGCGCGAACGCAGTCCCGACTACCAAAAATTATGCGCCCGATTAACTCATAATTGAGTAATCGCAGGTTTCAGCCTATCCAAAGTGAAATGGATAGGCCTCCACTTGGGGGAACCGCCTTCCTGATCACAGTACCCCGATGCCGATGTAGTGTGGTGTCTCGACTTCGATGGCCACAAATATACTAACTTCAAAGAACTTTTGTTCTCACAACCAATAATATATATATATATATATATATATATATATATATATATACTGTCGATATTCTCTCGTTATACATTATAGCTATTTTTTACCCTTACGCAACAAATCGCAATTAAATATATATACGTAGCTAACAAAGTTACAATTTGTTTCAAAGTATTACATATAACTATAAATCTTTTAGCTTAAAAGAAGCTTTGCTGTAATTTTGTTAGTCAGGTATATGTTATACCTAATTGCTATTTGTTGCGTAAGTATAAACAATAGTTATAATGTATATCGAGAGATAAATTATTGGTTGTGAGAACAAAAGTTCCTTTAAGTTAGTGTATTTGTGGCCATCGAAGTCGACATTGCCGTTCATACATTCTGCAGCGAGGAGCTGTGGAGGTAACATCTAGGATCTTCACTGCGACCAGCGAATTGCCACATCGGGAGCAACCTCAGGGCAGCTCTTGGCAGTTGCACTACGGAACTTCGGTTCTAGTTGTCATTAAATGTTTGTTTTTGAAAGGCAATACGCCTACGCAAATCAAAGATGAGTTGGATTCTGTGTACGGAGACTCTTCACCATCATTTACGTTGAAATTTTGGGCAACTGAATTTAAACGTGGCCGTAAGAGCCTGAGAGACGATAAACGTTTGGAACGTCCAAAAACTGCAACTACCGACAAAAACATGCCAAAGTTCACCAAATGGTGCTAGACGACCGCCGAATCAAAGTGAGAGAGATAGCAGAGACTATGAACATGTCAAAAGAACGTCTTTGTCACATACTATATGAAGATTTAGACAGGAGTCCGCGCGTTGGGTGCCGAGTTTGCTAATGTTAGACCAAAAACGTGTTCGAGTGAGCATTTCAACGCTCTGTTTGGCACAGTTTAGGCGCAATAAATGAGAGTTTTGGCGCCGATTAATTACTGTAGATGAAACTTGAATACACCATTATACACCCGAAACAAAAATACAGTCCAAACAGTGAACTACAAAGGGGGAACCGGCTCCAAAAAAAAAAAAAAAAAAAAAAAGCAAGAACTGTTTTGTTACGGCTGGGAAAGTGATGCCGACTGCTTTTTTTGGGGTAGTCATGGAGTTATGTTAGTTGATTATCTTCAAAAAGGAAAAACCATTACAGGTGCATACTACGCATCATTACTTGACAAGCTGAAGGCAGAACTTGCAGAAAAACGGCCACATTTGGAGGAAAAGAAAATCTTGTTTCACCAAGACAACGCACCTTCTCACGCCTCAGCGGTTGCAATTGTGAAAATCCAGGAATTACGGTTTGAACTGCTTGACCATCCGCCTTACTCACCAGATCTAGCCCCAAGCGACTTCTTTTTGTTCCCTCAATTGAAAATAAAGGACATCTAGATATCAGAGTCAAAGAGCACTTTAGAAACATCAAATTGAAGCAGGAAGATAAATCAGTGGTAGCATTTCACTTTTGGAATGAAAACCATATCCTTGACCCAAATCCAAAATTATTAAAAGATGTGATAAACCATAAACTGACATGAGAAAACATTTTAGTATGAAAATAAAGACCAAGTAATAAACTTTGAAATTCTACCAATCAATAGTTTGATAATGAAGTTCATGGTTCCACCACCAGAGAGAAGACAGCAGACAACAACAGACAAGTCGAGTCTTCAAGGTTGAAAATGGAAGCAGTAGCTCCTGACTCAAAAATTAAAAATGTGAGCCAGTATCATAAACCGACTGCAAATAACTTTTTCGGCAGATTTCTGTGTTGCATACAGTCCTACTCAGAACCAGCGAAAGCAGTTTGTTTCATAGTATGAATTTATATTAACTATATTTCATTTTTTTCATTCCTTACAATAAAATTCTAATAAATCTGTACCCCACCAATTTCTGTTTTAACAGGCAATACAAATTTTTATATGTCAATATATCATTCCATGCTTTACAATCATAGTAGTTTTCAAAACCAAGTAATCTGTCCACAAGGTTGGGAATGTTTGTTTTTACATTTCTTCAAAGTAAAGTATGAGCACATTTTCTGAAAATGAAGTTATTTTTTTTTTCTTGCTTGCATACATACAGCTTTGCATAAATTTTCTTAGATTTTCAGGAAGTGCATTCTTGCTTATACTCCTCGCTTCCTCCAGGATGTCAGGAGGTGTGGAACTAAATTCCACCTCTTCAAATACACTAATAAACATTTTTATCTCCATCTTATAAAATCAGTAATACCTGTGATCTTGAATTGATATTCACTTGTTACATCAGCTCTAAGATTTTGATGACTAACATTTGAAAAATAGATGCCCAAACAAAACTGTCAATTTTCAAGCTTATCTGTACTTCCTACATCAATATCTTACAGCCTAATTTAGCACTGTAACATTCAGAAGGCTCTTCATAAAGGGAGGGGGGGGGGGGGGGGAAGGGGGTTTAAGAAATCCACAATACTGCATCCCTCAGACTTGAAGGAAAACATTTTTCTAAAAGGATAACACCCACAGTTCCCTTTTGAAAATGTCTCATGTTGAAAACATGAGTTCACAAGGAAACTAATATGATTTGCTGTGAATGTGGAGATGTGCCCTTGTCTGTTTATCCATGTTTTGAGGTGTCCAATTCAAGAAGAAACCTTTAAAGTTAAGCCTTGATCTCTCATAGAATTTATTTAAATTTACTATAAAAGAGAATTAAAATTATTAGGCTTAAATAAGCATTAAAAGCATGTATGCATAGGATGTCTATTGATGTCCATATTACTTCTCTTGCACTTTAAAATGGATATCATATGACATCTAAACTGTCAAAAGGGTTAAACACATTAAATACTGCAAAAATATTTTGACTCAATCTTCTCTGTAATATGAAAAAGACACATAACAAAAATGATTGGTGTCTAAGATTTACAAATGTGAATATATATATTTCTTCAGCTCTTTGTCAGTTTTTGACTGGTTTTCTGCAGTAGTAACAGTGTGCTTTTATGCAATTTAGTATATGTGCTCCTTGTTAATTTGTTACTGTGCCATTAATCCTTGTAAGTCATATGTCATGGAGATTAAATTCCTTCAGGCAAAGTATTGTGAGGAACTTCTTTTAAGTTTAAAGCCCTTTATTTGGGTAGGTCATATCAGGTGATAAAGGTAATGAATGAAATGATGCTCAAATGATGCTTGGATTTATAGAATTTAAGAGTTAGCTACCATTCATCTTTCCCAATAAGGAAAATACTTGAAAAAATTCTTTTCTAGCTAACTTGCCTTAACTGAATTTAATCTCATGACCTTCTGAATATGAGGGAGATATGCTATCCTCACACGGCAGAGGTGGGCTCCCTCAGAAGCCAATGTTTAACATATTGTATACTTTGTATAACTGCCAAGCCAGCATAGGTGCTTCTTATAATTATACAAGTTTACCTACTAAGTTCTTCCGAACAATGTTAAATTTGGCATATAGAAGTGTGGTATATTTATCTACTAATGTTGCAAATGTAGTCCTTCCGTTGACACTTTTTCATTGGAAAACTGTATATTTGGTTGCTGTATAATAAGATTTCTTAGCAAAGTCACATATTTTATTTACTGAAACAACAAATAAAACAAATTAATCTACAAGTTATTTTTAATTTAGTTAAAGTGTCTAAACAAAAATAATTGGAGTGATGTAGAGCAGCCATCCTTTGCCTAGATTCACCTTGATTATCTTCCACTTTTCAAACATAGTCCTCCTCATGTCCGCTTGTGCAAAACTCTGAACTTTTGCTGAAGGACAGTTTCTTAAATGAAATTTCCTTTAGCGTTTCTGATATGTCTGGGAGGGAATTTGTATGTTCTTTCACTATTGTCTCGTTTAACCCATGTATCTGCTCTAACCTATTCTCTTTTATTAACTTGCTGCTTCTGCTTCTGCTTCGTTTTTCCTTTATAATTGCATCCTGAATGCTGGTAGAAGGCACAGGTGTAGTTATGTTTTGCAGTTTCCGTTGTTTTAAAGTATCTCCTCGGCCACACTCTTCCTCCTCCACTCGCCGTTTCATATTTGTGGACTTACTTGCTTTCTTGGTTACGTCAGTAATTCCAATTAACAAGTTTGATGTCTCGGAGAGTATGGAAATAGTGTCCCCATCATTTAGGACGACAGGAGTCCTTGCGTGCAACATTCGTGCCGTGGTCTGGCCAGCAGGAGTATGGTACATTATCTCCATTGGGTTTAACAGAACCTTTTCCTGTGTGTTAACATATACCAAACCATGTTTGTGATACATTGCGTGGCCCCAGTAGTTTATTATTTCTTTACCAATGAATACTTCTCCTATAACACTACATATTGACTTCTGTTCGTCATCTTGTTTAGTTAGTGTTATTATCTTCACGTTTCTGTTCATAATATAACTTGGTTTAAAACTTGTAATCTTCAACACTTACTATTTATTACTGTTTACATGAATAGCTTTAACTCACTAATTCTGAAATATCAATGCATTATTGTGATGTTTTGTTTCCAAAGCCAACTCTGATATTCGAAAGTTCAAGCTTCACGGCCTGATTGCTATGTATTTCTCTGACATTGTATTAACATTGCATGCCCTGGACATAAAAAACAAAATAACGACGTTCCATTTGAGAGAAGTACTTGAAAATTAAATGTATATATCGTTCATCTACGAAAATAAAAGGACAGTTTGTGTATGCTAACGGGATCTACATCATTTGGTGTAGCTTGATATTTAACCAATAGTTTTACGCTGTTTAAGACAACGGACACGCGCTCAATGATCTTTTTCTAGAAATATGTTTTTATTCAGGGGGTCATAAAACATGTATTTTCGGTGAAGTCCCGGTATCGAAATGATGATTGGAATATAATACTTTCTTTACACACTATAGGAACTAGACTCAGTGAAGGTGTCGCTGGAAGGTTGTGCCACCTTTCAGGTGGTGCCTTCAGACTGATGTCATAGCAGGACAGTATTATTTACCGACAAAATGATGGTGTAAACAGAAAGATGGTGGTTTGGCAGTGGTAATGTTTGCTAGAGATGTTGTTTTTTTGGGGGGAGGGAGGTGAGTAATGAATTGGAGAGAGGAAACTTGATGACTTTTTAGATTATGGTTTGTGTAGAGAGAGTCTGGGGTGTCTAATACGAACTAGAGAAAGTAAAGCGTGTCTTTTATGACTTTATCACGGGTGCTTAGTATCCTTTCAGAATCATAGTCAACATATGTCTACCATAAACAATAAGTCAAGGAGTTATTATAACTATTTGTAAGCGACAAAACAAATTAAAGAGTTCTTATACAGGGAGTTAATGAACAAAGGTAGCTACAAAATAGGAATGAACATAAGGCGGAGCTAGGCATGGCTGGTCTATCGTAGTCTAGCCAATAAGGTGAGTGCAATGTTGTACAGTTAAGCACGCATACTGGCTCACTTGGCCGAACCGTACGGATAATTTCTTTGCGCACACAATAGATACTAATTACAGGGTAGACCAGGTGAAGGCAGCTGTGGGCATACATACCGCAAGGGCGACCGTCCGCACGTGCGGCAGGTCAGATGCAGCCAGCATCGGGCGTGGACGCTGCGTGAATGGGCGACAACCTGAGCGGCTTTAACCCAACAGATCAGAGTAACCTATGCCCAGACAAACACTTGAGACAAATAACAATCTTCTATTACCGCCCAGATAAAGTCGCACTAAGCGGCTAGGTGCTGTGGCGAAAACACCCCCACTCAGGTTAACCTGAGTGACCTGAATCTTCTGCTGGTCTGCTGCTACTAATTACAGAATTATTTTGTTTACCCTATGTCACAGAGCTATTTTTTCTGAGAAAGACTGTCCAAACCCCATGTTAACAGGATATCTGGTTTCGGAGATTTAAAAAGATAAGACGACTGACTAGAAAGAAAAGAAACATTAACTGTTAGTTAAGAAAAACACACACCTGCTCTGCTGCAGTTTTAGATTGTACCTTACATTAAGTAAAGTGGTGATCTTTTAAGAGTGTACACGTGCTTTTCGAAGTTAGAAAATATGTCGCTTAGCAAGCCTAGTACTAGTGTGCCTAGTAGTGACTGCAAGACAACTAGTAAGATATTACATAAGATGGCTAGAAATATTAGTTTTCCATGTGTATTCTTTTTTCAAACAATTGTCAATTAAAGACATTTTCGAAACTACTAATTTCGCTCAAAACCGAGAATTAACGGCACAGGCTTGTCACGTGAGTGCTCACACTGTGACGAACATTGTTAAAGAAGGCAAACAGTTCACCAAATTAGGAGAAGTTCCCATATTTAGGTCTCCTGGAAAACATAGAGCAACATTCTAATACTCACTGGTATCTTCCGTATTTATTAACATTTTAATGAAACAAATATTGGTTTAAAGTACATTACAGGGAGTATACAATTACGGCATCATTAAAGTAGAGACTATATTCACAAATCGTTGAAATGCCAGTGCTTTGTTTCACTGCTGCAAACACCATTCTTTCGTGGAATGCGTCTAATTTGTGTCATTTTGTTTTGTATGCATGTGAACGATGCTGCGTAGGCGAACTGTTCTCACGTTCAAGGTCTTAAGCTTCAGTTTATGCCACCATGCAAAATCATTGTATACGTTTTCACACACATGCGGAAATATTATGCGAACTCTGCTGTCAGTATCTGTACACGAAATTAGTAGTTTCGAAAATGTCTTTAATTGACAATTGTTTGAAAAAAGAATACACATGGAAAACTAATATTTCTAGCCATCTTATGTAATATCTTACTAGTTGTCTCGCAGTCACTACTAGGCACACTAGTACTAGGCTTGCTAAGCGACATATTTTCTAACTTCGAAAAGCATGTGTACACTCTTAAAAGATCACCACTTTACTTAATGTAAGGTACAATCTAAAACCGCAGCATAGCAGGTGTGTGTTTTTCTTAACTGACAGTTAATGTTTCTTTTCTTTCTAGTCAGTCGTCTTATCTTTTTAAATCTCCGAAACCAGATATCCTGTTAACATGGGGTTTGGACAGTCTTTCTAAAAAAAAAATAGCTCTGTGACATAGGGTAAACAAAATAATTCTGTAATTAGTAGCAGCAGACCAGCAGATGATTCAGGTAACTCAGGTTAACCTGAGTGGGGGTGTTTTCGCCACAGCACCTAGCCGCTTAGTGCGACTTTATCTGGGCGGTAATAGAAGATTGTTATTTGTCTCAAGTGTTTGTGTCTGGGCATAGGTTACTCTGATCTGTTGGGTTTAAGCCGCTCAGGTTGTCGCCCATTCACGCAGCGTCCATGCCCGATGCTGGCTGCATCTGACCTGCCGCACGTGCGGACGGTCGCCCTTGCGGTATGTATGCCCACAGCTGCCTTCACCTGGTCTACCCTGTAATTAGTATCTATTGTGCGCGCAAAGAAATTATCCGTACGGTTCGGCCAAGCGAGCCAGTATGCATGCTTAACTGTACAGCATTGCACTCACCTTATTGGCTAGACTACGATAGACCAGCCATGCCTAGCTCCGCCTTATGTTCATTCCTATTTTGTAGCTACCTTAGTTCATTAACTCCCTGTATAAGAACTCTTTAATTTGTTTTGTCGCTTACAAATAGTTATAATAACTCTTTGACTTATTGTTTATGGCAGACATATGTTGACTATGATTCTGAAAGGATACTAAGCACCCGTGATAAAGTCATAAAAGATATGCTTTACTTTCTCTAGTTCGTATTAGACACCCCAGACTCTCTCTACACAAACCATAATCTAAAAAGTCATCAAGTTTCCTCTCTCCCATTCATTACTCACCTCCCTCCCCCCCCCAAAAAAAACAACATCTCTAGCAAACATTACCACTGCCAAACCACCATCTTTCTGTTTACACCATCATTTTGTCGGTAAATAATACTGTCCTGCTATGACATCAGTCTGAAGGCACCACCTGAAAGGTGGCACAACCTTCCAGCGACACCTTCACTGAGTCTAGTTCCTATAGTGTGTAAAGAAAGTATTATATTCCAATCATCATTTCGATACCGGGACTTCACCGAAAATACATGTTTTATGACCCCCTGAATAAAAACATATTTCTAGAAAAAGATCATTGAGCGCGTGTCCGTTGTCTTAAACAGCGTAAAACTATTGGTTAAATATCAAGCTACACCAAATGATGTAGATCCCGTTAGCATACACAAACTGTCCTTTTATTTTCGTAGATGAATGATATATACATTTAATTTTCAAGTACTTCTCTCAAATGGAACGTCGTTATTTTGTTTTTTATGTCCAGGGCATGCAATGTTAATACAATGTCAGAGAAATACATAGCAATCAGGCCGTGAAGCTTGAACTTTCGAATATCAGAGTTGGCTTTGGAAACAAAACATCGCAATAATGCATTGATATTTTAGAATTAGCGAGTTAAAGCTATTCATGTAAACAGTAATAAATAGTAAGTGTTGAAGATTACAAGTTTTAAACCAAGTTATATTACGAACAGAAACATGAAGATAATAACACTAACTAAACAAGATGACGAACAGAAGTCAATATGTGGTGTTATAGGAGAAGAATTCATTGGTAAAGAAATAATAAACTACTGGGGCCACGCAATGTATCACAAACATGGTTTGGTATATGTTAACACACAGGAAAAGGTTCTGTTAAACCCAATGGAGATAATGTACCATACTCCTGCTGGCCAGACCACGGCACGAATGTTGCACGCAAGGACTCCTGTCGTCCTAAATGATGGGGACGCTATTTCCATACTCTCCGAGACATCAAACTTGTTAATTGAAATTACTGACGTAACCAAGAAAGCAAGAAAGTCCACAAATATGAAACGGCGAGTGGAGGAGGAAGAGTGTGGCCGAGGAGATACTTTAAAACAACGGAAACTGCAAAACATAACTACACCTGTGCCTTCTACCAGCATTCAGGATGCAATTGTAACGGAAAAACGAAGCAGAAGCAGAAGCAGCAAGTTAATAAAAGAGAACAGGTTAGAGCAGATACATGGGTTAAACGTGACAATAGTGAAAGAACATACAAATTCCCTCTCAGACATATCAGAAACGCTAAAGGAAATTTCATTTAAGAAACTGTCCTTCAGCAAAAGTTCAGAGTTTTGCACAAGCGGACATGAGGAGGACTGTTTGAAAAGTGGAAGATAATCAAGGTGAATCTAGGCAAAGGATGGCTGCTCTACATCACTCCAATTATTTTTGTTTAGACACTTTAACTAAATTAAAAATAACTTGTAGATTAATTTGTTTTATTTGTTGTTTCAGTAAATAAAATATGTGACTTTGCTAAGAAATCTTATTATACAGCAACCAAATATACAGTTTTCCAATGAAAAAGTGTCAACGGAAGGACTACATTTGCAACATTAGTAGATAAATATACCACACTTCTATAAGCCAAATTTAACATTGTTCTGAAGAACTTAGTAGGTAAACTTGTATAATTATAAGAAGCACCTATGCTGGCTTGGCAGTTATACAAAGTATACAATATGTTAAACATTGGCTTCTGAGGGAGCCCACCTCTGCTGTGTGAGGATAGCATATCTCCCTCATATTCAGAAGGTCATGAGATTAAATTCAGTTAAGGCAAGTTAGCTAGAAAAGAATTTTTTCAAGAATTTTCCTTATGGGGAAAGATGAATGGTAGCTAACTCTTAAATTCTATGGATCCAAGCGTCATTTGAGCATCATTTCATTCATTGCCTTTATCACCTGATATGACCTACCCAAATAAAGGGCTTTAAACTTAAAAGAAGTTCCTCACAATACTTTGCCTGAAGGAATTTAATCTCCATGACATATGACTTACAAGGATTAATGGCACAGAAACAAATTAACAAGGAGCACATATACTAAATTGCATAAAAGCACACTGTTACTACTGCAGAAAACCAGTCAAAAACTGACAAAGAGCTGAAGAAATATATATATTCACATTTGTAAATCTTAGACACCAATCATTTTTGTTATGTGTCTTTTTCATATTACAGAGAAGATTGAGTCAAAATATTTTTGCAGTATTTAATGTGTTTAACCCTTTTGACAGTTTAGATGTCATATGATATCCATTTTAAAGTGCAAGAGAAGTAATATGGACATCAATAGACATCCTATGCATACATGCTTTTAATGCTTATTTAAGCCTAATAATTTTAATTCTCTTTTATAGTAAATTTAAATAAATTCTATGAGAGATCAAGGCTTAACTTTAAAGGTTTCTTCTTGAATTGGACACCTCAAAACATGGATAAACAGACAAGGGCACATCTCCACATTCACAGCAAATCATATTAGTTTCCTTGTGAACTCGTGTTTTCAACATGAGACATTTTCAAAACGGAACTGTGGGTGTTATCCTTTTAGAAAAGTGTTTTCCTTCAAGTCTGAGGGATGCAGTATTGTGGATTTCTTAAACCCCCTTCCCCCCCCCCCCCTCCCTTTATGAAGAGCCTTCTGAATGTTACAGTGCTAAATTAGGCTGTAAGATATTGATGTAGGAAGTACAGATAGGCTTGAAAATTGACAGTTTTGTATGGGCATCTATTTTTCAAATGTTAGTCATCAAAATCTTAGAGCTGATGTAACAAGTGAATATCAATTCAAGATCACAGGTATTACTGATTTTATAAGATGGAGATAAAAATGTTTATTAGTGTATTTGAAGAGGTGGAATTTAGTTCCACACCTCCTGACATCCTGGAGGAAGCGAGGAGTATAAGCAAGAATGCCCTTCCTGAAAATCTAAGAAAATTTATGCAAAGCTGAATGTATGCAAGCAAGAACAAAATATAACTTCATTTTCAGAAAATGTGCTCATAGTTTACTTTGAAGAAATGTAAAAACAAACATTCCCAACCTTGTGGACAGAATATTTGGTTTTGAAAACTACTATGATTGTAAAGCATGGAATGATATATTGACATATAAAAATTTGTATTGCCTGTTAAAACAGAAATTGGTGGGGTACAGATTTATTAGAATTTTATTGTAAGGAATGAAAAAAATGAAATATAGTTAATATAACTAAAATTAGGCAAGTGAGTTAACCTTGTATATATTTTTCTCCACTTACAAGTTTTATATGAAGATTAGTTTCTGGGGACTTCTCCCCTATTGTCAGTTCTGTGGTTGACTGATGATGCATCCGGTGTCTGCATCTGGCTTGGTGTTGTGCTGGCATCTAAACATATTTATTGGGAAAACATATTTATTACGAAAAAACAGGACCTCTTGATGAATTTTGAAATTCCCGCGGTAGACGACGTCATCAAACTTACCAGGACGTTAGATGGCAGCACAACACCAAGCCAGATGCAGAAACCGGATGCATCATCAGTCAACCACAGAACTGACGATAGGGGAGAAGTCCCCAGAAACTAGTCTTCATAAAAAACTTGTAAGTGGAGAAAAGTATATACAAGGTTGACTCACTTGCCTAATTTTAGTAACAATGGCACTCCACTTTCTGAAATACTTCTTTTTATTCTATATATAGTTAATATAAATTCATACTATGAAACAAACTGTTTTTCGCTGGTTCTGAGTAGGACTGTATGCAACACAGAAATCTGCCGAAAAAGTTATTTGCAGTCGGTTTATGATACTTGCTCACATTTTTAATGTTTGAGTCAGGAGCTACTGCTTCCATTTTCAACCTTGAAGACTCGACTTGTCTGTTGTCTGCTGTCTTCTCTCTGGTGGTGGAACCATGAACTTCTTTATCAAACTATTGATTGGTAGAATTTCAAAGTTTATTACTTGGTCTTTATTTTCATACTAAAATGTTTTCTCATGTCAGTTTATGGTTTATCACATCTTTTAATAATTTTGGATTTGGGTCAATGATATGGTTTTCATTCCAAAAGTGAAATGCTACCACTGATTTATCTTCCTGCTTCAATTTGATGTTTCTAAAGTGCTCTTTGACTCTGGTATCTAGGTGTCTTTTAGTTTTCCATACGTAGCATTTCTCACAATCCTTACAACTAATTTGGAGTAATCCGGATCTGTTAATTTTGTTTATGAATTTAACATTTTTAATACCGAGTATCTATTTGTAGGTGCCAAGGTGATGTTTTAAGTTAATTGATGGAAATTAATCATTTCTTCACACTAGCCATATATAGGCTAAGTCTTTTAATAGCTTTATATATAAAATGAAATGTGTAGTGTTTAACGCCCGCTTTTACTACATACGGCACCGCAGGCGGTGACACTGATGATACATGAGATGAAGATGGAGAATCAGTGGAATGAGATGGCGGGGGAAACCTGAGGTCCCGGAGAAAACCCGCCCCAGCACCGTGTTGTCCACCACAAATCTCACTTTGCGGTCGCCTGGGATCGAACCCGGGCTGCCTTGGTGAGAGCCAAGCGGTCTAACCACTGAGCCATGGCGCGGCCTAGCTTTATATATAGATAATAATAATAATAATAATAATAATAATAATAATAATAATAATAATAATAATAATAATAATAATAATAATAATAATAATAATAATAATAATAATAATAATAATAATAATAAACCCACAGGGACAGTTAAGTTATAATTAAAGATTATATTCGACATATATGAATAATACAGAAATGTTTCCTACAGAAATGTTATTGAACCTTCTCAGACAGGCACACATACTTGCAACCACTTGGAAAATATTAGCTATTGTATGATTTAGCTTGAGGCAGTTTACGATGCCAGTTTTGTGGTACAAAGTTCTTTCACAGAATCTGGTTCATGCTCCACACAACAGACTGTAGCATTATACCAGAAGTTGGGGTGACATGTGTACGCATAATTTATCTCCTTGGTGGGAAAAGAGAAAGCTAGGCGAAAAAATGTTCAAACAGAGAAATTTGAACGTTTATCACAAGAGGGGAAAAACATCAACCAATATCAAACTAATAACACATCACATGAGTTTTCAAATTAAACAAAAAAAAAGCAAGAGTGGGAGAGAAAATCATCATGGCAGAACTTTGATGGTAGATGATAGGACACTGCAAACTACACAGCAAGGAACTCTATGTATCTGACCACACGTCAGACACTTGTGAATCTTCGAACATTTACATTTATTCGCGTGTGAGAGATAACATACATTACACTCTGCATTGTTCACACAGAGGAGCACGAAGTACAAGAACTCCGTCCGGGCGCAAGAAACTATACATATTTCAGACAATTAAATTGATTCGTGTGCGAGACATTAGTGTATCTTCGAACACTTAAATATATTCGCGTGGGAGAAATAAATTACGATAGATCACACTACAGGTGGCAAGCTCAACAAGACATTAAGGAACATAATAAACTGATATGTTAAACAGTCAAGGTATTTCTGTTGAACTACACCACCAGTTAGGACGCGCCCACACCCTGAATCCAGCTAAGAGAATCCATGTGGAGATACCCTACAGAAATCCCCAACCAAATTTAATTCTCCCCAATCCTTAATCCTCCCCCGTCACAAAGTCCATCATCAATGAGGCGCTGAGCAAAGGGGAGAACTCAGCAAGATTTTGCTGGTTAAACTACCTCAAAAGCTAATATTTTTTTTTTCTCAAGTGCTAAAGATAACTATTTAATATTTTTAAGATTTTATTATCCAACCCAGTGTTCCACCTTTTATTTTCTGGAAGAATAGGGCATTTATTGAATCTGCAAATTTTAAAAGGTATACAGAAGTTTGTTTCACTGCATGACTTTAACATCTTTCGTTTCACTTCTTTTTCTTTTTTCCTTGAATCTGTTTCACCATTTCATATATTTATTAAGTTGTAAACACACCAAAAATTAACTGGGCACTCGTGAATGTATTGGTTTGTTTCATAAATTCGTTCGATTCTTGTTACGCGTTTACGACAAAGAACGCCTGCACTGTATGCCCGTAGCACAATTATGGCAACGAAGTTGCCTAATTATCTAGGGGTAATCTGCTTACATATGCAAGGTCATCGAAAGTAAACAAGGCAATGAACTTTTCAAAACAAACTTTATTTTGTGCAGTATGCACCATTATCAATAACATATCTCCATTTCTCAGGAAGCTTATCAATTCTATTTTTCCAAAATCTTGCAGTTTTCTGGTTGACGAACTCTTCTCAGGATGAAGCCCTGGTTTAGGAATTGAGAGTGATGGTTCCCCTTTCTTACGCCATGACTTTCTCTTTCGGATGTTGTTGTACACAATCCACTTTTCGTCTCCTGTAACCAGCTGTTTCAGAAAAGGGGCAGTTTCATTGTGTCTTATCAATACGTCACAGATTGAAACGCGCTGAACTAAATTTTGTTCACTCAGTTCGTGCGGAACCCATATATCGCAAAAATTTACGTAACCAAGTTTCTTTAGGTGCCTGGCTCAATTGCATGAGATAAGTTTAGCTCCTGACCTACCTCCCGAGTTGTTATTCTGGGGTAGTTTGTAATCATGTCCTTTATCCTTTCCTCATCCGTAACCACAGGTCGTCCAGAACAAGGTTTCTCTTTCACAGAGAAGTTCCCAACTCGAAATTGAGTAAACCATTTTTGACATGCCCGATTCGTCACTGCATCTTCTCCGTAAACAGCACAAATTTTCCGTTGAGTTTGTGAGGCGGTTTTACCTTTACGGTAATACAACAGCATTAAATGTTGAAAATGTTCCTTCTTGCCTTCCATATTAACATTCACAAGTTACAACTCCACACTGTTGCATCCACAAACTCACACTGAAGTTTGGTTACTAATTCTTACATAAGTTGACCTATTTACCTTTGGCCGTGAGGTTGCTGTGGTTTGTGTTCATAGCATTCTTTTCCATTATTGTATTTGTAAACAAACCCCATATTGTTAGGCAACTTCTTTGATGTAAAAGTAATGGGGGCATGCAGTATTCTCAGGAGTTCTTAGTCATAAGCACGTAACAAGAATCGAACAAATTTATGAGACAACCCGATAGTTAATTTAGTATGTCATTTGGCTGCAGCGGCCTCTATGTCTTGTAGTAAGAAGTGAACAGTGAGCAAGAGAACCAGTTGAGAATGAGATGGCATGTGATGAAGGCCATCAGACATTGATAAAAGCATAATTTTGGGCTGCCACCCAAGTAGACTGTTTACCAGGACAACAGCTCCTAAGGTAAACAGACCCAAATTAACAGTAGCATTCGTCCTATGTAAATGGAAGGTCAATGGACATTATGACAATGGTGAATGTTCAGGGCGACCGAATATTCTGATCAGAGATTGTAGAATCCTAAGATGTGAAATTGTAAAGAACAGGACACAACTGATGGATATCATCACAGTATCATCAAGCACCAACAAATGTGTCTCTTTCCATTGGAGCATTGTGAACAGAGGCCCACCAATTCAGATGTTCCCAAAAACCAACAGCACATAAGCCACATATCACGAAGACGTGAAACTCACAAACTGAGGTGATGTTTGGACCATTGCAACTGGGCATTGGAGCAGTGGAAATTGCTTCTATCTAATGAAAAGTCGAGATTTCAATTTTTCCTTCTAGTGAACCTGTATGGGAGGCTGCCTGGGGAAAGGCTTTTACCAGAGAGCACAGGCCTACTAGAAGATTTGGTGATTGATGCTATGGGAGTGTTTCTCATGCTGCGGTGTAGGATCACTAATGGTTCATAGTGCAATAAACTCAGAGGGATACTGTACAACTCTGGATAACCAAATGTTCCACACAGTGGCTTTTTTATGTTATTACTTCCAGTAAGACAATGCTATGTGCCATATTTTAGCAGCTACTATGCAGTGGTATGAAGACAAGAATGTTCACTGGTTAGACTGGCATGCAGAGAGCACCTCTCACTGAGCACCTTTGAGATTAATTGGACTAGCGAGTAACGTATCAGGAGATGTGGTCATCTACCTGTACCCAACTGGCTGATATATTGCATGAGGAATGGAGACGCATTTTGATAAATGTCCTATGCAAACTAATGGAGAGCATGCCTGACAGGGTGGTTTCTGTTACAGCAGCAAGAGGTGGTTCCACAAGATTCTATAAGGGGGCCACACAAACATTTGAGACCAGTGTCCATTAACTCTCTGATAGATAGTGTATTTTTATGCTGCTGGAATTAGTTTCAACATTTTTTTCTAAATAAGATGGAAGTTAGAATCATCCATTTGCCTTTCCTTGCTTGGGGTAAATGGAGAAATGGAGGTCTGGTAAAAATCGGGAATAGTTTGCTTAGGAATGTAACTAAGCACATTACAATCATTTGCCTCACGTTCAAGAGGTCCCGAGTTCGAATCTCGGTCAGGGTGAGTTACGTGGATAAGGCTTTTTCTGAGGTTTTCCCTTATCCTGATAGATGGATGTCGGGTAACTGTGAGCTCCATGGACCCCGGGCTCACTTGAGCATCCTTTCACCCATTTCATTCAACGTCCGATATGACTTAACGCTGGAGGATGTAAATTGCAAAGGAAAAAAAAAACAAAAAAAACACTACAATCAAAATAATAAATAGAGATCAGTTTTACATACACTGTGCATGTTCCTTTATCTTTAATGCATTTAAAGGTATGCATAACTCATTTACTTTGTAACCCAGAGTTTCCACACAATTACAAGAATGTTTATAAACGTACTTATATAAGTGTATGTTCCAGCAACATATCTATATTTTAAATCTCAAATCAAAAAATGTAACTATTAACCTTGAATATGGTATTAAACTGCAATTTTCTTCCTTAACTAATCATGATTCCTAGCATTTAGTACAATCTGCATAATCAATACATCATATTATTCTTACAAAAGGTTACTTTTCTATCTACCTTCTGTAATAGATATACACATTCACTACAGATTTAGACATTCATTACAGATAAAACAAGAATTCAGAAGAAAAAACTATTTGTTTGGTTTTTTGACAGTTTGTCACTTACATTTTTATATTACTGAGGGACTAATTTCGGGAGCTGTTGCTTCCATTTTCAACCTCTAACTAGTTGGATAGAAGTTGAAAATGGAAGCAATGGTTCCCAAAGCTAGTCTCTCAATAATATAAACATGTAAGTGACTAAGTGCCAAAAATCCAACTACAAATAGTTTTTTAAATTAATTTTGACGTCACTGTTACTAAATAAGGCAGTACACTGTTTTATTAAAAATAAAATCAGTATTGTCTGCAAAGAACAGTCCTTATCGGCTCAATATGCAAAGGTAGATAGATATAAATTAAGAATAGGACTGGCCTTAACATGGACCCATGGGGCTCACATGAATAAATGCTGCTGGTTCAGAAAAAAGAACAACAAAACATCTATTTCAGCAGTGTATCTAATATAAAAACAAGAATTAAACCATTTATTGGCTACTCTTCTGACACATTGACATCTATCTTTTTAATCAGAATATTATGATCCATAGTATTGTGACTCTGTGGGTTCGTGAAATAAAAAGTCCAATTACACCACTCAACAATGTTCTTTATTTCTACCGACTTGCAGTTTAACACTTGCCAATTACACAAAATTACTTGCTGCACACAGTTACAATTTACCAGTTCGTCCGTCACAACTTCACTTGTACTCGCGATTACATAAACTCCGATGCACGCACAGTCTTCTCATTCACAATCCTTTCGTTCATTAACACGTCACTGACTAACTCTTCTTACACCAAGAACTGTCCTCATTCACCAACTGATTGACCAACTCAAACCAACAACTGACTGACTACACCAAAACCAACTCAACAACTGACTCACACTGTCTGTCTGTAACCCTCTTTATAGGAATATCGCCGGTTTCTGGTGTTTACACGATTGTTCTGGTCACAGAAAGATCGAGAACCAGGTGGAAGGAAAACAGACGCACAGTTATGTTTCTTTCCGACCGCTGGCTGTCACCACTATAAGACAAACGAGGGAAAGGCGTGGCTAACCGAGCCTCCCCTGTCTTCCGTTGCCAGCTGCTCACAGGGTGTTTCAGCGCTCCCCGTTACACTGCTCCCTTCTCAAAGCTGTTCGCCCTCGAACAGCCCCATCGTAGCGTGCGAGGCGGTCCAGGTGTACCACCAGCATCTGCTCGGAGTCTCAGCCAGAAGTAGCGCTGCCGTAGTTTGTGAATCATTCGGTTCGCTCCCAGGT
The DNA here is from genome assembly GCA_030765055.1 of Mantis religiosa. Taxonomy (NCBI): domain Eukaryota; kingdom Metazoa; phylum Arthropoda; class Insecta; order Mantodea; family Mantidae; genus Mantis; species Mantis religiosa. The sequence continues at coordinate 131,346,277 of CM060948.1, read as the reverse complement.
GTCCTCCTGAAGTACCGGCGTGCACTTCCTCCAAGACTTCCGGGACCTTGCTCCGGGGAAGTACCAACTGTCCTCTCCGCGCCTTCCCATCGGGTGACTCCCATACCCGGAACAGCACGCCCTCTCTGGTCTTCAACGAGTCCCATTGGGCCCGGAGCGACTTGTAGGTGGCGCTCCTCGGTGCGATGTCCTCCCAGGTTGGCCTCGTCCCTGCGTCCACTTCCCTCGAGAGTGGCCCCAAGTCTGCGTCCGCCAGCTGCTCCCTCCTCAGGCCTGCGCTATCCCAGCCTTCAGCAGGCACTGCCACAACTACTCGGACTGCTGCGGCACGCTCCTCCTCTTCCACTCTTGTGCGCTCGTGGCCGTCCTGGATCTGCGATAGGACACCTCCAATGCAATGGTCGCTGGCGTCGGTGTCCACAATGAAGGCGCCACCCGGTTGTGGGAAACCCAAAATTGAAGCACTGCACCCCTTCGGGTGCTGGAAAGCGTCTTCGGCGTCCTCCGTCCACACATAAGGCCGGTTTTCCTCCGTCAGGCGGGTGAGGGGTTTTGCGATGTTGTCGGCCTTTTCCTCTAAATCATTAAGGCGGTCGTCTACTTGACCCTTCCGTTTGCCCAGGTTCGCGACGTCATCCCTCACGCCGGCCAAACGTTCCTCAAACTTTGCGGCGAGAGCCTCGTTCGCCGCCTTCATTTCCGTGGCCAGACTGCCGTTCGCTGCTCTCATTTCTGTGATTAACTCGGCCTTCATTTGTTGCATCTTCTCGGTGATGTTCTCCCTAGCCGTCCTGATTAGTTTCAGCTCCGTCTTCATTTCTTCCAGTTCCGCTAAAATCTTTTCTAATGTTGCCTCCATCGTTGTAATGTTCGGTGATGTTGTTTTCCCGCTTCCTGACACCAGTGTGACTTTGTGTTATATCCCACTTCTGACGCCAGTGTGGCTTTGTGGGTTCGTGAAATAAAAAGTCCAATTACACCACTCAACAATGTTCTTTATTTCTACCGACTTGCAGTTTAACACTTGCCAATTACACAAAATTACTTGCTGCACACAGTTACAATTTACCAGTTCGTCCGTCACAACTTCACTTGTACTCGCGATTACATAAACTCCGATGCACGCACAGTCTTCTCATTCACAATCCTTTCGTTCATTAACACGTCACTGACTAACTCTTCTTACACCAAGAACTGTCCTCATTCACCAACTGATTGACCAACTCAAACCAACAACTGACTGACTACACCAAAACCAACTCAACAACTGACTCACACTGTCTGTCTGTAACCCTCTTTATAGGAATATCGCCGGTTTCTGGTGTTTACACGATTGTTCTGGTCACAGAAAGATCGAGAACCAGGTGGAAGGAAAACAGACGCACAGTTATGTTTCTTTCCGACCGCTGGCTGTCACCACTATAAGACAAACGAGGGAAAGGCGTGGCTAACCGAGCCTCCCCTGTCTTCCGTTGCCAGCTGCTCACAGGGTGTTTCAGCGCTCCCCGTTACAGTATCATAAAGTTTTATTACAATTCTGAATACAGTCTTTTAACTTGCCCTTTATTATTTCTTGCTTCAAGAATATTTCATATTAAGGAGAGAATTACACTGTTGATGCTTTATATTTTCTAAAACCTAATTGTTACTCTGCAATATTGTTATATTTCTCTAGGAAAAGGAGTTTTACACAATTTTTTAAAAATGAATTAACTTTTACTACTTTAAGCATGTTTACAGTTACAGGAGATGAATTCCATACATCTGTTAATAGTTTTATAAAGTGATGTATGCATTGCTTGACATAATAATGAGGTATTTCATGAACATCACTTCAGCTTTTCATTTGTAATGTTCCTAATTATGGTCAATACCTCTTCTTCAATGACAGGAAATAAACACATAAAATCATTATTTACAAGAATTTTGTATGTGATTGTGCTTAAGTTGCTAAGTTTGGACAAAGTAAAATGATTTGCTCTTTACTGTGAGATATAATTTTGCATTGATTTCCAAGTATATTTGCTTCTTTTTTGCAACATTCCATAGGAAACATCTTTATTTTCAGTACTTAAAATGTTATTAAACTATAACAATTTAATAACAAACTAATGTTTGTTATTCATTTTACCTGTATGGTTACTTTGTTATGAATATGACAGTATTGATTAGCTCGCCACTGTGGCATGAAGGTAGTGTGTCTTCAACACATTCCAGAGATCCTGAGTTCAAATCTCAGATAGGATCAGTTTCCTGGATAAGCTTTTTTTCTGGCTTCTCCCTTACCACAATAGATGAATGTTGGGTAACTAAGCATTAGGATCTGTGACTAGGGTGACCAACTCTGCGTATTTCCTGAGATTTCCTGTATTTGAGCCTATTTTTTATAATCTACCAGTTCCCGTATTTTCAGGCTCACTGTGTTTTTCTTTCATTTTTAATTTTTTTTGTCTTTTTACGTACACATGCACAAATATTTATCAACAATTTAAATTTTGCGTGCATGGCCAGAATGTGTTGAAACGTTGGACAGCAGAAATCTGCGCTTCTTGTCTGCAAACCAATGAACGCAATGAATGCTTGCTCCACTTTTTTTCTTTCAATAGTTCCTTTCAGTATTTTTGCAATGAAAATACAGAAGTAGAAACAATTGTTCACACTTATATTAGTTTCTTTGTGAATACTGAAAATGTTTTCATTTGAAAAGCAAAGTATTTGGAGAATTCCGATTTTAGTTTTATGGAATCTCATGAAGCAGTACAGTTGCTAATTAGTTAAGTTAGAGAAAGGAAGATAAATTTTTTGGTAGTGGTACTCATAAATTCGGTAGTGGTATGTTTGATTAAAATTTGAAATCTAATAGTGAGAAAAACTGCATTGAATTCTATGATAATTTATATACTTAGTTAGCAAATTTGATGATAGTGTTGCGTATAAGGTCTGAACAAGATTTGGGAAATATTTTAATTATTGGAGGTTCACATTTCATTTCGTGGTAAGCCCCAGGCTTTAGCAGGAATTAACAAGTTGAGACAAGTTGGATGACTCAGTGTTCAGAGTAAGCAGTGGTATTGACCTGCCAGCTCATATGTGTTCTGTTAAATCAAAAGAAAAATTAAGAAGAGTCATTCTTGGGTTGCACAAGATTGCACCAAAGGATGTAAACCCTCTGTGAAGAACTGCTGAGTCGGATAATAGCAGACAGTTTGGAAGCCAGTTCTATTTAAACGATTACAGCCAGTAAGGAAGGGTTAGTCGGATCATAGTCAACCATCAGTTAGTCAATCATCAGTTGGTCAGTCAGTTAGTTGATTAGATCATTGGATGCTGCTACTTTAGTCTCATCATATAACTTGTGAATACTTCTACAAAACTCAACTCATCAAAGTGAACCAGCCACTACATAAAAGGTAATATTTATTTATCATGTATTAATTGATTCAATGTCTGTCTTGATTGCACCCTTTATCTCTTCAAGATAAAGGAGAGCTTTGTTTGATCTGACTTCCCCAATCTTTAAAATATATTTGTCAATGTTATGGAGAACCCATCACTTTAATTTAATCCTACTCATGTCCCTAACCTTTGACCTGTTTAGCTCTACCATCTGCTCCCTTATCCTTTCAGTAGCTGTACCCCCAGTTGTCGATTAGGTTTGTAAGTCCTTCACCCCTCTTACAATCCTGATATGCAACAAAAGTTAAATGTTTAATTCCACTATGTCTAAAAAGCGAATTAACATTCAATGACATGCATGAAGTTGTGGAATGTATCAAGCTGGACTGTGTGAATGAAGATGAATTACATGAAGAATTTTTAGTTCTAATGATGCAATTAAATGTACTGTCTCTTTAGAGGGTAGCGTTAGCCAGAAGTGGATAAAAGTTTTCACCAGTTTGACATCAAATAATGTGAATATTAAGAGCTTGGGCAAGATGGTAGGTTACATTATAAGTATACCAGGAAATAATACTTACATCGAGAGAATATTTTCTTTTATGAAAAACAAGTGAACAGATGTAAGGAACAGAAGTCATACAAAACTAATCAAATCTGAATTGCAAGTTGCTATAAATTTTTCTTATTCATGTAATGAATTCTTTGAATTAGCTAAAAATGATATAAAACTACTCAAAATCCGTTGCAAATTATGTATATTTATGGTGTGTAATTAGTTATCATTTATAAATACTGCAATGATTTTTTTGTGAAAATTTGCTATGATCCTAATCTGCCTTATTTTTTGTCAAGAATATAGGTATCTCACTAGTCTCATTTGACGTTAAATCACTGTTTCCCAGCATACCAGTTAAACAACTCCCAACATTGATAGAAAAATGGCTCAAATCGCTTGGAATGTCATCACTTGAAATTTCAGATTACATCGAACTTACCAAATTATGCACAGAACAGAATTTCTTCCAGTTTCAAACAAAATATTTCCATCAAACTTCTGGTTTAGCAATGGGCAACCCCTTATCACCCTTCCTGGCAGATCTGTACATGAGTGCACTAGAAATAAGGATCACTAAAGGTTTCCCATGGATGTTCAAACTCTGGCAAAGATATGTAGATGACATATTTGCCATAGTGCCAAAAAAACACATCAGTGATGCACTAAAACTTTTAAATATTCAAGAAAAAAGCATCAAGTTCACTGTAGAAGTTGAAAAAGACGAGTATTATAATTTTTAGATCTAAAAATAATCAGAAATAAAAATAGAATAAACTTTGGCATTTACAGAAAACCAACACAGACAGACAACTACATAAAAGCTAATGGCTACAATCCAAGATCCCACAAACAGGCAATCTTTAATAGTTTAGCACACAGACTGGTCAACATCCCTCTCACAGCAGAAGAATACAAAATAGAATACAACAAAATTATTGAAATAGCACAGAAAAATGACTTTCCCAAATCACTAGTACACAAAAAAGTGAACTTAGCAAAAAAGAAGAAACTACTAAAGGAAACCACAACCCTCTCAGCTACAGAAACTAAAATGATCTTGAAAAAATTCACTTACCATCCATGGGCCTTTGATAAATTCAAAAAAGTCTTCAAAAAACAAAACATTCAACTAGCTCCAGTGAACCATTACTCCTTAAAAACCTAATTTGCTCAAACATCAAAGATGCCATTCCATCTAACAAAAAATGTGGTATATATCAAATTGAATGCTGTGACTGTAGTCAAATTTATATTGGAAAAACCAAAAGAAATTTAGAAACAAGAGCAAAGGAACACTTTAGGAACATAAAATACAAACCATTAGAAAAATCAGCAGTTGCCACGCATTTTGGGGAAAAAAACCACAACATAAATCCAGAACCAAAATTACTAAAACATACAACAGGAAAAGAAGAACTGTCCGCATGGGAACAAATCTTTATTTCAAAAAATAGGAACAAAGTATTCAATTTCGACATCCCCCAGAAAGATTTGTTCAGTAAGTTCCTCGAACCGCCACCAGAGGAGACCGATGACAAAATATTGCCAGCTACACCAATGAGAACAAGTCGATGTCCGGCTGAAGATAGAGGGAAGGCCTCAGAAACCGGTTCCGGGAAAATTTAAAAGTGAGTGTTGTTTTGTGTTATTAATCGACTCCCAATTAATTTAATAGGTATCTTCCTTATTTTCTTAGAAAAAACTGTGACTCTTTGAGCATTATTTCACCCATTTCATTTATTATGCAATATGACCTTAAATACTTTAACCCCTTTAAAATGCTTAAAATGTATTGTAAAATTATGTCATACTGATGTGGCAGCAGTATACATAGATTTTAACGTTAAAATTGGTATTTTTTTTTTTATTTCAGATATCCTCCCAGGATTCTTTACTTAATAAAATTAAATAATGAACTTTTTCTGATGTGAGACACCATCTTATAAGGAATTCTTTATGGCAGCATTCACCTTTTATTTTAATTTTAGGCAAACACAAATGAAGAAAGATAGCACTGTTATCTGCTATTCCAATTCCAGTGTTATTAATAGTGATTGGTAAAAAGTTGGTGTTGATGATTTCAAGATATAGTTTTATAATTCTTATGGCAGTGTTATGAGTGTTAAATTATAAGTATTGCATATTGTAACAGATAGTATTTTGGTAAGATTTTCCTGATCCACTGGAAATCACTGGACATCCCCATACAATAATACCAGGTGTCCCACTTAACTCTACAACCTCAAGTATCTCTGAAATAAAACAAAATATGACAAATCCAATTAGTCGGTAATGTACTTATGTCAGTGGCTCACACAATGAGAAGGTAGGCAAAACTATAAAGGAAACAAGTAACACATCCACAAAAAATTTTGTTTCTTTAAATGGAACATGTATGTTTAATCTAGCGAGATGAAAACCGTAGCTACAATTAGTGATAACATGCTTGGTTTCATGTTTGTAAACCTCATACATTTAGAAATACAAGACTTCTAGAGCATGGCAATGACATCACAGTTTGAGATGTAATGTAAACACATGTAGTACTGTGCCCAGAGCAGAGGTTACTTGCACTGGCCTGTAGTCTGCTGTAAACAAACCACTATCTGATCAGGACATTCCAGCTTCAGTATACTAATATCTGCTGATCTGGTGTGATGCATTGCTGTCATACTGTAACGTAATTCACATACATTTCAGATACTGCTTTACACATTAACACATTACACCCTGTTTTTATATGGCTTGTTACGTTTGTCGTCATCTAATCACTATGATAGCTTTCAGTAATGAATAAAAAGAAGATATTATTTTAATTTATGGCAAATATTGCCGAAATGCACACACAGCTGTGGCATTGTATGTTGAACACTACTTAGATTGACTATGTCCTTCACCTTGTACCATTGCCAATATCTGCAGAAACTCATGGAAACAGGAAGCTGAGCTCCCACAAAATGATAATGTATGTACAAAGACAGCAACTGGCAATGGAAACGAAATTGGTTCTAGCTTCTATAGGAGGCCACGTCGTGGCTCAGTGGTTAGACCACTTCGCTCTCACCAAGGCGGCCCGGGTTCGATCCCAGGCGACCGCAAAGTGAGATTTGTGGTGGACAACACGGCGTTGGGGCGGGTTTTCTCCGGGACCTCCGGTTTCCCCCGCCATCTCATTCCACCGGTGCTCCATATTCATCTCATGTATCATCAGTGTCACCGCCTGCGGTGCCGTATGTAGTAAAAGCGGGCGTTAAACACTACACACACATACACACTAGCTTCTATAGGGCACAATCCTGAGGTGAGTGTACGGCAGATTGCACAAGGTTCTGGAATAAGCTGCAGTAGTGTGAATAGAATTTTGCTTAGGCATCGGTTTCATTCGTTCCATATCTTACTGCACCAAGAACTGTACGGGAACGTCTTTGAATCCCACAATGTATTCTGTCATTTTGCACATCAGCAGTTGTGAGGTAATCCAGTATTCCTAAGTAATACATTGTTTATGGATGAAGATTCATTTACAAATCATTATCATGTGAACCTGGGAATATACACCACTGGTCCATGCAAAACTCTCACTGGATTCACCAGCTGGTCATCAATGACAGTGGAGAGTCAATGTTTGATGGGGTATCATTGGTAACCGTAGGCTAGCTCCCTTTTTTTATCATGGAGCATTAAACGACATGTTATACATTATTTCTTCAACATACTCTACTCCTTCTATTGGAGGATGTGGTATTGGAAACCCACCTATCAATGTGGTTCCAACCTGATGGATGTCCTGCACTCTATGCACGTTTCCGAGATGTTGTGGATGCAAAGCCTCCAAATATGCAGATAGGACAGGGAGGTCCTGTGAGATGGCCAGCTCAGTCCCCCATATTGATGCCATTTCACTTCTTTCTCTAGGGCGCAGTAAAAGAGAGAATGTATAAAAAATCCCAGACAGCCGAAGATATGCAACACAGTATTAATGTGGCATGTGCAATATCTTTAGAAACACTACAATCTGTGCAGCACTCTCTTGTTATCCATCTCAAAACATATACTGATGAAAATGGAGGACACTTCGAGCATCTGTTGAAGTGAAGGTTTCAACAGACAAAATGCTACTGGTGATTTGTGGATGCATTTTCATGTTGGATGTAATGCACAATAATGAAGTTTCTGTGGGCTATAGGCCACTAGTAAATGTGTTTAGAAAAGTGAAATCAAGCGTGTTATCACTAGTTGTAGCTCTAGTTTTCATTTCGCTAAAATAAACATAGATGTTCCACTTAAGAAAATGCAACTGTGTTGGAAATGTTATTTGTTTACTGTTATAGATTGTGCATATCTTCTCATTGTGTGAACCCTGGCACAGACACATTCCTAGCCAATTGGATTGTTCATATTTTGTTTCATTTTGGAGATATTTGAGGTTACAGAGTTAGGTGGGACATCCTGTATATCTTTTTTATATGTACAAGGATGGATAAGAGTATATCAAATTTCTGTACAAAATTATTATGGAAATACTCAGTAATAACATGTTCAAAATTAACTTTATCATTCAAATGTGCAATGTGAGTTCTACTTTTAAATTACATATTGTTTCTAACCAAGAGACTAACTCCTCCATGTTTCGCAATGGATGACAGAGCATATTTGCAAGACCAAAATCAGGAAAAATATACAGTGTTCATTTTTATCTGTGATTTACCATGCAAAATTTGACATTATCAATAGCATTGTCGATGGAGCAAGATAAGGCTTTTTCCAGGGTTTTCCCTTATCCTTGAAGACAAATGTCGGGTAGCTCTAAGCTCCATGGAACCTGGACACATTTGAGCATCATTTCACCCATTTCATTCACCATCTGATATGACTTAAAGTTGGAGGACGTAAAATTAACAAAAAAGACGTAATTCTTGTTCTATCGGAGGGCGGGAAATCATGAATAAAAATAAACACTGTGTATAAATGCTTTTCATTTTCATTAAGCCAATATTTGATTAGCCACATTGCACTTGCTGTCACTAGGTTATTGTCAGAATAATTTCTAATCTATAAAGTTTGTTCCTAATACATTGCATAACTTTTTTTTATTTACTTTTTTTTTGGGTCATTTGGTAATTACAAACAATTACAATAGATTTCGTCATCCAGAATATAAATATAACTAAATTATGTACATAAAGTGTGTGTGTGGTGTTTTAGGGCCCGTCGACAACAAGGTCATTTGGGCCTTATGTACATAAACATATTACACATAGACATGGACGCACACTTGCACGCACACATGCACGCACGCACACGTGCACGCATACACACATGCACGCTCAGAATACTTAAGAATACTATTTACAGTTCCCTCTTGTTTTGTTCATAAAACTCAGGCAAACAGTAAAGCCGATTTCTTATCAGCCATTTGTAAAATCTATTCTTAAACGCTAGAACATTCAAACTCCTTATTTCTTGTAGAAGTGCATTGAAAACTTTTATACCAATTACTTTGTGGTTGTTAAATGTTTTTTGCAATCTATGGTATGGCATATGAATTACATTATTTATTGTCTCATATTTATGTATTCCATTTCTAGATTTATAATCATGTGGGTCCTCTTTGATGTTAATCAGTATGTCATAGTTATATAAATTTACCACTGTTGGTGGTAAAGATGGTGTGTTCAGATGCATGAAGTTAAAGTTTACTTAGAACTTGCATTATCACCTGTGAGTGCATTTAAGTGTTAGGATGAAATATTATAATCACAGGTATTATTGGAAGTAATGCCATCTCTGTTAAAAACTTGTTAAGAAAATGTTGACTTTTGTCAAAGATACCCTCAGAGGTATTCACTGAGTCCTCATTTTCAAATAACTCATTACTTTCACTAAAGATATTGTTACACCTTTGTATATTGTGCTTATTTCCTTCACTCAATGAGATACCATCCACTACACAATGTATATGTTTCCCTTTTGAAATAAACTATAAGGCACACAGTATTAGAAGGCACATGAGGCAGAACTCGAGAGGGCTTGCCTAGAGTGACTGTCCTATCATAGTCGTACAGTGTTGCCTAGTTCGGAACACACAGCACAAGCATGATCAACAGAGATTTATCTTTTTCATGTGCCCAAAATTCCTACTGGAAATTCGACATTCTAATACGCCTTGGTTTATGTGGCAAGAATTTTTGAGGCAGCCTGTACAAAGGGCATTTGTCACCAACATACACTTCTTGAGTTATCGCTTTGATGACACTAGTGTCCTGGTGACCAGTACAAATTTAAACAAGTGTATAATTAAAATGAATTATGTTTTGAACTGTATGTCATGCTGGTTTAAAGCAAACATATTATCTGTGAATCTAGACAAAACAAAAGTGGTCAAATTTATAACCTGTCGTACATTACATACTGAAATAGAAATCGGGATTAATGATATGTTATTAGAAGAAATTGACAGCATAAAATTTCTGGGCCTTCAAGTGGACAGATGTTTAGATTGGAAAGCTCACATAAATTATATCTTACCTAAACTCAGCTCTGCCTGTTATGCTATCTGAGAGCTGGTTAATGTGAGTTCTATTGACACACTTAAATTAGTATATTATGCATACTTTAACTCTATTATGGAATATGGAATATTAATTTGGGGCAACTCAGTAGAAAGTAAAAAAATATTTCTTATGCAAAAGAAGGTTATAAGAATCATTACTAACACCCACACCAAATGCTCCTGTAAAGATCTTTTTACAAGATTGAAGATATTAACGCTTCCTTGCATGTATATATTCTCGATCCTAAAATTCTTTGTATGCAATCGTGCCTTGTTTGCAACAAATAATGTAATTCACAAAATAAACACTAGACAAAAGTATAATATCCATTATCCCAGTGCTAAACTTTCTTGCTTTCAGAAAGGTGTGTATTATGAAACTATCAAAATATTTGGCGCACTTCCTAATGTTCTTAAAGAAAAAGTTGATAATTTCGGTGCTTTTAAAAAAGCTGTTAGAGAGTACCTTTGCTCAAAATCTTTTTATTCTGTACAAGATTATCTGAATGACAGATTATCCTGATAATGCTTCTGTAGCTCTATAAGTAGTATCTAACTATTCCAATGACAAATCATTACTTATAAATATTTGATGCAAGTTGAAAGTTTATTTTTAATGTATATGTATTTAATAAATAACAAGAATGGTATCAATTTGCAAAAAGGTTGAGATATACTGGCATAAGCCAAGTGAAAGCTGGTTTAAAAAGTGTTTCATTTTGTATCATATATAATTATCCCTGCTTTGTTTTCCATATTGTTGTTCATATTGCCTGTGTACTATAATATGTGTCTTATGTTAACTTTTGTACATATATATATATATATATATATATATATATATATATATATATGCTATTAAACTTTATACCTCTGGACATGTTCAATATTCACAGTCTTTTCTGGCTACAAGTGAACCTACTGAACGCAAATCAATCTAATCTAATCTAATAAACAACTGACTCCTGTGCTTATGCTGCCTGTGTGCTTTATTTCTTTCCAAAATGCAGTTACAGAGTCATTATGAAGAGTCATTAGGAACTGCATATATTTAGTTCATAAATTAACTGACCACGGCTCACTGCAGTCACATGCAAATTCTTTAGTTTGGTTCAGGACCAGTCCATAATGCAAACTGAATGTTAGGTGCTTTGTGTAACTGTGACAATAAGCAGAAAATTTAGATGTTTGCATTGTGTTTAGTGAAGTGTTAACAATGTCACTTTCAAAGTCTGGTACCAGTGACGCAGTTACTAAGGGTAAAGTACTCTGCTCTCAGGCCAGAAATATTATTTTTAAAGTGTACAGTTTTTTTAAGGAATTGTCATCTGAGGAAGTGCATGACCAGATCAATTTTTCACAAAGCCGGGATCTTGCAGCTAGAGCGTGCAATGTTTGTGTGCATACTGTGTCGCATATTGTGAAACAGGACAATACTGCTAGCCCAAAATTGGTGAACCTTTATTTAAGTCTCCAGGAAAGCATGCCAGAAAACAAAAAACTGTTTCCAATTTAGATGGAAAAAGATGTACTTCGCCGCACAATATATGAAATGTATGACAGTGGTGAATACCCCACTATTAAAATGCTGATTCATGTTATAAAGGAAAAAATAGACTATATAAGGTTCCTCTACTCACTGGGATTAATACTTAGGGCTTCAAATACAGAAAAACTAATGATTGCCATAAATTCTTACTTGAAGGAAGTGACATAGATGCTGTAATAATACAATTTTTAAGAACTATGCACATGCTTACGGTATCTGGACATTCACACATTTTTTATACTGATGAGACGTGGGTAAATCAGAAGCATTGCAAACAAAACATATGGCAAGATTCGATGGGAAAAGGTTGTCTCAAGATACCTGTAGGGATTTGCCATGAAAATTCTGCACAAACATGATTCATTTCCAAACACCAGTGGGTTTTACGTTCCAGACCACGGAATAGAAATGTTGACTACCATTCTGAAATGAATACAGATTCCTACACCGATTGGTTCACAAACAAATTCATAAATTTTTTTTAGAAGAGGGGTCCATATCATTATAAATAATGCAAGCTACCATTCTAAACTCTTAGATAAATCTCCCTCTACTAATTCCAAAAAACAAAAAAATTCAGGACTGGGTGGCACATAACAAAATAACATTACATCCTTCTGAAACTAGAGCAGAATTATTACAAAAAGTAAATCAACATAAACCCCAAGAAAAGCAGCACCAGCTAGATCAAACAGCATTAGAAAACGGGTACCAAATTATTCCCGGCCGTGGCGTTGAATTTTTCATGTTGACTTTTATCTGTCAAAAGCCTTAGCCCATATACAGCTAGAATGAAAAACTGATTAATTTCCATCAATTAACTAAAATAAGGGCACCAAATTATTTGTTTACCTCCTTATCACTGCCAGTACAGCCTGATAGAATTAATTTGTGCTAAGGTTAAGGGGGAAGCTGCTAGAGAAAAAAATCACTTTTCTAAAGGTTGATGCATACTCCACCTGACAGAGTTACAAAAGAAGACTGGGCTAGTTAGTCATGTTGCACAATGTGAGAAATTGCAAGAAGAAGACTTCCATAAGGAAGTGGCTCGAGATAACAGTACAGAGTTTAGTTATAAATCTTCAAGTAATTGATTCCAAATTAAGTGAAGAAGAAGAAGAAGAAGACGAAGAAGACGAAGAAGACGAAGAAGACGAAGAAGACGAAGAAGACGAAGAAGACGAAGAAGACGAAGAAGACGAAGAAGACGAAGAAGACGAAGAAGACGAAGAAGACGAAGAAGAAGAAGAAGAAGAAGAAGAAGAAGAAGAAGAGAAGAGAAGAAGAAGAAGAAGAAGAAGAAGAAGAAGAAGAAGAAGAAGAAGAAGAAGAAGAAGAAGAAGAAGAAGAAGAAGAAGAAGAAGAAGAAGAAGAGAAGAAGAAGAAGAAGAAGAAGAAGAAGAAGAAGAAGAAGAAGAAGAAGAAGAAGGAAGAAGAAGAAGAAGAGAAGAAGAAGAAGAAGAAGAAGAAGAAGAAGAAGAAGAAGAAGAAGAAGAAGAGAGAACAAGAACAAGAAGAAGAAGAAGAAGAAGAAGAAGAAGAAGAAGAAGAAGAAGAAGAAGAAGAAGAAGAAGAAGAAGAAGAAGAAGAAGAAGAAGAAGAAGAAGAAGAAGAGAAGAAGAAGAAGAAGAAGAAGAAGAAGAAGAAGAGAAGAAGAAGAAGAAGAAGAAGAAGAAGAAGAAGAAGAAGAAGAAGAAGAAGAAGAAGAAGAAGAAGAAGAAGAAGAAGAAGAAGAAGAAGAAGAGAAGAAGAAGAAGAAGAAGAAGAAGAAGAAGAAGAAGAAGAAGAAGAAGAAGAAGAAGAAGAAGAAAGAAGAGAAGAAGAAGAAGAAGAAGAAGAAGAAGAAGAAGAAGAAGAAGAAGAAGAAGAAGAAGAAGAAGAAGAAGAAGAAGAAGAAGAAGAAGAAGAAGAAGAAGAAGAAGAGGATGATGAACTAGTAACTACTTTACAATAAGTTTCTTTCAAAAATCCAGGTACGTTAATTTCAGTAAATAAGTACGTTAATATTGAGTGTTACAGTTATGTTATCATCATCTTTTCCTACGTAAGTTTACATTTTGACATTCTTTACATTCCTTCCTGTAACTTCCACTCTATGGGGCATCACTTGGCAGCAGTGCAGCCACTGTGTGCATCCCATTGGTTCAGCTCATGTGCTTTCTAAAGCCATATGCTGTATAATAACCTCACATATACTTTTTCCAAATTTTTAGGATCTTCTCTGATTTAATACGCTCTATTTCTTCAAAAATTATTTTCACTAAGCCAGAAATTATTGTCTATGAAGGTATACTGTTTAGTAGAACACAGTCAGTTTAGTTCCCAGTTTATCTCTCAGCACTCTTCTCAGTATAACATCTCATCTTCCTAGTGCATCACTTATGATTAGTTTAGCATCAGGAACTTCAGACTGTAAGTAATTTACAAACTCCATTGCCTCTCCCATAATTTCTTCATATAAATACCCAGTTTTATTTATGTTGTTGACTAATGGCACTGGGGATTAGTTGATTTGCATCTTTTTCCCCCTGGCTTCCCAATATAAAGCCTGTAGGTTTCTCACTTTTGAGACCATTACATTTGTCCAAATAGTGTTGGTTCTTTTTTTTGTGATTTACGTCCTCCAATGTTAAGTCATATCGGACGGTGAATAAATTGGGTGAAATGATGCTCAAATAAGTCTAGGGTCCATTGAGCTTAGAGGTACCCGACATTCATCTTGAAGGACAAGGAAAAAACCCGGAAAAAACCTTATCCAGGTAACTCACCCTGACCAAGATTCGAACTGGGGATCTCTTGAACGTGAGGCAGACATGCTACCATCTACACTACTGAGGTAGGCGTGTTTGTTCATGATGACATCCCTCTTTACAGATAGTGCGCTTGGGTGTAGGTATGCAGTGTATTTTATAAAGGTGTTCTGCAAGACAATCATGGCCAGTTTCCATTCTAAAAACTGCAGTTTTTCTTGGCAATTTTTGTATGTCAATTTTATCTCCAATGTTCTTATAATCTTTGTCTTTTAGTTATCTTCTCCAAGTCTCTGCTGTCTTTTAAAATGTAACTTAATGTTGTTTAATTTTTTATTAATTTCAACATGTCTTACAGGTTTTATATTTTGAATTGTAGCTATTTTTGCTAGTTGGTCAGCATGTTCATTACCTAGAAGTCCAACATGGGCTGGGATCCATTGTAGGATGAAACGGTACTCTCTTCCTCGAGTTGATTCATTAACTGTTAAGGAACATATACAAGATTAATTGAATGTTTAAAGGAATATATACATGTACTGAAACAAATATCTTGTGTGCAGTGTCAAGTTTGTTACGGGCTCTGAATCGGTAGGATTTTTTCTCCCCTAGGAAAGCTGACCGCAACCATAAATAATGGGTCGCACCAGGCGTTTGCTTTCAAACATAGTTTGACAGGAAGGGGACATTTTGGGTGGTCTAGGGTGAGATTCTCATAACTGGGACTCCATATGTGTTCTACCGACCAACTAATTAAAAATAATGAACTGAAGGGGGAAGCGAAGTGTCATACGAACTATCTGGGAAAAAGACATATCTAAACCAGTCGCTAGCTGGGGGTCGAGCTAGCTCGTCATGCGAGCGCACGCAGAAAGAAATCACGTTCAATTAAAGGTAGTTAGTAGCTGGGTGCTAATCCGATGAGTCGTGTTATGGACACGGGAGTGCAAATATGCCAGCGCGAAGCCTACCATTCAGAGTTCGCCTAATTCACATGTATTTCGAGAGTAATTGAAATACAACCAATCGTCATAAGAGAATTAACCTGTGTTTCTTTCCAAGTACCCTAATTGATCCACCCAAACACCCTGTATCGAAAGATCCTTGCCACAGATCCTATATTCATGAATATTAGGATAACTCCGAGAGCAGCCGAGGACATCGATATTTTTAAAATTTTATTGGCGATGCTGACAACCCTAGGAGTCAAGCCCCTGCCAAATAATTGAGCCGAACTGCGCGGCAATACTCACTCAACACCCCGACATGCCATAAGGATGACACGATTTCTTGATTCAACAGCTTTAATTAAACTTCTTATTTCTTTAATGTTTCTTGTTTTGTTTCTATAATTTACAATCCCACCTATGGCCGATTTTGAATCTGTTAAGATAACTATGTTTTGCTTTATGTATGGTCTGTATAGGATGTTCTGCAGTGCTGCTTTTATGGCTGTTAGTTCTCCATCATAATGGTTTGAAGTTTCGTCTAGTGTTAGATACTGTGCGAAATGTTTGCAGTATACTCCTGCACCAGCATCTTGTTTGTTAATAAAGGATCCACCTATATATACTAGGAGCCATTCTTTTTCTGGATATCTTTCATTTTCTGTGGCTATTGCTATTTGCTCTCATTTCATCTGGTGAATTATTTTGCTTATGTATTGTATATAACAGATTATTCTTATAACGTATATCAACATGTTCTGTTGGGCTTGTTTCCTCTATTGTTGTTACATTTGTTGCTATTATGTTCTTGTGTTTTGAGTTATTGATGTATGATCTGAAGCTTGTTTGGGTTTTTAGATCGCTTATATTATCCGCTGTGTGATACCACTTGTGTCTATTTCTGTTAACTTGCAGTTTTTGGGCTAGGGTAATTGCCTTTAGTTCATGTTCCAGTTCTATGGCCATATTTTTTGTGAAGTTTTGTAGTATGGCAATTGGTGTTGTTTTTACAGATCCTGTTATTATTCTTAGTAAATTGTTTTGTGAAGTTTCTATTTTCCTTTTGAGTTTCTTGTTTACTGTTTACTGTTGCCAACAGTTCTCCTCCAAATAGGTTGGGTTTTATATGTGTTATTAAGGAAGTTCATATTTCCACCCCATTTTTTTCCTGCTAGGCATTTTAAGATGTTTTTTTTTTTTTTTTTTGGTTGTTGTTGAACTTATTTGTTACATTGTTTACATGTTCTTTCATTGATAGTTTCTGGTCTAGTTCTATTCCTAGATATGTTGCTGTAGATGCTTCTTGTAAATTTTTGTTATTGATTTGCAGACATATATTTTCTGCTTGAAAGTAATGAGTCGGTAATTCAAACACAAACATCACTTAAATTACATAGGAAAAACCAAAAGAAGTTTACATATTAGATTACAGGAACATATGAGATGCATGAAATACAAACAAACAGAAAAATCAGCAATAGCTCACCATTTCGGGTCTACCAATCATGAAATTGTACCAAATATAAAACTATTAAAATCAGTCAGAAATGCAGCCGAATTCGATGTTTGGGAAAAGTTGCTGATTATAAAAAACAAACAGTTTACTTTAAATTTCGAATTGCCGCCTGAAAACTCTCTTTGGAAGTTCATCTCACAGACAACAGATGCCGCCACAGACAACCAGCTCACTTCAAGAAACCACAGATTCAACCAGTCGGATAACTGCTGAGGATGGGGACAAAACGTTCTCCGAAACATGTCTTATAATTTAAGTGATGTTTGTGTTTGAATTACCGACTCATTACTTTCAAATGTTAAATACATCACTGTTTCTAACCTTTTGCTTCAAATAATATATTTTCTGTTTTGTGTTGGATTGTGAACAGTTGATATTGGGCTTTTTCTGTGTTTATCTCCATATTGTTATGGTTAGTCAATTGTTCTAATATTATAATTGCATCTCGATTGTTGTTTGTAACTTTTTATAATGTTTCCCAGAACTTATATTCTTTTCGGAGGTCCATATTACTAGGTCGTCGGCATACATTCCCACTTGTATGTTATCTAGTTTTTTCAGTGCATCTGCTAGGTCGTTTATAAATATATTAAAGAGAATAACACTTGTAAGAGACCCTTGGGGTAATCCAACTCGGGTTTGTTTCCATTTGGATGTGGCTGTTTTGTACTGCACTGCAAACCATCTTTGAGATAAGATATGTTTTCATCTTGTATAGTAGCATTTCTCGCCATACTGTGTCAAATGCACCTTTGAAATCAACAAATAGTGCTAGAGAAGTCTTATTTTTATTAAATTTTGTTTAATGTCTTGTATGAGTCTTATGACCTGATGTATTGCTGAGTTATCTTTCCTAAACCTGGCTTGTTCAGGGACTATTATGTTTTGTGTTTCCAGATAAAATGTCAGTCTTGTAGCTATCATTCTTTCTAGAAGTTTTGCTATGTTTGAAGTTAATGATATCGGTCTGTAGCTATCTATCGATTGTGCCAGTTTTCCTTTCTTCTTTATGGGTATTATTTTTGCTTTTTTCCACAATGTTGGTATATTATTTCTGGTGGTCCAAATGTTATTGAAAATTTTTAGTAAGGTGTAAAGTGCTTCATGTCCTAAATTTTTGAGTAGCTCTGGATGTACATTATCAGGACCAGGACTCCCAGTTTTATTTATTCATCCCAGCATGTACCACATCTGGTTTATTTCCCTTCATACTAATTTGTTAAACTCAGTGTCATGGTTCATTTAACCAGGTGCCTGGAAAATATCTTACATCATGTCCTCGATTTTTGGAAAATTGCCCTGAAAAGTTTTGGAGAGAATCCTCTACAACTAAAACCTTGGGTATCTTCCTTTCTTCATCAATGCTAACTTTTTTTGTTACAGAAGAGAGCCACATCAGAGTGATATGTGGCATCAATGTTACAGCTCCATGTAAGGGTCTGTTTCAAAGGCTGAATATTTTAACGCTTCCTTGTGAATATATCTTTATGCTTATGTGTTTCCATATCAAAAATCAAGACTACTTTACACAAAATGTGAATATATATAGCATATTATTCAATTTTAGATGAGTCGTATTTCTTACACATCTGCTTCACTTTCGTACCTATTTTGAGGACATGTTTCGCAAATCGTCGCACAAGAGCCGTAGATGCAAACGAAGATTTGCGAAACATGTCCTCAAAATAGGTACGAAAGTGAAGCAGATGTGTAAGAAATACGACTCATCTAAAATTTAATAATTTTTCGCTTCACTGTGGTGTTCCAATACAGTTAAATCTCGATATATAGCATAAATGCTAGACAAAGAATAGACTTACATAAATCCAGTGCCAGATTGATTTGTTTCCAGCAATGCCCTTCCAAAATACTTAAAATTACTATCTTAAGGGAAAATGGATAAGTATAAGTCTGCTCTTCCATGGCTGAGTGGTTAGACCACTTGCCTCTCAACTAGGTGGCCCAAGTTTGATCACAGGCAAAGTGGGATTTGTGGAGGATAACATGGCGCTGGGGTGGGTTTCCTCCGGGTCCTCAGGTTTCCCCCACCATCATTCCACAAATAGTTCCATGATTCATCTCTTCAACCCTGGTATCTCAGGTCAAATGCTACGGCTCCCTTGCTCTGAGGGAGCCCGAGCGACTCCTAGCACCAGCTTTGGTGAGGAAGGGAGAAATAAAAATATAAGTCTGCTCTTAAAAACTGTCTATGCAGCAAGGCCTATTACCCATAATATTGCATAATATTGCATAATACTTCTTAAAATACTACACGAATATAATTATTTGTAACAGAAACTTCACCTATCTTTAAAGAAAATGATGTAAATTTTCTTATTAATTGAGATTGCAATTTTGTGAATATTTATTCATTCACATCTTCAGTCGAAAACAATTTCGTTGTTTTGTTGTTGCCATATTTTGACGAGAATTTTTCAACTGAAGATGTGAATGAACATTCACAAAATCACGATCTCAATTAATAAGAAAACTTACATCATTTTCTTTAAAGTTAAGTGAAGTTTCTGTTACAAATAATTATATTTGTACAGTATTTGTTGCTTCATTGTTATTAGCTTTATTTTTCATGCACTTCTTAAAATGTTTTCCTCTTTCAGTCAAATGTTATAGATGTTATATGTTTGATGGAGGTGATAAAAAAAAAAAAATAGAAAAGCATGTTCTGATATATAATGGTGGTAGCCAAAATGATTTATGTTGATTTGGTGAGGTGGTTTTCTGTATAATGTGTTCAATGTCCTAGAGCACTGCCCAGTGATAGGATCAAACAAACAAAACAAACCTCTGAGCTAACTCAGCATGCCTTCTCATTGCCATTAAGTACTTCTAATCTGTTCTTCACCTTTACCTCTAAACTGTTTTTTGAATGCTGTAGCTCATTATTTGCTATTATATCTGTGTAGCATCTATTGTGGTTTCGTCTTACTTCAGCAAATATGTCCATATCGTGCTACTTCCAATATATCCATATTTGAGATCTTGGTCTCAATATCCAAGTTCTTTTGTTTTAATAGCACATTTTTCTTTTGTAATTTTCAAGTTCACTTCTCTGGATACTAATGCTGCTTTCATTATTTTTGCTGGCTGAGCTTTGCTATCTCTTTAGTTCACCATTTTCATTTCTCAGACATGCATTTTCCTTTAGTGCATCCCTCAAATCCTGATTTAGAATGCTGGTTATCATGTGAAATGATACCACCATTTCATTCTATCACACCTTTCCAACCACATATTTGACTAAGGCCTGGTTTCTCGTTTGCTTTTCAACTTTTCACTTATACCTGTGACTTTCGCCATTTATACATATTTCTGAATAATTAATTATAGTTCATATTAGCCCTATCTTCTGACATTATATCCACATATTTTGCACTGCTATCAAATTTTAGCTGTATGCTCTGGTTTAATACTCCTCCAGGAGACTGTATCCTATATTTGTAAGTCAAAAGATGCAGCATGCAAGATGTTGTACATTACTACCTTGATGTAATAATTAAATCTTCATACATATTTATTTTAACTATTCAGGCTGTATCAATATAATTTTGGTACTCTTAAGTTAAAAATTTCCTAAATCCTTGAAAACATCTTGTATACTGCCTCACACAAAAGTAAATTTATATTTCAAAAAATAAAAATTTGTTCAACTTCATCTATCATTGACATTTATATATATATATATATATATATATATATATATATATATATATATATATATATATATATATATTATGACAGGACTGGTTTTGCAAATCCAAAGTTTGCATTGTCAGGCACTTTATTTGTAAGTTTGTATGTTTACAATGTTTATAAACCTGAAATTTAGAAAATAACAGTAAAATCTTATATAGTCTTAATCTCACCGTTTTCCCGAAAGTCAAGCATTCTCTTGTTGAACATCTGAACATATTTTGAATTTCGTGTGAAGGCAATGCCATAGCCTGTCATAGCATACCAAGAACCAACAGTAAGCAGTCGGCAGTCTTCATCTTGTGACACTAGGTAGTCCAGCACTGTACCATCATAAATAAAGGCATCCAACTCTCTGAAATATGAAAAAATTGTGGTTAGATTTCACTCTTTATTTTAATCACCACATAACACTTAGCCAAATGCTTGCCTTGGTAACGTAAATGTCTGCCTCACATTCAAGAGGTTCCGAGTTCATATCTCGGTCAGGGTGAATTACCTGGATAAGGCTTTTTCCAGGGTTTCCCTTATCCTGAATGACGAATGTCGGATAACTAAGCTCTATGGACCCTGGGCTCATTTGAGCATCATTTCACCCATTTCATTCTACGTGCAATATGACTTAATGTTGGAGGACGTAAATTGAAGAAGAAAAATTAACCAAATAATGTCAAATAATGAAATAGGAACATGGATACAAAACAAAAAATTAGCAAAATATGTATGCACGTTCTGAGTAAGGTTTTGTAAAAACATTTTCCTTTTTCAATTATGAAGATGTTGAATTGAGGTATTTTACATTGCTCTTATTAATATATTCTTCAAATTGCCATGCAATCTTAAGGATATTATATCTAAAAATAGTTAAATTATTAAACCTTAATTTCTATTGTTATATCATGCATGCAATGAATGCATCAAAGGCTAATTTCTTTTTTCTTTTCTTTTTTTCAAGCAGTATTGCAGAATTATTTTAGTTCACTGGTGGAAATTCATCATTTCTTCACACTAGCCATATGTAGGCTAAGGTCTTTGATAGATAGAGTCAACATGAAAAATTCAATGCCATGGCCAAATCCTGGACATGGCATTGAACTTTTCATGTTGACTCTATAGTATTGCAGAACACCTTTTAATTGTAATAATGATATAGGACAAATGGATTCTGGTGACACAAGCTGTGTCCTGCCTATAGTTGTAATAGCAAAGCACATGTTGTGTGTTATGACCATTTCCTCTTCTCCATTCTGGTAGTATCTATACTTTCAAAGATATGGGCAAAGTATTACTGGACATTCTACCTCTGCTAATTTCTAATTGCTCTAGACAAAATTATTATGGATAGTTCTCTTAGATTTTTGCACCCTTTTGGTGTGTGGCTTAATTCAATATTGTGCATGAAACACCATTACACATCGGTTTTAATTGTTATTGTTTGGTTTATGTTTCTGTCTCACTAATTTTTATTTCCAACTGAACACAAATGTTTTCATAAGATATTATTAAGCCTACAAACAAGATTGAGAAAGCATTCAGTTTTTGATCATTCTCAGAAAAACAAGAAATATTTGGAAATTGTAGACCTTGCCCTTTGCTAGTAATTTATCCAGTCAACATAAACAGCAGTGAATATTAAATAGTTCAGAGCAGACTTGGTGTGTGTAACAGATACATAAAGAAACATTAGCAATGACGTCTTTGTTGTGCACAGGTCTAAGTTACCACGTGCTGTTTCGGTAATAAATAAACAGTTTAGTACAACTTGGTGGTGTTATCACTTTTTTTTTTGTAATTTACATCCACCAACATTAAGTCATATCGGACAATGAATGGAATGGGTGAAATTATGCTCAATTGAACCCAGGGTCCATTGAACTTAGAGTTGCCCAACACTTGTCTTTCAGGTTAAGGGAAAACCCCGGAAAAATATTATCCAGGTAACTCAGGACCTCTTGAACGCGAGACAGACATGCTACCACCACGCTACGGAGGCAAGCTGTTATCACTTTGATATCAGGAGTGGGATACAAAAGCCACAATGGAGGCAAGTTTGAAAAATTATTGGTTAAGACAGAGAAGATGGAGGCGTAAATGAAATCGAGAATGGAGAAGATTACAAGGAAAATGGAATTGTGGGTAGGGAAGTTGAAGCGAATAACAACACTGAACTCCAAAATGAAAGAAATGAAATCTGTAATGGACAAGATGGTAAATGATGTAACAACAGTAAAGGAAGAGATGAAGATGGAAATGTCTGATATTAACTACACAAATATAATTATTTGTAATAGAAACTTCACTTATCTTTAAAGAAAATGATGTAAATTTTCTTATTAATTGAGATTGCGATTTCGTGAAAATTTATTCAAACCTTCAGTCATAAACAATCTTGTTGTCAACTTTACGATATTACGTTTCTGCAAGTACTACCAAAATCTGAAAATGAAATAAACTTAAAGAGAATTGATTGTCGATATTTAACAATTCACTACATTATTTTTATATTTTAAAATCAATCTTTTTTCCCACACCATTAAATCTCTCGGACCATTCAATTGTTTTAATAATCTAACTTCTGGATTTATTTCATGGTTAAATGACCAAGCATGATCTGCTATGGCCGATTTATCAGTTTGTTTATACTTAATGTTACAAAACTGTTCTTTTATTCTGGTTTCCAAAGTACGTTTGGTCTTTCCAATATAACCTGATCACAATCTAAACAATTAAATTGATAAATGTCAGATTTTTATTATTAGGAATTTTATCTTTTTTAAAGAAATGTAGTAAATTTTTAATGCTATATTTATTTTGAGAAACTAAAGTTATACCAAATTCTTTAACAATTTTTTAATATGTTTATTTACCCAAGGATGGTAGGTAATTTTTTTAACATTATAACCATCTTTTATTTTTTTAAGGGTAGAAATATCATTTCAGTCTTTATTATAAACTATTAATTGAAGCAGTATAAATAATATGTTTATATTCTCCATTAAATTCTTCTTTATTCAGGGGTATATTTATTAACCTATAAATCAAACTATTAAAAACAGCAAATTTATGTGAAAAGGGTTAAAACGTTTATTTTTTATGTAATTATCAATATGAGTAGATTTTCTATAAATACCAAAGTTTAATTTATTACTTCTTACTATCTAGAAAAGTAAGAAATCCATTAATTTCAGTTTCTAATGTGAATTTTAGGGCTTTAACTTGTAAATTTAGTAATTTTAAAGCATCATTTATATGTTTATCAGTAACAATAGCAAAAATATCATCAAAATATCTATACCAAGTTTTAAAAATTAAAGGGAATGCTTTAGTGACTTGCATTTCAAAAAAGCTCATAAAAAGATCAACAAGAAAAGGTGAAACAGGATCTCTTTAAAGAGGATTTTTTTAAGATATTTGCAACGATTATAATTTCAAAAAAATTTACTTACCATCCTTGGGTTAATAAACACTTCCAAATTTTTTTTAAAGAATTTGGTATAGCTTTAGTTCCTCAAATAAATATAGTATTAAAAATTTACATTTCTCTAAAATAGATAAAATTCCTAATAATAAAAAATCTGTCATTTATCAATTTAATTGTTTAGATTGTGTTTAGGTTTATATTGGAAAGACCAAACGTAATTTAGAAACCAGAACGAAAGAACATTTTCGTAACATTAAGTATAAACAGACTGATAAATCGACTGTAGTGGATCATTTTTGGTCATTGAACCATGAAATAAATCCTAAAGTTAAATTATTAAAACAATTAAGTGGTCCGATAGATTTAATTGTTTGGGTAAAAATATGTAACGTAATGAATTTTGAAATACCGACAATCAATTCTCTCATTAAGTTTATTTCACTTTCAGAGTTTGGTACTGGCAGAAATGTAGTGACCTCTAGTGATTATAGCATTGAAAACGAGATTGTTTGCAATTGAAGATATGAATAAATATTCACGAAATTGTGATATCAATTAATAAGAAAATTTACATCATTTTCTTCAAAGATAAGTGAAGTTTCTGCTACAAATAATTATATTTGTGTAGTATTTGTTGCTTCACTGTAACTAGCTTCATTTTTTACGTAGTCTGATATTAAGTTGGAGCGATCAACTAAATCAGATGAACGACTATTTGGCATGGAGAAAGACATAATAAATTTTTTCCAACATTTTAGTTAATTCATGGAAATTAATCGTTTCTTCTCACTAGCTGTATATAGGTTCAAATCCCAGCCATGGCATTGAATTTTTCATGTTGACTCTATCTTTTCCAACATGTTAATGCCATAGAGGACATCAAAGAATGACTCAGTATGCTTAAAGAAATAGTCAATATCAGCACCAAGGAACATATGAAATGACAGGCACAGAAACATGACCAAGAGAAGAAAGGAACTGCGGAACTGCAGCAAGAAACCAGAGAAGAGTGAGAACAAGAAGACATACACAAACCCGTATAAGAATAAGGCATCATAGAAAAGAAGAATGAGATGAAGCTAAAATGGATGTACAAGCAGCCTGGTGGCACAGTGGACCAAGAGGAGTACTTACTGGGTCATGCCATAGACAGTACATTAGAACAGGTGCAGCAGTAAGAGAAACCATCTAGGTCTTTGAAAGGTGTCATGGATCACAATGACATCCATATGAGTAACGACCAAGTGCATCTGGCCAGGAAGCTACAGGATACTCTGTCTCTGATAAAGAAGGAATTGAATAGCAGCACATAGATTCTCAAAAACTCCATGAAAGTTAAGAAATTGAAGAAGTTGCTGAAAGTGCAGAAAGAGAAGAAATGCAAACAAGAAAAGTGGTGAACCGGGGTGGACTTATTTATTAATAAGTAACTAATTTAGAACTTAATAATTAGTATAGTTTAGTATAATAAAATTCATATTAATATTTTAGAACAATTTCTTAACTAAGCTACACAAATCTTGAATGTGTGCACATTTTTGAGGACTACAACAACTTTGTTTGACTGACGTTTTGACTGTGAATTGTGGTTTAAAAAAAAACACAGATTCAAAGATATTTTTTCCCAAAAATACTTTTTACAGATTCAGGATGTCTCAAAACATATGTTTCTGGTGAAATCTTGCATTCCAAGCTTTAGCTGTAAAGTAATTCGTACTTTGATACTGAAATTAATTGGATGCTAGTAGTAAGAGATTTTATTTGATGTCATCAATATAACGATACATTAAATAAGTAATAAAATTGTAGAGGCAGATTAAAAAAATAT
The DNA here is from genome assembly GCA_030765055.1 of Mantis religiosa. Taxonomy (NCBI): domain Eukaryota; kingdom Metazoa; phylum Arthropoda; class Insecta; order Mantodea; family Mantidae; genus Mantis; species Mantis religiosa. The sequence goes on along the minus strand of CM060948.1, from coordinate 131,320,047 downwards.
TTATATATTATAATTAATAAGAGAGATAAATAATAATAATAATAATAATAATAATAATAATAATAATAATAATAATAATAATAATAATAATAATAATAATAATAATAATAATAATAATAATAATAATAATAATAATAATAATAATAATAATAATAATAATAATAATAATAATAATAATAATAATAATAATAATAATAATAATAATAATAATAATAATAATAATAATAATAATAATAATAATAATAATAATAATAATAATAATAATAATAATAATAATAATAATAATAATAATAATAATATAAATAGTAAATAACACTTAAAATAAGAAAGAAGAAATGAAAAGATAATAAATAAATGAGTATTGATTTGAAAGCAGTGGTTGCCTAATGGACAAAGTTTGAACTAAAGTACTGATTAGTTGGTAGCGTCGCTTCACTTCACTTCGCATCAGGCTAGCAGCGACAATAGACCTATATAGCATTCTGTCTCTTAAATCTGATAAGAAACCAACAATTTATACATATATTGCTTTTAGAATATGTGAATTTATATTATTGAAGTGATCAACATATTTTAAATACTGTGTATCAATTTTTAAAGGAATAAAACTTGATTTAAAAGAATGCCTACACAAATCCTGTAGATTACATCTCATCATTCTACAGAGCAAGCTTGGGATTAATGTGGATGCTGATGAGATCTTCTAGATATTTAATATCAATGGAGACATCTATTTCCCGCATCAGCTTTTAAGTAAATAGCAGAGAAGATAAAAATGTAAAATGTGTTTTTATCATATATTACTTATTACTTTTTCAGTAAATTTATAATATATGAGTTTTCATAAGCTAAAATTGTTCAGACCAATTATGAAATGCATTCCACAAAACTTGAATTTGCTGTTAACTTTTTGAATTTCTGAGTTCTTGAAGCAACCACCACGTAAACAAAAATGGCAGAGCTATGAGTAGCAGATTTATGCAATTCATCTATGAATGTGTATCTAAGTGTGAACTTACAATTTATTTCTCACAGTATCTGTTAAAAATAAAGAAAAACGTTAGTTCTTTGTAAGTACATTGTATTGCAGCATTATCATATATTTTGTGGTATTTTAGATACTTAATATGTTATATTGTTTAAACTGAGGACAAGTAATTCGAAATCATTCATTGTCATAGGCACATCTATGTGACAACCTAACATACACAAACATTGGTTTGGCTACATTTAGCAACCTTGGCTGCAGGTATGCACCTGTTGCATCTGTTGCATGAACTAAATTATTTGAACATAAATACCAATCTCTGCAAATTGGCTTGGCTCTTTGCAATTTATATATACAAAGTGCATTGACCCTCATCAGATTTTGGCACCAAAGGTTTAATTGGATATGTGTCAGGATATTTTCAGAACCAAGCTAATTTTAACATCCTGTCAGAGAATACCTTTTTGTATAGCTCAACGTTTGTTACCCCTCCCCTGCATTACTTAAAATTTGATAAAGATCATTATAAGTGTAAAGGCTATACATTTTTAGAAAGGAACCTTTTTATGTACCTGTGTTGTAAAGAATGCAGAAAGCACCATATATGTGTTTCCCATTATCTTCTTGTGGCTCATTGAACAAGCTGTATCCATAGCTTTAGTGAGGTTTTCGTTGAACTTTAAATAACTGTGGTAATATTAATTACATGTTATTTGTGTTACCTTTGAGTTTAATATATGTTCAACATACTGCAGTGGTTTTATGTAAAGACCCAGTTCAACTATTAAAAAGGCAAGGTAGGAATTTGCTGTGGGATTTTGTTTAGGTGATCTGATGATGTCAGTAAGCATAATGCCACAGTATACTTCCTGGGCTGCCTCTAGTTTAAATGTCTGTCAGAACGTTGCCCTCCTTTTAACAGCTATCCAGGGTCTTTTTATAGCACCACTACAGTATAACACATAGTAAATTATATGGTGTATCAGCATAGTCAACTAACCTCAATAGAAGAATAAGAGGAAGCAAGTTTATGATTTGGAAAGTACTAAACAGAAAATGATCTGGAAGACAGCAGTAAAAATGCAAATGATGAAAGAATTTAAGTGATTCTGTAATTAATAAAAGAAAATGTGTAGCATTCATTAGAAGGACTATGCTAGTGTTCTGCTGTCATAAGAATTCACATACTCACTTCCAAAGCAATTTATTGTAAAAGGTAAAAAGCAGTTAAATCGGGCCCGGGCCTGCCAAGCTGATTATCAGCTTCATACCCATATACACAAGGTAGAGGTGGGCGTACATAAGGATGGAGATTCAAGGATAGAGCACATACGTAATAATTACATAAGGGCGGAAATAGATGCTGAAGAAAATGTTGTGAATAAAATAGAAGAAAGGGCTCTAAAATGGCATGGGCATGTCTGAAGAATGACTGAGGAAAGGCTACCCAAGAAGATTGTTAGTCAGTCGGCACCTGATTGAAATAAATGTGGAAGAGCTCGACTCACATGGAAGGATGGAATTAATAGAGCCATGGAGAAAAGAGGATTAGAAGAGAGGCATGGAATATCACTAAAGTATGGAAAACTGGTACAGGACAACTGAAAAGTGGAAAGCCTGCAAAAACCAGCAAAACAAAAGGAGGTGGGCGATCATCCAACCAATACAGGAAGATTTGTTCTGCATCTCAGCAACCCCCACCAGAAAGTTAGCATTCTTTGACCAGGAATTGCTAGCAACTGCAGCTCCTCACATTCCTCATGATGCTGAGGGGGCGCAGGTCCTATACCCAGGACTTGAAATCACAGGTGGGATAAAACACAGGCACATTCGTTGGCATGGAGCCAGAGAACAATACTCCAGCCCATTGCTCCAAAATGCAGAACAACATCTATTGTAGCTGTGACTAATAGTATCTACCAAATCATATGAAGAGTTTTAGACTACATTTTTAAATAAGGATATATTACAAAGCATGTCTATATCAAATAAATATTCAAGAACTATTAATTCACATGCCAAAAGTGTAAGTTATTACACTTACATACAGTTGTATGTAATGAAATGAGGTTTTAATGTGTATTTCGAGCATTGCACAGGTTCTGGATTCCTTTGATGTGACAAGCTTTTTTTTATATTGTTGAAATTACTTCTTAGCATCAAAGAGTACTAGCATGTTAAACTACTAAGTTAACACATCAATAGTAATTAAACTAATGAGCTATTCTATACATATTTTATGATCGGGTCAGTATAGACCTAGTGACACCTATATTATGAGACAGATATACCGACTTCACATATATAGTGTCAAGGTAAACAATATTTCCACTAATCATGAGTCCTGCCAGATTCTATTTCACATATATAGAAGACACTGCATTTCTCCAAAAGTTGTTCCAGAAATAGAAATTACCATATCAGAAATAAAAATACCATTTTGAATTTTCTGCTTTGTTGTTAAATAAATCTTGTACTTAGAACAATAAATGTCAGAGAAATTAACAAATAGCATACAATTCACATGTTTCAGTAGTATTCAGTCTGCAATTAATTTCCTCAAAATCAGAGACAAGTTTAGCTTCACTTCATTTTATTTCATGCACATGTAACTTCCTGTTGGGAAAGTTATTCTAGGAATCCAGTATGCTTTATACAAAGAAAGCATTATGTAACACTTTTAATACTATGAACATAGCACTTTGTGAAGTTTGGTAGTAATATTTCAAAAATTAAGTAGACAAAGAATTTCTTATATTTTGTTTGTTAGTAAGGGTGATATGCCAGCAAATTATATTGTTAGTAAGCTTTGAGACCAATGGCAGAGGGTTTAATGGGAGTTGCAAAGACTAAATGGAATTCTGCTGAATATAGTTCTATATCAAAGTATAAGCTTGAAAGAAGCATAGAGACAGTGAAGCACAACTTAGCACAAAAGTGAATCGAGAAGATACTGACACACTGCTTCACTCACACTGTTTTTTCTTTGACAAGTACATCATGCCATCTATCGACGATACAGAGAAAGAGGAAACCACTACAATTTGCACTAGTCCAGTTCCAGCTGATGATAAGAGCAAAAGCTCTTGAAACATGTCCTGTGAAAAAACAGTGTGAGTGAAGCAGTGTGTCAATATCTTCTCGATTCACTTTTGTGAATAGTTCTATATTCCTATTTCTTTGCAAACAAAAGACAGGATCAGTTTTCTTTTTATTTAAATCCCAGTTATACAGGTTGTTAATGAACTAGAGCAGTATACTTTCCGAGAATATGGAGGTCTCTTAAACAAGAAGTTTAGATAGGAAAAGTATAGCTTGTCAAACTGAAGTCATTGGCAATAAAGCAAATATAATCAATGAGTTTTAAAAATTAGTGACTTTACTTCACTATTCTTTGTTAGTATAATACTGTCCTAAATACAGAAATACAATTATAAAAATTACATATAAATCTAAACTTGTAGATAGAGGAATTTTCCGGGCTGAGAAGCCGTGGTCTGCTGGCATTTGTAGATCCAGACGTTTTGTTCACGACTGCAGTGAACATCTTCAGTGACGTGGTTTAGTCTTCTGGGTAAAAGGTTCCATCACAAATGACTCACTAACTGACTCGCTGGCTGGAAGTGCAGCCGTATTTATGCCCAGTCTACCCTTTCATGATAGGCTCGGCTGGTGCCACATGTGAGGGAGTTGTTGGAGAATAAATAACTGCCACATCTGTCGTCCTACTATATATATTCATATATGAGTTATTCCATGTCAAAACGAACACGTCAGAGACATGACCTTTTTGTATTTTCTCCAAATTTTTTTTACGTAACACCTAGAAGAGATTACATAACCCGTCTATTTTGTTTTTGGTGTGGCACAATTATTTAGAGGTTTATTGAATATATTTTCCATATATTCGCCTGCTGTATTCTATGAAAATCATTATAACAAAGATTATATGAATATTGAAATGTTAGTATTTGAGACATTATGAAGTATAAATATTGCACTTTAATATGCTATTTTTTTTAGGTTCGGTGAAAACGAAAAATGGGCGCCATTTAGGGGGGTAAGTTTTTCAAAATGTGTTTTAATTAGAAACTTTTTACTTTATAAAACGGAAAAAATATCATTATAATCTTTGAAATATTGTGCATGGAAATTCATTGGTTTCAGAATGGGATTGAAGTAAAAAGCGGTGTTATAAATACTTTACTGGTGGTGCGTGAAGTGATTCACGTCCGGACCGAGAGCTGTGAATACACCTGTGAATGCGTGGGCGAGCTATCAATTTACTTCCGGTGTTTACCGCTCAGATCGGCTGAAGGCGTAAACCTATCTCACGATTTGAAAGTGTGTGACAATTGTCGCAAGAAAATTTCTAAACTTCCAAAGCAACAAAGTACAACTGAGTTATGTGTACCAAGTGCTAGTAAAAGTGCAGTACTAGAAGAACGTGAAAATACAGATAGTGATAGTTTTTCCTCATCCTCCAGTAAAGCAGTAAGTATGGACACAAAAGACGCAGCAAGAAAACTGCATGAGAGTTTAGTGGCAATAGGAGAATCACCTATAAAACAAAAAGAAAATTGTTGCAAAAACGCTATCCTCGGGATAAGTTTCAGAAAATATTGCAGGCAATGAAGGATAAAGTATTTCATATTGCAGACTCCACATAAAATGAAAATTCACATCATTCTGAAATAATACAGTAACTAATAAACTTTTTCCATGAAACTAATGACAAAATTCTCAAAATACAAATACTGACGATTTTTGACAGCTGGTTGTAACCGCAGTATCAGGCAGCGATTAGGAGGTGGCGAATTAATCGAAATCAGATAATTACAAAAGAAGATAAATTAATAAAAATGCTTTGCTAAACTAATATAAAAATCTTGTTATAATAGTATGAAATTAGAATGGATAGAGTAATGATTAAAATAGCGGTTGACTTAAAGAATAAGAAGGGAAGAATATTATTTAATATAACATATATATTAGCATCCAGGCAAGAAAGAGAAAACGTTCTTGTAAAAATCTGTACACGGAGAGACAGGAAGGGAGAACCATTATCTTCTTTGTGCTAGTAAAAGTTCAACGTCTGAGAACATTCCAGCCAGGAATGTGTTAGGACAAAGGGGCTTTCAAAATGCAGTTGAGCATGAACGCTAAAGGGATTTACTTCGCTGATTTGATAACGATGGGTAGGCATTCCCCAACTCAGGGTGGGCTGAACGTCAATGAGTTAGATGAGTTTTGCAAATCAATGCGAAAATTCGAAATAAATGAGAAACCAATAATAATGTAACATTTGAGAAGGGTGAGCTAGTTTGGTCTTGTGATAAAGTTAGAAAGGGGGTCAGAATAAGGTTCCAACTGAATCGTGAAGTAAGAAAAACTTGTGGAAACGTTGAGTCAGACTGAAAAATTCAATGCCATAGCCGGGATTTGAACCACGGATCTTCTGGTTTCCGTCCAGCCACACTGCCATTGTGCTACTATGGCCAACGTGCCGATATGACATTAAATTTTCCAACTGACTCGTATTTTCCCGGTAAACCACTTAGGAGTTCTCATAAACACATGAGACAACTACCTTAATGGCGACTTACTACATGTAAGTACTTTAAGGCCCGGGCTTTATAGTTAACCATAATTTAGCCTACACACGGCCAGTGTGAAAGAATAATTAATTTCCATTAATTAACCTAATAGTGGTTAACTATAAAGCCCGGGCCTTAAAGTACTTACATGTAGTAAGTCGCCATTAAGGTAGTTGTCTCATGTGTTTATGAGAACTCCTAAGTGGTTTACCGGGAAAATACGAGTCAGTTGGAAAATTTAATGTCATATCGGCACGTTGGCCATAGTAGCACAATGGTAGTGCGGCTGGACGGAAACCAGAAGATCCGTGGTTCAAATCCCGCTATGGCATTGAATTTTTCAGTCTGACTCAACGTTTCCACAATTTAGCCTACACACGGCCAGTGTGAAAGAATAATTAATTTCCATTAAGAAAAACTTACTTAAAAGGTGATACTACGACAGGAAGGATGTGTTCATGCGCATTAAGAAGAGAAGCACAGATTTATAGCACAGAAGTTAAGAATAGCGCAACCAGCATAAGTGAAAGTAGCATTAGAAGTTTATTAGAGCAAAGTAGCCACGTATAAAGAAGAAATAGAAACCGCGCGGAAGTAAATTTAAACAAGTATTCCAGGTTTGACTGTATTGGAACACCTCAGTGAAGCGAAATAATTATTAATTTTTAGATGAGTCGTATTTATTACACATCTGCTTCACTTTCGTACCTATTTTGAGGACATGTTTCGCAAATCATCGTTTGCATCTTCGGCTCTTATGCGACTAAAGCTTGATCCAGTGGTGTGGGTAATTCTGGAGTTGTTGCTGCCATCTGTTGATTTAGTGATGAATTTAAATGTGGGATTCTCTTCTGGCGGGATTTCAAAGTTCATTAGTTGGTTTTTATGTTTTTCTATGTATATTCTCTCCCATATGACGAGTTCACTATGTTTTTGTACGTATTTTAGTAATTCGGTGCTATCTTCAATTTCATGAGCCGCAATAGCAGCTCATTTCTGGTCTGAAAATCATGAAATTGAAGATAGCACCGAATTACTAAAATACGTACAAAAACATAGTGAACTCGTCATATGGGAGAGAATATACATAGAAAAACATAAAAACCAACTAATGAACTTTGAAATCCCGCCAGAAGAGAATCCCACATTTAAATTCATCACTAAATCAACAGATGGCAGCAACAACTCCAGAATTACCCACACCACTGGATCAAGCTTTAGTCGCATAAGAGCCGAAGATGCAAACGATGATTTGCGAAACATGTCCTCAAAATAGGTACGAAAGTGAAGCAGATGTGTAATAAATACGACTCATCTAAAAATTAATAAGTAATCCAGGGTTTCTAGTAAAATTGAATTTATCTTAGGAATTTTACTAACAGGTAGTCACCGATCCAAGTCGATAAGCAAACTTAGTAGGAATTAAACCAAATAATTCTACAACAAACAAAGTGTTATTAATACAACTGAGTAGCCAACAACCACCAAAATCCATTTCCTATAACCATTCACCTGAGGATAAGAGAACTCATAGCTCCAATTAGAACCCAATCAATTTAACACTGCTATGCGCGTTTGTCGCAAGAAAATAAAACATTTTAATGTGTCAACTCACATGATACAAACATCTAAACAGGTGGCTAAAGAAAAAGGAATTTTAGGAACTCCAGACACCAAATCAGGAAAAAGCTTTGACCCATCTACATTTAAAAAGGTGTCTGAATTTTATAATTCTGATGATGTGAGTAGGGTTATGCCTGGCAGAAAAAATGTAGTTTCTGTTAAAGAGAATGGTAAGAGACTCCATAAACAGTAAAGATTGATACTTTGCATTCTTAAGGAAACTTACCAAAGCTTTAAAGATATGCATCCGGGTGTCAGAATAGGGTTTTCAAAATTTGCAGAATTAAGGCCTAAGGAATGTGTACTTCTTGGAACTAGTGAAACCCATTCAGTTAGTGTTTGTGCTCATCACGAAACTGTCAAATTAATGCTTGATGCTATCAGTATTTATTGTCAAACTGCAAATTTGAATCCCATTTTAACCAATTATAAGGACTGCTTGACACACATCGTCTGCAATCCCCCATTATCTGTTTTTTTTTTTTATTGGCTTGTTGGAGAAGAATGGGGGAGGGTAGAGATAGGATAATTATGGTAATAAGTAGAGAAGCGTACAAGAAATTATTAGAACAAAAAAAGAACGAGTGGCAGGATAGTATTCGAAAGAAAATGAAGGATGCCATACAACAAAAAGATAATAATAAAATATGGGGTATGGTGACTGAAATGAATAAACAGAAGGGGGTGAAAAGTGAGATAACATCACAGGAATGGCTGAAGTACTTTAGAGACCTAGTTGCAGAAAGGGAGTGGATAAATAGAGATAATATACAGTTGAGCAACCCGAGGATAGACGATGAGATATTAGAGAGGGAAATTGCTCAAATTGAAGTTTTTCAACAAATAAGAAGCTTAAAGGGCGGTAAAGCAGTGGGCAAAGATAAAATTCCAGGGGAGTTTTGGAACAGATATGGGGAAACACCAAGTGGATTAAAGAATATAAGTAAGTTATTTAGTAAGATGAAAGATGGTAGGACATTACCTGACTGCTGGAAAACAAGTGTGATTGTACCAATATTTAAAGGAAAGGGGAGTGTGAATAGGCCACAGAATTACAGGGGGATAAGCTTACTATCTATAATTGGGAAAATGTATACAGGTATACTAGTGGACAGACTAAAGGATTGGGCAGAAAGAGAAAATAAAATATCAGAATTTCAAGATGGATTTAGGAGAAAAAGACAAACTATAGATAATATATTTATAATCAAGATGTTAAGTGATAAATACTTGAGCAGGAAAAGGGGCAGATTGTATATGTTTTTTGTGGATTTTGAGAAAGCGTTCGATACGATAAACAGGGAGGCTTTAAAATGGAAACTAAGAAGAAAAGGGGTGAGTGAGAAGTTTATAAACAAAATTGATAAAATTTATAGTGGGGTGAAATTCAAAATAAGATGTGGGTTGAATGTATTATCAGAAGAAGCCAAACAGAAGTTAGGCTTAAGACAGGGTTGCAAATTGAGTCCTATACTATTCAATTTATTTATAGACAACATAATAGAGGGTTAAGAAAAGCACTGCCCATTGCCCAATAATAATGAACAAAGAGATCCCTGGTTTATTGTATGCAGATGATTTAACGGTAGGAGCAATTTCCGTAATAGAGCTACAAAAATCAATTGAGGCAATCCATAGGTTTTGTGATGACTGGGGACTCAATCCATAGGTTTTGTGATGACTGGGGACTAAGAATAAAGAGCAAAAAATAAAAAATAATGGTATTTAAAAGAGGATCGATACTTAGGAAAGGAGAGGAATGGTTCATAGGAGACCAAAAGGTAGAAGTGGTAAACTAGTATGACTATTTAGGTGTGAGGATGTGTAGCAGTGGAGGATGGGCTGCACAAGCCAGAAAAGTGATAGCTAATGGCAGGGTGGCAATGTAAATATAAACCGGAGATGTCAGTTAGATCATTAGAAAGAATGTATGAAGCGGTCGTGGAAGCCAGAACAATGTATGCAGTGGAGCTATGGGGCACATCACAGATAGAAACACAATTAGACCAGATGTATGGATTGTTCTGCAAAGAACTACTAGGGCTGCCAAAATCGGCACCAAGAGAGGTAGCATTACTACAGCTAGGTAATACAAAAAGGAGGGGAAAAATAATAGAGAGAATATTGAAATTCTGGTATAAGTGTATTAAAGGGCAGAAAGGAGAATTATTGAATCTGTGCATGAAGCAACAGAAAAGCATTAAAAATACAAATAGTTGGTGGTCGGAATTGGAAAGAATTATATTAAAGATAGGCATGGAAGATCTATGGAGAGCAGAGGAGACAAATTATAACAGTTTTTGGAAGGAACTGAGAACTAGACTACAAGATATAGATAGTAAAAATGAAATATGTAGTGTTTAACGCCCGCTTTTACTACATACGGCACCGCAGGCAATGACACTGATGATACATGAGATGAAGATGGAGCGCCGGTGGAATGAGATGGCGGGGGAAACTGGAGGTCCCGGAGAAAACCCACCCCAGCGCCGTGTTGTCCACCACAAATCTCACTTTGCGGTCGCCTGGGATCGAACCCGGGCCGCCTTGGTGAGAGCCGAGAGGTCAAACCACTGAGCCACGGCGCGGCCAAGATATAGATAGGCAAGAGATATGGGAAAGTATAGAAGAAAAGAAATGTTTGAAATTTTATAAGCAATTACAGACAGAATGGGGTAGGGAAAAATATATAGATCAATGTGACAAAACTGGAAGAGAAGGCATAGCATGGATGAGAGTAGGAATATTATACTGAAAGGGGTTGAGAAGTAATGAGGTAGGAATATGTGAATTTTATGGAGATGAAGAAAGCACTGTTCATTACCTGATAGAATGTAAGGAGCTAACAAATTACAGGAGCAAAATATGGGATAAGAAATGGGACAGTGTAAGTAAAGAGACATTGGCAGTACGCATGTTAACGGGGATGGGAGAAAAGAAAAATAGATGTATAGGAGATTTCTTATATAGGATAAGAGAAAAGTGGATTAGGGCAAAAGAAGCGAAGGTCAAGAAGAAATGACATCAAGCTGCTAAGGAAAACCAAAGGCTTATGGCCAGGGGACCTGAGTCAGCAAGTAAATCTTAAGGTCAGCAATTTCATGTATTTGTACAGGAGGTATAATACAACATGTTCTATGTTAAATTTTATTGTACTGAATTTGTAAGGGATACTGTAAAAATAAATATCATAACTGTTTTTTAAAGACATGCTTGTCCAACTGCTTGATGAACAAGATACTCATTAGATAACCTACAGACAGTGGGTGACTGTGGATCACACAAATTTAGAAACCTTGATATCACCCGTAGAGGATTTTCTAGGCAAATTATCAACAAAACTCAGCAATTTAGTTCCACATACATTAATAGCTTAGCAGCAGAATTTATTTTTGCGGGAGTGTAACGAAAATATGGCATTAGGCGAATGCATAGTGATAGCCGATTTCTCAAAAAATTATGCTTTTGTTATTCAGGATTCTGTACAGGGGGTACACTGGTACAATAGTCAGGACACACTTCATCGTTTTGTGGTCTACTATAAAGACAATAGTGAGATAAAACATTTTAACTTCGTTGCTATTTCTGAATGCTTAAAACACGACACCAGAGCTGTCCACCTTTTCCAAACAAAACTGTTACTGTTTCTGAAACAGTAACTGAGAGTACTACATAAAGTAATATATTTTTCAAATGGGTCAAGTGCTCAGTATAAAAATTAATTTTTTCAAACATCTGTTTACACGAAAATGACTTCCAAATTCAAGCAGAGTGGCACTTTTTCGCCACATCCCACGGAGAAGGACCTTGTGATGGCATCGGTAGTACTGTTAAAAGACTTGCAATGAAAGCTAGCCTTCAGCCTGGAATAGACCCTATCACAACTCCACGAAAACTGTTCACCTGGGCCGAGAAGAACATTTCCAATGTAAATTAACTTTAAAGAGAGTCGATTAAAGACACTAGACAACACTTACTTTTAAATTTTTTCTGGAACATGTTTCTGAGGCTTTGCCTCTATCATCGGCCGGCTCTCGAGAGCCGGCCGATGATAGAGGCAAAGCCTCAGAAACATGTTCCGGAAAAAATTTAAAAGTAAGTGTTGTCTAGTGTCTTTAATCAACTCTCTTTAAAGTTAATTTATCATAACAACACTGTTTTCAACACTTCCAAGAAAGGAATTTCCAATGTAGTTTTCAACTTTTTTTCCGATAGTCAACATAAGGAGCATAGTAATGTATTTCAATCAAGATACCAACAAGCCAAAGTGGTGTGAGGCACTTTATAATTGAATTCTTTTGTGCCAATATACTATATCTCAGGCAGTAATAAAAAACTATTCATTGCAAAGCGAAGGGAGAGTGGTAGACATTAAAACTCCATAACCAACCTATGATTAATTTTAAATCACTGCAACTAAATACGTGGTGACTGCAGTGTAAATTTGTGACTGGAATTTCAAACTATAGAATGTTGTGTGATGAATGTGATCAGAGAGAGCTATTAATAGTATCATCACTGAGCTTCTGGAAATAGAAATAATAATTGACCTTGTAGGTGATGACGGCAGTGTAACGCAAGATACGCGGTCTGCTGGCACATGGTGTGTGTGCATCTTGGCCTTGTAAGCAGCGCTGCACGACTTGGTAAGTTACTTAATTTCTCTCTTATTATTTGGAATCCCAATCAGAATTTTTTCCTGAGGTTATATGACATCATGAGGTTAGTTTTAAATTTTTTCCGAATTTTTTTTAGCAAAGTGCTAACATTGATAATGATATTTGTAATTTTAATGCCTTTGTTAAAATATAAATATTACACGAAATATTTGTTGTTTAATGTGTAAATGAAGTATGCATTTCAATTTAGTAGATGAACCAAAAATTATATTTTTCTGCCAAAAATAATCAGATATATTCACGTTAATGTAGAATGATGCACACAAAATACCCAAATGTTTAATGCTTTTTATTGGCCAAAATAATTAAACCAGAGACTGACAAAAAAATATGTGTATCATTTTCTTCCTTCATACAACATATAAACTCAATATCAATGAAATCGGAGACATGAAGGACAATTTTCCCTCAAATGTGTGTGATTTGACATGGAATGACTCATATACTGTATGTGTAACCAATGTAATGTCTTTTGTTTTGTTTTATAATATTGTGTGGAATAAAGTTAGTTACCAAACACGTTCACGAGTTCCTTTCCCAACATTTAATGGTGCCGAAAACTCTTTAAATAAGAAACAATGCAGAAGTGTAACAGTATTTCAATTGTGAAAAGAGAAATTGCAGTATGAGCACATTAAATAATTTAAAAAATGCAGGTAAATATTTAACATACTTATCTGAAATACTTTGATATAAATATGGAAGTTAGGCATTGAATGAATTTTAATTAGGAACACGATATGAGCGAAAGTGAACAACTTAAAATACTGAAGAGAACCCGTGTTATGAAACACAGTAATATTACTCATTTTACAAGCATAATTGATGAACTAAAAGACATTGAAGATAAGGACAATATTACATATACACATAATCGACTTCATGAGACACTCCAAATACTTCTGACGTTAGACAAATAAATACACAGCATCTTAAATAATGAAGAATATGAGACCGATGTAACTATTTGTGAGGAATATGAAGAAATGTCCAAGCGTGCAATCCACAAAGCAGATAATATTCTCAGGCGTGAAGACACCAGCCATAATCCTGCTGTTTCCTCACAGAATTCACAAGTTCAGTCTAATGTTTTTCAAGAAATAAAATTACTGAAGGTGCGACTTGAACCCTTCTCAGGTAATATAGAAACGTGGTCTAGATTTTGGGAACAATTTCAGTCTTCCATCGATAGAAACCCTGCAGTATCAGAAATAAATAAACACATCTTTCTACGGGTATATCTGGAAAGAGAGCCAAAACTAGCAACAGCAATTACTGGAGAGAACTACGAGCTGACGAAGAAGATACTTTTAGGACGCTATGGAGACACACATAGAATAATACAGGCTCACCTAGATTTTCTGGATAACCTTAAGCCCACCTTAACAGAAAATCCGGAAGTGTTAAATTTTACATTTGTTGAGTGTCAACGAAGAATACAAGCCCTTAAGGCTCTGGGAGAAGACATTGACATTTACGGCCATGTACTAGTGTCGAAAGTTTTATGTGCCTTTCCACAACAAATATGTAAACGGTGGCTTATCCATGCCAAAAGAAGTAATATACCAGAAGGTCGGATTTCTTCTTTAATGGAATTTCTAAATGAAGAAGTGGAGGGAGCGCTAAACGCTCAGAAGATAAGAGGTACTGATTCACCTTCTTTATACATGCCGACAACAGCTGCTCTTCAAGTAAATACACAGATGAAAAACCTCAAGGAAAAAAAGAGGCCAGCAATAAACCCCTTCTGTGCTTTCTGTGAAAGTAAAGGTCACTAGACACAGGACTGTCGAAATATTACAAGTCTTAAAGACAGGTTAGAAAAATTAAAACTTTCAAAGAGATGTTTCCTTTGTCTAAATAAAGGACACATAATTCCCAAGAAGGACAATATACCTTGTTCCAAGTGTAAACAACAGCACTACTTCTCTATCTGCCACCGAGATGACTTGAATCACACTTCAGTCAGCAAGATTGAAGTGGGTACACCCAACTTTTCTGATCTACAAGAAATTAAATATGATAATGAAGGAGAATGAGTCCGACGCCAGCAATTAAAGAATGCTGAATGTCTACAAGAAAGTGGAATTTTTTAAGAATCTCCTATCGAATTTGTAGCCCAGAGTATGCAAACTGAAGATTCACCATACTTTTCAGCAGGACTTCTCAAATGTATTGCAAGTGTAGGTGAATTAGGAGAAGAACTTAGGCGACTCAACAAAATTAAAGAACTCGTCAAACAGAGAGGTCGAGGAGATTGCGAGCCTTTACGAATAACAGCAAACCATTTGAAGGAGCTTGCATTCTGTAGAGAACGATGGCAGCTTTCAGAGAATATGGTATTTATATATGAAAGTGCTGGAGATCAGCAAAGTCCGCTATTGTCAGAATGCCCGCCTCAGTAGCGTAGATGGTAGCATGTCTGCCTCACGTTCAAGAGGTCCCAAGTTCGAATCTCGGTCAGGGTGAGTTACCTGGATAAGGTTTTTCTGGGGTTTTCCCTTGTCCTTAAAGACGAATGTCGGGTAGCTCTAAGTTCCATGGACCCTGGACACATTTGAGCATCATTTCACCCATTTCATTCACCGTCAGATATGACTTAACGTTGGAGGATGTAAACTGCGCAAAAAAAAAAAAAAAAAATTGTCAGAACGACTGCAGCTAGAAGTGAAATTATCACAGAAAGTGAAAGAGCTTAATTCAAGGGTAGTATGTTTGGAAGCAGAAAATAAGCGCTTGGAAGAGGAGCGCTGTGAGCTGCAGGAAGCGCAGAATGATATAAGACTCCGTTGCCAAAAATTGGAAGCAAAGCTTGTGGCGCTTGGAGAGTGCAAGAGTGAATTACAAGTATAGTTAACTCAAGATCATCGTGAAGTTGATAGATTGAAAAGCATAATGGCAGACAATGAACGTCGTAGATTAAACCAGATGAGCTAGCTGGAATCAATGATCAGTAAATATGGGCAGCGCTTTCAGCGACAAAGACACATCAATATTTAGCCGAGCAAAGTATTACATGGAATTTCATTACCCAGGTGTGGCTTGGTGGGGAGGATGGTGGGAAAGACTGATTGGCTCACCAAATGGTGCCTACAAAAAGTACTTGGATGTTCCACTATTAACGATGAAGGACTATGGACTATTTTAGTTAGTATAGAAGCCGCATTAAACACGAGACCCCTGACGCAAGACAACAATAATGGCAATGGATTGACTCCAGCACACTTCCTTGTTGGTGATCGACTCACCACGATACCCACTGGACCAGAACTACCAAGGAATGATCTTGTACGAGCCTTTAGATTACGCCAACAAATAGCTGATCACTTCTGGAAACGTTGGGAGTAAGGAGTACCTGCTGTTATTACAGAATTTCCATGAAGTTCATCCGCCTCGAGACCATGGCACAAAAATTAGAGTTGGTGACATAGTTCTACTACAAGAGGACACATGCACAAGACATATGGAAGAGAGCATATGTGGAAGAGTTACCAGAAGGATGTGATGGACGCATTATAACTGTTATTCTTCGCACCTCAGATGGAAACCACCTTATACGCCCTGTTCAGCTGGTCATCCCTCTCGAGATAGACCAGGGTGGGGAGGATGTTGGAGAATAAATAACTGCTACATCTGTTGTCTTACCATATATATTCATATATACTCTATGTGTAACCAATGTAACATGTTTTGTTTTGTTTTGGAATATTGTGTGGAACAAAGTTAGTTACCAAACATGTTCACGAGTTCCTTTCCCAACAGGGGTGGTGGTAAGAGGGAGCTAGCTGCTGCGACACAGTTGACACATGATTGGTTCACATGGATTCTATCATTTTTAAACTGCTGGATTTATTCAATGATCGGAAAGTTTTTGTTCAGTTTTAAAGCTTCCTTCTTCCTGTTAAAATTGTAGGGGTGTTTGTAAATCTCTGTGGCTTGACGTTGTAGTCTGGCGTAGATGAAAGGACTGATGCTTCCTGGTACTACACAACGCAGTGTCAACACCCGGCTTATGGAACACAGGAGATGCTGCCGTCTAGGCTACCCAGAGAAGTCCACACTCGCTGAACATGCACTTTGGGCAGAAGGAAGCATCAGTCTTCTCATCTATGCCATATTATCATGCCTGAATACAACATGAAATCATAGAGATTTAGAAACACCTCTACAATTTTAACAGGAAGGAGGGAGCTTTAAAATTGAACAAAACCTGGCATCCGATCCTTGAAAAATCAAACAGTTTAAAAATCATAGAATCCATACAAACCAATCAGGTGTCTACTGCATCGGAGCAGCTAGCCCACTCCTACCACCACCACCCCGTCACATGCAGCACCAGCCAAGCCAATCACAAGAGGGTAGTCTGGGCATAAATATGCTCGCACTTCCAGCCAGCACGGCAGCACACATATCTAGAGGTCATCCAAAACAATACCTGACCCTCACAGGAAAACGTGGGGATATATGTATAATTGTAAATAGTGTACATATTGTACATAGTGTATGTGCTTTGGGTGTCTGCGCACGTGCGCATGTGTGTACGTACATGGTGTGTAAGGGCCTGTATGAACGTGCGAGTGAATGTAATTTATTAATACAAAAAGTGTAGTGCTAACCGAAAATGAGACTAACAGAAAAACTATATGAAAATGCTGTTCTTGGTAGCCAAATATGGCTGCCATATGGACTTTAAGACTTAAAAACCTTAAATTTAAAGGGAGTCGATTAATGACATTAAACAACACTTACTTTTAACTTTTTCCGGAACATGTTTCAGAGATATAGAATAAAAAGAAGTATTTCAGAAAGTGGAGTGCCATTGTTATTAAAATTAGGCAAGTGAGTCAACCTTGTATGTACTTTTCTCCACTTACAAGTTTTTTGATGAAGACTAGTTTCTGGGGACCTCTCCCCTATCGTCAGTTCTGACAAATTCAACCACAGAACTGACGATAGGGGAGAGGTCCCCAGAAACTAGTCTTCATCAAAAAACTTGTAAGTGGAGAAAAGTATATACCAGGTTGACTACTTGCCTAATTTTAGTAACAATGTTTCAGAGACTTTGCCTATATCCTCAACCGGCCATCGATTGGTTCTCATTGGTGTAGTTGACGATATTTTGTCATAGGTCTCCTCTGGTGGCGGTTCAAGGAACTTGCTGAAGAAATCTTTCTGGGGGATGTCGAAATTGAATACTTTGTTCCTATTTTTTGAAATGAAGATTTGTTCCCATGTGGATAGTTCTTGTTTTCCTGATGTATGTTTTAGTAGTTTTGGTTCTGGATTTATGTTGTGGTTTTTTTCCCAAAAATGCGTGGCAACTGCTGGTGTTTATATTTTATGTTTCTAAAGTGTTCCTTTGCTCTTGTTTCTAAATTTATTTAGGTTTTTCCAATATAAATTTGACTAAAGTCACTGCATTCAATTTGATATATACCAGATTTTTTGTTAGATGGAATGGCATCTTTGATGTTTGAGAAAATTAGGTTTTTAAGGAGAAATGGTTGACTGGTGCTAGTTTAACGTTTTATTTTTTTGAAGACTTTTTTGAATTTATCAAAGGCCCATGGATGGTAAGTGAAAATTTTGAAAATCATATTAGTTTCTGTAGCTGAGAGGGTTGTGGTGCAGATGATAACAGAGATGTAGAAATTACTAGTTAGGATTCAACTGAAACTGATAAATCTCTGAATACAATTAAATGCAGTAAAATCTTACAGAATATTAGTAGAAACTACACTAAAGTATATCATAATAAACATTAAATCATTGGATGAAAAATATGTAACCTATACTAAAGCTGACAAATTAACAAATTAAAAAAAAAAAAAAAATTCTTTTCTATAATCAGCTTTGTCAATAAATTTACTAAAAGCTTTTTTTTTTTTTTTTTTTTTTTTTTTTTGGCAATATGAATTACTTTTTTAAATTTTGCTGCCTTTCTTCGCCATTCCTGTGTATCTGTTGGGTTATTGGACAATTCTGCTTTTTTCCTTGCTATGTCCCTTTCTTCTATTCAACTTTGATAGTTCTGTATTCCAAAAGGGTTTGTAATTTTTAGTTTTTCCTCTTGGGATCCATTTTTTTGCTGCTTCAAGAATTATATTTGTTGTTTTATTGAGTTTATCAAGAAAAGATGCAAAACAAGTATACAGATATATAAGTAAAATTAATTGTCAGAAAGAAACAAGGAAAGAACCACTCAAACTAAATGGAAAACACTTACTTCAAATTACTTTATTTCTGAAGCCTTTAATAAGTATTACAGCTCTCAGCATAAACTTTCCTCTGAAGCAAAAAGAAAACAAAGGCAGATTAAAAAGATCTCAAAAAATTTAAAAAGTGCCCAGAACAAACAAACGATATATTCAGCACAGAATTCACCATAAGGGAATTAAATCATGCCATCCATGAGTTGAAAGATAAAAAGTCTCCTGGACCAGATAAACTACATGCTGAATTTCTGAAACACCTAGGATCAAAGGGAAGAAAGTACTACTGAAATTATTAAATATATCATGGACCTCTACTGTACCTACAGAGTGGAAAAAAGCAATAATTATTCCTATTCTAAAAAAGACAAAGCACCGGACAAAATAAATAATTACAGACCAATTTCATTAACAAGTGTCATTGCATAACAGCAGAATGTATAATTTCAGCAAGACTAAATTGGTTCTTAGAAAGTAATAACATATTAACAACTGCTCAAACAGAATTCAGACAACACTTATCTACTAAAGAAAATATAATTCAACTATCCCAAGATGTCAAACAATATTTCAACAAAAATCAAGATACGCTGTCAGTTTTCATTGATTTTGAAAAAGCATACGATTCAGTATGGAGTTTCTTGAGAAACTTTCAAAACTAGGCATTCAAGATAACATGTTAAATTGGATCACTCAGTTTCTCTCTCAATGTTTCTGTGCTACAAAATACAATGACAGTACATCCAAATTCCGAAAATAAAAATGGGCCTACCACAAGGTGCAGTACTGAGTACAACCTTGTTCAACATCTACATCAATGATCTTCCTGCAGCTGTTTCAAACACAGAAATAAAGACAGCACTTTTTGCAGATGACATCATGTGGACATCTTTCCCACAAATAGAGAAATCCAAAACTTCAATGGAAAAGGCTCTGATACTATTGGAAAAATAGACTGACAGCAATTTGATGAAAATAAATATTGATAAAACAACATTCCAAATATTTAGCTTAAAAACGAAAATCCCTAAACTAAATCTGCAGTTCAAGAAAACAAACTTGAAACAAACATATGAAACAAAATATTTAGGAACAATTTTTGATTCAAAATTATCTTGGAGACATCATATTGAAGCAGTAGTAAACAAATCAACAAAAAAATGTTCAATTTTGAAAAAATTAGCAGGAGTCAAGTGGGGCAGTAATTGGGAGATATTGAACACCACATACAAAACATTCATCAATCCAATACTTCTTTATAATGCAGAGGTAATAATTACAGCAAACAGTACTAACATAAATCACCTAGAAGTATGCAAAAATCAGGCCCTGCGACATATAACCAGTGCAGCAAAATCAACTCCAATCACGGCAATGCAAGCTTTAACTCAGAACTATCCAATACATCTAACTTTAGAGGAGCAGACACTAATACAACATGAAAAAATGTTGCGGTTAAAAACAAGAAAATGGGAGAAAAGATTATTACAACCAATCAAGATGAAAACATAAACAAGTTTCCTACACAAAGTTATGGAATTAAAAACAGATCTGAATCTTCCTAATTCTAAACAAAACATTTTAATCAAAGAAAACCCACTGACTTTTGAACCAATTAATATTCAATTAGATTTAGAACAAATAGTTACAAAATCTGAAACTTCCAAACCTGTACTAAAAGCACTAGCATTAGAAACTGTGAACAATAGATACCCACCTGAAGAATGGTTACATATCTACACAGATGGATCTAACTTGGACAACAACTCAGGAGCAGGAATTAAGTGAGCACTGTTCTCATTCTATCAACCAGCAGGATACCACACAAAAAATTTTGATGCAGAAGTAACGGCTATTCATATTTCACTCCAACACCTTCTATACAGAATAGATAAATTCAAAAACGCTGTCATACTTTCTAATTCTAAAGCAGCATTATGTGCAATAAGTTCATATAAAATGAGGTCAATCCAAATTAAAGAATTTCACAAAATGATCCAACAACTTCAAAAACTACAGAAAAGAATTATATTACAGTGGATACCTGCACATTGTGGAATTGCTGGAAATGAATCAGCTGATTTTCTTGCCAAAAAAGGTGCAAATTTAATTCAGAACAAAAGTAAAAACTTACCCTTTACATCCATAAAAAGATTAATCAAAAGCAAATATAAAAACAAACAAAACCAATCAATATCTAACAAAGCAAAAGATAAAAAATGGAACATTTTAATTAAAAATCCAGAAATGATTCCAGAAATCCCACGGAAAGCTGCAGTAGCAAATTTTAGATTACTTAGGGAACATGATTATTTGGCCAAACACTTACACAGAATAGGAATGTATACAAGTCCAAATTGTCCTCTGTGCAACAAAGAAGAGGAAATGACTGAAGAACATCTTTTATCCTGTGAAGCCCTACCTGCCGGACCCACTACACAAAAATATTGGAGAGCAAGCGAGCTAATGGCTTCATTGCCAAAGCCTAACATTTGAAAACAACAACAACATATTAAAGCTGATAAAGGTAAATAGGATTGTGATTTTGAATAAACCTGGTTATACTTATTAACAGAGAAAGACTTGTACTTCAAAATGAAGTACTTATAAGAATTAATAATGACCCATCACAATTTTGCAATGCAACTTTCCACAAAGCTGTTAATGAAGTAAAACTTACACCTACTAAAGAAAAACCTATGATAGAAGTCAGTAATCCAGCTCAACGTAGAATGTATGCACTTTCTAAAATTTATAAGCCCGGAAACAAAATGAGGTCTATTGTTACTTGTATAAATTCACCATCTTACAATTTAGCTAAACAGTTTAATGAAAAATTCAGTACTTTTGACATATTTGAAAATTTAACTGTGAAATATTCCTTGAATTGGTTGAAAAATTAACAAAATAATTTTGTCTGCTGATGATAAACTTATTTCTTTTAATGTAACTGCTTTATTTTCTACCATTCCAAGAGAATTACTTTTGATGTTTTTAAAAACAATGGTTACGTTCCATAGAGCTAAATAAATCATAATGATTTTGTTGAACTTATCAAGGTTTAATTAATAAAACTCCTGTATAAAGTTCTTTTTCACCCTGCATCACTTTTTAATTTTTAAGGGACAAGTTTTGTGAGCAGTTGCTACCATTTTCAACCTCAAAGGTCTGACTGTCATTGGTTGCAGTTGTCAACAATCTCCTCTTTGATGGTGGAACAATGAACCTCTCTATTAGATTGTCAACTCGTAAGACTTTAAAATTTATTAATCCAGGTTTGTGTTTCCATATTAATATATTTTTCCATATTATAAGTTTCTTATGGCTGGTTTTAATAATTTTGGATTTGGCTCAAGCGTATGGTTTTCATTCCTAAATTGAAATGCTACTGCTGATTATGTCCTCCTGTTTCAATCTGAAATTTCTAAAATGTTCTTTGGTAGTGGTTTTTAGGTTTCTTTTGGTTTGTCTTATGTCAAACTTTTTATAATCCTTACAACCTACATATTTGGTATATTGTAGCTATAATGATTCACGATTTTTCATCTTTTGTTTTGTATTTGTATTTAAGAATTGTATTAATGAGTATCAATTTATTGGTACCAAGATAATACTCTATTCTTTAAGTCTTTTTTAATTTGTTAAATATTTTTGGGTGGTACATGAATCCTCTGAATGTGCTGCTGCTTCCTTTCTGTGGTGTACATGCTTGCTTGCTTCCTTAATGGTTTTCTTTAGCTCAGCTGTTTTAATCTTCCTGAATACTATATTTTTGTTATATCCATTTTCTTCCGCTATGTGAAGTATGCCTTTTTGTTCCTCATACTATTCTACTTCTAGTGCAAACATACTAGTCGAGTATCAGCTGATGATAGGAGCGAGAGCTCTTGAAACATGTCCTGTGAATAAACAGTGTGAGTGAAGCAATGTGTCAATATCTTCTCGATTCACTTTTGTATTAATTTGTGCTTCACTGTCCCTACGCTTCTTCCAACTTTATACTTTAAGTATTATGAATTTTAGTTAATTGATGGAAATCAATCATTTCTTCACACTAGCCATATATAGGCTAAGGTTGTTGATAGAGTCAACATGAAAAATTCAATGCCATGGCCAGGATTTGAAGCACAGATCTCCTGGTTTCCGTCCAGGGTTAGAGCAACTGGACGGAAACCAGGAGATCCGTGGTTCAAATCCCGGCCATGGCATTGAATTTTTCATGTTGACTCTTATCTATCAATAAGTATTACGAAGTATGCTTAGCAATTTTAATCCCATTAACTCAGAATTAAACCTTCAGGACCTTTGCTCTCTCCTTCAGCATAGGCTATTTTAGTATAATCTAGATACATAATTTTTACCTACTTCAATTTTGCTTTTGTAGTAATTTTGTGGCCTTATTCTAATAATACTTTAAATGCTTAGATATGTGCGAAATGACACATATTTAACATATTTAACACTTACCCTGCAAGCACAGCTTCAATACCCTCTGCAACAGTTGAGCGGTTGTATTGCTTCATATAATGGTGCATTTCTTGAAAATATTTGCTGAGGGTAGAATCGGTGTGGCTCCAGGGAATTGTTCCAAATTTGAACATTGGCTTATGACTAAATGGTTTAGCAAGCTGTAAAAGTAAATTTTAAACAGAGTTAGTGCTCATCACTGTGCCAAAGGGTGAAGTCTCGTTCAAATCTAAAAATAGTTCAAATTGAAACAAGGAATATTGTGATCTTAAACTTCCAATAGTTAATAAATTAATTAGTCTCTTATAGTAGTACTCTCAGTGGTATTCTTAAATAAGCACAGTAAAGCTTTCATCCCATAATTTTCTGAAGTCTGATCAAATTTAATTTAATGTTGTTTAACTAAACATGGTTTGTAACTGCTTTCTGATAATACAGTTTATGTATAAGTTAATTTTTATTTTAAGCAGTTCTCCCATATGCATACTGCAAAATTTCATTGACAATTGATAAAGTTTATGGAATTATGTTTCTCCAAAGAAGTAGGGTATTTAGTGTATTATACATATACTGTGCTGTTTTGATAATAACACCCAGATTATCATGTAGCCATCACAGAATATACAAAGTAGAAGAAAATAATATAATATTTATTTCACATGCATAATACATTAAAAGTTTATGCCCTATAGTTAGCATTTCAAAAATATTCTGAATAGGCATGTTATAAAAGTTATTTAATGCTTATTTCTTCAGTATATTAAAAAAAAACAGAAAAAATATTGTGTTATATTATAATCAACAGAAATCATAACACCCTAGATAATTATTTATCATAAAATTACTTTAAATGTAGGCTCATTGTACAGGGAAACATGTTAAATAAAAGACAGGGATCACATAAAACAAAACCACTGTATCTACTATCCTCCCCAATGATACATATAGTTCATTTGATTCACTTATTAGGTACCAGAACCCAGAATCTGATGACAAGCAACCTATCAATTATTTCATCTAGGAACCATAAAGTACATACACATCAGCCCTAGCATGAGCCTCAGACTATGAAATGTTCTATTCAGTAAGTCATTTATTGGTATATCATACCAATTTTTATCTTTTGTGTTTTTGAAGAGGGGGATTTTAATTTTTTATTTTGTCATTTTGTCTCGCGCACGCACGCACACACCCACACCCACACCCACCCCCACCCCCCACCCCCCACCCCCACACACACCCACACACCCACACACCCCACACACACCACACACACACCACACACACACACACACACACACACACACACACACACACACACACACACACACACACACACACACACACATATTGATTGATTATATAAATATTTTAAGTTATTGACATTTTTCATAAAAATAACTTAACAAACAGCAGAAATTTCACTATATAACTGAGAAGTAAAAGCAAGTAAAGGCATATTCGTACCATCTTCTTGGAAAAAAGATCAGCTTCCTACATCACTAGTGGGTGAAGGGGTGGCTATTTTAAGGAGAGTAGGTATAACTACAGTTGTGAATTGTGATCCTAAACTAGGAATAATATAGGCTTTTATTAAAGTATTGCAGTAGTCATACTTATTTACACCCACCTTTACTTAGGACATAAAATGTATTCAGGATTTTTGAGTAGACCATGGCAAGCTTTGTTGACGGTATGTTATAGCTCCTTAACTTATTTCTTTCTCAAATTCTAGAAGAATCACAAGTTTTATAATAACACCAAACTAAAATAAACGTTTTTCTTCAATAGAGTGATTGTTATCAAGCAATAAGGAAGTAGTTGTAGCAGCAGCCCGCCTCGGTAGCATGGTGGTAGTATGTCTGCCTCACGTTCAAGAGGTCCCGAGTTCGAATCTCGGTCAGGGTGAGTTACCTGGATAAGGTTTTTTCCAGGGTTTTCCCGTATCCTTCAAGACCAAATTCGTGTAACTCTAAGCTCCATGGACCCTGGACTTATTTGAGCATCATTTCATCCAATTCATTCACTGTCCGATATGACTTAACGTTGGAGGACGTAAATTACAAAAAAGAAGAAAAAAAAATTTGTAGCAGCATCCACTGAAGATGGTCTGAAGCAAAGACCGAAAAGCGCTTTTGGAAGGAATGGTGAACACCTGCCTAGTCTGAGTGAGTAATCTTACAAATTAAGCATGCCAGCTACTCATATTTTATTTAAGCAATAAGGAGCTAAGGAGCCCTGGTAAAGGCTTTTTAACTCCGTTCTACATCACATCACTGATAACAACATGGAGGCTGCTGATTACAGAAGTGCTCTTAAACCAGGTAACCCAAAGAACTTTACTACTGCTAATAACTTCCCAGTAAACCACTTAGGAGTTCTCATAAACACATGAGAACTCCTAAGTGGTTTACCGGGAACAACACGAGTCAGTTGGAGAGTTTAATGTCATGTCGGCACGTTGGCCATAGTAGTTCAAGGGTTGGAGCGGCTGTACAGCAATCAGAAAATCCGTGGTTCAAATGCCGGCTATAGCATTGAATTTTTCAGTCTGAGTCTATCTTTCCATACTTCAGCCTACACATGGCCAGTGTGAAAGAACAATTAACTTCCAATTTAATGTCATGTCAGCATGTTGGCCATAGTAGCTCAGTTGGTTAGAGCAAGTACATGGAGAGCGGGAGATCCGTGGTTCAAATCCCAGCTATGGCATTGAATTCTTCAGTCTGGCTCTACTCATTCAAACCTTAGCCGACATACGGCTAGTGTGTGGAAGAAATAATTATTTCCAACAATTTACCTGAATAACATAGTGGTTTAACTATGAAGCCTGGGATTTACGTACTTACAGCATAGTAAGTCACCACAAAAGGTGCATGTCTCATAGCATATGAGAACACCTAGTGGTCTACTGGGAAACATATGAGTCAGTTGGAGAATTTGTCATGTCGGCATGTTGGCCATAGTAGCTCAGTCGGTTAGAGCAACCACACGGAGAGCGGGAGATCCGTTGTTCAAATCCCGGCCGTGGCATTGAATTTTTCAGTCTGGCTCCACTCATTCAAACTTTAGCCTACACATGGCTAGTGTGGAAGAAATAATTATTTCCAAACACAGCTAACCTAAGCAACCCTCCAGATATTTCTGTAGAGAATTTCCCTGAGCTACCTAAGTACACTACCAACACCAAAGCACAGATCTTCATGGTAACAGTGAGGAAGATATAAAGGCTCCTATGAGCACACCCACTACATCTACTGCAGTAGCAGAGCAACCTCCAGTTAGAGCTAAATGACCCCTCTCAGTCGCAAGTAGCAGGACAAATAATCAAAACAATGACGAAGGAGATTCTCTCTCTGATTTATCGTCTGAACAACCAGGCCCACAAGCAGAGGAAGGCTGTAACACAAGGGAACAAGCCCCCTTCAGTCGTAAACATTCATCCAAGAAATCCATAACCAATGACAAAAATATCTTTATTAGTAAGCTAATGTCACCTGTGAAACAAACATGAAAGAAAATCCTGGGGAATTTGCCCTCTGTTTCACATAACTAATAAGCTTATTTGAAAATATGGTGGGAAAGTCTGATGTGATACCCATTGTTCACTACACAAATGACCTTGAGGATCTAGTTCTCACCATGAGGAAGCTATATCCATTTTATAAAGACCACAGCATTAAAAATAGAAGTTCCAATTTAGCGGCAAAACTCATTACTGCTATGGCAAGTAAGAAAAATAGTACTACTGACTGTGCATCAACAGCCCTGTCACCTGTAACATAAATACAAACAACAAAAATGGCAAACTCCATTCTGCAGTGGAATATAAATGGTTTCAGAATCCAGTTTAAACACCTTAAACTAATTTTACACCAACATAATCCTGATATCCTGTGCATACAGGAAACAAACTTCAAAGGTGAATATGTCGCATCTTTGCGAGGCTACATTCCTTTCCACAAAAAGCATGAGAACTACCAACATGCTAGTGAAAGCGTGGCCACCTATATGAAAGACAACATTAAGCACAAAGAAATTCCAATCATAATGGAGATTGAAGCTGTTGCCACTACAGTATATTGTCATGAAGCCATTATCTATGATAGCGCGGCTTGTGTATACAAAGAACCGGCAAATAAAAGATAGCCGTGATAAAGGACTTGCCGGCATAGATTAAGTTACGCTTCTGGAAGGTGATAGGACGTTCAAGGTTTTGTTTATTCCAGAAATATCTTGTGATTGTTACAGAATGGTCTCAAACTTATCAATGAGGTATTTAAGAAGGCAACAATTTGCCAAGGGGGAGTCGCGAACAGTCGTAAGTAGTAAACAGCTGAGCTGATGTTGTAAACTGATCGCTGTTTGTTACTGTCATCAACCTTTTACATCACTTTATTAATAGCTTTCTCCAGGAATGGAAAATATGAGTTTGCTCTAAAGGAGTCATGTCCCAAGAAGGACCCATAAGAAGAGGTGTTCCATAAGGACCTATCATCAGTGTCACACCATTTTTCATAACCATCAATACCATTATGAACAACATTCCAATCCCTGTGAAGGGTATACTGTTTGCTGATGACCTGACAATTTTTTGTAAAGGAAGAAATCCTTCTCCTACTTCATCACTTCTTCAACAGACTTTAGAAAAATCTATAAACATGGACTTCTCATGCTGGTCTTAATTTGTCTTATGATAAGTCCAAATGCATATGCCTTTCCAGATCACCATGTGAAGTTTCAAAACTTGCAATTTTTATAGACAACAAGATAATTAAATTGGTCCAAACTATAAAAATTTTAGGATTAACATTTGATTCAGCACCAAATTGGAAGGAACATGTAAATGAACTGAGAAATGAATTATTAATATTTAGATGAGTCGTATTTATTACACATCTGCTTCACTTTCGTACCTATTTTGAGGACATGTTTCGCAAATCATCGTTTGCATCTTCTGCTCTTATGCGACTAAAGCTTGATCCAGTGATGTGGTGGGTGTGGGTAATTCTGGAATTGCTGCTGCCATCTGTTGATTTAGTGATGAACTTAAATGTGGGATTCTCTTCTGGCGGGATTTCAAAGTTCATTACTTGGTTTTTATGTTTTTCTATGTATATTCTCTCCCATATGACGAGTTCACTATGTTTTTGTACGTATTTTAGTAATTCTGTGCTATCTTCAATTTCATGATTTTCAGACCAGAAATGAGCTGCTATTGCGGACTTATCAATATTTTTGTATCTTAAGTGCCTGAAGTGTTCTTTCTTTCTAGTGCCTATGTTTCTTTTTGTCCTCCCTATGTAAATTTTTTCACAGTCTTTACACTTAATCTTGTAAATGCCTGACTTTTCCTCTGGTTTTATCTTATCAGTATTATTACTGTGAAGTAGGTTTTTAATGTTGTAATTGTTTTTTGGTGCCAATGTTATATTGTATTTCTTGAATATTTTTAGGAACTTTTTTGAGGCCCAGGGGTGGTAAGTAAATTTAGCAAATCTAATTGGCACCAAAAAACAATTACAACATTAAAAACCTACTTCACAGTAATAATACTGATAAGATAAAACCAGAGGAAAAGTCAGGCATTTACAAGATTAAGTGTAAAGACTGTGAAAAAATTTACATAGGGAGGACAAAAAGAAACATAGGCACTAGAAAGAAAGAACTCTTCAGGCACTTAAGATACAAAAATATTGATAAGTCCGCAATAGCAGCTCATTTCTGGTCTGAAAATCATGAAATTGAAGATAGCACAGAATTACTAAAATACGTATAAGCACATAGTGAACTCATCATATGGAAGAGAATATACATAGAAAAGCATAAAAACCAACTAATGAACTTTGAAATCCCGCCAGAAGAGAATCCCACATTTAAGTTCATCACTAAATCAACAGATGGCAGCAGCAACTCCAGAATTACCCACACCCACCACACCACTGGATCAAGCTTTAGTCGCATAAGAGCAGAAGATGCAAACGATGATTTGCGAAACATGTTCTCAAAATAGGTACGAAAGTGAAGCAGATGTGTAATAAATACGACTCATCTAAATATTAATAATTATTTCGCTTCACTGTGGTGTTTCAATACAGTTAAATCTCGATATATGAGAAATGAATGTTTAAGAAGATTAAATGTGATAAAAGTGTTAGCCTGGAAAAATTGGGGTTCTCATCTCAGTGTCCTCCTACAAACCAATTATTAGAAGTAAATTGGATTATGGTGCACAGTGTACAATACAGCGAAACTAGCGGTTTTAAATAAATTAAATGTCATTCAAACTTTAAGGATATGCCCGGGAGCATACAGAACCAGCCCAGTATTTGCTCTATTAATGGAAACCAATAAACAATCATTAGATGTCCACAGAATGGAACTTAGCTTAAAATATGTGCTCAAAACTGCAGCAAGAATTGAATCATTGATTCACCAATACATCTCCAACACATACGAACTTCATTCTCCAACAAACTCACAAATAATAGTGCCATTCCAGCTCAAAATCAGGCAGTACATTGAACAGCACGATTTTGAAGTTCCTGACGTAATGCCAAGAAAATTCCATAATCTACCACCATGGTGAATACCTTCATCCCAACATAACTTGGATCCTGCAGTTTACCAGATATCTCACACAGATGCATCCATCTACAGAAAAGCATTCCAAGAAATCTCAAACCTGCATCCTAATCATAAATGTATATATACAGATGGTTCTAAAACAGAAAATGGTAGTGGATGCTCTGTAACTGCCCCAGATATAAAGCTTCAACTAAAACTTCCAAACCAGTATTCCATTTTCTCCTGTGAACTCTATGCCATCAACGAAGCTCTGATTTACATTTTCAATTCCAGTGAGGATAACTTTCTTATAGTCACCTATTATATAAGCTCCCTTCAAAATATTAGAGATTGTTCAACAGATCTGCAGTTACTCTAAGATATACAAAACCTGTAGCTCTCGACCCTCAATAAAAAGAAGCAGATCATCTTTATGTGGGTTCCCTTGCACTGCGGAATCAAGGGCAATGAAGATACAGACAAAGCCGCCAATAGTCAACTTACAGAAATGGAAGCACAACACAAGATTCCTAACCAAGATGCCATAAACCACCTAATATGTATATATAGTTTCATTGATACTGTTTTGTATTGCAACTGTTTCATTGCATTTCGTTAAATGTTTCTATTGGGATTGTACCATAATATTGTGTTTTCTATGTGTAACTTAAGTGTTCTATGTACTGGTTTTTGTTTTTGTAATTTACGATCTCCAACGCTGTCATATTAGACGGTGAATGAATTGGGTGAAATGATGCTCAAATCCAGGATCCATGGAGCTTAGAGTTACTCATCATTTGTCTTGAAGGATAAGGGAAAACCCCAGAAAAACTTTATCCAGGTACAGTTAAATCTCGATTTATCCATGTAATTCACCCTGACTGAGATTCAAACTTGGGACCTCTTGAACATGAGGCAGACACGCTACCATCTACGCATTCTATGTACTGTTACTGCATTTCATTTATTGTATGTATTATACATATACTGTATATTTTGTATCACATAGTAGCAATATGACCTTGTTGTTAAAGCGACTATAGATAAATTAAATTTAAAGGGAGTCGATTAATGACACTAAACAAGACTTACTTTTAAATTTTTCCGGAACATGTTTCAGAGACTTTGCCTCTATCCTCAGCCGGCCATCGACAGGTTCTCATAACTGGCCGGCTGAGGATAGAGGCAAAGTCTCTGAAACATGTTCCGGAAAAATTTAAAAGTAAGTGTTGTTTAGTGTCATTAATCGACTCCCTTTAAATTTAATTTATCATAACAACACTGTTTTCAACACTTCCAAGATAGGAATTGACTATAAATTTAAAAAAAAAAAAATGTTTTTAAGGGTATTTGCCCTCATCATCAGCTATTGTGTGACAAGCTTGTTCTTTCTGCTGGGACTAAGTTTTAACATTTATATAATGGTGGAATTTCAAAATTTGTTACACTGCTACATTTTTAATGTTTATGTTTTTACAGATGTTCATTCATATTGGAGAAGTAAGTGGTTATAGCAATTTTTTATTTTGAACATGCTATGACTTTCTGTCCAACAATGGTATGCTACAGTGAATTTATCTATATGGTTTAGTATTATGTTTCTCTGGTGGACCTTTAGTCTGGTTTCTAGGTTTCTTTTGGTCAGTGGCGATCGGTCAATGGAATGAAGGGAATGACTCAATACCTTCGATTTCTATAAAATATTTTTTTTAATTTTATTTTTGCCATAATATGTTTAGTTTAAAATTCAATTTCATCAGTTTTATGAATGTAATAACGTATTTTCTATGTTGCCTACATTGTAATATGATGTTCTGCGACAAATTTGTCAGACGGCAAGGCATGGAGATAGTTCACATATGCATGCAGTTGATCTGTTCTGAACCTGAAGTCAGAATCTTTCTGAGAGCCTCGTGTGACAAGGGGAATGAAATGAGTCTGTTCACTCATCGCATACTTGTAAAGTGTAGTTTCTGGTGTTTCTAATTGTTTTCATTTTTCTTTTCATCATCATTTGGAACCTCACTATCATACCCAATTAATCCAGATAAAGAAAATTAATTTGACGTAGTTATTTTTCCCTTATAAGCATAATTGTCAAAGTTTATAGAGATCACTGTTCTCCATAGATTGCGAAGGGAATGCGTGCCAAGTGTTCATTCTCCATGTTGAGGGACAGTATGACTGTGTGGGTCAGTCAGTGAGTGACAAGGATGGAAACTGACGGTAGCGAGAGAGGAACATGGAGGAACATGTGACTGCGTGTTAGAAACAATTCTAAAGCAGGGACTGAGTTTGAGGAAATTTGAAGAAAAGGTGGCCTTAATTTTGGGGGGGTCGACTGATGTCTGAGTTACCTGATATGAAAACCAAGACAAATGATGTGTGCGCCATTTCAATTCGAACACTACAAAAAAATTAAATGGCTTTGCATTTTATTCTCAGATGAGAAGGGTGTGTGAAATACTTCATGTTTCGAAGATATGAATAATCTACTAAAAGCAACTCAGTTTCACCAAGGC
This sequence comes from Mantis religiosa, assembly GCA_030765055.1. Classification (NCBI taxonomy): domain Eukaryota; kingdom Metazoa; phylum Arthropoda; class Insecta; order Mantodea; family Mantidae; genus Mantis; species Mantis religiosa. The sequence goes on along the minus strand of CM060948.1, from coordinate 131,287,392 downwards.
ATATCAAGCACATATCAGGACTATATTTCTACTCACCACTTTCGGTAATTGTAGGAGAGATTTTAAATTAGATGAGTGGTGGAAACTTGAAGTAATAAAACATAATGAAATTGTCAAAAATAATAAAAAAGTTATTCAATATCTCATTGATGTAGTATACTTGGCCACACAACAACTTCCCTTCACAGGGCATGCTGAAGACAAAGATTCTGCGAACCGTGGAAATTATATTGAAATGCTGTTTTAAGCAAGTATGATGACACCCTGGCATGTCATTTACAGAAAGCTACTGTGTTCTCGGGTCTGTCAAACCATATTCAAAATTACCTTTTAAGAGTAACCACGGTGTTATTGAATGAAATAAAAAAGAAATATTTCAGTTTGCATCTGTAGCAGCTATTATTGATAAAACCGCTGACTCTCAACCCTTAACTGTTATGATACTGATATCTGACAATGGAGAGATACAAAAAAGGTTTCTGGGTTTTACAGATGTAAGCAGAGATCGCAGTGCTAAGGCACTAGCAGAATAGGTATTCCATATGATGGACAAATTTAAATGTGGCTCTAAATTGGTCACTCGTGTTATGATGGGGCAGCAGTGATGTCGGGGGAAGTTAGTGATTTACAGAAAACAGTAAAAGAAAAATATCCTGATGCTTTTATTTATCCATTGTTTTGCTAATAGATTGAATATTGTGCTTTTACAGATAACATCCAACATAAAAGAATGCAATTTTTTTTTTTTTCATGACCGTAAGTAGTTTGTCTTCTTTCTTCTCCAAATCTACAAAAAGAACTGCTGAATTAGATATGGAGGTGAAAAACTGGTTTCCCAAAGTATGTCCAACACGATGGAATTATAATGAAAGGTTGGTTGAAACTGTTCGGGAACATAAAGAAGAATTAGTTCAGTTGTTCGAGAACATTTTCGATAATCAAAACTGGGATAGTGAAACTTATCATGAAGCTCGAGGTTTTAACATTGTTCTTTCTGATTTTGAATTCAACTTTCTTCTCTTAATTTTCAGTGAAATATTTTGCTTAACTGTTGCCCTTTCTTAAATTCTGCAGACAAAAATATTGGATATAAATTATTGCACTGCCGAAGTAAGGGAAACAAAAGCTATTCTACAAGAAAAGAGAAACGAATTTGGTACAGTATGGGATAAATGTAATGAGAATTACAAACTGCAAGAGAAAAGACGTCAAAACGACTTTGATAAAAAAAAAATCAAAGTCGAATCTATTGTGAAATATTTGATAATATACAAATCAAATTCAAATTAGGTTTGAAGGTTTAGAAAAAGTTAAATTTTTACAATTAATTGACCAAAATAATATTAGAAACAAATTTCCTGAAGAAGCATTCTGTTCACTGAAAGAAACTTATGGTCAGTATTTTGACTTTGCTCGCCTTAGAAGTGAACTCGTGTACTTAATACTTCAAATGAGTATCTGTTGATGGGAGTTCAAAATCTAATGATTTATTTGAAATCTAGTGGTTTGTCACTGTCCGCTTTTTGTGAACTCTTCAAGTTGTGCGTATTGATTTCCACAATCCCAGTGTCCAATGCGAGTGCCGAACGTTTTTTTTTCGGCGTGTTGTCGAACTCATATTTGCTGCAGAAACAACCAAGGTCAGTAAAGACTTGCGAATTTGTCTGTGCTGGCTATAGAGAAAAAACTGCTAAAACTGAAATTATCGGAAAATGAAGAGGAATTCTACAGATTAGTGATAGATGAATTTACCAAAAAGAAGAGATGGACTGAATTGGTTATCAAGTGACAGAACAAAATTTAATTAGGCTGGTTTATTATGAAATGATTATTATTAATCATCATCATCATCATCATCATCATCATTATATTAGTAGTGATAGTAGCAGAAAGAGTAGTAGCTGTAATTGTAGTACTTGTTGTAGAAAAAATCAGTTGCAATGGTAATAGTAGTAGTATTTTATAAGGCTTCCCTTGTTATAAAATTCACCAATCGCCACTGCTTTTGGTGTAGAATTTCTAACATTACTCACAACTGATTTGATAGATTCCAGATTTGGATATACTAAGCATTATATTTTTAAAAGGTTTGTTTAACTAATTTTTTAGACTGAATCTGTTTTGTGAAACTAGTCTTATGTTTAACATTTTGAAGACCTGTTCAAATATTTTAAAAGCCCAAGGGTGGTAGGTAAACTTTCTGTACTTTTAGGCTTTTTAGTGGTCTTACTGTGGTTGTCTGTAAAATATTCTTGAGTTTTTTCTTCATTTTTAGCATGTTCCCTATGATGTCCAGATTGAATTCATTTGTTATTAGTAAAGGCTAGAAGCATGTGCATTTTTCCATAGGTATACTGCACATGGACTGTACTGTTATCCCTCGTGCATGTAAACAAGAGCAAGTAGGTACAACCTGACCATGATAGGTACAGCATACATTTGCAAGGCAATGCTTCACTAGTTCACAGAATACCATTATGTTGTTTTGGACATTCTCTTCAAGTGGCAGCTGTTTGCACATCTGATGGCTGTGCTGTACATCCGATATCATTCATACTCTGCATCCAGCTAACTTATATTGCATGTGATTGCACATTTCTCTGACAAGGAATATGAGAAATACTACAAAGGCAAAAAGAAATGAAACTGAGAAACTAGACTAAGGAAGAGCAGAATAATAAGAACTAAAACAAATGGATACATCCACTGTAACATACCATTTTTGGACAGAAAATCATAACATTAGTGGCAATATAAAATTGCTGAAACCACTTAACTTATCAATAGAACTAAGCATATACAGAGCGTTTGAAAAGACACCGGACTCAAACTTTTAAAAATTGTCTCTAAAGTATTTGATTGGATCAGTTGGCAAGGTTTGCATGACAGATAGCTGTAACCTTGAAGAAGGGTTTTGCACTATTTTTACGTCAGGGTATCTTTTGGGTTGCTTGGAATGACATACGAATCGCAGTTGGGGACGACTTTTACACGCATACAACGTGTGGCTATGCTGGAAGCATACTTTGAGTTCAGGTCCTATGGAAGATGTTTAGAGAGATGGAGAAGACTGTTTCTAAATGATCCAACATCAGGTAACACTACCGTTTAGGACCTTGTGCGCCGATTTCGTGAAACAGGCTGCATGGATGATGGACGACAAAGTGGTAGACCCAAGTCCCAGAAGATTTCGTTCATGATATCGAGCAGCAAATTCTTACCTTGACACAAAATCATTAAGACGTTTGGCACAACAAATTGAATCATCAATTAGCTCCACACAAAAGCTCTTAAGGTGGCCAAACTGCACCCGTATCATGTTAAAGTCATCCAGGAGCTGCGGCCACCCGATCTAGTAAAACGTCTCCATGGTTTCGTTCTTCCACATGAGCCATTCTGAATAAGACTGTTTTTACAGGTGAGACGTGGCTCCAATTAAATGGTTACATTAACTTCCAGAAAACTAGAATTTGAGCAACTAAATATCTGTATGTCTTTCATGAAGAGCCGCTTCATTCAGAACAAGTCAGCATTTGGTGTGCGGTATCATGAAGAAGGATTATTGGACCCTTCTTCTTTGAGGAAACAGTTGCTGGTATCGTCTACAGGGATACTGTGCAGCCGTATGCTGGAAGAGGATGAACGTGATAGTTGGTTTTATCAGGATGGTGCCACTTATCATAATGCAAACGAGACCATGGAGATGTTATGGGGATTTTTTGCCAATGAAATTATCTCATAACATTTATGGCCTCCACGTTCCCCTGATCTTACCTCTCCAGATTTCTTTCTGTGGGGTTATTTGAGGGAAAAAGTGAATAGAGGCAACCAACAGTAACTAGAAGAACTCCAAGATGCAATTTTGTAACTCTATTGCTGATATCACCAGCAACATTAAAAAAAGTGTCACGGAACATGCACTGACGAGTGGAATTATGTTTGCAAGAAAAGGTGATCATTTTTTGCACTTGTAAAAAATTAATACGGAAATTGTGCAAAATGTGTAATGTGTTTGTTAGAAAAATAGTGACTGTTTTCAGCAGCTGCTGTGAACTGGAATGTCACAAAAGTAATGCGTGCAAAACTTTTTGCTGACATATCAGTGTACTTATTGTTCTCAGAGACTGCAAAATTCTAAAATATGGGATTCAAAATTTGTTTCAGGTATATAAAGGTGTATGCAACAAATGTGCATACCCATTCCGTTTGTAAGAAAAATAAAACTGGATGAAAAAAATTATAAAATCTGAGTCCAGGAACTTTATGAACACTCTGTAGTTCACATCATTAAAGCCAATAACACTGTAATAACTTTTGAAATCCTTCCATTAAACAAAGCGTTAAAACTTTCCATCCCTAACACCAGATGGTAGCGTGAACAGTCCCAGCAGCAAGGAGAAACAAGAAAGTCAGTTTCAAACACTCAATAGCTGATGATACAATAAATGGCCTAGAAAACTTTTCAGTTGTGTTCTAACATTTCAAACTGAAGGTAAGTATAAACAAATGTGACTATTTCAGTGCTGCAACAAATAAAGAACACTTCAATGTTAATAGTGCTCCTGTTTTTAATACTTATCATAAGGGCTAATGTGTACAGTCAGATTGCTATAGATATCCTTATGTTGTGTACAGATTATGAAGTACGCTATGAAGTTATGAAGTTTGCTATGAGTTTTGTAAAGCCTAAATGCAAAAGACTTAATACTACATTTTGGCAACACATGCTTAAAATAATTTTCTTAACTATACTTTCAGATTTTTCAATAAAGAATATAGAAGAAATACAAATTGTTAATTAATCTTGTAACTTATCTAATCATTAGAAACAAAAAATGTGGGGTATATGCAATGGATAACTGATGCATGATAGTTTTCTCAGGTCACCATTCATTTTACTGCACTGTAAATGATGCGAATTTATTATGCGAGTAACAGCTACTCTACCTTCTTTACTATTATCAACTACATGCACCCCAAATTTCTTTTGTTTTAAATCTTATAAGTACTTCATTAGGTTTTAAAAATTCACATCACAAATTTTCAGGGTATGTATTAGGAATTTTTACTATCCCTGCTAGGGTACAGTGGGCTAGAGCATAGTAGCCCTGGTTCCCAGTCATGGAACGTTCCCAGGTTTGATACCACCCATAGACATGTTTTTGAGCCCAAGTATTTTTCCAGTGCTCAATATCTGAATTTCTAGTAGAAGATAGGGGCATCAGAAAAGATCTTTATGTTACGGTATGAGAACTGTTGAGTACTCTCCAATCCTTTCATATACTATGTACTACTGCAATCTGGATGGAGTTATAGATCTGTATGGGGCTAGGAGAAATTAGTTTATACCTTTCAGCTTAATTTTAAAAAATGTTCTATTAACAATCTTTAATTTATTTTACTTACATAATTAAAACTAAGAAGCCTAATCTGCTGTTTATTTTTCATTCTGTGTTTAACTATGCATGTTTAAAGTTTCATAGGATTTCAGAACTACTCCCAGAAAATTCTAAATATGCATTTTATGACTGTCATGGAAATACCTTAAACATGTGGTATTTGAATAACTGGTAAGAGTTTCTCAAAACAGGTTAATGTGGCATTGTCTTCCAATTCTTGCCTCTGTTTAAATTTTCAAGTCTCTAGCTCATCAAAAAATTGCTTTAAATGGACAGTTTAAATGAAAGGTTTTCCTTGAAAGCAAGTTAATTTTGCATTGATATCCAGTTCTGAGATATGTTTAAAGCCTCTGTCAAGCCTCTAGCTCATTGTAATTGGTAATAAATTAACAGAATTGTATTAATGTGTTGTGTGTTTGGAGGAATTTAGTAACAGTGACGTCAAAATTAATATAAAAAGTAAGTGACGAGTGTCAATAAACCAACCACAAATAATTTTTATAAGAATTGTATTAATCGCAATTGACAACCTCTTTAGTGATAAACAGAAATGTACAGTTAACCAGTGGCGTATGCTGGGATTGTGACTGGGGCTATCACTAGGCCTACCAGATCCAGACAATAAGGGATTGCTGATTAAATGTTAGTTTCACAAACAGTGCATTTAAATTTACTTTTCTTGACACAAGCTGTTAAAACAATTAAAAAAGAAAAATAATTTCACCATACCTGTTTATATATACATGAATTCCAGCCGTCTTTCTTTACAGGTAAACTGCATTGTAACACTATCAAAAAACAGTTCCTCATTATGTCTTCTCAATGAAACAAGAATGTCTTTTTCCACCGATAGAAGAGCCAAGTTGCTCAGACGAATTTGTCCTTGTGTTGCACGTAAATAAGGTTTTATTCGTTTTAAGGCTGATAAACTCCTTTCTGCACTTGCAGTGGTAGAAGGAAATGTTAAAATCAGTTCACATAGTTTATAAACTTCACTGTACACAACGTCAAGTCCATTTGATTCCATATAATTTGCAATGGTTTGAACGGACTTGTTACAAATATAACACCTTCAGTTCATTTTTCAAAGAGTATATCGAAACAGGAAACATAGTTCTCTCATTATTAAATTTTAGATGAGTCGCGTTTTTTACACATCTGCTTCACTTTCGTACCTATTTTGAGGACATGTTTCGCAAATCTTCGCTTGCATCTACGGCTCTTGTGCGACTAGTCGCACAAGAGCCGTAGATGCAAGCGAAGATTTGCGAAACATGTCCTCAAAATAGGTACGAAAGTGAAGCAGATGTGTAAAAAACGCGACTCATCTAAAATTTAATAATTTTTCGCTTCACTGTGGTGTTCCAATACAGTTGAATCTCGATATAGTTCTCTCAGTTCACGAAACACATTTGTTGGAAACATTCTATCATAACTCGCAAAATGTTTAGAATCCAATAATGCCAGAAATTTCAACTGTTTCTGTGAATCAAATCGTAATTTAGTTTGAGCTATTAATGTATTCAGAACTTCACAAAAAATCCTTAAGTACGAAGAATGGGTTTCATTTTCACGACAGTTTCTCTTTCTAGGACTTTCTTCGTTCTCTTCATCAGCAACACTCTTAGTTTCTGACCATACTTCTTCAAATCCTGTATTTCTAATATTTTGCAGTGTGGTAATAAATTTGTGAACTTTTTCCGTAAAGTAACAGATGTCCATGCCCTTGTTTTGTAAAATTTCAAAAAGTATATCTGAGAATGCAAAATCTTTACTGAACATAATCAAGAAAAAGTTGGTTTGAGTCTTTGAGAGAAATCACACAAATCCTGAAGCCATGTTAACTTCTTCGCAAGACCAGTTTCCAGGTTCCTCTTCCATTGAAGTAAAGAAACTAATAAGATGACTTCTATAGTGATGAACTGTGCTTACACTTCTGGAAGCAAAATTCGATCGTGTAGGTGCAACACTTGCCATTTACTTTTCAGTAAAGGCTTTAAAAGCATCTGTACGTGAAGCAGAATGTGAGAAAAAAGTGGGTAAACCATTAAGAGAAACAAAGAATTGTCTGGTTTCCTTAATAAAATTCACAGATTGGGAAAGTATTAGGTTAAGTCTGTGGCTATAGCAGTGGATGAGGGTAGCAGCTGGATACTCGGTTTTAATTAAAATCTGAAGTCCAGAAACATGCCCGTCCATTACTGTAGCACCGTCGAAAGTTTGAACAACAAATTTTTTTGAACATCCTAAAACATTTATGGTCATTTTTACATATTCAAATAAACCACTGGCTGTTCAATCAGAACTTACATCAGTGAAATGTAGAAATCATTCTTTGCAATTGCGTAGAATAGTAGACATTTGACTTTTATTGGTGAAATCAGTCGTTTCATCGAGCATTAGTCCAACAAAACTAGCCTTATCAATATCTGATTTAATTTTATCTCTAACAACACTGGACACGGCATTGATTAGGACATTCTATATAAGAGCTGAGGTGCCTTTGAAAACGGTAGCTGTCTTTAGATGCTGAGACAGTGCCGTATCATAATTAGCCAGAAATTGTAACAATTCTACATAACTGGCTTTATTTAATGACTCCTCACTTTCATCGTGGCCTCTAAACGAACATTCCTGTTTTGCAAGAAGAACCTCTGCATCAATCAATCTTTTCAATACATTTCTATTCCCCTTAACCTTTTCATTGTGCAAACTGTCAGAAAGTTTCTTTTGGTAATTAAATGCACGATCTACCTGTTGAGTGCTGAAAGTTTTTAATGCCATGAAAGATGGTATATGTGTTGTTGATCTTTTATGTTTATCCAAAGCTGTGATTAAAAAAAGCTAAATTTGCAAAACCTGTAGTATTCCAGGGTGTTTTCTCAGTTGCAAACAACAAGCATGGCCAGCAATAAAGTTTATTTAGTTTGAATGAGCCAGACAGCCACTCAGACTTATCATACTTATCAGACTTACTTATACTAAAATACCTTTTATAAGGGTTCTTATTTTTTTCCTTTTGTTCACACTGCAAGAGTGGAAGGGCTGGAGTAGGCCTTCCCTGTTTTATTATCACTAACTTATCCTTGTATTTAAACTGCGAGAATGGTCTTTGCACCAATTGTTTAATTACACATTCTTCTCCCATTTCGAAGAATTAGCCCTAGCAACTGTCTTGGTACAGTGTATACTATAAAATAAACAATACTAATATGGCCGTTGAGGACCGTAGCAATCACACAATAACTGAAAACACCTCCTTCTTGCCCTTAACTCCACGTGCTATGCGGAATTCCAAAGCCAGTCATGTCCGTATGGTACATTTCGAAAAAGCTTGTATAAGTCTAGCGATCTAAGATTCCGAAGCCTTGGCATGTATAATCTGCATTTCTCCCCCTCGTCCCTCACTGCCCCTTACCAGAGAGAAGGCTGCAACAGTAGCTTTCGAAGCTCTGCTAGCTCTTCTGTTCAGTGGTAGGGAAAGAGAGATATTCCACCCTACACACTAATTCTTTAAGGGGGAAACTGGCTGGTACTGCAATTATTATTAATATTGCTTATTAATTTCTACTTTAGTTTAGATATGGGCTTTGGTGATAGCTTTGATAGCCCATAATATATGCCACTGCAGTTAAAAGAAAGGAAAGAAAATAGTGATAAAAAAAGAACCAATGAAGTCTGCTACCAGTAGCTGGAAGCAGTGGCTATAGTATAGATATATCTTCATGTATCTAAGCTCAAATTATAACAAATATTGTCAAATATTTGTATTGGTAATAATTAACAATGTAAATGAAATACCAAAGATAGAAGAAAAGTAAGATAAATGGGAAGAAAATGAGTATGTCAGAAAGCTTTAAACCTGGATTTTCCATGTACCCAAAGTATATGCATTACCTCTGAGCTATGTACATATGCTTGGGCTGCAAAATTTTTATTGCTACTGCCACTTAAGATCTAGCACTATAAAGGTAGCCATAGCTTTTATGGTAACATGATTTTGATTTATTTATCATATGCAGGGCTTATGGTCCAGGTGATTAACATTTCAGTCAAATAGGTTTTATTTGCTCCTGTTATTAATGAGCATAGCATCAGATACAAATACTTTTGTGTTCTACTGAAGCATTGGCTAAAAATAATGGGGAGAAGGGCACTAGTTTGCCCGACCACCCCTCTTTATCAGGAAGATACAAAGGCATGATGTGATTCATGACACAGCTTATTTGTATGTTTGACACATGATAACACTTACCACAGAGACTAATAATAAGGTCTAATTGCATGCTGGAAGTACTGACTTGTACAAACTGTCCTGCTGTACCAAATAGGACTTAGAAATATTCTAATCTCAGAATGCACTAAGTTATGTTCACCATGACTGTACTGCACATAAAAGAGAGATATGCAATAGATAAGAGATGAAAAACAATATGGTTAACATTGTGTCAGTTTTGCAGCCTGAAAGTTATGTTCAAAGGATTTGCATGTGATATCCTACAATTATGTATTACCTCTACCTTTCTGTACCTGTGGCAAATTTGACTATTCACCAAAACGCTATTGGATGAATAGAAGAGAAACTCTCGCAATAGTGTATGCTATTCATGGCCATTTACTAGCCTAAAGATGACTATGGCTATATACTAAATAATTGTTGCAATTTAAAACAAATTGTATGCAGCGATATTTATTCACCTCCTGCTTTTATACCTTACTTCTGATTGAACAAAACTTAAACACAAACAGAGCAATATGGACATTTCTGCTTTAGAATTTAACTCAACTTCTAGAACTTTGGTGCTGCTGTAAAATATAATGTTTTACAGTTATATTGACAGCTATCTCACTAATTAAATATTAACACAAAATCATATATAATTATGTGAACTTCTACAACTATTTCAAAGGTTGGTACAGTACTAACCCTGTGGTCATCTATGCCGCTAAACTCATGGAATTCTTCACGAGTGATCATGAAGGCAGCCAAGTTGGCAGTATAAATGGCAAGGAACACTACAGCAAACATTGCCCACACATTGGTCATAAACCTAGAAAATACAGAAAGACTCTAAGATAGAATTGAATCTGATATTATTTAATGTTAGGTTGTGATATACTGGATAGAAGGGGGTAAATAAAACAAAGCTTTAAAACCTATAAGAATGCCCAGAACATAGGAATCCTATGGATTACCACAACATCGAGTGACCTACAGCACACCCAAAGAATCACAAAGAAGAGGAGGTGTTGGGGACACCCAGAACTTCAAAACATTAATTACCAAAACAAAAGCTTTAAAGTAATTATAATTTAGAAAACTGTATATCTTGTAAAAGCTATTATTTACTTTTGATTATGTTGAATGTATCTAAGAAGTGGTTGAATATTCCAAGTTACATATAAGAAAATGAACGAAAAAAATAAAAAAAATAATTGGATCTCACAAAGAATGCAGGCAGTGAGAAAAGGCAGAATAGGACTAAGTTTAACAAGAAAATCGGAATATAATTATTTTGTTGAAATAGATAAAACACAGAAAGGCAACCTTAGTTAGCTACTGATATTACTATTAAACGGAGCTGGTTAGCTATTGGCATAAATAATAAAACAGATCAAATATCTCAGCATATTAAATGTTTGACGTTATCAACTGTAGAAAACAAGAATATGTATAAAAATAAACTCAAAATTAATTAAAGTTTTATAGTCATGAATATCAATTTACATATTCAAATTGATAACTTCAAACCAAATTGTGATACTACAGCTCCTAGTAAATCAGTATACGATACTATAGCTCATAGTATAGTCAAAAGAAAGAAATATTCTGTTCACAGTAATCAGTGAAAACTATAAGAACTAAAATGTATGGACAATAATTGGTTAATAAAATAGCAGGTAACTAAAGCAAAACTGAAGAAGAAATTGCTATATAATTTACAGTAATGACAGAGACAACAAGTGTAACAAATGAAAAATCTGAAAACTTCAAGTTATGTACACAATATACTTAGAAATGTACAAAGTAATGTAAATAATGAAAATGAGGATAAACTTGCTAATGTGTAAGGAAATAGTAGCAATTATGGATTGTGACAGAATTATGTTATTTACCCAGAATAAACAAATATAGCTCACACTTCACATACAGTAGTCTTACCTAGCAACACAGTCTACTCTAAACATCTATGTCAGAGGTTATAGCTCCAACTTTGATAATCAACAGGTAACCCACAGCAAAACTGCAAAAGTGGCTAATTATAATTATTGATGTTAGATAAACTGAACATATATGTTTATGTTAAATTACAGATGTAATTCAGATTATCAAAAATTTCAGAGGAGAATTTCTCCTACACCCAAAAAAAAAAAAAAAACTTGGAGGGGAAACAAATCAGAAAATGGTAAATTATTACCATCAAGTGGAAGTAAATGTTAAATGTAAAGAGGCATTTGTAACAGTATTTTACTCTGTCAAATTAATTGTCAAAATTGTTGTTTAAATTGTATTAATATGAAAACAGACAGGAAAGAGCAAAACGAAGTAACCTTAGAAGTTTGTCAAAATTGTTGTTTAAATTGTATTAATATGAAAACAGACAGGAAAGAGCAAAACGAAGTAACCTTAGAAGTTTGTTTTAAACAAAGAAATGCTTAGTTATAGTAACATTCTAAAGCAAAATCTAAAAAACTAAAAAGAGAGATATTAAAAGAAAAAAGTATTGTTATGATACATAATGAGTAATGTAAAAAATATTATATTAATGTATAACATAATATAAACACTTGAAAGCACAGAGAAATGGATGGAAACCAAGAATGTGTTCAAATTACAAGAGAAAGGACGAGCAACATGCTTTTACAGATGCAGAGACATGTCACTCAATACAAAGATGCAAAATATAAAGGCTGAATAGGGTTTATTATCCTAGGATACAGAGAAAGAAATAGAGAAGAAACAGTTTCCGAATCAAACTAATTTATTTCATTAAAAACATGTTAATTAAATGAACTAAAATCTCTTCAAACAAACAGCATAAGGGACTGGACTGGACTGGACTACTCTATGGAGGGGATTCAGCATGGAGGTCCAAACTTGGTCCATTGTACCTCTATGCCCCCAAGTGGAGCAACCCTGGGAGGAAGGATGAGGCAAGAGAAGACAGACGGTGGCTGTAACAAGGAGCCACAGTTGGAAACTCCCCAGCAGGCCAGAAAAATCACCATCCCTCCCTACTGTGGTCCGGAAACAGTCCCACCAGACTTGGTTCGGAGACCAGAGACTGTCCTACCAGAGGAGGAAGTTTTACCAAGAGCATATTCATATTATCCTGCCGTGCAGCACCGAGACACCCGCCAACACTTCAGCCCTGAAAGATCCACCAGTTGAGAAATGATGGCAAATGATAATGAGGATGAAATAGAGGGACAGGAACCTACCCAGCATTTGCCTGGTGATCCAGAAAAACTCCCTGAAAAAAAACATGGGTCAGAAAGGTTGGCCTTGGGAATCAATCCTGGATCTTCTGAATGAGGGCCACAGATGAAACCGCATAAGCCATCTTGCTCGGCCAGCATATGGGACTTCTTGTGCTGCATATTTTTTTCTTGAAGTTTTGAAACAGGGATTTTACACATTTCTCCACTCCCTTCTTCAAAACTGACAACCAGTTTTGCTTGAACTGTGTGTGTTCTGATTGTGTAGCTTCTTTGCTATAATTTTGCACTTCACTATTGTCCAGAACATCTCAATAGGTATATTGAATGTGAATGTGTAGTGTTTAATGCCCACTTTCACTACATGCGACACTGCAGGCAGTGACACTGATGATACATGAAATGAAGATGGGGCACCAGTGAAATGAGATGGTGGGGGAAACTGGAGATCCCAGAGAAAACCCACCCCAGCGCCTTGTTGTCCATCACAAATCTCATTTTATGGATACCTGATAGGTACATTGAGTGTATTGGGGTACTGACGTAGGGTTGTCCAGCCTGGACACATATTGAATATTGTTGGCCTCTAAAAACTTGGTTGTAGATCTGGCATAATGACATGATGCCTTCTCGGTCAGAAATAAATAAGCTGATTCACATTCAGACTTTGAATCCTGTAACAGTATTTTTGTTTAGTAATGTTCGAAGGAATAATAAATATATAAAAATGTATGTAGTTGTGTGATTGGCCGAAGTAGTAGTGGTGTGACGTGGTATCACGTGGTGTGATGACGTGTCAGTGAATCGGCCAATCACAAAATAAAGTGGGAATTACTATGGGGACAAGAAAATCAATAATCTATAAAAGTGTTAGAATCTTGTGTCTTGCTGGAGAACGAGGAAAGAGGTTACGATGATTGTAATTGTAAAGGAAAATTAATAAGATTCAAAAAGTGTTATTCAATATTTATAATAGATAAGAGTGAATCATAGTTCATATTATATAATTAAATAATATATTACAAAATTGGACTCATCTAAATTTTATTTTCACCAACAATCCGCATCCACACCTGAGAAAAGATCTCACGACTCTCAGTAGATTAAAACTCGACTTGGATCTTACAAAAAGTTGGCTTACTTCTTATTAGTTGAAGATGAACGAAAATATAATCCCGTTACAAATGGCGCAGCAACGTGTGGGGCTCGAATAGGATAAAGAAGAGGAGATTAAAGCATCGTGCAGCTCCGTGGGAATTTAAAAGGAAAGAAGAAAGAAGAGAGAAGAAAGAAGAAAACGAGAACTGGTTTAAGTGAGTGAAAAAAAAAAAAAAATAGTAGTAGTAGTAGATTTATGTTGTTAAGAAATCAGAAAATAGTTAAAAAGATGGCGAGTAGAAAAGAAATAACAGTGGAAGGAGAAGTTACTGATAGTGTAGGAATGAATAGGGAGAATGCAGGATTAAGCATAGATAATGAGTCAATGTTGGAAAGAATAACGAGAATGTTAAGTAATTTAGATTCTAAAATAGAACAAAATGCAAATGATTTAAAATCAGAAATGAGTAATTTAGATTCTAGAATGAAAGATGTAAAATCAGAAATGAGTAATTTAGATTCTAAAATAGAACAAAATGCAAATGATTTAAAATCAGAAATGAGTAATTTGGATTCTAAAATTGGAGATGTTAAATCTGAAATGAGTAATTTAGATTCTAGAATGAAAGATGTAAAATCAGAAATAAGTAATTTAGATTCTAGAATGAAAGATGTAAAATCAGAAATGAGTAATTTAGATTCTAAAATAGAACAAAATGTAAACGATTTAACTAAGAAAATGAATGATTTAGATGTAGGAGTAAGACAGGAACTAGCACAAAATGTGAGTAACTTAGAAATTAATTTATTACAGAAGCTAAAACAGGAATTAAAATCTGAAATTTCACAGGAGATTAGAGAAGGGAGAAAAGAGTGTAGGGATAATATGGAAAGGCTCATGCAGATTATAGAGATTAATAAGGATGAGAATAGAAAGGAAGTCAATGAGTTGAGAGAGATAATTCAGGAAACTAGGTTAGGTCAGGACATTGTGAAACAAGAAATAAGAATGGAATTAAACAAAGAGTTAGAAACATTTAGGATACAACAGGCAGAAATAACACAAAAACAAAGAGAAGAATTAGGAGATAAAGTAGAACAAAGAATCAATGTAATTTGTTCTGAAATACAATTACAACATGATGAAAGTAAGATACACCAAGAGGAAATAAAGTTACAAATTGATGAGATAAGTAAAGCAAAAGAAGAAGTAATTTTGCAAATTAAAGAGGTAAAAGAACATTTTGAAAAAGAAAAGGATAACTTAGGAAAATTGACACAAGTTGTAATTGCATTACAGGCTAGAAAAGTAAATAACGGGAAAGAAATGTCTGGAATTACAAATATAAACGATTGTGACTTACCAGGTGAATTAAGCAATCATCAGAAGTCTAGTGATGTAGTAAGTGAATGTAGTGATTTTGTGAGTCCAGATAATGATATTAATTATCACAGAAACACACAGAACATGTCCTCACACACACAACTCCACAGTCTAGGTCAAAATGAATGTGTACATTATTCACTAAATGATATTAGTCCACCAAGTTTTGATGAGGAATCAGGTGATAATCCAAAAGTATTTCTTAGGGAATTGGAAGAATATTTCCGTATTAAGAGAATTCCCAATGAATTTCGGATGGTAATAGTAAAACGCTGTTTGAAGAAAAATGCTCTTGAGTGGTTAAGGTTAACTTTGGCTTCACATGAAACATACAGTACTTTCAGAAATCTGTTTATAAATAGATTTTGGGGACCTGAGAGACAAAGAAGAATAAAAATTGAGTTAGCAACGGGAAGGTTTGAGTTTAAAAAAGGGATTTCTATGACTGAATATTTCTTAAAATTAGCAAACAAAAGTAAGTTGATCAATCCCGAAATTTCTGAGACAGAAATTGTCAACATGCTAATACGTCATTATCCACCACATATCAGAAATCATTTAATTGTGGCTAAGCCTATCGATTTCTCTGATATGATTGAATTATTATCCGAATTTGAAGCACATAACCTCATTAATGATACTACATCCTGTGATGGTAACTATAATAACGTCCATATTGAGCGAGGAAGAAATCGACAGGAATCACAACCTACAAATAATAGGAATAATAGGACGAGTTTAAATTGGGGCGGGGCACCCGTGAGAAATCAAAGATTTGAAGGAAGAGGTTATGAT
This sequence comes from Mantis religiosa, assembly GCA_030765055.1. Classification (NCBI taxonomy): domain Eukaryota; kingdom Metazoa; phylum Arthropoda; class Insecta; order Mantodea; family Mantidae; genus Mantis; species Mantis religiosa. The sequence goes on along the minus strand of CM060948.1, from coordinate 131,271,276 downwards.
CCTAGACGAACTTATGAATCTGTAATTCCCGGAACAGGAAGTGGAGTTCAAAATAATGTGCAAAGGAATTATCATAACAATCAGTCGACGAGAATTGGAAGAAATGATCAAATAAACCATGTAAGATTTTATCGAGGAAATAATCAGCGAACAAGTAATTTTAATAGGGGTAGAGGTACTAGTTTATTTAGTGCAAATCAAAGAGATTTTAGGGGTGTGAGATTTGAAAGAAGTAATCAAAATGAAAGAGTCGAAAATACACAAAGCACAGAGAATGATGTGAGTATAAACGATAGCACCAACCTAACCAACAATGAAAGTAATAATCAGAGGGAGATGGAAAACTAAAAACCAAATCATTTTGTGCTCTGGAAAGTGGTTCGGTGAGGATGACACAGGGCGAATTGAAAGTTGAAGATAACGGAAATAAGCTCACTCTCTTGCAGAAAAATAAGGAATTAGTTAACCCACCTCAGATAATTATTTACCTATGGGATAAAGAATATACAGCCTTGATTGATACTGGAGCCAGTTCTACTGTGATAAGTGAGGAATTGTTTAAAAATCTGTTAGCTAACTATAAAGTGGAATATTTAAATGTGTGTAACGTTTACTGCAGTACTGCAATTGGGAAGAAAAAGGATAGGATTAAATATCAAGTATTAATTAAGGGGCGAATAGGTGAATGGAATTTCAATTTCATTGCGTTGGTAATTCCACATTTGGCAAGAGATGTAATTGTGGGTAATGATTTATTATATGAATGGCAAAGTGTATTGAATTTCGAAATGCATGAAATGAAGGTTAAGACAGAAAATGATTTATTAGTAATAAAATTATTGGAAGAAGATGGAAGAAAAGAAGAGAACAGGGATAATATAAATAATGAAAGGTTTTTTGTGGAAGATATACTTTTGCAAGAAAATGGTAATATTGAATACGATGAAAATGAAAATTGTGGGAAGAATTTAATTATTGATGGATTGCAAAATAATGTAACTGACCTTGAAAAGCATTGTTGCCAATTATATACAATACAAGATAAGAACGGCGGAAGCCAAGTGGAGGAAGAAATAGAATTCCAGAGAATATTACAAGTAAAGTTAGAAAACACATACAATTTAGACCAAGCGAGAAAAGAACAGTTGAAATTGTGTATATTAAAGAATAGAAAAGCCTTTAGTTCAAAACCTGGACTGTGTAACAAATACACACACACATTTAAAGTGAATGATACTGCTCCCTATACACATAAAAGCCGACCTTTACCCATAGCTATAAGACAAGCATTTCTAGAAGCAAGTGTGGATACAAGAGATTTGTAATCAACGGAGTACTTATTGTTAAAATAGTTAAATAATAAAACATGTATATTATTGTTAAATGTCAATATATTGTTGTATTTTAATTAATGTTAATTTATTGTTGTGTTTTATGTTTGTGTAATAATGTGAAATTGTTGTTAAATGTTCATTTATTATATTTTATCCAATGTAGGTATATTATTATATTTTATGTATGTTGTATTGATGTTGTGTAATATTGGTGTAAACGAAATTGTTAATTGGGGCTGTTCTTCGAAATATATGGAAACAGATTGTTAATTCCTTTATTTGGTTATTTTCCATATATTTCGAAGAGGGGCATTTGTAACAGTATTTTTGTTTAGTAATGTTCAAAGGAATAATAAATATATAAAAATGTATGTAGTTGTGTGATTGGCCGAAGTAGTAGTGGTGTGACGTGGTATCACGTGGTGTGATGACGTGTCAGTGAATCGGCCAATCACAAAATAAAGTGGGAATTACTATGGGGACAAGAAAATCAATAATCTATAAAAGTGTTAGAATCTTGTGTCTTGCTGGAGAACGAGGAAAGAGGTTACGATGATTGTAATTGTAAAGGAAAATTAATAAGATTCAAAAAGTGTTATTCAATATTTATAATAGATAAGAGTGAATCATAGTTCATATTATATAATTAAATAATATATTACAAAATTGGACTCATCTAAATTTTATTTTCACCAACAATCCGCATCCACACCTGAGAAAAGATCTCACGACTCTCAGTAGATTAAAACTCGACTTGGATCTTACAAAAAGTTGGCTTACTTCTTATTAGTTGAAGATGAACGAAAATATAATCCCGTTACAATCCATAGGAGAAAAATTGTCCTGAGGCACCATTGATGTGCATATCCCTGTTCATATTATGATCAGTTACAAACTTTGGTAAAAGTCACATCAGACATCATGCTCTATAGAAATTTTGTTTTTGATGGTACTATTGATATGTCACATGCACACACATGTTCCTTGAAATTATGGAACGTCAACATATGATTAAGATTGTCCCCAGGAAAAAGTGTGCCATGTGACAGTTTCCTTCCTGAGTTGATTTTGCTTTCAGCATGACTGTCACTTGGAACACAATATACACGTGCAAGTAGTCTGTGTACTGAACTGCAGGCTTGAATTTAATCTTCAACTGTGGTCTTCGCTGTGTACAATACCTATTGAATTGCGAAAATAAACCCTATTCAAGCCTTAGAAGAATCTCAAGACATATAATTGGATGTTTAATAATATGAATAGTTGAGGAAACAAAGGAGTACTGTAAGTTAAATTTAACCTTATGCAGGAAAAAGCTTTTTGTGTAAATATTGTATCCTATGACAAATTAGTTATTACGAGTAAAAGAATTATTTATATTTATTGATTATATTTATATTTAATCAATTGGTTATATTTAATCACAAAAATTATATAAGGCAATTCTATTCATTATTGGAAAGAAGTCTTGAAAGCTAAATTTGATGATGAGGAAGAAGATGATGATGTTGATGGTGATATACAGTTATTAAACTGACTTAGCTGCTTCAAAACCACAGCTGAATATGCTCTTATATCATGCTAACTTGGAATGCAAGTAAAGAATTTTGTTACTTCCTGAGATTTTGTTACTAGAAAGAAATTGTAATGAATTAGTAATTTCTCTGAACCAAAGGAACATATTACTTTATTGTTGTTAAAAATTATATGTTTTAAAAGAGCGAGACATTAATTTGAATTTATTTTATAATTATTCAACAATTGTTTAAATAAACAATAAATATATGAAGCCTGGGACTCAAGTGCTTGCTATAGTAAGTTGCCACAAACAGTGTGTATCTGGAATATGAGAACCCCTAGTGGTTTACCAGGAAAACATGAGTCAATTGGAGAATTTAATGTCATGATGCACATTGGCCATGGTAGATCAATGGTTAAGAGCGACTGGACGGAGACCGGGAGATCCATAGTTCAAATCGCGGCCATAGCAATGAATTTTTCAGTTTGACTCTATCTATCCAAAACCATAGCCTATACATAGCTAGTGTGGAAGAACAATTAATTTCCATCAATTAACTTAATAATAAGGCAATATAAATTTTATATTACTTGAGTTCCTTATCAAGTAGTTAAAAGCCAAATATCCCTGATATCTATTTTGGTGCTCCAAGTTTCCTACTCTAAATGGCTAGCTGATCAGTTAATTAAATGAATTTCATCTGTGAAAATCTTTTACAATTGTATGTCGACCAATAAATAAAATATATTTGTACCACAAAAACTTCACAGTTTCTGTGTTACATCATAGTGGAGGAGTATATGAACATGTTCCAATTTAATTAAATTTGACTTCTATGATGTGAAAATTATTAAAATTTATTAGAAAAGGAAATCTTGATTAACATGAACACAATTGTTGCCCTTAACAATTACAGATTGAACCTTGCTTTGGAAATTTTAATTGTTTGAATTGATAGATTGTTACTGAGTTCCTGCCATATCTGAAGCTTTTGGGTTAAGACAAATGTACTGCTTGTATGTTGCTGTTCCATTACAGTTTTATAATAAGCTGTTCATACATCTTAAAGTTCACTGCACAAAAATTCTGCATGAAATTAAAATTAAAATAGGCAGATAATAAAGTTTGGCCAATCACAATTTAATTATATATTATTCCACTCTGATTTCTTATTCAAGATTGGCACCTTTGTCTACTGGTAGATTGTTGGCCTCTAAATGCAGAATTCTATTTTTGATTCCATATTAAATTGAAAGGTCCTTCTTTTAGGATTATTCGTTAATCTATGTAGACTCTTCTTCTTTTTTAACTTCCCTTTTATACCACTAAGTGGTGTCAAGGTATTATTGTTCCTCTTAACCCTTATGTGGGTTGAGGAACGGAATCTCTGGATCAGTGAGAGACAGAATCCAGGATGAGGGATCAACCCAATGCCTGGTATGAGAGTGAGGGAATTAGATGACAGTATGAAGGTGAGATGAAATGATAGGAAAGATGATTATGATGATGATGATGATGATTATGATGATAGAGCAATTGGTGAAATGCTGGCGGGGGAAATCAGAGGACATGGAGAAAACCAACCCCAGTGCCATGTTGTCCAGCACAAATCTCACTTTGCGGTAACCTGGGATCAAACCCAGAACATTTGGTGAGAGCCAAGCAGTGGAAACATGCATATCAAGGACTATGTAGACTCTTACATACATAAATGTCAGCAATAAATTAATAGATTGCCCTAAAACATTACCAACATAAGATGTTCTCTCAAGTCATAATCATTGACATGATGATGAATGCTCAAGGTGATTGTGCAAAGAAACAGAAAAATTAATCCATATTAGAAATTAATAAAAGCATATTACCTGGCAGTGAAGCCACGCGGAGAATCCACATGAACAGCAGCTTGGAATAGCACAGCCCATACCAGCCAATATGTGCGGAACAGCGAGAACCGATGGTTTGGGGACGGAGACACTTGCTGTAAAAATATATTTTATTATGTGGAATTCTTAATCATTTTAAATGCAAATAATTACATTTTTTTCACAACACTAAAATATATTTCAGGATCTACATCTATCTAAGTGATTGCATTGTGACTTCAGATTGCCGACTATAAGTGAGACAAAGAAGAATCAGAAAGTTTTGGGTAAGAGGAGTGGAGAAAATAGAACTCTTCCCTTTCACCCACAACAGTCCACTGACCAATAAATTTTACTTCAGCTTTGTACCACTTGTGGCTTGCATTTGAACTTACACAACACTTATCACTGTGGCAGCCTCTCTCTTACTCTTCTACATTTAAACACTCATACCCATAAGGATTTGGAAGACAACTGAATGTAAACAAGCAAAAGTTGTTTGCCACTAATACAGTACCTTTCAAATAGGAAGAACTTAGCTTATCAGTGAATTAGATGCTGTTACTAACTATGCATTGTGGTTTCATTACCCCTCCTCTTTCCATACTTCCCTCTTACTCCTACTGTTTAGTCAAGGATGTAAGTACCTCAAAAGCCACAACTGTTTCGCCTACGCCACACACTTAACAATAAGGTGCTGAGCACTATTTAAGTCAATTTGATTTCTACTTTCCTGGTTGTTGCATCTCATTAAAACTGAATAAACCTTAAAAATAAAATTTTGAATTTGGCCTCACAATACCAGCCTCTATGACTAGCCTCTAAACTCACCTCTTAAGGCCACTGCACAAATTCTCCCCTGTTATATTGATACTTAAAAGCAACAGCTGATTACTGATGAGAAATATTTGGACTCTAATGCATCATAAACATGTCAGAAGTGAGGTTCTCAAGATGCAGGAACCTGTTTACTAGGCTGCATGGGTATTGGCTCTCATCTTAACCACAGAAACAGCAAATTAAAAAATTCTTGTGATGGTTTAGTTAAATTCCTTTAGCACTATTCAATTACCATATACGGCCGTTTGCATAACAGTGCCATATAATTGCAGACATGTATATAAATGATGAATATTACAGTGCTTAAGGTGACTATGGGTATGTTTATTCATTTATATTATGAAAATCATTGAGCTAAAACTATATGTTTCCACAACATATAGCTGACAAACTGTCACTCATTTATTGCTGGATTGATTAGCTGGCCTGGCTAAAAATTAATTTGTGTTAATGTCTTAGAGAATATGTAGTTTTTTGCAGTGTTCTCTGCTGTTATTATCTTTGAGTGTGTGTGTGTGTGTGTGTGTGTGTGTGTGTGTGTGTGTGTGTGTGTGTGTGTGTGTGTGTGTGTGTGTGTGTGTGTGTGTGTGTGTGTGTGTGTGTGTGTGTGTGTGTGTGTGTGTGTGTGTGTGTGTGTGTGTGTGTGTGTGTGTGTGTGTGTGTGTGTGTGTGTGTGTGTGTGTGTGTGTGTGTGTGTGTGTGTGTGTGTGTGTGTGTGTGTGTGTGTGTGTGTGTGTGTGTGTGTGTGTGTGTGTGTGTGTGTGTGTGTGTGTGTGTGTGTGTGTGTGTGTGTGTGTGTGTGTGTGTGTGTGTGTGTGTGTGTGTGTGTGTGTGTGTGTGTGTGTGTGTGTGTGTGTGTGTGTGTGTGTGTGTGTGTGTGTGTGTGTGTGTGTGTGTGTGTGTGTGTGTGTGTGTGTGTGTGTGTGTGTGTGTGTGTGTGTGTGTGTGTGTGTGTGTGTGTGTGTGTGTGTGTGTGTGTGTGTGTGTGTGTGTGTGTGTGTGTGTGTGTGTGTGTGTGTGTGTGTGTGTGTGTGTGTGTGTGTGTGTGTGTGTGTGTGTGTGTGTGTGTGTGTGTGTGTGTGTGTGTGTGTGTGTGTGTGTGTGTGTGTGTGTGTGTGTGTGTGTGTGTGTGTGTGTGTGTGTGTGTGTGTGTGTGTGTGTGTGTGTGTGTGTGTGTGTGTGTGTGTGTGTGTGTGTGTGTGTGTGTGTGTGTGTGTGTGTGTGTGTGTGTGTGTGTGTGTGTGTGTGTGTGTGTGTGTGTGTGTGTGTGTGTGTGTGTGTGTGTGTGTGTGTGTGTGTGTGTGTGTGTGTGTGTGTGTGTGTGTGTGTGTGTGTGTGTGTGTGTGTGTGTGTGTGTGTGTGTGTGTGTGTGTGTGTGTGTGTGTGTGTGTGTGTGTGTGTGTGTGTGTGTGTGTGTGTGTGTGTGTGTGTGTGTGTGTGTGTGTGTGTGTGTGTGTGTGTGTGTGTGTGTGTGTGTGTGTGTGTGTGTGTGTGTGTGTGTGTGTGTGTGTGTGTGTGTGTGTGTGTGTGTGTGTGTGTGTGTGTGTGTGTGTGTGTGTGTGTGTGTGTGTGTGTGTGTGTGTGTGTGTGTGTGTGTGTGTGTGTGTGTGTGTGTGTGTGTGTGTGTGTGTGTGTGTGTGTGTGTGTGTGTGTGTGTGTGTGTGTGTGTGTGTGTGTGTGTGTGTGTGTGTGTGTGTGTGTGTGTGTGTGTGTGTGTGTGTGTGTGTGTGTGTGTGTGTGTGTGTGTGTGTGTGTGTGTGTGTGTGTGTGTGTGTGTGTGTGTGTGTGTGTGTGTGTGTGTGTGTGTGTGTGTGTGTGTGTGTGTGTGTGTGTGTGTGTGTGTGTGTGTGTGTGTGTGTGTGTGTGTGTGTGTGTGTGTGTGTGTGTGTGTGTGTGTGTGTGTGTGTGTGTGTGTGTGTGTGTGTGTGTGTGTGTGTGTGTGTGTGTGTGTGTGTGTGTGTGTGTGTGTGTGTGTGTGTGTGTGTGTGTGTGTGTGTGTGTGTGTGTGTGTGTGTGTGTGTGTGTGTGTGTGTGTGTGTGTGTGTGTGTGTGTGTGTGTGTGTGTGTGTGTGTGTGTGTGTGTGTGTGTGTGTGTGTGTGTGTGTGTGTGTGTGTGTGTGTGTGTGTGTGTGTGTGTGTGTGTGTGTGTGTGTGTGTGTGTGTGTGTGTGTGTGTGTGTGTGTGTGTGTGTGTGTGTGTGTGTGTGTGTGTGTGTGTGTGTGTGTGTGTGTGTGTGTGTGTGTGTGTGTGTGTGTGTGTGTGTGTGTGTGTGTGTGTGTGTGTGTGTGTGTGTGTGTGTGTGTGTGTGTGTGTGTGTGTGTGTGTGTGTGTGTGTGTGTGTGTGTGTGTGTGTGTGTGTGTGTGTGTGTGTGTGTGTGTGTGTGTGTGTGTGTGTGTGTGTGTGTGTGTGTGTGTGTGTGTGTGTGTGTGTGTGTGTGTGTGTGTGTGTGTGTGTGTGTGTGTGTGTGTGTGTGTGTGTGTGTGTGTGTGTGTGTGTGTGTGTGTGTGTGTGTGTGTGTGTGTGTGTGTGTGTGTGTGTGTGTGTGTGTGTGTGTGTGTGTGTGTGTGTGTGTGTGTGTGTGTGTGTGTGTGTGTGTGTGTGTGTGTGTGTGTGTGTGTGTGTGTGTGTGTGTGTGTGTGTGTGTGTGTGTGTGTGTGTGTGTGTGTGTGTGTGTGTGTGTGTGTGTGTGTGTGTGTGTGTGTGTGTGTGTGTGTGTGTGTGTGTGTGTGTGTGTGTGTGTGTGTGTGTGTGTGTGTGTGTGTGTGTGTGTGTGTGTGTGTGTGTGTGTGTGTGTGTGTGTGTGTGTGTGTGTGTGTGTGTGTGTGTGTGTGTGTGTGTGTGTGTGTGTGTGTGTGTGTGTGTGTGTGTGTGTGTGTGTGTGTGTGTGTGTGTGTGTGTGTGTGTGTGTGTGTGTGTGTGTGTGTGTGTGTGTGTGTGTGTGTGTGTGTGTGTGTGTGTGTGTGTGTGTGTGTGTGTGTGTGTGTGTGTGTGTGTGTGTGTGTGTGTGTGTGTGTGTGTGTGTGTGTGTGTGTGTGTGTGTGTGTGTGTGTGTGTGTGTGTGTGTGTGTGTGTGTGTGTGTGTGTGTGTGTGTGTGTGTGTGTGTGTGTGTGTGTGTGTGTGTGTGTGTGTGTGTGTGTGTGTGTGTGTGTGTGTGTGTGTGTGTGTGTGTGTGTGTGTGTGTGTGTGTGTGTGTGTGTGTGTGTGTGTGTGTGTGTGTGTGTGTGTGTGTGTGTGTGTGTGTGTGTGTGTGTGTGTGTGTGTGTGTGTGTGTGTGTGTGTGTGTGTGTGTGTGTGTGTGTGTGTGTGTGTGTGTGTGTGTGTGTGTGTGTGTGTGTGTGTGTGTGTGTGTGTGTGTGTGTGTGTGTGTGTGTGTGTGTGTGTGTGTGTGTGTGTGTGTGTGTGTGTGTGTGTGTGTGTGTGTGTGTGTGTGTGTGTGTGTGTGTGTGTGTGTGTGTGTGTGTGTGTGTGTGTGTGTGTGTGTGTGTGTGTGTGTGTGTGTGTGTGTGTGTGTGTGTGTGTGTGTGTGTGTGTGTGTGTGTGTGTGTGTGTGTGTGTGTGTGTGTGTGTGTGTGTGTGTGTGTGTGTGTGTGTGTGTGTGTGTGTGTGTGTGTGTGTGTGTGTGTGTGTGTGTGTGTGTGTGTGTGTGTGTGTGTGTGTGTGTGTGTGTGTGTGTGTGTGTGTGTGTGTGTGTGTGTGTGTGTGTGTGTGTGTGTGTGTGTGTGTGTGTGTGTGTGTGTGTGTGTGTGTGTGTGTGTGTGTGTGTGTGTGTGTGTGTGTGTGTGTGTGTGTGTGTGTGTGTGTGTGTGTGTGTGTGTGTGTGTGTGTGTGTGTGTGTGTGTGTGTGTGTGTGTGTGTGTGTGTGTGTGTGTGTGTGTGTGTGTGTGTGTGTGTGTGTGTGTGTGTGTGTGTGTGTGTGTGTGTGTGTGTGTGTGTGTGTGTGTGTGTGTGTGTGTGTGTGTGTGTGTGTGTGTGTGTGTGTGTGTGTGTGTGTGTGTGTGTGTGTGTGTGTGTGTGTGTGTGTGTGTGTGTGTGTGTGTGTGTGTGTGTGTGTGTGTGTGTGTGTGTTTTTTTTTCTTATCTGCACTTGTAAAAGCATTTAATTCTTCATTTTCATATTTCACTCAAATAACATCTGAAAATGCTGTTAATGGTGAGCAAACTGAAAGGTAAGATGCTACACTCACAGGTTTGTGAAGTGGTGAGCAATATGTATAATTCCATAACAAAGTATTGCTAGTGTAGTAGTCTATATTAAAACATTGCAAAAAGTGTAGCTGAGGCTACATAAGTGTTGGAAAGATGCATTAGACGAATAATTAAGGAGACCATGGTTGTATATTCTAGTGCTTCTACTTCTTTTTCTATGCCCTACATGAAAATGCCCAAGATAGTCTTAGATAATTTGAAAACTGTAAATTGGAGTTAACACTGTGAAGTAATGTAATAATTTAAAATTATACAATGAGTTGACTGAGGCACTCTGTACTTCACATACCACAAATTTTCTTTCAATACGTTTCACCTCCACTTGAAGGCATTATTAAGAAACTGTCAACTTGATAGTTAGCCTTAGATAATTCTAATGAGACCATAGTTCACCTAACAGTCAATGAATTATACAAACTAAGACCTACATTACGGAACATTTCATGGTACATTAAAATGTTATATAAATTTGCAGGAAATGTAGCTATGCAAAGAAGAATATTCTGAAGTTAGGCTTCAAGTGGAGGAAGACTACATTTAAACCCTCTTCAAGTGGAGGAAGAGGGTTTTAATGGAGGCCCATCTATTATCTCAAGATCATAATCAATACTGAAATGAAGGACGACCTATTATATACATGGATGAAACTTACATCCACACTTCTCATACCTCAACACATGGTTGCAGTAATGACAGTATCCACACCCCTATATCACCAGTACTCAAAGGTCAACTCCATAGAACCATTCACACTGTAGGGGAATAAGGGTTAATCCCCAATGCATATCTTTAAGTCTTATCAAAAGACTGGTGACTATAATGGCAGCTGATACCCAACCTGCCTCCAAATTCTGTACCATTAGTGGTTATATTCACCTGAGAGAGCAATGATTCTTCTACAGATCCTTCAAGTGGGGAGGATGAAGCCGAGGAACCAATAAGAGATGAAGCAACCATTTAAGAAATATAAAATAAACTGTGGACTGCAAGAACACATAGTCCATGAAACCAGCCTCAAGGTAAGGGTGCAAGCAGATCTCAGCTTGCAGTAAGATAAGAGAGTTGGTGCATGTCTACATGTACCCCCCACCACACTATTCCCTACTACTTCACTGACATCACAGACTTTCCCCTCATTAGAACCAAATTATGTTTTAAAGGTGATGTAATTAACATGTATTTTACTGCTCTGAACTACAAAAAGAAGATAACACTACCTTTTGCTTTTGGAGTAACTTCTATTCTGTTTGCTGTTTGCCTTAATTTTCTCATTCCATTAAGTCAAGATCAGTACTCATTTCATTTTGAGTTCTATACCTTGTGTTTGTATACTTTTCTCAATGCAACTGAATGTAAAGATAAGCTGGATTAGCTAATTTATGAGATTTGTATATTTTTCAAGTGCATGATTATTATTATTTATCTATTTACTTATTTCTTTGTGTTATGCTAATACAAACTTGAGTATGATGGGCAGTCAGCCCAGGCTCTAGGTCATCATACCCACCTAACATAATTACTTCTAGACATATAATATACTTTGCTATAGCTATCTAAGGCATAAATAGCTTATAACAAAATATTGTTGAAGTAGATGAGTCAACCTGAAATATTCAATGCCATGGCCGGGATTTGAACCACGGATCTCCTGGTTTCCATCCAGTCGCTCTTACCCATTGAGCTACCATGGCCAACATGCCATCCTGACATTAAATTCTCCAATTGACTCATATATTTTCCCGGTAAACCACTAGGGGCTCTCACATCCGAGATAAATCAGGAGATCCGTGGTTCAAATCCCGGCCATGGCATTGAATTTTTCAGGTTGACTATCTATTGAAAATCTTAGCCTATATATGGCTAGTGTGAAGAAATGATTAATTTCCATCAATTATCTTAAATAATATTGTTGAAGTGCATAATCAGGGTAATGCAGGGTTATTATGTTTCATTCTTTGAAAGTGTGTTGACTGTAACAGCATAACCTTACATTAACCACTCTATATGCACTTCCGAAATTTGAGACCACTAATAAATAGCATCAGTGTAATATATAAATTAGCAAAATGGTTAGTAAATAAATAGAGCTTTCTAACTTAATGTGATCACCCCTAAGTCTCAAGAATTCCATAGACTTGGTCAAAAGATTTCAACACACTGTCCAAAGATGACATCTTAGTATACAAGATTATTCAAAATGAAGGACCCATTTTATAAAATTTGTATTTATTTAAGTACAAATCCAACATAAACTATCTTTATACCAATAAACAGAGTAAATTTCAATGTTTTATTTAATACATTATAAACATTCAATGTGTCCCCGTTTGCTGCATGACAAACCTCTACGTGATAGCCAAATTTGTCCCATACATGAGCAAGTATATCTTCTGTTACTGAGTGCATAGCAGCAGTGATACGGTTCTGAGGGCATCCAGAGTTTTAGGTAGAGGTGGGACGTAAACAGATTCCTTAACATAACCCCATAAGAGTCACATGGGGTGAGATCAGGAGATCTCGGTGAGCAGCAGTGTACAGTCAGGTCTTCATTTACCCTGCAACCTATCCAGTGCTGAGGAAGTGATTCATTCAAAAAGCCTCATACATTGCTGTGCCAATGGGGCAGAGCTCCATCCTGTTCGAAAATGAGGTCCTGTGAATCTTCCATAATTTGAGGGAACAGCCATTGTTCCAACATGTCTAGATACCTTATTCCAGTTACAGCAATTTCTGCAAAGAAAAATAGTCCATAAACCTTTGTACATGATAAGGCACAGAACACATTTATCTTCGGTGAGTCTCTTTCATGTTGCAATGTTGAATGTGGATTTTGCAAACCCCATATGTGAACATTGTGTCTGCTGACTTTTCTACTAAGGTGGAAAGTTGCTTCATCACTAAAAATATGATGTTGAAACGTGTTATCCTCCATCATTCCTAGCACATAACAAAATTCGAGACGCTTCTCTTTGTCTTTAGGTTTAAGAGCCAGCACAAGGTGTAATCGGTCAAACGCCACCTCAGAACTTTCCATACAGTTGGTTGGGATATTACAAGTTCTCTGCTAGCTCTAGAGGTCAACTTCTGTGGACTACGAACAAAACTTTCTTCAATCCATCTGACATCACCTTCTGACACACGTGGTTGGGCTCTGTTTGTTCCATAATAGCCATCTCACTACATACTGTTAGTGAAAAACACAATGGTGGCCTATTGCCACGAGAACTATACCAGCCGCTTTTAAAACCATCACTTCCCACCAAAAAAACTTTTAAACTTCCTCTTTTCATTGTCATACTGATTGTTCATATTAGATTTGTGCTTTAATCAATAAGAATTCTATAAAATGGGTTCATCATTTAAAATAACACTGTATTTTGATATGGAGAAGCCTTATTTCCTAGTCTTCCTATAGATATAGAAGTAAAAATCTTAGAACAGTGGCTCAAAAAAAAAAAAAAAAAAAAAAAAAAAAAAAAAAAAAAAAAAACCAAGCATTGAAATAGAAGACTACCTAGCATTTAAGGTATTAGAAGACTACTGTCTAACGAAGTTACTGCAGAGAAAAGCATATCCATGGAGGGACTGCAATATATATATGACAGAATCTTGCAGGTTGCTGTAAAAGGTTAGATTTAGGCTCTTTTTGTTAAGAAATAGATTTTGAAGCCACTGGGGTATATATTCAGGAGTATAAAGTGTTAATAATTGCCTTATACGGGTCACCAAAGGGAGATCCAGCTATTTTTCTTAAAAAAACTCGAGGAATTACTAATTCTTTATACCGGGCCCAAATGGAAACATTTTAATATAGTTTTAGGTGGTGATCTAAACTAACACTATGAAATAAGAGAAGATAGGCAAATAGTCATAGAATTTAAAAATATTCTCAAGACAGTTTAACTTCAAATGTACTAACTATAAGCCTACTAGACTAACGGCCTGTCTATATGACATTTTCACAAACATTAAAGAGAATATGCTAACCTGTGATACAGCGGTCTTTCCATTCTCGGATCATGACTCAGTATGGTTGACTATAAAAAATATAAAACCTAATTTATTTTCCCCAAGAGAGGCAATCACTGCACTTTCTATCCCAGTAACCAGCAACAAAATAGCATTCTTCAGAAACATGTTATGTGAAGTTAGCTGGAACAACGTGCCTTACAGCTCATATTCTATCATTGCATTAACAGCAAGTGAAATGTTTGAAAGATTTCATACTTTATTCATAAATATATTTGAGACATGTATCCCCCAAAGATAATGTAAAGTTTTCATCAACCCAAAAAGAAATTATGTTCCCAAAAAGGATAAAGATGTATGGTATACTCCCCAATTAGCTAGCATGAAAGTTATGACTTATAAGACTTATATAGAAGAGACAAATCAAACAGGGCCAGAATTCTGTATATCAACAAAAGAAAGGAGTATAAGCTATTGATAAATGAGGCTAAAACACTTCACAACATAATTAGTATTGAATCTGCTACTAATAAGTGTAAGAAAGCCTGGAATCTGATAAACTCTGTTGCAAAACCCAACAAATGAAACAGTATAGAGTTAGCCACAAATGATTTGAACAGTTATTTTATTAGCTCAGTAGAAAAAATCAATCGAAACATGGTAAAGCTGAAGGAATCTATTACTGAAGTTCTTGAACACTGCCAAAACAAATACAGTCCGGGTAGCTTTATGTTCCAAGAAGTCAGTGTAGATCATGTACAAAACATTCTAAATGGTCTTCAGGCATCAAATAGTGTAGACATATATGATTTATCCAGTAATCTCAAAAAGAAGGCAATAGAATGTATCTTATACCCGCTTACATTTTGTGTGAACAGATGTCTAGTAGAAGGAATATTCCCGGATGCACTGAAACTTTCAAGGGTGGTTGGTCCCTATTTATAAAAAGGAGGATAAAAACTGTCCATCCAGTTACCGTCCAATATCTTTAGTCCTGGTATTCTCAAAAGTGCTGGAAAAGATCATGTACAAACAGCTTTGTAGTTATGTGTGTTTGGAGGAATTTAGTAACAGTGACGTCAAAATTAATCAGAAAAGCTATTTGCAGTCAGTTTATTGACCCCCGTCACTACTTTTTTTTTTATATTATCGAGGGACTAGTTTCAAAGGCCATTGCCTTCATTTTCAACCTCTCTCCAACTAGCATCTGTTGTCATCTGCTCTCCTCTCTCTGGTGGTGAACTATGAACTTCTTTGTCAAATTATCTACTGGTGGGATTTCGAAGTTCATTACACAGTCTTTATTTTCCATATGAATATGTTCTCCCATGTTGTCAGTTTATTTTGGTTTATCACTCCTTTTAATAATTTTGGATTTGGATCAATGTCATAGTTTTCATTCCAAAAATGAAATGCTACTTACTTATCTTCTTGTTTCAATCTGATGTTTCTAAAGTGCTCTTTGACTCTGGTTTTTAGATTTCTTTTACTCTGAGCTATGTAGCATTTTCCACAATGTTTACAACTTATTTGGTATATTCCAGATCTGTTAACTGATGGGATTTCATATTTTGTTTATGAATTTAGCAATTTTAAAATTGAGTGTCCATTAGTAGGTGCCAAGGTTATATTTTGTTCCTTAAAGATCTTTTTAAATTTAATAATTGTCTTTGGGTGACATGTGAATGAACTGAATATGCTGTTGCTTTCTTTCTCTTTTGTTAATGTGGTTGCTTCCTTAATGATTTTCTGTAGTTTAGCTTTTCTAATTTTCTTAAACACCAGACTTCTTTTGTATCCATTTCCTGCTGCTATGCGTAGTACGGCTTTTTGTTCTTTGAAGTATTCTTCTTTATCCATGGGTATGTTGACTAATCTGTGTGTAAGGCTGTTTATTATTGCATGCTTATGTATAATGGGGTAGTAACTATTATTTTTTATGTAATTTTCTGAATGTGTTGGTTTCCTGTAAATTCCAAATTTTATTTTTGTGTCATTCCTGATGAAATTTAGACCCAAGAAAGACAGTTGTCCTTGATTTGCTTTTCTGTTGTGAATTTGATAGTCCTTTCTTTCAAACTGAGTAATTTTAATGCATCATCTAAATGTTTATTTGGCACTATTACAAAGATGTTATCAACATATCTATACCAAACTTTGAAGATCCATGGGAAGGCGTTTTTAATTTGTTTTTTAAATGCACTCATAAATAAGTTTGCCAAAAAAGGTGAAAGTAGGTTGCCCATTGATAACCCTGATTTCTGTTTGTAGTGTTTTCCATTAAAGCTGAAGAAGTTTTGTTTAATGCACATTTTTGTTAGTGGAATGTATTCTTCTACTTCTGTTACTTCCATTTCTATTGTAGTTAGCCATTTTTTAAATAAAGTCTGTAATTTTTCTGCTGGTATGCTTGAAAATAAAGATGTCACATCAAATGAAACCAGTCTGTCACTTTTGTCCAAATTTATATATTTAATTTTTTCTACCACATTTAAAGAGTTTTTTAAACTTGCACTTTCAAATTTTAGAAAACTATTGAATTTATTTAGTAACCATTTGGCCAAATTATATGTGTGGGCATTTATGTTACTAGTGATAGGTCTGATGCCTTTCCCTGTTTTGTGAATTTTTGGTAGCCCATATACTCTTGGTAATGTTGGATTATCTACTTTAATTTTGTGAAATTCTTTTTTGTTAATTATGTTGCTGTCTTTTAGAGTTTTATTTGTGGTTTCAATGCAGTACTTTAATGGGTTAGTTTCTACTTTTTGGTAATTGCATATTCATATGGAAAAATAAGGACCGCGTAATGAACTTTGAAATCCCACCAGTAGATAATTTGACAGAGAAGTTGATGGTACCACCACCAGAGAAAGGAGAGCAGACAACAAAAGATGCTAGTTGGAGAGAGGTTGAAAATGGAGACAATGGCCTTTGAAACTAGTCCCTCGATAATATAAAAAGGTAAGTGACGAGTGTCAATAAACCAACTACAAATAGCTTTTACAATTAGCTCTGTAGTTATTTAGATGAAATTGGGATAGTCAGCAATGAACAATTTGGGTTCAGAAAAGGCAGGTCAATGACCGATGCCATTGTCTCTCTCGTTAAAAATGTACTTAATGCTTTTGAAGCTAAAAGTCTTAACCAGGCTACTTTCTGCGATCTGAGTAAACCAGTTGATTGTGTAGAGCATATTCATTTATTAACTAAACTAAAATTCTATGGCGTAAATGATACTGCTCTAAAGCTCCTTGAAATGTACTTAGCTAAGCCTGAAAAAATTGTGTGTATTGGAAATAAGAAATTCAAAATGATGGAGCTAAAATATGGGGTCCCACAGGGTTCCATACTCGGGCCATTATTAGGTTTACTAATGAACGACGACTTGCCTTCCTTTTTAATTTCTCACAGGGTACTGTACTTAGATGATACCACTTTTCTTAACACAAGCACTGATTATCAAAGCCTTAAAACAATAACAGAAGATACCTTAACTCGTGCTAGCACATGGTTTAGAGCCAACGGCTTCTTATTAAATGATAGTAAAACTCTCAGTAGAAAATTGTTTAACAGAACTTAAATTTTTAGGGGTCATTGTGGATAACAAGATCTCATGGGCACCATACATCAACTATATAACAGCTGAACTCTCCAGAGTTATACATCTAATTAGAAATTTAAAAAGCCATGTACCGGAGCCATATATACAATGTGCATATTTTGCTTTCTTTCATAGTATAATCTCATATGGTATTCTACTCTGGTGAAGCAGCAGTCATGTCTCTAATATCCTACTATTATAGAAAAAGATAATTTGTATTATTGCAGATACAGAGAAAACCGCACACTGTAAACCACTATTCATAAAATTTAAAGTAATGACTGTGATTAACCTATACATTTATATTGCACTCACTTATGTAAAAAAAATAACATACCTGACCAACTCTACAGACTAAACATACATAACAATAATACTACACATAACTACCAACTTAACCTACCATCCCGTAGGCTTTCAAAAACATCAAACAGCTTTGAAGTCTTGGGCATTAATTTGTATAATACCTTACCAATAGAATTAACAGAATTATTGGATTGTAGATTTAAAAGTAGATTATATGAGTAGTTTAGCTTCTAATCCATACTATTCAATACAGGAATATTTTGAGAGAAACAAATAAGACAACTTATAAGTATTTTAGTTATTTTTGAAGCTATTTTTGCTTATATACATAATGTACGTCTCTATTATCTCTACTGTTATGGTAACATTTATGCTAAATTATTATAGTATTGTCGGATACAACCTGACTGTTGCTGTATTAAGCATTTGATGTAATTTAATAAGCATTTAATTTAATTTGTATTATTCCTGAACTTAAGCTAAAATGTACAAAATATGTTGTAATACTTTGTAAAATTGTGTATAATTGTAAGACTGCAACTTTCTCTATTGCTTATAGTATTGTTTTGTATATAACTTGTAAATACTGTTGAAGTCTATAGCTGTATTATTATCATTATCATCATCATTATTATTAATATTATTATTATTATTATTATTATTATTATTATTATTATTATCATCATCATCATCATCATCATCATCATCATCATCATCATCATCATCATCATCATCATCATCATCATCATCATCATCATTATTATTATTATTATTATTATCAATTATTAAAACTAAGCAAATTATAAATAGAACAGAGTTTCTTTATACTCAGAAATGCTTCCTTTCAACAAACCTCCAGATTGAGTATGGGTAGTCCACTGTTCCAGCCCTCTTTGATGACATTTTCATAAACCAAATAGAATTACAAGTCGCAGGATATTTTCCCCACAACTTCAAAACTTCTTCAGGTAACTCATCCTGACTGAGATTCGAACTCAGGACCTCTTGAACGTGAGGCAGACACACTACCAAAGCGGGCAATATGATCCTGGCAATTACATTGTTATTAATAATAAAAAAAAAAAAAAACTTTTATTCCTAGCATTCTCTCAGCAGCTCGAGGAAACTTTGAAAAACGGCAATAGGTCAGGGAGATTGTCCATGGAAATCGAACACAACCTTCTGAATGTGAATCATGCACATTGTTGCCTATGCTATCTAACTCACTTAGGCTTAAAGTGTTTTCTATTGTTCCATTAATGTTTACAAGATCAATTCAACTAATTCAATAAATTGTATAATTAGGTGGTTTCCAGAATGCAATTTCAATGCAAAACGTGGGTGCTAATGTTGTAGTTTGGATGCAAAGTCACCTTCGTTTCATATCAGCTTCTTCTCATAGCAGGCTATGGACCTGCTCGCTGTTTCTGGTTCTCTGCTCCAAATTCTGTCTGTTCCTCATCAGGCCTCTAATCCCAGGCACTCATTTGTAAGTTCTGGAGGCTGTAAATCTGACATACGAGGCAAGTAGAATAAGTAAAGTTGGATATAATGTTACATACGAAAACATCTAATTCTGTAAAGCTAGGATCCACAAAGTAGTTTTGATCTTTGTTATTGCTGTTTTTTAAATTGGTTTGTTTGCGTAAAACAAGTCCAAAATACTGTTACATACTGATTAGGTATGATTGTTTCTGCAAAAGGCTATCTAGTGAGCTTAGGTCACTTAGATAATCTTCACATAGTGAAATTAGGTCCTTAACCAGCTACTTGCTGGACTTTACAGTTGAGAGTGGCAAATCAACTCCATAGTTGAAATCAGAGTATATCTTTATCACATTCTTACTGATAGTCAGAATCATTTCCATGTAGTGAAAACAGAAATGGTAAGGGCAATGTAGCCATTAAGTTACATTAGCTTGGATCTGTTGTCCTCACCTTTGAGTGTCAAAGGTTCCTTCGCTGCCACATGTATTCTGTTTCTACGTTAAACATTTATCTGTATCCAATAGAAACTTGAGCAGAAGTAATGATAATTGTTGCTTTCATTCTATGTAGCTTTGAACCATATCCTGCACCTCAATTCGGTCTAAGTTGGTAGGAGGTGCATTGACATTGGATACTGCATCTTTAAATGCTGTCAATGCTTGCTTTAATTTTTCAAAACTGGAATTCAAGTGATTTATCATGCAATCCAGCCCCCTGGTTGTTACTTTCTTATTGACTTCAAATGCTAAATGTGTCTTCTTTCTTGATGTCCAAAGGACAAGATGTAACACAAGCTATCATCATGAATCGAGACATTTTCATGTATGATACTGAATGCAATGAGAGTAAATCTCTACCAATGTTGCCAACTGTGAGTTATAAGTACATCGCAAATAAGCAATTCACTGAGGAGGAGGGCAATGCCATTGCTAAATGTTATGCATCTTTTGATGATTCGCCTTGTTTGAAGCTTAGAAAAATGTTATGAGAATATTAAAGCTAATTTTTACAGTAATGCCCGATTTCACCAACAAATGTTAAGACTTAACACGAGTTTAGCAATAGTTAAAACAAAAATTGCATTTCACCAACAAGTGTTTGCGTAACACTCATGTTAAATCTCATGTTAAACTAACATGCCGCTTTTCTGATGTTAAGTCCTTAACAATTGTAAATAGTCAAGATGGGGAGCATGAACTCAGCTGTTGATGTCGATTTTCTATATTTAACACTGTCTAAATGGCATTCATAATAGAGTACGGCCTATGAGGAGAAATGATTTTAAGAAACTATCCGAAGAAAATTGTTTTACGGAGGTATAGACAGTCGAAACATGTTGCTATGAAGGTTACTGCGGAAGTACAAGAGAGGTTAGAACATGCATCGAAAGGAATATGGCGAACTCGCCTTTGCTTCAAATATCAATAACCTTGCGATTTTATAATTCACTGAATTATATGGCTAATACATTGTCCATCTCCCGTCTTGAAACGTTCAAGTCACTTGCCCTTCTTCGCTCCTCGTTTTAAATTTACATAATACTGAGTTAGAACATGCATAGAAAGGAATATGACTATCTCGCCTTAGCTTCAAGTATTAGTAACCTTGCGATTTTATAATTCACTGAATTACGTGGATAATACACTGTCCACCTGCCGTCTTGAAACATTCAAGTCACTTGTCCTTCGCACCTTGTTTTAAATTTACGTAATAATGAGTTAGAATATACATAGAAAGGAATATGCCGATCTCGCCTTTGCTTCAAGTATTAATAACTTTGCGATTTTATAATTCACTGAATTATGTGGATAATACATTGTTTACCTCCTGTCTTGAAACGTTTAAGGCACTTGTTATTCGTACCTTGTTTTAAATTTACATAATACTGACAAGTTGTTTGGTGCTTGTAGTAGTGACACATGCATTTGAATTAAATTCGTTTCCAATATTTTCCCCGCGACATCTTTCTCTTTTACATTCACTGCATCCGCCCTCTTATTTTCCACGATATCCTTTCACTTCGTCACCATTTCAATTAACAATTCTTTCTCCGTCGATCAGAAATTTGTCTCACGGCTTTATTTATGATTTTTTTCATCCGCCATTTGTGCAGACGAAAATGAAAACAAAAGCGCATCGTGAGCACATCGGAGTGCGTTCAGAAAATCATCCATAGCCTTCTATAGCTGTGATATTTACAAGTTTCTTGGCATTAACACAGGTTTGTTAACATTTTAAGAAAACATGTTGGTGAAATGCAAGAAATTTATCATTAGTTTTAGTGCTGTGACAATTGTTACGTTACATTTGTTAACGTTGATTTTAACATCTGTTGGTGAAATCGGGCATAAGCTGATATGAGTGATTTAAGTGCATTGTCACATTATTATATTATTTTGTGTTAATATTTTGGTGTGTTCTGAAAATTCTATATTTAGGTTTTTGCTATAATGTAATGTACTTTGATTAACCTTTTATGTATCATTAACATATACCTGAAGTTTCTAATAGGAAAATGAAAGTTACCTCGCTCATCTTCCTCACCTTCATGTCGAACCCTGAAGGACTGAGCCACTCGAAGAGGAATATGGTGAAAGTGGCTGCTTGAATGGCCACTACACCTACCAGCATCCATGAGGCCGTGTCAAACGGTTCTATTAACACAGAAACATAATTGCAGAAAAATTATAAGATAGATAATATGACTTTTATAGGCACTTTTAGATATATATGAATAGGTAAATTCAAGCTTTTAGTAAATGACGTCAAACTACTGTTTGTGCTCTACACCAGGTAAACAAGCGGTCTCTAATTAGTTTCAAATTTATGCAACAGTAACACAAAAGCATAGTTCATATTACTTCAGCAGCATTAGAAATTATTTACACATGTACTTTAAGATACGGCCAACACTTGGCAAAATCATTTCATGGAACATAAATATTGATGAGTAGTACATTGTGAGGAGCAATGAGTTGCAGATTTTTATGCACATAAATATAAGCTTTTATTAAAGAAGTGAAAACTTAACTAAACTACACATGCAATACAAGATCTTAAATCAGCAAAAGCTACTGCTATCACTTCTCGAAATAATATTAGAATCCACTTATTTTCCAGTTTTTACAGAGAGGGTAGGTAAGTCAAATATGTTGCTTAAACAAAAGAGCAAAGCACGATTAAGTCTCATTTATTTTTACTGTATTAATGTCATTATTCTTGTTACAGAAAAATGACTAAAAAATTTAAAATGTTTCTGGGAAAGTTTTCTGATATTTTCCAAGTTTTCAGCAGCATTATATGGGGCTCGTTCTGTGAAACTTGCTTATTTATATCAAGTTACAAAATAGTTTAAAACTTCATTGTGACCTGAGTATAATACCAGGCAAGTTGCAATTGCATATAATAAAATATAGCTATATTATCGATTAATGTTTGTAAAATATGTTTTGTGTAACTGTCTACTTAATTTAAGGTTTTTTGCACTTTTAAGATAAGTTTTAAGTAAAATACATTCTGAATATACATTTTTCTCTTTCATATGATCGATGGAGTTTAGTTTATAGTATAGGGTCTTTCAACAAAAGTGTCCTATCTTTGAACTTAAATAAAACAAAGTCTATAAATGATAGAGGTTTATGTCTTTTTCTATTTTGGAACATTAATTATTGTCATTACACGTGGAAGAGAACATCAGTTAAGTGACCGTCACGACTTCATTGGGTTGAGCGTATACAGTTGACCCAATTTTCAATGACAGAAGAACGTAAATTAGGTCCAACCACAAACAACATGCATGATGTTATTCATAAGAATATTTACTGTTTCTGACTTGTTGGCATAAACTCAAATATAACATAACCCCACTAGAAGTAATCCAATGAGTTAAATCACATAATCTCAGGAGCCAGTTAACATCACCACCACCGGCAATGATGAAACCTCTGAACTTCTCCTTCATCAGATTGACTGTTTCGAGAGCAGTATGACATGTGGCACCCTCTTGCTGGAACCAGATGTTTCCAAGATCCACACCATCCAATTGAGGCCAAAAATATTCTTTTGCAAGGGTCTGATATCTTTCTCCATTGACAATTAAGAGCTTCTCCCTCTTTGTCTTGGAAAAAATAAATTTTCAAAATTTCTACGCATTGCTGAATGCTATAACTTTCCATGGCTATTTGTCAATAACCACTGTAAACACATAAAGAAAATGACTGCAGTAACTCAATAACAACAGCAGCTATCACATGTTAAAGATAGGACACTCTTGTTGAAAGACCATTTATAAGTTTAATCCTTTCGGATATCAATCTTTATTTCATTCTTTAAAAGAAAGCCTCTTACTAGGTGTTTGGAGAAGTTTGCATTAGAATTTAGGAAAGACTAGTTCAGTAAAATAAACACAATATATTTTGTAAAATATTTGAAGAACAACTATAAGTTAGTTATAAAAACACTGTTACAAAATCATAATGTGACCATAGAAAACATACAGAACATTTGGAGTTGTTTCGAGCCACAGGAACTTTGAACGCAGATGTCAGTACCCAGTCACAATTGCTTAGTGATTTAGTGATATTGTAAATTAAGTTGCATACAATATCTTTTATATTTTTCACATTATGTAGTTAAAATTATATTTCTATTATCATATTCTGTCTTATGCTCTAATGTAGAAATGTTACTACCTTTATATGCGTAAACATTTAGTTGAAGACAGTTTTAATAGCAATTATGTTTATGCTCGTCATGTTTCAGAACCGATATCAGTCAGCATCCAAATCTGAATCATGAACGTACTAACATTTCTACATTCCAGCATAAGATAGAATATTATAATTCAGCTGCATATAAAATGCAATGTGTGCAAGATGTAACAAAACTCATGCATGGCAGGGTAAAATAAATTACCCGATTTGTTGCTATTTTTAGATCTTTCTCATTTCTACCTCCTCATAATCAAGATAGTTTCTTTACATTAGAAATATCCTCAGGAAATGCATAGCTATTCCAATAAAAGAGTTCCAGGATTTCTTCCCAGTACTTTTGATGAGAATGCATGTATATTACTATTTGACCCTAATTATGGTTTCAAACTTGCAAGGTCTTTGTATTTCTTATAAGAAATGCATACTTATCACAAGAATTTAAAGCCAATACAATAGTAGGATGTTAAAGGGGTTTATCGATATGTTTTTGGCAGAATCATTAAGGATGTTTCCAAAGTAACGTATCCAACTATATACTGACCTAAAAAGGCCGTTGGGGAAATAATTCCTGTTCTCTTAGCCACAAGAATGGCAATGCCAGTCTCCATGAAGGGCACCGTGAAATCCACAACGGCTTCCCGTTCTGAATTTATCATGAGAGAGGTCATCACCATGTCCGTCTTCCTGTTCACCAAGTCAGCAATCAGACCGTTCCATTTCCCGGACTAGAAATAAGTTAAAACACAATAATTAATAAATTGGTTTCTGTAGCATCAAATATTAGACATATAATAGGAACACTACACTTAGACAAATATATACACTGAGGCTCAAATTAATAAGGCAGTAGTTTAAACATTTAAATGTTGACGAAACTACATCTTAATGGATAGAGTCAACATGAAAAATTCAATGCCATGGCCGGGATTTGAACCACAAATCTCCTGGTTTCCGTCCAGTCGCTCTAACCCATTGAGCTACCATGGTCAACTACATCTTAATGTTTACTTTTGCTACACTTCATTCAGTACTATGTATAACATAAGTAAAAAATGTTGGAATGACATAATCATACAATTAATTTTCCATTTCGTTTTTACCCTCCTCATATAGAAGATCTACATGCTCCAGGACTCACAAATGGATGTCTGAGGTCTGAGAACTGTGGAGGAGTAGAGGAACTCTAGATCTGAGAGAGTATCCAGTATGGGATATCAGCCCAATACCTGGTACGAGGGTGAAGTAGATGGAATGAAATGAAGGTACAATTAGGATTGACATACCGCAGATTTCACGGAAAATCTGCAATTTTATGCTAGAAGATGAATGTTCTAGATGAAGAGATCAAAGTTCATAAAAGCAATGAGTGTTCATTTTTTTTTTTATTTTTTTTTTTATTAACTTCAGATTTACTGCCAAACACTGTTCAAGTAATTCACCACTCCTTACGATAGAACTTTCAAGATGGCAACATCGTGACTGACGAACACCATCTATATATCACCAATCGTGTGCTAACAATGAAGCAAAAGGAATACTATAATTGATTTTGTGTGAGTTTGCTCTTTCCATTCCTTAATTTCGAGTGCCTGCCTCTTGTTTGTACATTCGTTAACATTCACCTGGAAGGTAATTCTGAAACTTAAACTGAACCTGAGTCATAATTACTGGTGACATGGTTACATGGAATTTTAAAATAAAATGTTGATCGAAATGAAAAGTTCACTTCCAGGAAGAACACGTGATCAATTTCCAAACACTAAACATGGAAGAAATCAACATAGAACGTTTTGTAAAGTATGTAGGTAAGCACAGTATATATACCAAAACGTAAGTTTTAATTTCATATTCTTTGAAATTAAGCTTACACTTAAGTAGGATACGCTTTTTGGATTCTGCTCACGTCTCAGAACTACAAAAGCAATCTTAAACAGGAAAAGTGATCAACTGTTTTACAAAATTATCATGCAGCAAATAGTTTCAATATTTATTTAAACATGCGCATACTTGAGGTTAGATGTCAATTAATCCTGAATTATTTCATTAGAGCTGCTACATTTCAATCTCAAAATGGAGGGAAATGAACTCTGAACGACCATATAACAAACAAGAAACACTCAAGAGCTGTGAATTCTGCTTCAACTTCCAAACAGTTGACCAGTTTCTTTAGTACTAATCAAAGAATCAAATAAGGTTGCTGCAGCAGAAGCCATATTTGTATTTAAAACTATGAAACATCATCATTGCTACAATCATATCATAGATTCACACACATCAAAAATTACATCAGCTTTTTAGTGGTTCAAATGTAGCTGTCCTGCTTTCAAGTTCAAAAACCAAAACTGAAGCAATTGATGACAATGTTATATCACCTTTCATTACAATGTAAGAAAAGCCTAACAAAAGAGAATTATGTTGGGAACAGTACAGATGTCAGTATTCACAAGCATATAAAAATGTTTCCTGTTCTGGCCCAGTATTTTGATATCACTGAAGGTGTTTGAAGTCATTTTTAAATAGGTGTGACAGTCAGTGTAGTGTCTGATTCTGCATATGAAGTAATTTCCAAATTCAACCCTAGTGAAAAAGTTTGTTTTTAGTGAGGATAACACAAACACTAACTTTGGAAGTGTTGGAAGAAAAGAGGTAAACAATGTATTAAGAAAACTTGAAAATAAATAAAACATGTTACCCAGCTCATGTATTACATAACGCACTCCTAAGTGGACAGACATACTTTCACAAGATATTCAAAGTATAATTATTGAAATATATAACCAGTTCTGCATATGACATACAAAGATCTACTTGGGTATGTAAAAACTAGGTGGATGAGCTTATTTCCTGCATTTGAAAACGTTCATACGCATATTTCAGCCTATTACATCATACTTCCAATCTCTTGATAAGCGCCCTAGTCTTCTTGATTTTGTTTTAATCCTTGGGTAGAAATGTATTTACACTTTCTGCATGCTCAAATGAGTCCATTCCAAAAGGCAATTGCCAGCATTGAGAAACATGATGTATCTGTGAATGAGATTATGTTGGAGCTTAAGAAAATTGTGCATGTTTTAGCAGAAAGAAGAAAATGTAACTTACAACTTTTACAGTAAAAGAATTAATATCAGATCAGACACAGTATCTGGAGTGAAAATTTCAAGAGGGAATCATGGCATTTTATCAGACAGTTATACATTACCTGATGAAATGGAGAAAGCTTTTTCCCAATTTAAACATTTTGACTGGATACTGTTGAAGGCTATACCTGATTGGGAAAATATAGAATCTTCATTGGAATGGAAGCAAGAAAACAAAACTTGCAAAGTGGATGAGAGTTTGTTATTTGAATAGATAGTAAAATTGAAACATTTTCTAGAAGAGGCAAAGGATCAAAATTTGGAGATTATGGCTCATAACAGGTGGGTGAAATTTTGTGAAGATTGTGTTTCTGAAGAGCAATTTTCGGAACTGCTCGTAATTTTGCAATACTATTTCTCAATTCCAGGGAATAATGCTAATGTGGACAGAGTGTTTCCTGTAGTGAATGTACAAAGGACAGAAGAAAGGAACAGGCTAGCATTAACCTAAGTCAATGTAATGCTCCATATTCAGTACAACATGAAAAATATAAGTTGCACTAATTTTACGGACTTATTCAGAGCAGACTCACTCAGAATCAGAGCAAATGTATTTCTTCTACCCAAAGCTAAGAGAAATATGACTACTAGGTACAAAAGTTAGTCTAAAATAGATCTCAAACTTGGTAATGCAATTGTATATATTTTAGCAATTTGTATTTAATGTTTTAATTAAAAATTTATTTAAAGTCAAATAACATTAGCTTTCTTCATTAATAACACTACTTTGCTGACAGCATTAATGCTCTGACTAATTATCATCATTAATGACAATTCTGTTGCCAATGGAATTAAGCTTGTATGTCCATGATGTTGGTTCTTGGATAATGGCAACCCTAGGTGTAATGGATGAAAAGTAAGGAGATTACTGAGCAGCTGGTGGAATGGATGGCGGAGGAAGCCGGAAAACTCAGAGAAAATCTGACCAGATATCACTTCATCTACCATAAATCACACACATATCTTTGGGATCTAACTCACGCTGTCTAGATGAGAAGTGAGCAGTCTAAGCATTCAGCTATTTCCCTGCTAGGAATCTGTTACTGCTTTTTTAAATAATAGTATTTGTGCACTTGTTAAATGGGACAAAAAGTCAAACTGTAACACTTTTTTAAGAGAAATCTTTTGGAAATAGAAACAAATATCTCAGCTTCAACTGTGATTAATGGTCCCCTCTGTAGCGTAGGTGGTATCATGTCTCCCTCACGTTTAAGAGATCCCAAATTCGAATCTCGATCAGGGTGAGTTACCTGTATAAGGTTTTCTTCCGGTACTTTCCCTTATCCTAAGAGATGAATGTCGGGCAGCTCTAACCCCTGTGGACCCTGGACTACATTTGAGCATTTTGTCCTCTTCATTCCTAATCCAAAACGACTATGTTGGAGGACATAAATTTACTTTAAAAAAAAAGAAAGAGCAAATAACATCTGAACTCTATCATATCTACACATTCACACATAAGGTACTTAGGGTAACACACCTTCCGTGGTCTAGGGGTCACATCCTAGACTTTGGTTCCCAAGGCCATAGGTTTAAACCCTGCAGAGGGCAATGGAGCTTTTCTGGTATAAAAATACTTAGTGCAGTGGTTCCATGTTATACATTTATGCCACTTAATAGAATCAAAAGCCTGATAAGAGCCCTCTGGGCAAAATTAAGCATAAAGTGTCCATAAATAAAAACTCAATTTCAATTACTACAGAGAATTGCCATTACCTTAATCTGTCAATCTTCAAACAAAATAGAAACTGGTATTATTAAAGCGCAATGAAGACAGTGACTTAAAACTTTCAAATTTAATTCCTACTTTTATGATGGTTTGTAAGCAATTTCAGATATAAATGAACTTTTAAAAAGATTATGGTTTTTGGCAGGTTCTGTTAAGCACAGTGGGACGTGTGGAAAGCACATAAACTACACATTTTTGAAATACCAAAATTGATGGGTTTGTTTTGTCACAGGGCAATGAAATTCATACCATCTATCAAACAGCTATTTCTTAATGTGCTGATAGTACAAAATATGTAATATCAATTTATGCTTTATCTCAGAAGGTTTCTAGTCAATAAATGAAATTTTCAAAGCACAAGTTATTATGTAGGTACACACAACAGCCACAACTTTTTTCACAGAGATTCCAATTTTTTTAGGAGAGATAAAGTACTTAGTGATGCATAAAATGAGTGGATTAACATTTTTTATAGTGAGATATATACACTAAAGTTTTTTGAATTTGATACAAATATTCTCTTACAGTGTACAGCTTTTAAATGTTTAAAAATTCAAAATGTATCTCAAAATATCTTTCCACTCATTTTGTTAAACTTATTGGTTTGCAACACTACAAAAAGTTTCAGACCTCTAACTTAACCCTCCGTTAGTTGTGCGGGGCCTCGGAGGCCCCTAGCATTATTAAAATGTTGTATTTTACAAACAAAAGCACCTACATTATTGTCTAACTAGAACATCTAACTTAACACCTTACACCTTACTCAAATTTTTGCTGCAGCGACAAATTTTTCTGTTTATTATTGTAGCTGCAAGAATAACGAATCAGCAGTTAGGTGTCATACAGGTCTAGCGGGCCCCTAGCCCCTACTCTTGTTACATGTTGATAACATGTTTTTCTTCATTAGTAAGTTGTGGATTATTGCTTTGCCGGTGAAGCTATTAGTGCTTTGTCGTGAGTACCAAACGGTATTCATTTGTATTGGAGAAACTGGCTGATGTTATAGAAATGTTTGCAATGTTTGTGAATAAACGTTAGAAGTATTATGTATGTTTGGAGAAATTTAGTAACAGTGACGTCAAAATTAATACAAAGTACAAAGTAAGTGATGAGTGTCAATAAACCAACTACAAATAGTTTTTACGGCCAGAAGTATTATTCTCTTTGGACAAAACTTCACTGTCGATGAGCAAATTACCTGCATTTTGTGGTCGATGTGGTTTTAGATAGTATATATCATTTAAGTCAAACAAGTATGGCATAAAAATATGTTTGACTGATACAAAATGTTTTACACCACTAACATGGAACTTTATTATGGAACAGTAGCCAGATGGACCACATTTGCAAAATAAGTCTGCAGAGGCTGTTAGTACTAAGACTAACTGAACCAATCCATGGCACTGACAGAAAAGTTACAACAGATGATTGGTTTACTAGTGTCTCACTGGTGCGCAATAGACAACTTTCTTTCGCCGGTACAGTACACAATAAGAAGAAGGATTTGCCCAGTAATTTTACTTCTCCAAAAGGCCACAACGAACGCGAAAATGTATTTGACTTGTTTTATATGTTCCAAAAAGGGTAAAATAGTAGTTTTGATCTCAAGTCTACATGTTTCGTTGGACCAACTGTCAGAAGGAGTGTCAGAAGGTGCTGAGAAAAAGCCTGAAATAATCATGCATTACAACAATATTAAATCTGGAACTGATGTAATACATGCACTGTGTGCTACATGGTAATTTTTAACCATATGTTAAAATGGTTCTAATTCTAGGGTTATCTTTCTTGGAAACCAAAACAAATATTCCACAAGAAAGGAATATTTGAAAGTGTTGTCATTAGCTTTACTGTCAGAACAGCTACAGAGAAGAGCAACAGCAGCAAAGCTACTCAATGATCTGAAAGAGCTTCTAAAGAAATATAAACCTGAACAATCAACAGCAGATGAGTTGCCAAGTGTACCAGAATCATTGAAAAGGAAGCAATGTAAACCCTTCCTTAAGGTCAAAAAGAACAGCAAAACTAAATATGCAAGTGGGAAATGCAACGCTCCTCTCTGTTTGCGAAAACATGCCAAAATTATTTGCGATAATTACTTAGTCAGGCCAAACAGGAGAAATAGCTGATGACTCTGAGAAACTGAACATTTCCAATGACAAGATGTATTTTAAAAGAATATGTTTTTTTCGTTATGTATACTTGATACAAATTATAATGTACACTCTATTCGCATTATATTTTAGCTGTTATGTTTAATATGACTATACTAATAAAAGTCATGTATATTTAACCTAAATAAAGCCAAAAATAGGGGGGGGGGGAAAGAAAAACCAAAATAACAATACAGGCATATAATCGCATAAATACAGTGTGGGCCTCCCAAACCCTGCATGACCAAAAGGTGCTCTGCTAAGGCTCGCACCTAACAGAGAGTTAAGTAGTTTCTGAGAAAAGTGTAGGTAACTAAACTTGTATAATTTGAACTTGTGGGGAAAATGCAAAAAACTAAAACATATTTTTTACCTAACCCATCAAAATTTAAAACATTCCCGCACCATAATCTCCTTGTTCCAGTGGTTCTTGCTCTTCTGTCTTCCTCTTCAAGCTTTTTCTGGCAATTCTGGCCTTCTTGGTTACTTGTTGAGCAAATTTTTGTGCAGGGATGAGTCGTTTGTGATCCCCGTGTACAGGCTAGATGTACTATTGCAGCCCACTTCAATGCCCAATTTGCTCAATACTTTCAACCTCCCTACAGAAACATCTTTAAAACAAACCACTGCATCTAGAACACTCATCTTTAGGGTATTTATACTCACAAACACAGTTCTGGGAATGTGTTCCCATATACAATGGTGAGAACTATCATTGGGATTCTGTGTGTTTCCATGCAAGCACTTTTTCAACAAAATAGAACTAGAACGATATAGTAGACGCTGCCTGTTAAATTGCAGCTATCATGGATTCTTTAGCAGTTTCTTCCAGACTCTTGAAAACATTGGCCAGACAAAAATTAATTTGCAGTGGATGGTGGCAGATCCATTAGAGCACAAAATGACTCTCCTGGTTTCCTACCTTTACCAATGCATTTTATGACATACACAAAGCTTGTATTTACTTCATTATACTTAGTAGTACTACTTTTGAAGTCATTGCAGAGATATATTGTCTACATACTAAACACACATCAGATAATATAACAACAAGCCCCTTTCATCTGCTGGTATTAAGTTTACTGATACTAGGGAGGTTAGGAACACCTTCAATTTCACTGTTTTTTGCGCTTTTCCGACAAAACACTGACTTTCTTCTATCAAAATGCTTTACTCTAACCATATTTGTAGCGAAGCTTCAAAACCTTGAATAAATAAAACTAAACTCGATACTTTGATTTGCAAACAAAAAAGCAACAGGTGGTTGAAAAGTAAACAACTTTCTCTATTTTGTGACGGCCGCTTTCTACAAATTACATGCAGCCACATGCAGGGATGCCAACGACAAGCATAAAATTTACCGCATAGTGCTGCTGCTACAAATCACAATGATATAGCAATTTTATTATTGTTACAGCCCATTTTTAGCATTTAAGATCTAATGGGAGGTTTTGGCTTGAGAAGTAACTACCGTTTTAAGGTATTTGTGATATCTACCAAGTATTGCCTAGTAAGCAGAGAAATTATTGCAATTCAACCATAACTTCGATGTGAAGATTTCACCGAAATTAAATTTTGAGGCCCTCGGAAAAAATAAATATGAGGGGGAAAGGTCGTTGTGTTACCTGTGTGACGAATGAGTGTAGTGTTTGTGGAGATCCGCGTAGCATGGCACAGCTTACAGAGGACAGAGAAGGTGGGAATATAGTTTAGTTAAGTCTGACCGTAAAAACATCAGCACTGCGTGCTTTTCAGGCCCATATTTTTTTTCTTGTGAAATTGACATCCCATGCCTTAAACTGTTCTCCAGAATGTGTCCTTCTACCCTCAAAAGGGCTACGTATTTAACGAAATAATCCTTTATTCCTTACATAGCTGAACTCATGACATTGAATACTTTCTTTTAACGTGTCATTTGATGGCTTGAATAATATATTTTCCCCAAATTCACATTGTTTTAATTGGCATTCGTCTGTCCGCATCGATATATTTTATGTACTGTACGGGACTAAGCTCTAAACATCAGCACTGCGTGCTTTTCAGGCCCATATTTATTTTCTTGCGAAATTGACATCCAATGCTTTTAACTGTTCTCCAGAATGTGTTCTTCTACCCTCAAAAGGGCTACCTATTTAACGAAATAATCCTTTATTCCTTAAATAGCTGAACTCATGACATTGAATACTTTCCTTTAACGTGCCATTTGATGGTTTGAATAATATGTTTTCCCCAACTGCACACTGTTTTAATTGGCAGTTGTCTGTCCGTACCTATATATTTTATGTACTGTACGAGACCAAGCTCTCTGTGGTTGAGGAACGCGAGGAAAACTTACGGGGGGTAAGTTGCATTCCTTGCGTAAACAGAAATTATCACTTGAGACTATTATTGTTGCTTACATCAGCATCAGTGGCGATGCTCTCGATTCTAAGCATTTGTTTGTTACAAGTGCCAAGCTATTGTAATTTATTGTTGATGAGGGTACATCAGAGGCCATTTGTAAACGAAAACTAGTGGTCTGTAGTGAGGTACATCATTTGGAATATAACAGAAAAATGTCACAAGGAATCCAGGCAAAATTAGTCCTTAAATATCCCACTCAAGGGGACAGCGTGTGTGTGTGTGTGTGTGTGTGTGTGTGTGTGTGTGTGTGTGTGTGTGTGTGTGTGTGTGTGTGGTGTGTGTGTGTGTGTTTGTTTGTTTGTTTGTTTGTTTGTTTGTGCGTCCTCAAGTGTTGTCATATCGGAAAAGAGCGTAAACAACTTCAAGAGCAAAGTGCACATTCTGTTTTATTTTCAACATCGAAGGAAAAAGAAATGCACAGAAAGACGATGGAAAAGTGTTTATGGGTGAATTTGTCAAGTGTGTTATCCGAGAAGTTGTTCATTAATTCTACAAAATACAGAAAGTGATTCCGAAGGCAAAGAAAGTTCATTCGACTGTTAAGCACAAGATACATTTTCTTTGGGTCACAAAATCTTTGATAAGAGTTTTAAAAATTATTGGCTTCAAGTGGAGAAAATGTGGATGCAAACAGAAGATTTTAATTGAGAAACCGAAAATTTTACAGTGGCATAAATATCTTGTTATAAATTAAATTGTTGCGGAAATCTGGTATAAACTTGCTCTTTTAGATGAAACTTGGTTGAATAGTAACCAGAGAAGATCTCCTGGCAGTTGCTTTTGAAGTTGCCGAAACTTATAATGTAGGCGTTCGGTTCATTGGTTCATTGTTTTACTGTGTTGTATGTGCTGGAGGCAAGAGGCGGTGTTGAACGTAGCGAAACTGATCTATAAGTCAGGAAGTATCGGAGGGGATTTCAATAACCAAATGAACCACCAAAGTAGTGGAAGTGGCTGAAAAAAGAGTTTATTCCACACATTCCACCTTCTGCAGTTATAATTTTGTACATTGAAAATTATCTGTAACGTATCCAACCAAATATTCTACCATGAAAGAGATAGTAAATTTCTAGCAAAAACGGGGTGTTAATTGTAACGAAGAAATGAGGAAAGGAGAGTCATTCCTCTTCTGGAAGTCCATTGCCCAAGAAAAAATTAAGAAAATGGAGGAAACAGAAGCTGAATATTGGGGGGGGGGGGGGAACCGACTGAATCATGTCGGATGTTACAGATTATAGGCATAAGATGATGATAGTTCCACCACTGATAGTGACAAACATATTTTCACTGGCACGACCGCTGTGATGTAAAAGTGAATAACAATGGCTGTGAAGGTCTGTATGTTTTTATGTATGTTATTTTTTTTTGCCAATATTAGGCGTTTTGAATTAAGTTAAATTTAAATGTACATTATAGTAAAAGAGTTATCCTTAAATAATGTGTTACTATAGGACATTAGTAGCGCCAGTTACTATGTTTTTGACATTCATTCAGTTTTATGCATTCATTGAAAACACTGAAACGCCACTGTTCATCTGGCCGTTAGCACTCCCCTCCCCTCTCTCAATTTCATTGTTTTTCAACGTTAACTTGAGCGCATTCCTTCCTACCACACGGAACTTGTTCCCTTACATTAATTCATCCGACCGTTACACGAATGCTTTGAACCCGAATGTTGTTGTACGAGGTGTGACAAGTGTCTGAGGGCGACTTAGATGTTTTGTACTTATACCTCTGTCCTGGGAGGGAAGGGTGAGGTGGCAGAAATTGCTTGAGAGGAATTGCAGAGGGCAGGGTCCCTACAGCTTTAAGATTTAGACCCCCGGTGGAGGCTCGTACCACCTGCTCCCTTCTCCCTGCAGGTTTACACATCCCACCTGGGGGTGGGACTCAAGTCCGGAGGCCGAATATTTCAAGAGAGCAGGCTTTTTCCTTGTCATGCAACACAGACGCTACCATAGACAAGCATGATGAAGTTTAAGTAACATGAAATAGAGGGGCAAGGAATTTGGGGATTTAATTAATTGCCAGTGTTTGCCTAGTGACCCGGCGAAACCCCAAAAGAAACGCATGGGCCAGGAAGGTCGACCGCGAAGATCAAACCAACGACCTCGAATGCGAGTCACTTGCACTACTGCCTGCACCAACTCGTTAAAATTAACATATTTGAGCCTTTTAAATAATTTTGAATGAATATCACACACATACACATATATACACATATTATGTGTGTTAATGGTGTTATTTGAACGTGGGGAACGCTTATTCCGTAGCACTATGAAAATCGTTCTATAGTGATGTTCTTAAATAACTCATAGATTTGAATTAAAGTAATTTTTTCAGAATTACTAATTTTAATTAAAATACAAGCTGAATATATTAATTATCGTATTTAAATTGGACGTGTGAAATTAATTTTAATATACATTTCATGCATTAAACTGATATTTAAAAAAACAAGAATGTATCCTTTCAAAGACACGCTATTCGAGGACTAATAAAACTTATTCAGAATTACTGGACTAATCATTGCATAACCAAAAGTGTAGGATGCTTAACCTTTGGTATTGCAAAGAAAATGTTGAAAATCGTATGGGAGAATTACCAAAACGTGTATATAAAGATTATTTCGTTTCCTTTAAAGAAATGCCTACTTTGCTTAACAAACAACTCCATAGGCTCACTCATTTTTCTGAATAAGCTTAAATGGTATAACGCAGGTGCCCAATTCAGAATCATACAATAAGAAACCTACATACAAAAGTCGCATGTAATTAAACTCATTAGAACTGGGCATAATTGTACAGCAAAGGAACCTGCAATGCTCGGGTTCTGTTTATCAAAGTCATGCACAAACGAACAGTTATCTGGGAGAAGGGCGTGGCATGCTGATGTTCACCACTAGGAATAATGATTTGTATGCAGTTTTGTATCATTTTGAAGAAAACATCAGATGTACTACACTCCCATGACCTTCTCTACTTTTGTATAATTTACCCTTACAAACGCTTAGATATTCCCATATTTGCTTCATGTTAATCGAGACAAATATTTACAGAAAAAAAGCCTGATTGCTAATGTTCTTTTTTATCTTTTAAATTATTTATTCTCCCTTAATATATACAAACAATTGAGAATCATTTACTCCAATATAATTTAGACAAGATTTGAATTAAATAACACTATTCAAATTATCTTAATAAAGACAAACAATAGGACATAAAATGTTATTGAATAAATGTTATTGTGCACTGGACTTCTTGTAGTTGCAAGGGAATATGGGAAACAGTAGGTGTTGAGCGATATCAAAAGTTTCATGACTGGTCGCCTTGTAATGCCTAAGAAATTCCGTAGTCTTTACATGGCCAAAATATAAAATGACGAATAGCAACTCCCATTTTAAAAAGTATAAGTAGCATGGTTTAGAGTCCTATGGGCTCCTTAAGCAAATTTTCTGATAATATTATAGTACTTGTAAATTATACAATATACAGGTATTCTTGGTTTATGACAAAATATACAAAAAATAGAATTAATGAAACGTGGATTCAGAACCATTTAAATTCATTTATTATTTGTTATTTTTCCATTAGATGTAAATCTAGGGGCCGATGAACACTTTATTTGTGTCCCATGGTCACAAATTACACTATGAGAGTATTAGTCACTATTTAAACAATAGTGGCATGTAAAACTAAATGACTTCACTGTTTTAGCACAGAGTACGACTCGCATGCTATAATCTAACCACTGCACCCAATGTTCACATCTTTAGTATAAGTAAAAATCCAATGGCAGCTTTAGCAAATATTTGAAAAGTCAATAACCTCTTTCCTTTTCCTCTGATACTACTGCAAACTACTAGATTCTGCTTCTGGTTCCATGACATTTATTTTCTTCTTGCTCCTTTTTATATATCCTTGCTGTTCTTTTCTGAAGAGTTTTTATGTAACATTTCTGGCGGCTTGTTTTCTCTATATCCCTGAAAACTTCTCCTTTGGGTAGTGGAGATAGTTCTTCCAAAGCTAATTTGATATTGTTCGTAGATAATTTTTCGTTGGGCTACCTGGAACCCCACGGACACTGAACGCTTCAAATACATGGTCTGGAGGTCTATGTCGATAAAAATACAAATACCACATGCTTTGAAGCCACGTATGGCTTTTCCCACCGGAGCAAACTTGAACCCAGCCTTTGATAGTGAACACACAAACACAGTTTTAGAGATAATTTCTCCATAGCTGTAACGGACACAATTATTGCGAGTTTCATGATTGCACAGGTCCCAAAGAATGGGACATCTAGTGGCTGTAGACGATGAGTACCATGGTGATGTAGACAATAGAGGGAGATATTATTGTTTGCTTCGTTAGTCAATATCTCTAGACTTGAGCACGAGAACACTGTCCATACAGGAAAGTGAAATGTTACCTGTTCATTTAGAAGTATGAAGTGGTCAAACTATTCGCTTTTCATATATTTGTTTCAGGCATGACCACAAAAGTACCTAGGGGAGGGCCATGTGTGAATTCCTCCTTCTTCTTTTTGCTTTTGGTATTATTAAGGGCGGAATAAAGGATCCTGCTACATTTGCACATTTGATTGTTCTTCCTCTGCATTAGTTTGAGAGAAAACACTAGCTTTGCCTTTGCTAGTGATTGCCTTCCAAGGTTTGTAAACAAGCTGTATTTACACTTTTATTTGCGTTGTGAATTTATAACGGATGTGGTAAAACTTCAAATTAAATCATAAGGTTTTCCAGGCTATCATAATATAAATGTACTTCTCTTACCAAATCCCTGGCTCTTGCATAAAGAAAGTTGCTTTTCTTACACAAAGATAAATATGCTGACTCAGGATTTCGTAGACAATATCGTACACTACAATTTTCTTATCCTGCTTCATTTATTAGGAATGCTATACTTTTCAGGATATTGTACCCCAAATGCTTTAATTCGGTTAAGTCCAATCCATAACATTTGCATCATCCTTTACTAAATGCTGCCCCTGTGCATTCTCATGATAGGATGTAATCCCGTTCTTTCACCAAATGGTTTATCTGCTGTGTTCCTAAGAGGCCAGGACAGGGTATTTCGATGCATGTTGTTCATGAGAGCAGCTGTTTTGATTTAATTTTGTCATACTTTGCCCCATTCATGATAACAGGATATCCTTTTTCCAAGAGCACCGTGGAGATATACACTCCTTAACTCTAGGTAGCTGTCTTTAATTACAACGCAAAAATGTACAAGCGCTATAGTCACTTGAGGCAACTCACTTAATAGACGCCATATGAATCAATAAAAGGGCTTAAAATATAATGTTAAACAGTTATTGAGTGTCTGTCAACCCTTAAATGAGAGTCCGCTGGATCTAACTTGCAGGTCCACAAAGCAAAAGCTGTGGTCTACAGATATCAGCTACCAACTTGCATCTCTAACCTCTTGTGGGCAATGACTCAGGGAAGAACATCTCGCTGTAGTTCTGTACATTGTTTCACATACTCAGTACCTGGCGCTTAGCAAATCGAAAGCAATTTTTACATTGCCATTCTTATAATGATTATAACTACTCACTTTTATGTCTTTAGATATTCAGTTTACTGCTAAACTTCCAAATAATGTCAATGGATGTTGTCACAAGTAACACAAACAATAACAGGCCACTATAACAGCTTTAGAGCAACTTTTCATGCGGCTATTAGGGTCAAACGTTCCAAAATTAATGGCTCTTGTTGGATCTGAGTGACTGTTGTACCCTAATTACCTTATTGCAAAAGCAAACAGGAATAATTATATCAAATGGTTCACTGCACAAAAAAACGTATATTACTTAAATTGTATTTGCTCTACACTTTTAGATTCAGGAGACCTTAAAATATGTATTTCCACTAAATTCTCGGTACTACATTTTTTGGGGGAATGCAATACTTTTCCTAATTACTACAAATACTTGGATTGTATTAGATTAGGCTACGGAATGGATGTGGCACGAGCTTCAGTCTCGGTCTATTATACCTATGCCCCAAGTGGGGCATCCCCGGGAGGAAGAGTGAGGCCGTCCCAAGGAGTCACGACAGTGCAGAGAACAGGATCCCTATAATTGGCCAGTTGGAAACTCCCCTGCAGGCCAGTACAGCCGGCATCCCACACAACGTGAAACGGCCCACCAGGCAGGCCCGAAGACTGTCTTACAGAAGTAGGAAGTGTTTACCAGGGCATATCATCCTGTCATGCAGCACCGAGATACCCGCCGACACTTCTACCCTGAAAGAGACCACCAGATGAGAGATGATATGAAATGATAATGGAGATGAAATGGAGGGACAGGGGGATATAATTAACCTAACCAGAATTCGCCTGACGACCCGAGAAAACCCCCCAAAGAACCATGGGTCAGGTAGGCCGGCTACGGGAATCAAACCCGAATCTCCCGAATGCAGGCCATAGATGAAACCGGCTGATCTATCCGGCTCGGTTTACAAATACTTGGCAGAGAAAATAAAAATAAATATATGTTAGAAGAAAGCGAAATGATGTACTGAAACTTCTAACTTAATACTTGCTGTTGAATAACATGGAACCTAACTTACATTACAAAACATATGTATGTTGTTTATGTTATGTTATGTTGCAAAACTCATGTGCTTACATGTAGCGTCCATCAAATGGCGAACGGAGTTAGCATCGCCTTGTTTACAACAGGATTGAAGCAATCTGTGAAAGATTATAAATAGGTTTCTGCGATGGCCTAGCTTGGTGAGTCACTCTCGGCCACTACATTTACCTGCTCCCATGACTCAAATTTGCGAATCCTGCAGGAAAAAAATCAGAAACTTAACATGTGAGATAGTACAGCGCATGGAACTATTTGCCCTTCAATTCCGTCTGCCAATTTGTGTTATATACATGAGTTAAGCTCGGGTCATAGGTTTATCCTATGCCTTATTTTTTATAAATATTTCCGTTTACCAATGCACACCAGTGGTATTGAATAAAGCATGA
Source organism: Mantis religiosa (assembly GCA_030765055.1). NCBI lineage: Eukaryota > Metazoa > Arthropoda > Insecta > Mantodea > Mantidae > Mantis > Mantis religiosa. The sequence goes on along the minus strand of CM060948.1, from coordinate 131,231,005 downwards.
GCGAAATTTGAGACTATTTTGTAGTAATGAAATGTGTAGTGTTTAACACCCGCTTGTACTGCATACGGCGCCGCAGGCGGTGACACTGATGATACATGAAATGAAGATGGAGCACCAGTGGAATGAGATGGCGGGGGAAACCGGAGGTCCCGGAGAAAACCCACCCCAGCACCGTGTTGTCCACCACAAATCTCATTTTGCGGTCGCCTGGGATCGAACCCGGGCCGCCTTGGTGAGAGCCAAGCGGTCTAACCACTGAGCCACGGCGCGGCCTATTTTGTAGTACACCTACTAATAACAACAGAGCGGTATGTAAAATGTGCAGAAAATCATTTTCGCTCGGTGATAGGTCACAAAGCGCAAATCATTTAAAGAACTATGTCAACATTCCTAACCAAAATCTAATAAATACGTCTCCTGTCGTTGCCAGAACATGATTGAAGTTGAAATTGAATTTTTATTTACGGACGCCTTTTACTGCCATGTTCCATTCTACATTGGACGTGAAATACCTTTTAATTTTGCTCAGAAGTGTCTTTACCCTATGTGCCGTAAAAATACGATACGGGACAACAAACTTTACTTTCCTCACGAAGGAAGTCACGAGAAGAATTTTACCACCGACAAAATTCATTACCCTCCGGATCTGAATTCGCGATTTCTTGAACCAGAGGATAGCATGTTACCCCTAGATTACGGATGACATAGGAACATTATGTATATCTGGAAACAATGAGCAAAACCAAAGCTGGTTACAAAAACACAACACTTGTACTGCGCTTATACTCAGAAAATTATTAATAAGAACATAATTCAGTGAACAAGCTATCACCCTTTCAATCTTTATAAAGTGAATATCCAATATCGGTGCTTAAAAGGCAGTATTAATATCAAGTTCCAGTATCCAGAAATAGTGTCCTTGTCAAAACATTAGAGTAGCTACAAACAAGCATGAACATGGGATTAGCCAATACAGTGATGGTGCTCTCTTGAGAGAGAGAATATAAAGAACACTACGAAAGCCAGAAAACATAAACTATTCAGTACTATAGCTATAACATAAACTGCAGTCATTTTGATTAATCTAGGTTTCAATCAAATGAAAGATGGACCTGGAGTAGCCTACAGCTTTTAAAATTGTGCATTTTATCCAGAAATTTTAGTCTTGCGCAACAATATCGCTTCTTTCAAACAAAAATTTGCAACCATCATTGGTTCTCCTGTATTTGAATTCAACAAACTTCAAAATGTTATACATAGAAGATACCTACAGAACCCGTATATTCTGTTTTCTTCCTCATTAAATTGGTCAGTGTTTTGGCAGTTGGATATTAGCCCTTGTCGCATAAAACATAAGTTGTTCTAAGTAACATACGCTTTTGAAAATCATCTAAGTTGGTAGCACGCTTTATCACTGCTTGATGTTCTCCAGAAGACATAAATATGGGAACTTCTCCTAATTTAGTAAACTACTTGCCTTCTTTTACAACGTGTGTCACATAATGAGCACTCACGTGACAACCATGTGCCATTAATTCCAGACTCTACGCAAAATTTGTACGTTCGTAAATTTCTTCAATTGACACCTGTTTGAAGAACAAATACCAATGAAAGATAGCATTTCTAGCCAGCCTATATAAAATCTTAAGGAATTTCTCAAAATCACTGCTAGGGACACTAGTACTAGGCTTGCTAAGTGACATATTTACTAAATTTTAAAAACACGTCTGCACTCTTAGAGGATAGCCACTTTACTGAATGCAAGTTAAAAAATGTATCAGCACATATCTGTTTGTCTTCATAGACTGTAACTGAGTCTTTTCTTCCTTGCTAGGTATCTTATCTTTCCTTATTTCCGAAATCAGAAGTCCTACAAACATGGTTTGGACAGTCACCCTCAGAAAAATATAACTCTGTAACGTGGAAAAACAAAATAATTCTGTAATTATTTTGAGAAAGCAAAGAAGTTAGCCGTAGGGCTCGGCAAAGGGAGCTGGTGCGCGGGTTGAACTGTACAACATCGCACTCACCTCACTGGTTAGGCAGCGAAAGACAAGCCACGCCTAGACCCACCTTATGTTCATTCCTGTTTTGTGGCCAGGCTAGAAGATAAAATAAGAAGATTGCCAGCATACTAAACACCTATTTTTTTTTAATTTACGCCCTCCAACGTTAAGTCATATCGGACGATGAATGGAATGGATGAAATGATGCTCAAATGAGCCCAGGGTCCATAGAGCTTAGAGTTCCCCGACATTCGTCTTTCAGCATAAGGTAAAACCTTGGAGCAAACCTTATCCAGGAAACTCCCTGACCGAGATTCGAACTCGGGTCCTCTTGAACGTGAGGCAAACACGCTACCATCTACGCTACCGAGGCGGGCACTAAAAACCAGTGAACTGCAATTGTTTTGGTGATGCAACTAAATGTTATTATCGTTTATATTGTAACGACCCTTTATGGAACTCGATCGGTCAGGAGTTGCATCATAGGTATTTTGTGAAGTGCTGAAATTAGAACCTGTCGCTGGTTACAGTAGTGTACAGTGTACACATAACGTGTCGCTATATAGGTAAGCCATCTCTGTTGTCTTGCTGTCCAACTGAGCTTACGCATCCACATTATCCAGGGTCTCGAAGCCAGGACTGTAGAATATTCCCAGATAAGTCAACGTGTAGTGTGCTTTAGGTTCCTTGTGTCCTCGACCCGTCCACCCGGAGGGTCCCAAACGTAGTACAGCTAAGAATGGTCTAGCCGGGAGACCGTAATGGTGCTTCTTTTCCCCACCTTTCTAGTTTTCAATGATATTCTATTGCCCTAGCTAACTAAAATGCATTTACTTTCGGAACTTATTAGACCCAATACAAAACCTAAAGGTGGTCACTACAATACACGTGGTCCTGCAGTGACTCCATAAAGTACTTAAACTTATTCATAATACCTTATATCCTGAAACTCAACAGGTAATTCCAATAAGAGTGTAAGAAATTAGTACTTGAAATGATTGAATTTTCAACCCATTACTCGAGCTTGAAAGTCAGCAAAGTTATCCCATACCTCATAACGTACATTGCGAGTTTAGTAACAGCACTCACTAATTATCTTGTAAAAATAAAATGTCACCACTTCAGGTGAAAGAGTTACTAAAGCAAACTGAGGCATGGACTCTTGAACGGGAGATTTGTGACAAAAAGTTCTCCAGGACGGTCCTTCCTAAGTTTCTCCACATCTACTTCTGTCCTCGTTACTGTCCAGTGCAAGTGCGTAAGCTAAACTTGGCCACAGAAGTCTCGTGCCCAAATTAAATTTTCCAATGTTCATTTAATTTTATGTATCATTGACGACCTCGGTCATTAGAGACATACGTAGTCAGAAAGTGTGTTAAACATAATTCAAGGAGAAAGAAACAAAGAGAGAGAGAAAGAAAGAAAATAGAAAGTAAGCAAGATAGAGAGAAAGAATGAGAGAGAGAATGAAAGAAAGAAAGAAAGAAAGAAGGAAGGAAAGAAGGAAGGAAAGAAGGAAAGAAAGAAAAGAAAGAAAGAAGGAAAGAAGAAAGGAAGGAAAGAAACAAAGAAAGAAAATAAATAAATAAAAATAAATAAATAAAATAAATAAATCTTACCTCTAGTGTACCCCAGCGTCCATCCTCCACACGCACCAATTCGTAAGTGAACTGTAGTTCCTCAGCAAATTTCTCTAAAAGATCGATGCAAAATCCTGAACAGCACTGATAGAAGCTTCCATTTCGGTGCGCTGTTGGTATGTCCACCCTGAAACAATACCGTAATCAAATTTAATGTAAATGAATGAAATGAACAAAACACATAGGAAAGAAATAATTAAATTAAATTCTACTAGAACTTCAAAATTACGGCTTTAAAAAGCAGGTTTTTGTAAACAGGGGCGTAGTATTTAGACCTATATCAAAAGTTTCATAAGTAGGAAGAGTAGGCAGTAAATGGTACACACCAAAAGACCCAAAAACATCCTAACCGGCTGCGCGGTGTTTTGCCTGCCCGCGCCCACGGCGCTCGTTGCCTTCTGCCGCTATTATACAAAGGCGCGGATGAAACCATGTAACATTAAAAAAAACACTACTTTTAAAGGGCTTTACTTGCCCATATTATTAAAGGAGATGCTGAACTAGCCACCGGGTTGTCCATATATGTTTAGCACCTCTTTATGAAACCATCCATTAATCGCCGTAGTTCACGTTGAGTAATGCTGGTAGTTTTTCTTGGCGGATATTTTGTTTTAATACTTCCAGGACCTGTAGGTTTGTCTTGTATACTTTATGTTTAACTTACCCTAGGACAGAAATCGCAAGGGGTTATATCGGGGGACCGAACGGGCTACAAATCTCTACTAATAATTCTGTCCTGAAACACATTTTCAATTGTTCTCACCGAAACACTGGTTGATCAGCTGTTGCAGGTTCTTGTTTAAAAAAGACAAAATCACGCTCCCTGTCTGTTAATTCTCTAAAGAATAGGGAGGGGGCAAAATTGTATTCACATATGTACGGGCGTCAACTGTTGACTAGAAAAAAAGGTTGGACCTATAACTCTTTAACCACTAATGAAAAATTGTCAGCATTTTTTGACGTGAACTATGGCTAGTGATGGATGGTTTCCTAAAGAGGTGTCAATCATCTACGGATAACCACGCTGGCCAGTTTCAGTATCTCCTTTAATAACATATGTAATTAAAGGGTAGTTTTAAAAATATTGCATGGTTTATCCGCACCTTTCTATGATAGCGGCAGACGGCAACGATCGCCGAGTTCACGGACAGGGAAAACACCGCGCAGCCGGTTTCTACGTTTTTGGATCTCTCTGTAATATTAACATTAAAATCAATAGAGGCCTAGATTGATTTCCGATGCCTAAGAAAAAATGCTAAGATGTAGAATCATATGAAATAATATCACAGAAAATTAACTGTCTATTAGTTCAAATCCAACGGAAATTTTGTATTAATTTTCGATCTTTTTGTGTGTAATTTACGTCCTCCAACGTTAAGTCATATCGGACGATGAACGAAATGGGTGAAATGATGCTCAAATGAGCCCAGGGTCCATAGAGCTTAGTGCTACCCGACATTTGTCTTTCATTATAAGGGAAAACCCCGGAAGAAACTTATTCAGGTAACTCACCCTGACCGAGATTCGAACTCGGGACCTCTTTTACGTGAGGTAGACACGCTCCCACCAGGCTACCGAGGCGGGCACTAATTTTCGATGTTAATGCGTAATTGATAGTATATAAATGGATAGAGAAACACAACGTCACAATTTTAAATTTTGGTGCGCGCGTGTTTTAACATTTTGGCATGAGTGCCACACCTGATAGAACTAGAAATGGATTATTTCGTAGGGGCTCGGCGCGAAGGTCCAAACTTGCCCACGTGGAGCATCTCCGGGGAGGAAGGATGAGGCGAGAGGAGACAGAGGGTGGCCATCCCACGGAGCTACGCCAGTGCAGAGGCCGGGGTCCTACATGTTACTTAGATGGAATCTTCCCCCAGCAGGCCATGACAACGGATATCCCACCCGATTGTGAATCGAAAAAGGTCCCACTACCAGACCTGGGTTTGAAGACCGGCAACCGTTCTACCGGAGTTGGAATTAATTCACGCAGAGCATATCGTCTCGCCATGTAACCCCGTGACTACCACAGACACTTCTACCCTGAAAGAGACCATCGTATGAGAGATGAAGTGAAGTGATAATAGAGATGAAATGAAGGGACAGGAAATTCGGGGGATGTAACTAACATCGCATTCGCTTGTTGATCAGGGAAAACCCCCGAAAAAACCTACCGGCTAGTTAGGTTGGCCAGGGGAATCGAACTCGGACCTCCCGAATACGAGCCACAGGTGAAACCGCTTGAGCCATCCCGTTCAGTGTCCTGATAGAAATTGGTATATGGTACCCTAATCACCAAATGATTATGATGGTTCGTAAAATAACATTCTAAATTGAATAACGAGTATGAGAATATTCTGTTTTAAACGTTATATAACACAAACGTATCAGCAAATATGTCTGATACCTAAGTTTGATTCCTTGCAGTGTGACAATAGGATACACAGTTAAGAAGTCCTACAAACGTATATATATATATATATATATATATATATATATATATATATATATAACGAAAAGTTAATATATAGGTAAATTATTTTGACGAAAAAGGTAAACAAAGGGCTATTATAGGTGCTTGAAATGGTTTCCCGAATATCTCTTAGGATATTATTTGATATACAATAAAACTTTACAATCATATAAAGCTTTCTTTTTATTGCAAGGACGTTTAGGGTTTCCGTTATGACAGTGCAATTGTTACCAGTTATTACAGATGGTGACAGACGCTGAGAAAACTTAAAAGTTTGATTCCCTAAACTCTATCTCAGGCTAGTGTAATCCTGCTGTAAACAAGGCGGAGCTGACTCATCTCGCCACGTGTTAGTCGCTACATGCACGCACGTAAGTTTTGCAACACTAGCAGCGCTAATTTCTAGACAATAAAGAAATAGAGTTGGATTAGACATTAACTTATTACATCTATGAGTTGGTTCATTTATGAAAAAAGTATCATAAATTTTACTGCGTGTAGCACTTTTCGTAAAAACGCTGTTTGCACTTACACGATTTTCCCGGAGTTCTTAGAGTTCCGGATTCTTGCTGTTCCATTCTAACACTATGTGTACTACTTGCGGACACACCAAGAAGATCACCAGTTTCTTTCTCAACGATGTTATAGATGAATCCGGGTTTTTACTTTGAGTACCGCGAAACAATGCGCGATCATTCGTCTCTTGCCACTTTTTAAAGGTTTGCCTTGATTGTGTTTTATTTCGGCTGAAGCATCTACCTGTTTTATGATGAAAAGTTTACTGGTTTTACATTGCATATACATGTTCTTGGGTCTGTGAGGTCCGAGAGATGTACAGGAAATACTGTGATAAATAGCAGAAGCAACTCCACACTGTAAACAATAACATCTTAATCAGCATGCAGCTCGATACAGTGCTCGTTGCGAGAGAGCTGCCTTGAATATCAATGCAAAAATATTATATAATGACAATGCCCTTTATAATTTTTAAATAAAATGTAGCTTAATTTAACATAAGTTAATAGTGTGTATAATTTTACCTTTCTTCTCTCTAATCTGTATATAGTATACAAAACACATCTTTGTGGTATGTGAAGCAGAAAGATAAAAAGTGTAGCTATTACCTTTATAAGAATCGAAACATTTGCATACTTTTCTCTCTCCAAAATTAGTTCGCGCAGAGCAGTGATCAGAAAACTATTTACAGTGCTGTACTTAAAGGAAAGGTACCGTTTCTCACAAAATGGCATCAGTGGAGGTCTTATTTTGATTTAGCTAACTGATGAAAATGTTAAAAGAAGGACAGATACGCACTACTTACAACGAGATCTCTTAAAGGTTTCAGCACCATGATGAATTACATGTTAATATATTAATACATATTAATGGCATATCAGAGCAATAACTCAGCGTTCAATGTCAGCAAACATTTGCTCTTAAGGAGATTGGAAGAAAAGTACTTATTCGAAACCAGCAATTCATTGGAATTAATGAGTTATCACCTAATGCTTTTAAGTGACTAGGTATTTAGTGATTTGAAGACTTTAGTGGCAACTCAAATCAAGTAAATGACGGATAAATCCCATTAACACCATAAGGTGCATGCTTAATTGAGCGTAGTGTGCTGTAACGAGTAGTGAAGTTAGCTTGGAAGTACTCTTAAGTTCACTTCGAGATTTTACAGAAATTTGTATATATCCTTACCATTACCATTTTTATTCAATAAATTAATGGTAGTCCAATACTGAATATATGTGTTTATCCATTATAATCATCCATGTACGAAACTTCCTTAAACAACAGTTCTTTATTACCTTGCATAAGCTCAAGAAACTTTGGTAAAAGTATTACGATTAAGTGCTTTTTAAATAAAATCGTGACACCTCTACTTAGATTATTCATGATAAACCCTGAAGTTAAAATATTAACAATCTCACGCAGAACATAGGAAACTTTCAACTTCTTATATAAACCATTCGCAATCATTCAAAATATAAATTTCACACAGAGCTAAGGCGCTTAGCAATAAAAGTAGATAACCTCAACATCTAGTGATTTTCGATCACTTACTGCCAGTTTTAATTACATACATTAACACACGAACATAAAAACACACCTTGAAGAAAAAATGGTTTCCCGCTATTAAAGGAAATGTTCATTATTTCCTAAGTGATACAGAACTCTTAAACGCATTCCAAGATCTACAGTATACCATCTACAGGGAAGCACCGCTCCTCAGTAAAAACAAGTAGAACACATCTCTTGTTGCAGCAAATTTTAAGATAATTTTCACGTACAATCTGTATTCAATTTAATGCACTTACTTACTTTTCAAGTACAATCTCTATTCAATTTAATGCGCTTACTTTATAGTTTTATTGAATTTTAACCACATAAAACCCGGGAAAAGAATCACTGCAGTAAAATCTGGGATATACTAAACATTATTTTCAGCTGGAATCATGATGTGTGCATTATACTGGAGCAAAATATGAAATAAGGATAACAATACTACTCAAAAGTATGTGAAATGCAAAGAAAAGCATCCTGCTGTCTACACGGACATTAGCATTACACCCAGATTAAAGAAAGAAGAAACCCATAGTTCTGCTCATTTACAAAAACCGACACATACAACAAACTTGGTTCCGACTTTAAAATTATAGAAGATGTAGGCAAGCAGTGCAAATGATATTAAAAGTTTTACCTTTTAGCATAAGTGAAGTTTTGAATATAAAATTTTGATATCAATTTTATTTTACTGTATTTTAAAATGTACCAATTTATTAGACTTCATATTAATTTGTAACATGTTCAATTATATTGTAATGCATATTTATATTTTTGAAAATATTGTATATAAATTGTACTTTTAACGATGCCAGGAGTGTGGTTGACTACTACGGCTAATAAATTATCTGAATCTCAATCAGAAGAAACCATCCCTTGTACCTATTTTACGTTAAGGTAATAGAAGTACTCTTATTTGTGAACTACTCGTCAAGGGCAAAATCAGACACAGCACCAATCTACTTCTAACTCTTCACATCTCAATGATCTTCTAAAATTACATTACAATACTTACTTCGCACCTTCTAAGAATGTAAGAATTTCTAAATCCTTTTCTATCATCAGAATTCCAAAATGATAGCACAACTCATTTCAGTCATTATCTTGCAATATTAAGTGAGAATGCTAAGGAGCTTAGAATGAAAATGGCTTCTCTTATTGCATATTTATCGATTCATTACATAAATATTGCAGGCATTATGTACTAGGGCATATATATGAATTATATATATGATTTATCATCCTTTTCTGATATTAAAATGTATAGAAATGACATAATATTAAAGTTTGTTGTTAGTGAAGCAGCAGTATTTGTTATATGCAGTATTTTTTGCTGTACAATCTTCTTATTAAATATGAGAGATTTTGGTACAATAAACATTGAAATCCAATGACTTGAAAGCAGTACTCAGACTGTTTTCATACATAAGTCTCCATTGTGCTTAATGAGCGAATACCCCAAGAGACTTGAACTGTAAATACATATACGAGTATTAATGCTGCAGAACCACAAACCATGTTCAGGGTCACCTCAAGTACACTAACACTCGTTAAAGCAGTAGATTCAGACTTAACAAATCATAATACATCGAAGACCAAAGATTCTAAATGGTTGGATTTACTGGATTACGCTATGGAGGGAGTTCGGTACTAGTTCCAGTCTTGGTCTGTTGTACCTGTGCCTCAAGTGGGACATCCCCAGGAGGAAGGACGAGATGAGAGGAGACAGAGGGAGACAGTCCTAAGAAGTCAAGACAGTGAAAAGGGCAGGGTCCCTACAATTGACCAGTTGGAAACTCCCTGGCAGGCCAGTAGAGCCGACATCCCACCCACTGTGAAGTGGCCCACCAGTCCGACCCGGAGGCCCGAAACCGTCCCACCAAAGGAAGAAGTGTTTACCAGGGCATATCATCCTGAAATGCCACATCGAGACTACCACAGACACTTCTACCCTGAAAGAGACCATCAGGTGAAAGGATACTAGAGATGAAATGGAGGGACAGGGGATTCGGAGGATGTAATTAACCTCCACGGATTCGTCTGGCGACCCGGGGAAACCCCCTAAAAAACCCATGGCTCAGGTAGGTCGGACACGGGAACTGAACCTCCCGAATACGGGCCACAGACGAAAACGCCTGAGCCATCCCGCCAAGTTACTAAATGGTTAAACTAACTTAAAAACCTGTAAACTTTTATTTGTTTCCTACATACTACATATATAAAAATGTCATTCCAATAATGACAGTGCAATTCAACACTTTAAAGAAACTGTTTCAGGCTCTGACAACTCCCTTATGTCAACCAAGGACTGGTTTATAATTGCGAAGCATATTCTCCAGCTTATAAAAGAAAAACACAATATTCAATAGTCACTAAAGTGCCGAAAACCTAAGGATCTGATTACGTAATGCACGTAACAGGAGCTTCATCAGCTTAGACCATGGCCGCTATCTGGCAACATCGTTCAGCGAGTATTTGCCGTCCTACATGTCTGAAAGCCAGCACGTGATTCTTGCATTTTAAAGGGAACCGATTCATTATCTTGGTACATTGTACGGCTATTGATTGTTCATTACGATGTGGACATTTTATTTTAAGGCTGCTTTTGTATTGTATCTTTTTTGGTGGAGCCGGGTACAAATTAATGATTTAAAGTTTAAATGCTGATTAAGTACGTCGTTTATTTACTGGTGCTTCTTTACACGAGGAATTCACGACAATATTTGCACTTTCCGTATTTGCGTTCAATTTTTCTGTAAATTCTATCTTTGCCAGAGTAATTTTTCTACGGATGTTGATGATAGCGGATATCATATTTTCAACGACAATTTCATTAAATTGATCACAGATCTCTTTGCTTTCATTTAGGTTAGTCATTAAACTATTGCCTTTCATGACTGTAAGTTTACTAAAAACTTCAACAGTATTCTTGTGGTGTTTTGTTAACCAAAATGTTGCTCATATCCTTTTGAAACCAAAATTAGTTTGCACATCAATACAAAGTCAAAAAGGCAGATATCGTTTACTTCTATTTATATTATTGCAGTATGTATCGTGACATGCACTTGTGTTTAGTAAAACACATTTGCGAGTGTTACATTCAATTTAGCATTTATTTTTAGTGAAACATAGCCACATATGTAAAACTAAATCTTGATTAGACATATTTTAAGTTGTGGAAACGTAGAGTCAGACTGAAAAATTCAATGCCATAGCCGGGATTTGGACCACGGATCTTCTGGTTTCCGTCCAGCCGCACTACCATTGTGCTACTATGGCCAACGTGCCGATATGACATTAAATTCTTCAACTGACTCGTATCTTCCCGGTAAACCAAATCCGGGAAAAACCTCGGTTCAAATCCCGGCTATGGCATTGAACTTTTCAGTCTGACTCCACGTTTCCACAATTTAGCCTACACACGGCCAGTGTGAAAGAACAATTAATTTCCATATTTTAAGTTCCTTGAGTTCGAATTTAAAACTTAGAAAAGAAAGTATGTATTTCTTTGTCAGGTTGGCGGACGTCATAATTTTACTATAACATTTCACAGCAAAGAATTACTTGTCCATATCTTTTTGAATGAAATCCTTATAGGGTTTTAACCCTAATTTTTGTTTCAGCTTCTAATATTCATGTCACAGTTATAATTTCCACATGTTAGTTTTCCGTTTTGATCAAATCTAGATTCTAGATTTTCTGTCTAAAACTGAACATTCAAATTAGAGCAAATACAATTATTTCTCTTAACACGTATGTAAAGCTACACAAGGTATCATATGTATACGAAGTCAAACAGTGCATTCTAGGATTTTGGCACAAATTTTCTTCAATTTTTAAGCCAAGCTAAGAAATTGCAAAGAAAAGCCAGTGTTATATCGCCACCATTTTCAAATCGCGTGTTTAAATGCCTGTCACTGTATATGTTAAGGGACTTTCTATCTTAACAGATAACCAAATCAATCATTTGAACAAAGTGTGCGGTATTTGCATGTGCATATTTTCTTAGTGCTGAGAGAGACATTCAGTTAAAATTTCTACTACTAGTTTTACTTTTTGCTGCTTATATGTATTTGGATAAAGGCATTTTATATTTCAAATGAGAAACAGATTTTACAATCATACCAGACATACAAGTTTCGAATAGACGACTCTTTTATGTAACAATTTTCTTTCAATTATTCCATACTACTCAGTTGGTTTTCAAGATTGTTTTTTCAATTGTACTTGATATACCTTTCCTAGGTTAGTCGTACTGAGTCAGATTTTACGAATAATTTTAAATTTTGCACACTGTTATATTTTATGGAACTATTTTAAATCTAAAATAAAGCATTACTTTCCCAATCTTTAGCAAGTTCAGTAAGCATTACTGGGTTTTCCATACTTTGTCAGTTAGAGCATATAAGGCTTGCAGTCCATATAAATATATTTGTTGTAATACATTTTGCACATTTCTGCTAAATCCCATCCTTTACATTGTTTAACGGGAACAAGTCTTACCACAACTTTGAAATTACCAAACGCAGCATTAATTAAAAAGGCACTACCCTTTGCTGCATCATCTACTTTATTTGAAGCAATCGCAAACATCTACCCATTTTTATAATCTAGTGTCCGTTTTACATGAATATCATCTGTTAATACATTCATAATTTTATCAATCTGTGAAAGCTGCCTACAACATGTTTCAAGAAGTCAGGGCTTAAAGCTTCTGAAAAACGGGCTATTTTAAAGGAGGAAGACATTACTTTTTCCAGATACCACGGGCGTGGAAACGACAAAATGTTCTTCAATCTAGTTACACCTAAAACTTCTCATATTGTGGATATCTAATACTTAGCATTTTTCATGTCAGCAGAAACCAATTACATAGGAACAACATTTGTTAAAGTGCTTTTATCATAGTTATCTCCTTTTCTAATAACAATTTTAAACGTTATACAGGGTTGGGCCAGAGTTTTTTGCTTTGGTTCCCTGCCACAGAATACGCCTGGGATTGATCTCACCCCTGGGAATGCGGATTTTAAGTCTCGGGTATAGGACCGGCGCCCATTTAGCGTCGTGAGGACATTGAGGAGCTACGCTAGGCAGCGAACCCCAGTCTAATGAAAAACGAAATGTGTAGTGTTTAACGCCTGCTTTTACTACATACGGCACCGCAGGCGGCGACACTGATGATACATAAAATGAAAATGGAGCAGCGGAGTAATGAGATAGCGGAGAAACCGGAGATACTGAGAAAACCCGCCCTAGCGCCGAGTTGTCCACCAAAAATCTCACTTTGCGGTCACCGGGGATTGAACTCGGGCCGCCTTGGTGAGAGTCGAACGTCTAACCACTCAGCCAAGGCGCGGCCAGCACCCAGAACCCTGGTCTAGAAAGCCAACATTTCGGCTGGGGTGCCGTGATGCTGACCACATCTCCTCCCCGTATGATCACCCACCTCTGCCTTGCGTATGTGGGCATGAGGCCGGCAGTGGGGTTGGCAGGCTCGGGCTCCCTTGCGGACTGTTGCGCCATGGGTTATGTTTACCATGTACAGTTTATACCCTATACAACACCATTTGTTTCCGAATACTACTCTACTTTTATTTTTCGGCAGTTTCTTGGATACATTATCTGCAAAATTAGGAAAATCCTCTACAAAATTTTCTTTTTCTATCTCCTTTCACCTCCTTTTTTCATTTATACCCCGTCTTAAAATGAAATGGTCATATCGGTGGCTGTTCTCCTTTGGATCATATCGACTTTATTAATTCGCATACTTTGGGTTTTAATCATTAGTTCATGCACGCATTGGCACTCATTTATACTTCCAGACTCTGGGGAAGATAGGGAATCAACTTGGTTGGAGAAAACTCCCCACCCTCAGCCGTGAATCGAACCCGAAGCCCCTCGCACGGCAGGGAGGTGCTCTGCCGACTGAGCTACGGGGCCAGCCATCACCTCTTTAGTTTCTTTTTAAGGAGACGATCAATTTCTTCCCCTGTGTGTTGTGGATTTTTTTATTTAGTTTCACTCTCATAACTTAGATACGATTGCCAATTCGGAAAAAAAAATTGGAGTTGTATCCTCACACAAAAATCCATTATCGCGTTTACGAAAACATGTTCGCATCTCTGTTTAGCAATTGCTCAACAAACTCAAGTCACTTTGTTTTGTTTCATACATACCACGAATCTCTGGATGGTGACCGGTCTCTCTGTGGAACGGAACGAATACAACCGAAAACAACTAACATATTCTTCGGATTTTTTTGTCGTATCGTAGTTACTTATGCACCCTGGCACTGCATACCTGTCTAAACCCTAATAAAATATTTTTGTTGTTACAAACCCACGACGATGAAAATATTGGAAGAAATACATAAGCGAGGAGAGCATCAGTAAGTACGTACCGAAACGTACCTACATAATGTTACACATTTGATAGGACGGACTGCCACATAGCCAAATTTACCAGAGCCAGAACTTCTAGAGCGGAAACCAATTTTGCGATAACCAATATTATCACATCACTTTACAAAAATGAGCATGCCTTAATAGACAACGTAGCCCGTGCAACATTTTGCATCTCAATATGAAGAAACATTCAAGTGCAACGTGAGTGTCAACAGTTAGATTATATGAACATTGAAAATGAAGTCCATGAAAAAAGTGGTCAATCCTAAGATATTAAATATAATAAAGCATACTTCTCCATTGGAACTACATTGCCTTATCAAACAACATTCAATGAAAACCTTTCAGGTAATTCTTTTGTTTCCAATATTGTATTACAGAATTTTACTGTGACACCACTTGCTCTAGACAGTCTAATATTTTTAATGCTTCATTGAAAATCAGATGCTTTCCTCAGCCCTGGAATCTAGCAGAAATTTTTTTCCATAAATAACACAAATTTAACATTTACCATCCAGCAATACTACATTGATCTGCTTCCTCTCTAATCAAAACTGCTTAAAAAATATGAGGTGTGCAGTCGCATGGCTTTCTCTACTCTAGAAAAACTAGTATAACGCACGCTTATTTGTCTACTTACTTAATTTTAATCGACAAAAACTTTCGCAAAAGTTATCTTATTGCTAATTTTCTTGTAGATGCAAGAAGAACATAGTAATGGCTTTAAGTCATAGTCAAAGTTGGTCTCAATATAATGAATTTGAAATTCAGCGCCAAATGCTGGCCAAGAGATACAAAAATAAATAAAAGCACCCAGATGAGTAAGGTATAAATATTGGAGAATGTGATTTTTAACGCGCTCTACATTTTTATGCAGTAAGACTTGGTACACCTCTTACGATTCAGCAGTTACATGTAAGCCATTCAAAATGAAGAGGACTTATGAGTATAATCCCAGAAAATTCAAGATGTACATTCATTTGTCATAATGATATCTGAAATATGTGCTATTTTAATAAAAATCATTACAGAAATTTTTGACAAAATCAAAACTTTCAGAAATGTTTTATGTGAAGTCTGGGGTGGAGGGATTTTCTTGGGAAACTTTGTGTCACATTCTTGGAAGATGTTGAACTTAAATGCCAAATTTGGTGTTTAACCAACTTAACGTTTTTCAGTTATGCCGTATACAGAAAACACACACATACAGAGAGAGAGAGAGAGAGAGAGAGAGAGAGAGAGAGAGACCGGGACAGATATGAACACATATTATCCCTCCTTTACAATATATATATATATATATATATATATATATATATATATATATATATATATATATATATATATATACTTTTTTTAGATTCAATGGACTCCAAAAACTGCATTTCCGGTGAAGAATGGATATCAAATATTTGGTTGGGATGTAATGCTTTCCCTAAATATTTTATACAGTAAAGAAAGTAAAAGATCTTATCATCGTTTTGTTAACAAAGCGAGATGGCTCAGGTGGTTTTGTCTGTAGTCCGCATTCGGTAGGTCCGGGTTCGATTCCCTTGGCCGACCTACCTGACCCAGAGTTTTTTCAGGGGCTTTCCCGGATCGCTAGGTGAAAGCTGTATAGGTTAATTACATCTCCCAAATTTCATGTCCCTCCATTTCACCTTCATTATCATTTCACATCCTCTTTCATCTAGTTGCCTCTTTCAGGTTAGAAGTGTCGGTGGGGCCTGGGCGCTGCATGGCAGGATGATATGCTCTTGGTAAACACCTTCGTCCTTGGATGGGACAGTCTCCGGTATTCTATACTATCCCATCCTATCAACAGTATTTCTACTTTCCAATTGGCTTCCGTTCCTCAGCATTCCAACATTTGCTAAGGATTACAGAAACTATTAAAGATTCGAAAGAATAAAATATATGCTGTAATTTTTACAAATATAGCACAGATATTTGTTACCAGCGAGAACAGATGAGGGCCATCAAATATTGTCATTCAAACTGTAAAATATCTCCTCACGAAAGTAAATTTCATGGACCCATAGAAAGCCTAACATCGAGCCTTTGATAGCAAGAGAACTGCTATTGTTCAATTCAGGCTCACCTTTTGTTCAGTATCTTGTCATTTGAGCCTACAGAGATAAGTCATGTAGACAGATGTTACAATCTTATTTTAAGCAAATCTCGCATAAAATTGGTAATCAAGCATCTTCAGATACCTCTCTGTGCTGAGAAATGGTCCAAAGCATTGGACAAATCGCTGAGCACCAATTAAGACTTAATGTAAAATCGTATTAAAACTTTGTGTCCACGGCCATTGAAATTTCTGAAACAACAAATAAGTTGTCTCCCAGTTGAAATACCAATAATATATCTCGGAGTTCTACTGGACACAAAGCTAACTTGGAATCCATTTACTACTCGTACAGTTTCACGTGCCTCCCCTCGAATCATTTGCCTAAAAGGGGTTCTCAGCTTGGACAAGTATGCTTAATGTTATATACAGATCACTGATCCGTCCTCCCATAATATATCATGCTTCTTTACGGGGGTCAAGTCAGCAAGAGACACATTATTTGCCTATATGTTCGGATAAGAATGTGCACAAAGAAAACTGGCGGGTATTCTTCTCCTATAAGGCATGTCAGGTTATTACTCACAAAATCAAAATTAGCTCTAGCTTATCGCCTTGGAGTGAGTGAATGTATAGGTTTAAGCGTCTGTCAACAGATTGGTTATTTGGGCCCTTACAACTTAAAAATAAAAACCCACTGTAAAGCAAAATTAGAAAGAATGAATTACATTCACATCTGTTGATTTGAATACAGCATTTTTTTTTCATTAGCAATAACAAGTATAAATTGATGGGAAACAATGTACTCAATAGGTATACTGCTTCTCTTGCTTATTTTACACTTATTGTCTGTATATTAATTTTTCATTAATATCTAATTAGCATTTACGATAATTATATTATATAAATTACTCAAATCAACTTCAATATGTAAATGTATGATGTTGTGCTCTTGTATGTAAAAATCTTCACTGCCCTGTGAAGTAAATTGCTAATGGAGAAATATAAATTCTGAAAGAAGAGAGAGAGAGAGAGAGAGAGAGAGAGAGAGAGAGAGAGAGAGAGAGAGAGAGAGAGAGAGAGAGAGAGAGAGAGAGAGAGAGAGAGAGAGAGAGAGAGAGAGAGAATAAAATGGTACAGATACTATGGAAACAGGGTTGTTATATACGTACAGTGAGCACATTTTCTTGTACGCATTTGTTTTGACGTCATGAGTGGACCTATTTCAGAATTTAATGTCACTATGAAGAAATATGTAGCATAGCTTTATGATTATGGCTGATTGAGTTCACGAACGAACTGATAACGTTCTCCTCCATTAAATATGTACATTTTAATGTGTTGGTAGCATTATAAATAAAATTTTAGTAGTATAACTAATCGGAGTCCAGCATTATTGCCATATCGTATTCCCTTTAAGTGGGAAATCCATCCCTAAAAAATATTATTTGCGCTAAGACAAAAATTCAAATTTTGCGAAAAGTGAACCACGAGGAAGGTAGAGAGTAATGTTTCTAACACAACCGCAAAAGCCCATTTTATTTTCTCAAATTGTTTTCATAATACAAATAAGTAAATACCAATATGTTATAACGACGCATCGCTGCGTAAATACTGTAATGACCATCATTATTGGTTAGTATGCATGTACATGTGTATATATTTATCTATGTATATAATTAATCACAACTTAAATCTGAACTATTGACATGATGTACAAAAAGAATTACTTTTTACAAGCCAAGGTTTTTCTTAAATTTCATAGAAAGTTTCTTAAATTTCTATTAGCCTTTAGAATGCTATATCTGTAGAACGCGAGCCCTCACAGGTTATGTACATGATTGCTTGTAACCAGGGACGGTGTTTATTTACCCTACACAGTTTATATCAGTATTATTCATTAAGTTGTTCTTCTGTTTAAATGCCAGGGTAAAAGTGTATGAGCCCGATAAACTTGCAATAGAAATGGCACATAAGGTAATCCGCCTTCCACATACCACTGCCAATAAAACCCAACAAAGTTAATGTGGGCTGAAGTACTGAATACGATGCACAATTTCTATACTAAATACATACTGAGACATTTTTTTAAATCTGTGTCCTCCGACGTTAAGCAGTATCGGACGGTGAATGAATTGGGTGAAATAATGCTCAAATGAACCCAGGATCCATAGAGCTTAGAGTTACCAAACACTCATATTTCAGTATAAGGAAACCCCGGAAAAAACTTATCCAGATAACTCACCCTGACCAAGATTCGAACTCGGGACCTCTTGAACGTGAGGCAGACCCATCATCATCTATGCTACCGAGGCGGGCAAACATATTGAGATCGCTTAAATATGTAATCTGCATTTACTTTGTTGAAGGCTAACCTTCACAGTTCTCTATTTCTCACATAGTTCAATAGATTCTAATGTTACCACATAAGAAAACCACTTACGGTAATTGTCAGGTAAAGGATTTGTGTTGCCGGTTGTGCCTTAAGCCCTGCTTCCTTTGTTTTGAGCCCTATATTCATTTATTGTGGCTAAGCCACCCGTATTATATATGTAAACAAAAACTAAATTGTGTTTTGTATGTACAAGAAGTTTCTTCTTACTTTCCCGTCCTCCCCGGTTTCCAGTGTTGTCCCTCGCGTGCATACCTTTTTGCCGTGTTTAACGTCCGCTTTTGCTACATGCAGCAACGCAGGCGGTGACACTGATGATACATGAAATGAATATGGAGCACCGGTGGAATGAGATGGCGGGTGAAACCGGAGTATCCGGAGAAAACCCGCCCCGACGCCGTTTTGTCCATCACAAATCTCACATGCGGTCACCTGGGTTGGAACCCGGGCCACTTTGGTGAGAGTCGAGTGGTCTAACCACTCAGTCACGGCGTGGCCGTGGAGGAACGGGAAGGGAAAAGAAGTTCAAATGAGTTTAACTTTCTTTTTTTACTTAGTTTACCTTTTTAGGTTCCAAGAAGATCGAACGTAATAGCTTGCAAGCTAGTTCAAGCTTTTCCCCCTTTATTTTATATGATATTGTTTTTCTACGTTTACTCATTGTTACGCCCACCCACTGACAGATTTTCTAGCACAAACATTGATGGTTAGGCGCGACTCAAAGCCACGATCCCTTTGCACCGCAAAGCACCAGAGCCTTAGCTCTGCAGAAGTTAAAAAAGAAATAATAATAAAAAAACAGAAATATGTCACATAGTGAGTACAGCACAAATGGCAATCATATCCAATGCAATCCAATAAAACTTTACGCCAGTAAAGTAAGATAAAATCAACTGCATCTCGGTATATTGACAGAAATTAAATTATGGAAAATTTCAATTTGATGGTAACCATATTTTGCACTCTTTAAGTAAACTGTAAAAATCTCTGTTCCTAATAAATATTTATCCCATTTTACTCAATCGGAAATGTATTTCTGTCGGTTATAAACATCTCGTAAATATAATACAAGATATATTAAGGGAACTGCGGGCTCAGTTAATCACCATAATTAATAAATATGGAGCGCTAAATGTCGCAGCTCAAAAATATTCATTTATTCATATTCATTTATTTCTTGAAGATACGACGATTGAAGTTAGAATAGCAGCTTATAGATTTCGCATAACCCAACATAATGCTATTGTACGATTATTCCATCTTTTGAAACACTAAATAACAAGCGACGAAGTTAAAATAAATGGAAGATCAATCATATTAGGTTTACGTGAAGCTTTTAAGTTCCTTTTTACTAAATTTGTATACCTACCTTAGCGTGACTCATATCCTGTAATAGTTTCTCCGCTGAAATATCTTACTTTTATTTTCAGACAGTGTTGCTGTTACGAGCTTCAAGTATTGTGGTAATTCCAAGCTTGCCTGGAACAGTAGCGTCCTCAAACAAAGAGAGATGAAAAGAAGAGAAACTGAGTGAATGCAACTGAGGAACGTTAGAGGCTTCTTTACGAGCCACAATCACAATACAATAGTTAGAACGTGTACCTACTTATTAGGAAGATGCCTCCAATATGCACAACTTTAATCTTCTGTAATGGATCACCGGTTCTGATTTGACTGTGTACTCTCTAGAGGCTCTTCTTTTATTCATTGTGCAATGCTAAATCGATTGTTGGCTTTAATCCCTTGCAGTTAAACGATTCCCTGCTGAATATAATAACAGCTTCCATACAACATCTCATAGAATGTACGGAGTGAAAAGTAACGTGTAGAGAATTAACCTACTGCAGCATTTTGTCTGAATTTCCTTAACAAAAGTGCATACGCTTAGTACACAGGCTATATTAGTAGCTCAATGCAGTGCAAACATATTTCTTTTCTGTAGAGTATTTAATCTATCTTAGTAAGTATATGCGACACCATATGTTGTGGACACCGGTACAGGTAATGAAATAATATTCCAAAGGATTTAGATAAGGAAAACCACGAGATAAAGGGTAAAGGGCCTATATAACGAAAACCGAACAACGGACCGCACAAATGCGAGCCGCAAACGTTGCCGCGAAAACACCTTTCATCGCATGATCAGTTACTGGGAACAGTATATTTTAAACATTTATGTAAAAATTAAACAAAATAAAATAATACTCAGTAAATACAATCATATTTGTGGATGACCAAGTATGCGTATCTCAGTTTGAAAGAATATAAAATGACTATTCTTAAGTCATATAAATTATGCTTATATTAGAGTATGAAGCTATAGTATTATAAAGCTTTTGACAAAGTATCACGAATGATACTGTGGAAAATTTTAAATAATAGGGGCATACCTTTACAACTAATTGAAGTTATAAAAAGTATGTACATTGAAACAAAAATAAATAAAAGAGAACCAGTAATTGTTAATGGTGGCGTAAGACAAGGTTGTCCTTTATCAACCGCACTTTTTAATTTATATGTTGACGAAATAGTAAGGATATGGTCGAATAATGTATCAGGAGCTAAATTGAAAACTATGTTGTATGCAGATGAACAAATAATAATGGGCACAAATGAAGATGACCTGCAGAAAATTCTGTATAGTCTAGATAAAATTGCTACAGAATACGGAATGAAAATATCAGCAAATAAATCCAAAACCATGGCATTTAAAGGAATTAATCCAGTAAGATCAAAAATAGTGTTAGATAACCTAATAATTGAGCAGAAATCACACTTTAAGTATTTAGGATGTAATGTCTCCTACCAAGGGGAAGCTGATATAACAGAGAAAATAAATAAATTTAGCTATATAACAGGCACAGTAAAAAGAACATTAAGAAATAAAGCAAGAAAGGACTCTATAATAAAACTATACAAAACAATGGCAGTACCAACTCTGATCTATGGATCAGAAACATGGACAATAAAAAAATAGTACGAGAATAGTCATCAGAAATGAAATTCATAAGAGCAATAGCTGGATATACCAAAGTTGATAAAAAACGTAGTCAGGACATTAGAACAGCATTAAAAGTAGAAGCAATAAACCATACTGTTGAAAGAAATAGAAATCAATGGAAAGAAAAGGTTCAGAGGATGAATAATAACAGAATACCAAAAAAGCCTTAAACTATAAACCTATAGGAAGAAGAAACCAGGGAAGACCGAAGTAAAGATGGGCAGACCAATTTGGAGCCGGAACAGGTTAAACAATCCAAAGCCGTGAGGTAATAGAAGAAGAAGAATTATAGTATGAACGTATATTTAGACAAAGCAAACTTTTATCGAAGCTAATGATCGAAAACATAATTTTGGGAAAAATATATCGACTATTCTAGCTTATTGGTGCCATGCATGGATAATGAATACATTCCAAATAAAGTGAACATATTTGGTTAACTATGACATCTAAAACAGCACCCAGAAAAGAACATTTTTAAAGTTTTGAAAAGTTTCGGCAATCCCGCTTATTCCTGATTGCCTGAATTTGGACTTCGACCAAAACACAAGCAGGAAAAATTATATTCTTGAGAATTGGTTACAGTTTACTGGAATGAAAACAGAATTATATCAGACATCAACTAATAATCCTATTTAAAGAAGGTAAGTACACATATATAAGTGCTCGCGCGCGCGCGCGTGCGCGCGTGTGTGTGTGTGTAAATTTGGAAAACGCCAAATACCGCTTCGAGCTTCAGCCGCATTCTATTCTCCATATTCTAAAAGTATGTCTGTGTATTTTTCGCAAATAGCACACCAGACAAACAGTAAAGTAGTATGTTATACCAAACTCATGGCTACAAATGCGAGCACGCAACTGAAGACACTAACGCAAGAATGTCTTTTATATCTTACAATTGAGTAGAGCACGCTCTGGCTCTGAGGGACACGGGGAGCGGTCTTGCGGTAATCTTATAGAAGTAAGACTTGTGTAATTTATCCGCAAGTAGAAGTGTTCCTTCATCATATTTCTATAGGTAGAAAGTACAGCAAAGTCTTTGCAGAAACGAAGAACTAAATACCAATTCTTTATTTCAATATTTTGTGGTAGTGGAGACTTATATACCTACTAATGAAAGGAATTATCTCTATAAATTCCGACTTATTCAGCATTTTTTTACGAAAATGTCCTAAGACTGCATTATTTCCTTATGTTACATTTGATTATGAAATCCTGTTCTCCTTTGTTTAACTGTGGGTAAAGTTCAATCTCACTACGAGTAATTTTGACACTGTTTCTTCATGTTGCAGATACGGTGGTAGCAACAACGATATTACACTCAGTCGGGATGTAGGGCTGGGAAAATGTAAATGCAATTCACAGGAACTTTTGTAAAATAACTCTGGAGTTACCAAGAAGTTCACCAATGGAGTAGCACAAGGAAAGTAGGGAGAGAGGAAGCAAAATTCAAAATGGTAGAAGGGGAAGAAGATAAGTGCTGGTTCAGAATGAAGCTATAATACGGAAATATTATATTAAACCAATCTATGGTTTTACAGTAGAAAATGTGAAAAAAGCAACTTCGAAGGACAGGATGCAGATACCAATGGAAGCAACAGGAATGAGAGGTAACATGAGAAAAACAAATGGGTCTGTGGAAAGAAATTAGACGAAAAGTGAAGGATATTGAAAAGCAATAAAATGTAAGACTAAGATACTTAAAAAGGGAATGGGAAAGAGAAAAATACATTGAAATATCTAACAAATGGATATGGGATGTGCATGGGCTAGGACAGGTATGTTGAATTTATGTGGTTTAACAGTGACAACAAGGGATGAGAGTTGCTTTAAATTTAGTAGATTGTGTTATAATTAGCATTTTAATCTAGAACGTAATTGGGAAAAGAGAGATCAAATTTACTACTAGAGAAATTAGAATATTTTTGATAGTGCTAAAGTTGGGAAAAAGTTTATCTCAAGGTCAAATGAATATATATATATATATATATATATATATATATATATATATATATAGATAAATCATTAAAATATTTATGAAAAAAAGAATCTGTAAACTGTTAAAGAAAGCGTGTAAGTAGATAAAATGAGGAAAGAGGGCAGAGAGGAAAGAGGGCAGCAAATAAGTGCGCTATTTTACAGACCAAAATATTATATATAAGGGAGGAAAAATTAAGCAAATCCAAGAGGGAGTAGGTGTAAATTCTTTAAAGGTTATGCAAATTTTAAAGAAGATAAATCATTTATTCATTCATTCCTCCTGTTTTACGCTAGTCTCTAGGTTTCCCTCACTCGCTCTCTTTTTTTTTAAGATTTAATGTCCCCATCATATCGGACGATAAACGAAATAGGTAAAATGATGCTTAAATGATCCCAATGTCCTTAGAGCATAAAGCCACCCTAGATTCATCTTTCAGGATAAGGACAAACTTCGGAAAACCCCTTACCTAGATAACTCCAAGACCAAGATCGAACTCGGAACCTCTTGGATGTGAGGCAACTGGTTACTCTAGCCTCCTATGACTCAGGAATAAGAGAAGGGCGAGCACGTTAGTGGTACATCATATATAATGCGCAAATTGATATAAGTAGTTGACTGCGCTCGGAATCTTAATTTCAGGGTAAAGATTCCGAAAATAAGTATTATATGACGTTTAATATTGAAATAGCTTACTTTGATTATATTTTGTGTAGGTTACATTGATACTTGCAGCTTAATGTGATATCCTCTTAAGGCAACCAACTGATCGGTGAAAATACGAAACCAAAAGTTATAAAAACATTACAATTCAGGGTCTTTAATTTACAATTAGTTCAAATTTTCGTGGAACATTTTAGTGTAAAGACTTTTCTTAACGGAATGAAATTGAGGTAATTAAGAGACAATGGAAATATTCCTACATGGAGCAAGTGGTTTAAATTTGGGAACTCTTATATTTTTCACCTTTCCTCCCAAATATCCAAAATTACTTTAAAAAATTAGCATCACATATCTTACAGATCACCTTCTAAATCATATATTTTACATGAAAAAGTGTCCTAATATCAAACTAGAAGTTTAAGTTAAATATCTTCCAAACATTTAACTCGAATATTATAAAGACAATCATCATATTTCCAACTGCACTTAACATGAACAATTTTAGACTTTTTCACTTTTCTCGAAAACCTTTCTAGCGACTTTGATTAAAGCCTTTACTGAACAGATGTAGGCATACGTTGAACTTTCTGTAAGTCTCATTCATTCAGATAGGGCTTTCTATAACCCTGTGTAAGCGGCAAACGTTAAGAGATTGAGGAAAATGCACTACATCAAAAACATCGATCCTGTTAATGTACATTACAATTTCTAAACTTTGTTGTGGTATGAGCCTATTCCGAGATTGTCATTAATCGTTCTGTCATATTTTACGTCCTGTCGATGTTCACATTTTTCTTATGATTGCGTGAAAAGCCCAGACGATTCTAAGGACAGCACATAGCGTCTAATTCTGAAAAATTATCACTATTCCCCTTGTATCTATAGCAACATGTATAATGAAGTTATTTGTTCAAAGGCTTATCTCTAATGAAATAATGTATAGATAGACAAATTAGCTTTCGCAAGAAAGTTTGAATATCCAGTAGGATGTGATAGGGTAGTGAGATGATGATGTGTATATTAGGGCACTCAAATACGGATTCATCAGCGCCATTAAAAAACACTAAAGCATGGCAATAGCCAGAGATAAAATGAACTATACATTACAAAAAATCAAAATAAATTGGCAAATAAAATAAACATGCACAATTCTGCAAAAACAGTAGCTAACTATAAATAACTAATAAATCGCCAAAAGGCATAAAAATCGTTTCTTTATGAAATCGCGAAATCGATTTCAACTTCAACTAATTTAACTAATAATAAAAATCAACATCATTTTTCTTAATATAAGTGAAGCTTTTTGTTACAGTTATATCTGTATAATAAGGACTGAAAATTAATTACTTTCAACAATAATAGGCAACAATGGATTATACGGGTACGAACATCAAAACTAATATTTCCCTCCTCTGTGGTGTGGGGAGTAGTTTGTCTCCATCAAACAGAAGAGAATTCCCGAATTAAAATTTTGAGAAGATGCATTTGGGATAACATTAAGCTCGATGGAACAAGGCTCGTTTCAAAAACATTTTGCAATTTTCATTCGTGCTCTGATATATGTAATATAACCTACGCAGTTATAGGAAATAAGATGCAATTTCAGCTTTTATTACTTCCCAGAGGAAAATTATAACTCCTTACACACGTTTAGTTTCACATGTATCTTGTAGACAATTTACTTGATGAGGGATTTTGGGAATATCAAAATGGACTGGACAAAATGGCGATATAATCAGGTAATAATTTCGGTTATCCTGCAGCAGATCGGCCACAGTTCCCGTGTCGTCTGCTACGATGACGTAGGCTAGGAGGCTCTGAAATCGCAGACAGCGAAATATTGCCAAGCCATATATGTACTAGTTCTTCTTCTTCCTCTTCTTCCTCTTCTTCCTCTTCCTCCTCTTCCTCCTCTTCCTCCTCCTCTTCCTCCTCTTCCTCCTCTTCCTCCTCCTCTTCCTCCTCCTCTTCCTCCTCCTCTTCCTCCTCCTCTTCCTCCTCCTCCTCCTCCTCCTCCTCCTCCTCCTCCTCCTCCTCCTCCTCCTCCTCCTCCTCCTCCTCCTCCTCCTCCTCCTCCTCCTCCTCCTCCTCCTCCTCCTCCTCCTCCTCCTCCTCCTCCTCCTCCTCCTCCTCCTCCTCCTCCTCCTCCTCCTCCTCCTCCTCCTCCTCCTCCTCCTCCTCCTCCTCCTCTTCCTCTTCCTCTTCCTCCTCCTCTTCCTCTTCCTCCTCTTCCTCTTCCTCCTCCTCTTCCTCCTCTTCCTCCTCTTCTTCTTTTATTATTATTATTATTATTATTATTATTATTATTATTATTATTATTATTATTATTATTATTATTATTATTATTATTATTATTATTATTATTATTATTATTATTATTATTATTATTATTATTATTATTATTATTATTATTATTATTATTATTATTATTATTATTATTATTATTATTATTATTATTATTATTATTATTGTTGTTGTTGTTGTTGTTGTTCACGCATTACCATCTGTGTCTGTTGGATTAAGCAGCTTCACCGGCACCTCCTCTCGGCAGGACAATGACCTGGCTAAACAAAGTCCGTGCACATGCGTCTTCAGGTCCAGCATCATGTTCTTGATCCGCTGGCCTTCCAGTAGCGCCGTTACCACAACCTCGCTTCTCGCGGGGACAACCACGTCTTCCCTCAGGCTGACCCTGCAGATTCCAAGGCGTTCTTTGGGTTCCCGGAGTATCACCTCTTCTCCATTGAACTGCAGGACCTTTCTGCTGACGTCGACAGTCACCTCGTGGCTCTTGAGGGCATCCTCTCCCAATATCACCTCCTTAGCCAACTCCGCGATGAACACCCACAGACGTACGGCAGTCCGCCCTAAAGTCAACTGCAGCAAGGCGTCTCTCTCCACGGACAAGGTGTCGCCCGATGCCGTAACTACCAGGCATGGTCGGCTCGGTTTTCTCGACGGTAAACCCCTGGCTACGTCAGGTCTGATGACGGTGACGGCTGCCCTGGTGTCCACAAGCACGCGGCATGGCTTCCCTCTCACCCAACCGTCCGCGATGAGGCTGTCATCCATACGTCGGCTGACGGCTCGCAGTGTCACTCGGAGGAATGTTGAGGACAGTGCCGACGTGCCCCTTTGCCACGCCGGCCCTTACTCGTTTCTCCGGCTGCTCTACCTGGTTTGGGCAGTTTTTTTACAGATGCCCGGGCTGGCGACACCGCCAACATATGCCACTTAGTCTTTGCCTCCCGTAGGGGAGGGGATCCGTTACTTTCAGCTGCCAAAGTGCAGGTGCTGCGGACCCTTAGCACTCGTGGTACCTCTGACGTTACTAGAGGAACCTCGGGCCGAACAGCCGAGCCCCTCCTTCGGGAGTTGTTCGGATTGGGATGGACTCGAGGGGACAGTGTGTTCCCGATGCCCGTGGGAATCGGGTACGTCTTCGGACGGGGTTGAGGGAAGCCATTAATTCTCCCGGGTACTAGCCTGCAAAGCTAGTAGAAGGTGTGCTAGATCACCAGGCGACCCCACCGAGGTTTTTCGGTAGTCTTCACCTTGAGTGTTGACGCGCGTAAGTGGCGTATCCACTTCCATCCCGTCTTGAGTCCATAGGACCAGATGGGGGGATTGTTAGTCTCTAGGTCTTGCCCTATGGAAAGCCCCACGGAGGACGCCGAGCGCCCTTTGGGACAGCTCGGTTAACTCCCTGGTTGAAGGAGGCCCGGGTCCAGTTCCTACGGGTTCAGTACTAATGGGAGTAGAACCTCTGGGCTAAACTTAGTCTTTGCCAGCCTCCCTCAGCTGGTCTTCAGTCTCCAGTGTAGCGGATGCTCCTTGTACTTGAAGGCGGGGTAGCCGTCACCTTGGCTGCCTCCATTCTCATTGAGGCCGTTAGCGCCTCGTGGATGGTCTTGTAGTCGCCTAGCATTAAGCGCTGACGAACCTTGGTGTCTCATACCCACTCAACGAAGGTCTAGGCTGCTTCCCGGGATACGAACTCTGGTGGGAGATCGACTAAGGCTTTGCTGGCCAGTTGTTCGATTGTCAGGGCGAACTCCTGCGGCGTCTTGCCTAGCTACTGTGACCTAGATTTCAGCTAGCTGCGGTAGGCTGCGGCTAAGCGATAGTTTCCGAAGCGGTTTTCCAGGGCCTCGCAGATGTCCTTCGGCGCCGCTGCTGTCTGGACCACGTCCAGGACCTCTGCGGGCCGTCCCTGGAGGCTGGCTATTAACTGTACCATCTCTTCTTCTGGTGACCACTTGTTGTGCTTGGCCACTGTGTCGAATTGGCGGCGGAAGACTTCAAAATTTGAAGTGCAGTCGTACTTTGGTGGTTTGACGCGCGCAGATGTTGTGTCATGTCCCAGCGCGTCGGTCTTCAGCTCCTTTAATCTTTTGCCGACGACGCCCTCCACTATGGCGTTCAGGGACTTGGTGTTGCTGTCGGCCTTTCCCTCTAGGTCATTAACGCGGTTCGCCAGGTTTTCGACGCACTCGTCCACTTGACCCATCCGCTTGCCCAGCTTCGTGACGTCGTCCCTCACGCCGGCCATCTGCTCCTCAAATTTTGCGGTGAGGGCCTCGTTTGCCGCCTTCATTTCCGTGCCAGGCTGCCGTTCGCAGCTTTCATTTTCGTATTTAATTCGGCCTTCATTCCAGCCATCGTCGCGGCCAGGTTTTTATTCGCTGTTTTAATTTCTTTGAGCTCCGTGGCCAGTATTTTATTTGCCGCTTGCTTCTTCGCAGCGAGGGTGTCATTCGCTGTCTTCATTTTTTGAGCTCCGCGACCAGTTTTTTATTTGCTGCTTCCGTCTTCGCAGCGAGGGCGTCATTCGCTGTCTTCATTTCTTCCATATTCTCTAAAATCTTTGCCAATGCAGCTTCCATCGTCATGTTCCACTCCTGACACCAACTGTGACTTTGTGGGTTTGTAAAACTAAAAGTCTAGTTTGCAGAAATTCATAACACTTTTTATTTCAAGTAAAACGACACTTGTACAACTCTGATATCAGCAGAATGACGTAAAACACACGAACGCAATCTCCAAGGCCGTCTGCTACACGTCCACAACTGGATAGCAACTTTCGTGCTCCGCTGCACGACCGGCTAGCAGACCTCCTTGTCCTTTAAACCCGTGCCATTGTTTCTCGATGGTTGCCTAAGTATCGCGGTCTTTCACCATGCTGCGAGAAATTCCAGACTATCTCCGCCTCTTTCCCTCTCGGCAAGTGAAAATTGCTCTTCAGCTCCGTGGGCATGGCTTGGGCGCTATCTGTCTCTTTCACTCCCCGCCTCTCTCTCTCTCTCTCTCTCTCTCTCTCTCTCTCTCTCTCTCTCTCTCTCTCTCTCTCTCTCTCTCTCTCTCTCTCTCTCTCTCTCTCTCTCTCTCTTGGCGTTCGCATAGGCACTGGTCGGCAGGACACAATGTCTGGCGACAATATTTAAAAAATAACATTTAACAAATAATATTTAAGAAATAATATTTAGCAAATAATTTGCAGCTTCCAATAATGATTAAATAAAGTTGTAAGGAAAGTTAAGAAGCTAACATTTAAGAATCAACGACGTAAAGCGACGTAAAATTCAGTGAACCGTGTATCCTATCAAGTAGACGCTTACCTTGTTTTATCAGAAAACGGGAATTGCAGTATTGCATCATGCAGTACGGTGAAGGGCTTGGGGAACCAATCGCTCCAGCTACATACACTAACGGAAAAATTGCTTTCACGTGGAGCCGGAACCTAATATGATCTGTAACAGTAATCGGAAAATCTCGGCGAAACCGTATGATTCAGTAGAAAGCTCCATCCCGTAAAAAAATACAATTTGAAGTGATGGCTGCCCGCTTTCGCTTTTTGATGTTATTCGAGATATTTACTGCATACTGGTGTTCACCATATCAGTGTGAAAATAAAAGGAACAAAGTAATGGACAATTCAAATGTTAGAAAAGTCTTGGTGGTGATTTTCATCACGAACACAAGCATTTAGCTACAGTGGATATAATGCAAAGTATCACGCGCATATATGGCAAAGAAACAAACCGAAATGTTTGCATTAAGAACAGAATTAGAAAACATCCAAACGAAAAGACCGAAAAAAGTGAAACTATAAATTCCTATTACTTAGACAATAATGAACTGTCAAGCTTTGGAAGAACTTGCTAGGTAACAGATGATAGTTAAAATATCTTTTAAAATATGACGAAGGAAAAGTGTTAACCACTGATCGTTAAAATATTAAGAAGTTAATCTAAATATGAAAATAGACTATAGTGATTTCAGTATTTAAAGATGCATTAAAACAAAGAGAGACACACTTGTGTGATATTATACTCTTTGGTTACAAACATTTTAGTAGAGACGAAAGCGTAAAAACGTTAAGACTTACGTGAAAAATTACAATGATTTAAATTTTATACTTGACAGATTGTTGAAATTTTCTATCGAATTCTTTAATTAGCTAAATTTAACTCAAAATTTGACACAATGGGATTGTGAGGATCAAGCACGTAGCAGATACTAGCCTTCGAGAGCAAGTAATTGGCAATTGTAAGAATACTAAGCAAGAAGTTGGAATGGAGCCATAAGCCCTTTTATATTTAATACTTCTTCATATAATAAGGGATCAAAACTAAAAGAAGTAAAAAAGAGAAGTAAGAAAGTCTTATATAGCTTTTGCACTAATTGATATGCTCAATCCTCCAAGACTGTTCCTACAAATATTTATTTTCTCATCCGCTTCTTGTTAATACAAATAAACCTTCATTACTTTTGAACTCATTTCGTAGTAGGTATAAGAAGAGCACGATAAAAATAAGCTAAAGCTATATTTTGAAATTAATCTCTACTAATGGCTTGGTATTTCTGCTTTCTTTAGGAAAGCATGAAAACTAAAAAGGAACACAAGAGAAAGAAATGGGAATAGCGATTTGTCATTGAGAAAAGCACAAATTATGCGAAAATTCTAACCAATAAAATGGAATATATCGGGAGTGATTAATGCTCACAATAAGTGTTACTTGAGAGAGGTAAATTGTGACCTTAGATGAGATTTACATTTTTTGACTGGTAAGGTGTTATCTATATTTTAGATTTACCAATTACACAAAAGTGGTTCAGGTTATAGAGAGCTTCAGAAGCTATTCCCAGAGAAGTTAGGATATAAATTTTACTGTCCTTAAAATTATCTTAAACGTCTAGTACGTGAAGAGCAGTTCTGGGGTGGAGGATTTTCCTGAAAATCATCGAGTTACATCCTTCGAGGCATATGAATTTTAACACTAAGATCGGCACTAAACTGATATTTCGGTTTTGAGTTATGCGCTTCACAGACATGCGAGCTCGTACACACACACACACACACACACACACACACACACACACACACACACACACACACACACACACACACACACACACACACCTTTTAAAACAACATTTTATTCAGAGAACCTCAAAATGTGTATTTCTTTTCATTTCAGATTTCTCAATCTCTTATGGTTTACCACTTATATAAAACATTCAAAATAAAATGGATTTTAGAGAGAATTCCTATAAACTTGAACATACTCATTTCTTGTGCCTGAAAATTTGTTAAAACGTGAGATATTTTAATGTGAATAGTTAGGGCCACTTCTGAAAATAAGTTTAGCTAATATGGTTCCAGTAAAAGTCAGGATAAGCGAGACGATGAAATTCAATACCAAGTTCCAAGTTCAGTATTTAACGTAATTTTCCTTTTTGAGTTATGCACACACGCACATACACACAAGGACGTTTTTCTGTTGTTTTTTTTTTTTCTAAAAAAGAAGACTGTAGTGGGATCCGCAAGAGTGTATTTCGGATTTAATCTTGATATCAAACTTCTGAGTGGAATTCGACACTTCCCTATTTTCTATATGTAGCAAAGGAAATACACATGATTTTTTTCTGGTACAGGACCTTAAGACTTATATTTCTAGTGAAATATTTAATTTTTGGTAGGAAAGCAATTACTTCTCTATCTACTATCTAGGCTAGATAGTACAGAATGTAAAAATGCAGTTTAGTCAAGAACGATTTGATGGAGAGTACACGTATTCAGTAATATGTGCTCGTCTCTAAAGTATTTATCTGTTATAATGTGAATTTTCTGGTACTTACTGATACAGGGTGTGATTAACTTAAGTTTCCATTTACCCTGTTTTAAGTTTGAAAATAAACATTTCCTACAGTAAAGGATACAAAGTATTTACAACGCCTGAATATTAAATACACACTTAATATTAAATACTTACTTTTACAGGCTTTTCACTTTTCAGCAGTTGCATCGTTGCCCTGTACCAGTTTTCCATACCTCTCTGTCATTCCACGTCCCTCTTCTAATATTTTCTCCATGGCTCTAATTATTCCATCCTTTCATGTGAGTCCAGCTCTTCCATTTTTATTTCGACCTGGTGCCGAGCAGCTAACAATCTACTTTGCCATCTTTCCTTAGTCATTCTTTGAACATGATCATACCATTTTAAGGCCCTTGATTCTATTCTGTCCACCTTTCCTTCAGCATTCATCTCTATTTTGATATTCTCATACTTCTCCTCAAATCACCCATTTCTGTCGCTAACGATCTTCTCTTCAACCTTTCACTCACCATAGAACTTTCACTTCCATATGTTAAAATACTCTCCACTATAGTTGTCATTATATTGAATTTTGTTCTTGTAGTTATATCCCTACTCCATAGAAAACCATTCAAGCAGTAAATTTCCTTCCTAACATAGTTTATTCTATTATTTATGTCGCTTTCACTTATGCCTGGTTGGTCAATATAATAATCCAATGTATTTAAATTATTCAACACTTTCCACTGTTTTATCATTTATTTCAAGCTTATCAACTTATCACTTTCAATTTTTTTCCTTCCATCGCCAACTACCATGTGTTCTATCTTATTAAAATTGATTTTAAGTCTTCCTTCCTCATGTGTCTCAACAAGCTTACGGGTCATATATTATATGTCTTGCTTATACTGCCCTATTTTCACATGATCATCCGCGAATAATAGACTGCAATTGGTCTCATCATTCACCTCTATTCCCATTTTTGACCGTATTTATTCCATTTTATCAAGACCATTCAGAAGTATTTTAAACAATGTTGGTGACTGCATATCCCTGTCTTAAACCTTTTGTGACTCAAAATTATTTCGAGACTTTTTTCCCAATCTGTACTACTGCATTACAGTCATATAAAACTTTTATGAATTCAACTAGGAGTACAGGTATATTGTTTTAATAAGGTATTCCATACGTTACTTATGGATACCGAATCATAGTATCTTTTCAAATCCACCAATGCAAAGTGTAATTCTTAAACTTTTGCCACAATTGTTTCTGTAATTTGTCTGATTGTAAAAGTACGATCTAAACACGACCTTCCTGATGTGAATCCTGCTTGCTATTCTAAAATTTTATCCTTAATTATTTCCTATACTCTAATCTTAATAAGGACACTAAAATTTAGATTTATTTTTGCATTTACTCTGATTCCGCTGTTACTCATGGGATTTATTTTGTCTCCCATTTTATGGGGGTAAAATATGATTTTTTTTTCCAGACTGAAGGAATTGGATCTCCATACATTACCCGATTAATTAACTTCGCTAGAGTTCTTACCACTATTTTCTACCTATATTTTACCAGTTACATAGTAATTCCTCCAGGGCCAGCGGCCTTACCATATTTTGATATTCTAAGAGCCCTATTTACTTCTTCTGTAATTGGATTTACATAATCTATCCTATCTTACTGAACTAAATATTTTCAATTATCTTAAATTTACCTCTTTTCTCTGTTAAAAGATCATTAAAATGTTCTACAAAATCGCCTATAAATAAAAAGTAGAACCTTTTTGCTGTCTTAGTTGTTCTAACTAGAGAAATACTAAGTTTAATAATTGAAGCTGTTTAGACCAGAATTCTGATGCTTCATTAATAACGCAAGGAACAACAAATTGAAAACAGGGTATATCTGCTTCCGAACGCTCTAAATGTTTACGAAATAATTCATAAAAGAGGTTCCCAAATTTAACTATGTAAGCCTCAACTCAGACTTAAGCAGCCGAAGACTCAAAGAGCAGTTCTCTCTTTAGTTACCAAAAGAGAGAACATTAGGCAGGGGAAAATAGAAGGATATGACTGAGCCTTTGCTCTTTGACTTTTATGTCCTGCAGGCACTACAAGTCATATGTCATATTTTAACGCTGTATTGCTCCTTATAATGCAGAGAACTGCACCAATGAATCACTAGGACGCGGTACCAATTATATTAATGAAAATAAAACTTTTGAGCAATTAAAAGTTTAATCCCTAATTCACTACCCGCACCCAAAAAGTATCCTTAAGTAAAAGGATTTTCGTCCTGTGAGTGATGTGAGAGTGCAATAACTTACTGACTGATATTATACTCATTGAGAGAACTTAAGATTTCACGGCCAGAGTCAATATCACAAAAAATTATTTTCGGACTGTTTTGCCGTGGTCTGCTGGCGCAACATCGTTCATACGTTTCGTCCACCGCATTTCTGAGCAATTGAAAACAATCGTCGTAAACTCGTGATGCTCATTGTCATAAACACTCCATAAACAGTATTTAAAGGATTATAACCTAAATAGCTGGCTTTAATACCTCTGAAATGAAATGTGTAGTGTTTAACGCCCATTTATACTACATACGGCACCGCAGGCGATGACACTGATGATACATGAGATGGAGATGGAGCACCGGTGGAATATGGTGGGGAAACCGGAGATCCTGGAGAAAACCAGCCCCAGCACCGTGTTATCCACCACAAATCTCACTTTGCGGTCGCCTCGGATCGAACCCGGGCCGCCTTGGAGAGAGCCAAGCGGTTTAACCACTGAGCCACGGCGTGGCCTAAATAATACCTTCGAAGAAATATATCTTAGGTCATGTAAACCTCAAATAGGAAATGCCTGACGCCAGTCCATTTAAAGATTTTCCTCCGGAAACTGAGATATTTACGTGCCTGACACTCTTTTGTCCACATCTAACCGGCTTTAGGCAAATATAAGTAAATAAATATTATCTAATGAACAATTATAGCCGGAGTATAAAGTGTGCAAATATTCTTGGATTTTCTATGACTAAAGCTATATTTAAAAAGTTGTCATCAGTAATGGCTTGGAAATTTTGCTTTCTTTAGGATGTGTACGAAAACGAAAGAAACAATAAAAGGTAAAAATATACCGATATTTGAATGCCCCGTGAGATTACCTTTTATTAGAGGAGGGTAAACACATGTTATTCGGCAGTGGGAAGATTGGCTCCAATAGTTTTGTATACTTCCATACCAAATAATGCTTTTCTGAAACTTTTTTTACCAACGATTGAATAATTACATTCATCGGAATGTTTAACTTTCAAATGTTTAGATCTTATCGCAGATTGGCACTCTTAATTGTGTGACACATACGATGGGGTGTCGTAAAGTTTTATCATGCTAGACTGGTGAAAATTTTCAAGTGTATCATTGATCCCTCGGAACACAATGTTGGTAGTTTCAGTGATTTGAGTCCTTTTGGTGTTTTACAGCGAGTGCCAGAAGTGGCTGAGGTGTAAGAAGCAGAAAATTGAGGCTCGCAGTGTGATCAAGTTCCTGAATTTGAAGGGCAAAACTGCCCGGGAAATTCATGATGAGATGACGGCAGTTTATTGAAATGATTTCCCAACGTATGACACTATCGTGAGGTGGAAAAGGAATTTTCAAACTGTTCACTGTTCACAGATGAGCCAAGAGCTGGTAGACCGTCAATGACAGACGATGCTGTCACAATGAAGAAGGTGGGGTGTTTGATACTGGAAGACAGACGAGCAACCATCCAAATGATCATGAATGAGATACATCTTACTTATGGTAGTGTGTGGAAAATTATTCATGACGAACTGCACATTTTTAAGGTGTCTGCACCATGGGTTCCACGTTTGCTAACCCATTTCCAAAAGCAAACACGGCGTGACCTTTTAAGACAGATGTTGATACTGTTGGAACAGGATGGAGATGATTTCTTGATCGTCTGGTTCCATGCATAAATCCTGGATGTATCAGTATGATCCAGAGAAGAAAACTATGAGCGTGGAATGGAAACATGCCGGATCCCCCTCCCAAATGTGCAAAGGTGCAAAAGCCAGTTTGGAAGGTCATGCTTTCAGTTTTCTGGGACTGTCGTGGAGTCATCCTTACAGATTATCTTGCCAAGGGTCAAGCCATTACTGGCAGATTCTACTGCAATCTTCTGGACAAGTTACGAGTAGCTCTGATTAAGAAACGAAGCGGTATGCTCTCCAAAGTTGTTCGTCTTCTGGCTGACAATGCACCAGCTCATTCATCTCAAGCTTCAGTTGACAAAACAAGGGAATGTGGCTTTGAGACCTTACAGCATCCGCCTTATTAGCCCGAACTCGCACAAAGTGACCTTTTCTTGTTCCCGAAATGAGGAATCCTTTGCGTGGTCGCCAATTTGACAACAGAAATGACGTAATTAATGAAGTGGAAGAGTGGTTTAAAGCGAATTCTGCAGAATTCTACAATCAAAGTACTCGGAAGGTCAAGAAACGCTGGGAAACATGTGTAAATCTGGATGTTGACTGCGTAGAGAACTAACAAGCACATATCAACACAAACTCTCTATCACATTTTTTACAACACCCCCTCGCACACTGTACTGAAACTAATTTTCATTAGTAGGCATGTTGTAAATTTAAGTTTATTGGAATAAAATAATATGTAAAATGGTAAAATATAATTATGTTTAATTTCATATGGCCTTTATAGACATCCTAGAAAAATATTCTGCATTAATTAAAAACCCATAGCTTCAATTCCAATATTTGCTTGGAGGCCGCAGTTTCAGCTGCTTTAGTACCGCTTGACTCATCCCATTGAAACCAAATTATGGAAAACTTCTCTGTGATATAAGCCGAAGAGGAGAGAGCAAATTTGACTTCAAATGTTCTACAGGTTCGCGTTTGAACGTAAGTAATTACTTCGCCAGACACTCAGTAAAAATGAAAGCAAGAGTTCTCTCGCCAACGCTGTAAATTAATATATTGCAGGAACCAGTTTCCCCGCGATCCATTTCTCCCTCTCAATGAGTAAAACCTCTTTTCTCTGGCAAAGACAGGCTCTACCAGAAAACCCACTGTTGTCTCTCTTCAAGAGTTGTTAAGGGTCGTATTTCCCATCGAAATCCCAGTTCCTTCATAAAATATCAGAGGTTAACGCTTGGAATTGGTGCGAAAGATTGTAATAGCAAGGCATGAATCCCACTGAAATGGTTATGTGTTAAAAATAATAAATCTTTTGCAGTTCAATTCATAACAAAATGTTGATATTTCGTAATGGTTGCTTAAATAAGCAAATTTTTCATTCTAACACTCCTTAAATAATCATTTTTCCTGTATTGTTTTCAATTTTATTACAAATGACTTATGTTTGCAGTTTTATGTAAGAAAGAAATTACTTTTTAATATGTGAAAATATATAACTAGAGCCCGTCTCGGTAGCGTAGTGGAAGCGTGTTTGCCTTACGTTCAGAAGGTCCCAAGTTCGAATCTCGGTCAGGGCGAGTTACCTGGATAAGGGTTTTTCCCGGGTTTTTCCCTATCCTGAAATACGAATGTCGGGTAGTAAAAACATAAGGGAAAAGACCTATAAAATTATTATATATAATAATTGAAAAAGTTGAAATAAAAATAAATGTTGATCCTTTATTAATTATTTCTTACCAATTAATAATTTAAATTCTAAGCTCTATGGGTCCTGGGCTCATTTGAGCATCATTTTAACCATTCTATTCATCGTCCGATATGATTAACGTTGGAGGACGTAAATGACATATGTAGCTAGTCCTTTCAAACCAACCCAAACACCTATCCATATTTTGACAGCAACCAAATATTCATACTTAATTATGAATTTTGATTTCAGTTTCGCATTAGAGATGCTACAGAAAACATTATATCACATGAAAACATTGCAATTGAAGTGCATGTTTTACATATTTGAAATAAAGAAAAAAAAATACATTTTTAAAGAAATGGCATCGGTGATGAAGAAAAAAGTTAAGTTAAAACTGTTAAGTGGAGTAAACCAAAATTTAATATTTAAGCCAAGCTTTATATAAAAGTGCATGACCTCAAATCCTTTAATTCTTTCCTACATGACAATGAACATTTACATACGGAGTTTCTTTCAAATATATTTTTTTTAAATTCGTTTTTACACATATTAGGGCTTCTGTAGCTTGAACTACGATGCAGCATCGTTGAAACCATACCTTCTTTAACCTATATGGACGTACACTTTTGTGTATGGAAAAAATGCCGGAAAAATTGTATAAATAAAATATTCTATGGGCTTAGTAGACGCTTCCACCTCCGAACCTCAACAATCGAAACTGACTAAATAACAAGATTCGTATACCAGCGTGAAACAATTAACGCAACTACCGTACTAGTTGATAGTACGGTACTAACAAACTCTTCTATAGTCAATGAAGGATGTGGTTGCAGTTCAAGACGATTAATATCAAAGAATTCCGACACCACAAAATACGTTCAGTTTCAACCACGGCTTTTCCAATTGCAATGACACAATAGGAGTATTTGTACCACTACAAATGTTAACGTTGATCATCTGAAGACTTGTGAATGAAGGAGGGGCTCGTGGCCCTTCAGATGATCGAAAGACTTCACAAGAAACTTCCAGGTCCCAAAGAAACTTCAAAACACTCTTGGGGAAATAATGAAGTTAGTGAAGAACCGCCGCCGCCTGAACGAACAAAGTAACACAAAAAGACCCTTTCAAATATTCAATATTTGAATATTATAGTATTCAATAAATGTCACCACTAGTACCAGAAAACCCAGCATTCCCCGCCTCGACAGGCTGAGCAGACGATCAAGTCTCCCTCCGGTAGCCAGATCACCCTTCAGGGCTCGATTTATAAACCATGAATACTTCATAAGATACCTTAATTCCTTTTATATTTTTTCTAACTTTTATCCCATCTTAAGCTGAAATTTTCCCCACGATGGATTGAGTTCTTATAATTGACGTGAATTTAAATGCAAAATCTTGCCGTATGCAAAGGTAAATATTTTACAGCTAATTTCGGGTAATGTTTACGTATAAGTAGTGCATCACGAGTGTATCGATTGCATTACATTGCACTATGGTTATATATTAATGTATTTATGTATTGTATTCTTGATGGGGTTCTGAAATTTGAACTGCTTCCGTACAATTGGTAAGGCCTAAATTAACAATTTTGTAAATCGCATTCCAAACATGTGAATTTAACGCTGAAATCACACATGGGCTTTTAGTAGTAGTAGTAGTAGTAGTAGTAGTAGTAGTAGTAGCAGTAGTAGTAGTAGTAGCAGTAGTAGTAGTAGCAGTAGTAGTAGCAGTAGTAGTAGTAGTAATAGTAGTAGTAGTAATAATAGTAGTAGTAGTAGTAGTAGTAGTAGTAGTAGTAGTAGTAGTAGTAGTAGTAGTAGTAGTAGTAGTAGTAGTAGTAGTAGTAGTAGTAGTAGTAGTAGTAGTAAAACTTCTGCAGCTAGATCACCGTTCTCCTAAATGTTTTTAATAGTTCCCGAAAGCAACCAGAAAGAACCCCTACAGTAGTGTGCTTCTATCAGCATCCAATGCATCTATCCCCTCTTCAATGCTATGATGGACTTGCTTAATTTTTAGTTTGCAATTCTCTAGCCTCTTTTCGCACCTCTCCTCTCTTAAAGTGAAGACGTTATAAGCTCTCATAAAGACTATGTGGGTCTTCCATGCCTTCATTGTGCTCCTGCGTCAAAGGCATACAAGCTTATACCACAATATAAAATAATGTTCTTAATTTTCAAAGATTGCAAAGTTGTTTCCGTCTATTGTAACATTTCACCATAAACCGTCAGCGAAGGGGAAAAATTCGAGCTCTGTAATAGAAAACACGTTGCTAATGCCAGCTTTGGAATAAGCTTGCTTTGTTATCGCCAACTTCAGGCATTGTATCTTTGTGCTGCAATTTCATTCCACGTGCATGAAGAAAATTTCACGATACTGAACTAAGGATATATTAAAACATGTAAAAATCAGCTAATTTGCGCTAAACAATTAGAAATAGAGCAATGACATGCCACCTGAAATTTAGATTTGAAACTTAAACAACAGATAATTTATTATTATTATTATTATTATTATTATTATTATTATTATTATTATTATTATTATTATTATTATTATTATTATTATTATTATTATTATTATTATTATTATTATTATTATTATTATTATTATTATTATTATTATTATTATTATTATTATTATTATTATTATTATTATTATTATTATTATTATTATTATTATTATTATTATTATTATTATTATTATTATTATTATTATTATTATTATTATTATTATTATTATTATTATTATTATTATTATTATTATTATTATTATTATTATTATTATTATTA
Source organism: Mantis religiosa (assembly GCA_030765055.1). NCBI lineage: Eukaryota > Metazoa > Arthropoda > Insecta > Mantodea > Mantidae > Mantis > Mantis religiosa. Next base: position 131,189,775 of record CM060948.1, on the reverse strand, counting down.
TTATTATTATTATTATTATTATTATTATTATTATTATTATTATTATTATTATTATTATTATTATTATTATTATTATTATTATTATTATTATTATTATTATTATTATTATTATTATTATTATTATTATTATTATTATTATTATTATTATTATTATTATTATTATTATTATTATTATTATTATTATTATTATTATTATTATGATCATCATCATCATCATCATCATCATCATTATTATTATTATTATTATTATTATTATTATTATTATTATTATTATTATTATTATTATTATTATTATTATTATTATTATTATTTTTATTATTATTATTATTATTATTATTATTATTATTATTATTATTATTATTATTATTATTATTATTATTATTATTATTATTATTATTATTATTATTATTATTATTATTATTATTATTATTAATTTGTTATGCAAAGCCTATTTTGTAGGGAAGTTGTAATGCATGCTTAATAAAATCATAACAACTATCCTTATATTTTCACCGCTTTCAACGATTATCTGATAACGTTTCGTGAAGTCAGCAGTGTATACAGATTTAAGAAGTTTTATGATTAATAAGAAGCATTCAAGATTGCTAAAAACTGTTAAATATTTTATTAGAAAAGCAATATTATATATATCATGTCGATACTGAATTGCGGATCAGTATATGATAAAACTGATACGATACTACTTGCACTAAATACATTGCTAGAAAATAAGAGTTGGTGAACAGTCAAACTTATCTCTCATTTATGTAGTAAGTTTAACTTTAAATGGGATATTGAATATATATAGTAAAGGTGATAAACATCTTTCGAGAGATATTTGGTCAAATAACATTCACTTATTAGTAAAATACAAAAATTGTGTTATACTAGATTTTTCATTCACATTTAGCCTGCGAAAACAGACGCAGATAAGTTTTAACCATTTGCTTCAATTGCATAATTTAACTTCCATATTCACATCGGAGACTTGGACTTGAGAAGCAACATAATGGTATTTTTACTCTCTTTGTGTTTTCATTAACTCTTACACTGAACACACTCACATCTAATTCCGTATTGATGCTGCCAGAATATGGAAGATAGGCAATGATTCTTCAAAAATAATATTTCCCTAACCCAGCCTGGAACCTCATAAAAGCTTGAAACCCAGATATGCTGACACTCGACCAGGTAATTCAGCTTAGACGAGGTTCGAACATGGAACCTCGTGAATCTCGGACTAATGAACTATTCCCTAAACCAAGGAGTGGGCTTGTTATAATTGCCCAGCGGCTAAATTAGTACCTTTATGGCAATAAAAGCTATCAAAATTATTAATAGAATATCAACTTAAGAATCCTGAAGAAGCGTCTCAGCGAATTAAAATTAATGACTAATATTTAATCATGACTAATAATAATTATAAATTTTAATGCACCTAATAATTAAAAACATGTGAAATGACGTATCAATAACTACACAGAGAGGTCTAAAATTAACCACAGCACAACAATGAAAAATGATCTTCAGTCAATATTAGTATGAATAAGTCATAAACAATCATAAATATTTTCAGTTAACACAAGTGATAGACTTCCATGAAACACGAAAAACATTAATTAAATCTTGTTTAGCAATATAGACCATTGAAAGTCATTTTAGAGGATTAGTAATAATATAACCTTTTACTTACACATTCAGCTGTGAAACTGTATAATTTGATTAAGAATTGAAATTGAAAATTATACACATCCAAATATCACACTGTGGTGAATTATAGCGTTTTAAACACAAATGTTAATAAAAGCAGCTAAAATTAGTTTCTTAGGCAATGTAGGTATGCCTGCATATTATGCCTTGTAAATTATTCTTTCCATGAGTGAACTTTACAGTCAGGGCCCAGATTTTGATGACCTCAAGACTATTAAAATATTATCTCAAAATTAATACCTTACGACCTGGAAATTCATTATAAATAATCTTTATTACTCACAACTGATGTACAATACATTACAAATACCCTTTTTAAGTTTCAAATTTAAAGAAGTGTCTGTTTTTCAACTAATACGGAATTACTCATATAGAATCTTCTTTCAACATCAAGAAAAGCTACTGGCTCATGCTTAAAGCAGCAAAGTTCCTCTTCATTGAGGGATATTTCTCACCTAACAGTGCATCAGTAATCTTGCACTGTTCCCGTGCAACGCATTTTTAACTGTAACAAAGGCAAGTTAACATATTTAATCTTTTACCTGACATTGGTTAATTGTAACTGATTTTATATGACTTTAAATTTCGCGTGAATACTTCTTCTTTTTCTCTTTTTACTATTACTGGTTGCAACAGTGGTGCGACCATAAAGAGGAGCCAAGTACATAAATTATTCACACATTCCCCTAGAGAAACAGCCTTCAATGGACCTAATCAGTTAGTTAAATGCATTAATGTGTGACTCATGTGCCCACTTGTTTGACAAAATGTGAATGTGGAGCAAAACTCCAATAGTTTCCCAAGAAGTTTTAGACTTGATTCCAAACATTTATTATATCTACTAATATAAGATTAATGAAACAAAAACTGTAAAAAAACCTGAACCCTTTCTTAAGAATGAAGTATAACCTATAAGAATGTGTCATTTATTAAGAATGTCTTAAATGTGAGAAAATATATCACTTAAAAGTGATTTAATTTCAAGCAAAACGTTATGCCCCATGTATATTTTCTACATAGTATCGTCCTAGGTGCAAAAATGCTAAATTATTGAAATCCAGGCCTTAGATATTGCATATTCTCTTATCTAATGGCTGTACGCTATTGTACTTAAAACACTAAGCTGAATTGAATAGCCGTTTCTGTTTTTAAATAATTCTAAATAACTAATTTCAGAATATACCATCCAAGGTTACGTCTCCTTATAATCAGAAAGGGTTTAGAATCATTGAGCCGGTTAAAAGAAAAAATGGTTACGCTGTGGGAAATGACCAAAAAGAAATTCCTTCTCACCAAAGTAAAAATTCCCAGGAGAAACCTCTCACACGTAATTTTAATCCGACCGGAAAATGAATCCTGGCTCGCCAGCAGCAAGAGGGTGGTCGTCACCACGAAAGTGGATGATGAAGTTTTGCGAGTATAAAAATGTAATTCCTACGGCTTTGGGGCTGCTTGCAAAATCCTTTGACAATCCTGTAAGTGACACGCATTCTAACCGCATGAACATCGCTGTCCTTTTCTAGCACTTTGTTTTAGAGAAAATACCAGCTGTAACCCCAGAATTTATTATACTCTCTTTGTTGCTTACTTTCTTGTGCTTTTTTACTTGTAGTGGTATTTCCATTTTTTAACTTTCTTATCCTTTCTCCAAACTATTTCCCAACTCTATCAATCTAAATATTTTCTACGGCTGATTCTTATGAAAGGCCATATGCTAGAAAAAAAGCTAAATGGATCTTCTCCTTTACAACATCTCGTCATTATTGGATTGTAGTTAAGATTAGAATTAATATTTCTACAAATATTAATTTTTCATTAAATTCTATCTTATTTTTATTAATTTATTATCACAATGTAAAATCGTTTAATGCTGGAATATTAACTGTTTATCAAATCGAGTTGGAGATGTAGCACTATCTTATCAACAGTACCCTTTACCAATACATTAAAGTTACTTTAAGTAAGTAGCAAAGGTCACTTAGGCTGTGTGCAATTCTGAAGTTGAAGATTGAAATGAACTTAAAATCAAATAGTGTGAACATGGTACACGTATAACAATTAGCATTGTGTGGAGTTGAGTTATTAATTAACTCATGCCACGAATCTTACTACAGGTAAATTGCCATAAATATGTGGCAGGTTATAGACATTTGTAAAATAGGTTCATGTGAAATGACAAAAAATTCCCAAGTAACCATTTTAGTACTTCACTTCAGAGCCTATTGTCTACTCTATATCGTGCCCGCATCTATATCGTGGTGGAGGTGCATTTGCCTCGCATTCAAGAGGTCTTTATTTCGCACCTCGATCACGGCGAGATATCTCGGTAAGGCCTTTTTCCGGCGTTTTCCCTTATCCTGAAGGATGAATACCGGATAACTGTAAGCTCTATAAACTTTAGCCCATTGGAACATCATTTCACATTTCATCCACTGTCTGACATGACCTATGTTCGGTTATGTTAATTAAAAGGATGTAAAATATCCTTATTGAGAGAAATGCACTTGTCCTCATGCAGAATAACTGAGTGATTGGTTTCCATGAGGATTCGGTTTCGGAGAAAATGGTATGGGGATTGTTCGTGGACAATTAAATCTGTAATTCGAATCAGTACTTTACCATAGAAATTTAGTCACAGTTTTCATTACATTCACTTCATTGAATAAAGTACTAGTTCAGTGCTTGTAAGTTTCCAAGGCTTCATGTCAAATTTTAGAATCTTTATTAAAACTTCAGCTTTCTAGAAGGAAACCAATATTTTATAATAACTTGCATATAAGACTCATGTATACTATTTTAAAGATAACGTAAAGGCTATTGAAACTTTAGGAATGTCTAGTTAAGGTATTTCACGAGTATCAGGAAGTTCTAGTATTTTAATACACATAGTATTTTAATTTGACTTATTTTCATCTTCCCAAACGTTTCTACAGGCTTAATGTCTTTTGAATCTCGCAATGGATAATACGTATTTTTCGTACTCTTTAGCACGAGACTTGAGCATTGCCAGCAATTTCGCCTTAACATGACCCTCGTGGAAAATTATATTTTTGTCTGTAGCCATGTTATTATGTCACATGTTTGGTATGCGTTCTAACCTCACAATAGCGCTATTCGGTTGTAATTTTGGGAGAATGTTTTCAAACTAGGATTTGAAAACGTCGCCGTTCATTTCATGATAGTCTCCCGTTGCTTTGGAGACGAACACAAGCTCGCCACCCTCAACAAAGCCATCATAACTTCCTATGTGAAAAACTATAAGACGCTTGCCCCTCCCCGTAGGATTTCTAAGTCCTGCAAATAAACCAGATTGAAATGCATGTTTTTTTTATTTCACTGTGGTGTCAGTCCATACTTTGCTTGTCGTGTGTCTCTCATCAACCCACGTCTCATCTAAATAGCAAACTTTCCGCGTTTTACGGAGTTTCTTTATTTTGCGGGGAAATACTCTTCGCTATAAAATAATATCATCTCTGTCCACAACGACACTCTGTCTTTTTCTTTTCACAAATTCGAAACCAATTTCCAGTAGCAGTTTGTGGAGGGAAGATCGTTTGAAGCAAGGATCAGAGTTAACAGCCAACATAACTTTGTTTAAGGTGGGAGGTTCATTGTTAACAAAGAATTGTAGCACTTTTCGGCGGATTGCTGACCTGACAAACCCATCACAGACAACATCCAACACTGATCTGGCACGTGGTCTCTTCTTGCCGGAAGTTGAAAGTTCACCGAATGTGGCTTTTTGCTTTCGTGCACTATAAATTCTGGAAACCGACACACCGGTAAACTCAGATGCTAACTTCACCACTTCATCGATAGCAAGTTCTAGAAATTTTTCACAGAACTTGTTAAACACATTCAGTATTATTATCTTTTTACCACTTCGTAAAGGCTTTCCGCGCGCATATTTAACAGTACTCGCCAGTTTCGCCATGATTCACAACTGTTTGCCTTTCTGGATACGCCTCTCAGTTATCATTTTCAGGTTAAAGTTTTCTTTAAAGTTTTAATTGATGCGCTCGCAGCTTGATTTATTTCCTTTAATTACAAACTAACTTAATTATCTATTAGTATATGTCTTTCATAGTTGAAATATGCTTAGTATGCACTTGTGCGCTTTAGCAAAACGAGCTCAAGATTCCACATCCCAGTAGTAGCAATTTTTCAAGGGACTACTTACACAGCGGAAGCATCATGGAAATTGTGAAGAATGCGAGCTACGATCAACGGTCATGTCGTTCTATTTACATATACTTTATCCTCCCGCTGCAAGCATGAGACTGGAACTTCATGCACTCAAAAACCCTGAAGATATTCATGCAACTATGAAGTACAAAATATTTAAATGTGCACTATAAGCTTAATTATGCGTAGTAAAATATACATTTTCCGGTTCATTTATAGTTTATTAATATAAATTATGAAATTAAGTATTTTGTTTAGATCCACACCATTTTATTAACTTCGTATGTTGACTACGAATTTTTGTACCTATTTGAATTGACACTTGTACCTCATTACTTTTTGACATATTTCTCTACTCATTTATTTTTTACCGTAAACCGCCAGCCATTTTCTAGGTTCTCTACGGTAAAATTTATCGGTTATACGTCAGTAAAAGTTTAAATGCCCAGAAATATCTCTCAGCAGCACATGGTGTAACTCGTGCACTTTTATACGTGAGATATTCCGAATTATTCTCTCAGAATCTCAATAATTCTGCACCTTTCGCAACAGTCGGTAGTTTTTCTAACACACTTAAATTTTACGGCCCAGTGCTTTCTACCTTGTGATGCAGAAACTGCTTCACATGCATCTTTCACCTTTTGCAAAACTGTATGGGAGTCTAACAGAATGATACCCAGATTTTTCAGCATGTTTATACTATTCTCTATTATGAAGTTAGCAATCACACATACAAGTCATTTCCCAGGTTTCTTTGATTCATGACCTCTTATTTTTAACATAATCAAGCTCATTTTAATCAAAACCCTGCCCAACCCTGGATCAAATAGAAATACATTCACCGTTTAATGTTTTTGGGAGGGATTTACAAAGTTGTAAAATGATTCTTAAAGTTCCTAGAACTACACTGAAGCATAATTATGTAGTTTGTTTTTGCAAAGTGAATATCCTATCCGTGTATTGCTGTGCCTCTGCTAAGCCGCAAATTACGCATAGAATAAATTAGGAAACTAAAGTTTAGAGGCATTTACTAAATTGTCCACTCAAACCTGACGTTAAATGTTGTAGAGTGGACATTTTTCTTTTAACAAGGGCAAAAAGAAAATGTATGAGGTTTCCGATCGCATGATTTAAACACAGTAAAGTATACAAGTAAATTAGTTTCCTAGTAAATTAGGTTAGATATGACAAAACAGTGCAAGGGTTAGCCTAGTCAAATATAAAACACAAGATAATATTTAGCTACCTAGCTCAGTTGTGTGAAGTACTTGCGAAAATAGTAATGCCCTGCCAAGTGAACCTTCTTATAATTACTGGATTTGGAGGCAGGTAAAAATCAGGCAGTTGTTCCTTTCACGTATTTCTGGACAACACAAGACGATTGTTCTTTGCGAAATCATGAATGGAAGCGATAAGGATTTCTCTGTACTTCGTGTGTCAAGCACGTTAGATGGATCATATCGATAAAGAAAGCTTTCAGCACTTTTCCTTCTTTTATCGTGTAAGTAGCTGCAACTAAACAAAACTCCATGGCACAAAAGCCCAATGCCAAGGTCTGCTGCCCGACCGCCGGAAGCTCTACCTCGGTCTGCAACGGGCATCACAAGTAAGAGTGCAGTAGCGGAGAGTGGAACGCAGTCCCTCTCCGCCAGGAAAGCTATCTTAACGCACAAGGAGACTGGTGAGCAGAGAACTATAAATGGGGTAGCGATCAGAAGCTGGATCGGAGAGTGCAGAAGAAGATAGAATAGAAGGTGAAAGGAAATGGATGGATAAATTGGTGAGATGAATGGCGAAGGCAGTACGAGAAGCAAACGCACTCACATGCCCTTTTGTGCATAGGATCGAAAAACGACATGTCTAGACAATCAGCCACGGCATGCTATAAGGCAACTATATAACGTGTTCAACAATAATTGACCTATCGTTTTAAATAAATGTTTATATTTCTTGGAAATAATAATAATAATAATAATAATAATAATAATAATAATAATAATAATAATAATAATAATAATAATAATAATAATAATAATAATAATAATAATAATAATAATAATAATAATAATAATAATAATAATAATAATAATAATAATAATAATAATAATAATAATAATAATAATAATAATAATAATAATAATAATAATAATAATAATAATAATAATAATAATAATAATAATAATAATAATAATAATAATAATAATAATAATAATAATAATAATAATAATAATAATAATAATAATCATAATAATAATCATAATCATAATCATAATCATAATCATAATCATAATCATAATCATAATCATAATCATAATAATAATAATAATAATAATAATAATAATAATAATAATAATAATAATAATAATAATAATAATAATAATAATAATAATAATAATAATAATAATAATAATAATAATAATAATAATAATAATAATAATAATAATAATAATAATAATAATAATAATAATAATAATAATAATAATAATAATAATAATAATAATAATAATAATAATAATAATAATAATAATAATAATAATAATAATAATAATAATAATAATAATAATAATAATAATAATAATAATAATAATAATAATAATAATAATAATAATAATAATAATAATAATAATAATAATAATAATAATAATAATAATAATAATAATAATAATAATAATAATAATAATAATAATAATAATAATAATAATAATAATAATAATACTAATAATAATAATAATAATAATAATAATAATAATAATAATAATAATAATAATAATAATAATAATAATAATAATAATAATAATAATAATAGTAATAGTAATAGTAATAGTAATAGTAATACCACCACCACCACCACCACCACCACCACCACCACCACCACCACCACCACCACCACCACCACCACCACCACCACCACCACCACCACCACCACCACCACCACCACCACCACCCACCACCACCACCCACCACCACCAACCACCACCACCAACCACCACCACCAACCACCACCACCAACCACCACCACCACCCACCACCACCACCACCACCACCACCACCACCACCACCACCACCACCACCACCACCACCACCACCACCACCACCACCCACCACCACCACCCACCACCACCAACCACCACCACCAACCACCACCACCAACCACCACCACCAACCACCACCACCACCCACCACCACCACCACCACCACCACCACCACCACCACCACCACCACCACCACCACCACCACCACCACCACCACCACCACCACCACCACCACCACCACCACCACCACCACCACCAGCAGCTTTTTAGACAAATGTTGATATACAACAAATCGAGAGAATTAAAGATGCCAACCTTGCATTAAAATATGCAACATAAAAATACAGATACATTTAAATAAAAAACAAAAATCGAAATGAGCATTTATGTAATATAACATTTTCTACACATCAGCAAAGGTTTGGTTTGATTTTCTCAGTGTATCAAATCAATAAAAAGACACAGTGGATGAATTTCCGTGGTCTACTCATCATATTGTTTCATTAGTGTTTAAGGCAAGGTTACACAGAAAGTTTCAACGCCTTTAATAATAAACCGATAGTATAAAAATTTAACATGTGATTGAAAATGATCCTAAACTTCCATACCAATTTTTATGCTTTTAAGTCAAATATCCATTAGTTATTAGATAGACTTTTTAAGACTATGTGTGGAAATATTGCAATAATTACTATATAAAATGTACTATGTGATAAAAGATTTGAGTTTTTGTTACTGAATTTCTGTTTTTAATTAGTAAAGGGTATTTTAAAAGATCTCAAATTATTATTTATTTAATATTCCTTCAACATGTTTTCTGACTTTGTTTTCATATATTTATTTTGTTCAATAATGATTGGCACTCTCCCTGTAACTCCTGTAAAGTGGCAGTTTAAAATATGTATCGATGTATGGGTGATGATAGGTGATGGTACTGTCTGCTACCACCAGATGACGTTGCTACTTCCCATAGATGGCGCACTGGAGCAGCAATTGTTCCGTCTTGTGAGTACGCTTGAGGACATCAGTGAAGCAACATGGAAGCAGACAAGCACTGGCAAAGGTACACTGTGTGATTTCTCTGAAGTGAAGGAGTGACTGCTTCAGACATCCGCAAGGGGTTAGTGGCCTTATGCGGAGAGTCTGACCAAGTTGCAGGTTCGTGTTTCGTTGAGTGTCCGAATTCAAAGACGGCAGGGACTGAGCTGAAAAACTCAAAAGCACTGGGCGTCCATCAACTGCACACAAACCAAACAATACCCAGCTTGTCAATGACCTGATGTTAGAGAATAGGCGAACCACATTTGATTATATAGTGCACGCAACAGGTCTATCACGGGGAACCCTCCACACCATAATCCATGAAGATTTGATGATGAAAATGGTGCGTATACAATGGGTGTCTCATAATCTTACCAATGCGCAGAAACAGAAGCGTGTGGAGGTATGCCAACAGTTGCTGCAACAGTATAGTGCAGATCCAGAGGAATTCTTTGGGAAACTGGTTACTGTCGACGAGTCATGGTTTCTCCACGAGACTCCGGAAAAGAAATGCCAGTCTATGGAGTGGAAGCATGCTGCGTACTCACGGCCAGGTCTATTCGTTCGGAAACACATGGAAACTGTGTTCTGGGATCAGGAAGGGTTACTGCTGGTGGATTGGCTCCCTCCCAATACGACCATCAACAGTGAGCAGTCCTGGAATTCACTGCATCTACTCCGCCGATACATTCAACAACGGCGCCATCAAAAACTGGGCCGTGGTGTTCTTCTCCAACAAGACAATGCACGACCATATGTCAGTTGCCACACCATGGCCACCATTCGTACATTAGGGTTTACTGTGCTACCGTATCCTCCATATTCACCCGATTTGGCTCCTAGTGACTATGCCATATTCGACTCGATGAAAGAGGTCATGCGAGGTAAGAAGTTCACCACTAATGACGAGCTTCAACCAGTTGTCTATCATTGGCACTGAGATACTCCCTAAGAATGGTTTGCTATACAAATGTGGAAACTGCCAGAAAGATGAATCAAGTGTATAGACATTGGCGGTGAATAACTGTGAAGTCACCTGAATTCATTTGCTCAATAAATGGTTCTGTAAACAAACCAAAAACGTTGTAATGTCAATCATTTTTGAAAGCCTGTAGTACTTCAAGAATAGTTGAAATAGTAATCCTCTTAATTTTAACATTACATAATTTTCCAAACATAAGCATTTATAAGAAAAGGGGAATGTGAAGTTTCTTATTTACATATGTTGGGTGTGGTCTGCAATTTCATTATGTTAAATGAAATACTTTGGAATATTTTGTATACTGAATAGTATCAGAAAAACGTTTCTCAGATTATGGAATTCAAAGTCATGGTCGTTCAAATATATATTTGTGGCATGTCTCTTTAAATAATCAAGTGGTGCCCCGAAATATTGTAAATACAAAAATAGCACGCCTTATTTTACTACACACCCAAGTTACCAATAAAGTTCAAAAACGAAGAGTTTCAAAATTTTGGCCGACGTTTGTAGCCTTGCCTTAAAACCATGTTTGGGTGCTGTAAAGCTATGATTAAATATTCTGATAAAATGACTGAGAAAGCTGTGATACGAATATTCTGATTTTCAGCAGCAAAAAAGAATTGGATATACACCTTCTCTAAGTGCAACAGCTCCATTTTGTTTTTCTTTTCTTTTGCTTCTATTGGGAAAAATTTAATTAAAATCATGAACCCCAAATATTTGTTCACCTCTAAATTCTGCTTAATGACGAGCATCCGAAAAAAGTGAAGAATACCAGCATTCTCTCTGGGCGGCATTCTCTTACTCTTTGTTTAGTAATAATCATTATGGAGCGACCGTCTGTTGCATAGTAATTATCGCCGGCGGAAGAGTTGTTAAAAACATTAACAGTAATAGTGGATCGCTTTAATGGCACCATGCCTCCAATGGAGTAATAATATGTTACGTCTAGTAAACTGTGTTTTGAGGACTTGGGGTAAATATTTCATTGTTACTAGGAAAATGTGCAAATGGTAACTACGCATCCTGTCCATATGTACATCGGGCTACAATGGGTTAAAGGGCACTGAGAGTAATTGGCCATAGAATGTAACTGAAACGAATGCTTAAAATTATTTTTAATCTAAAAGTTAATCTTTTAACTTTGTTAAATTGTGGCAAATTGCGGCTCGGGTACCCTTAAGTAAAGAATAAAACTGAAGGACCTCAGAAGCAATTGCTTCATTGGAAAAACGGCTATCTTGTCCAGAAACATAAAACTTTTCCCCAGAATTAGAATGACTTCTGCTGCGAGAATGTCAGAGCAAAGGGTTGGAGAGGATTTGGCATCAATCACCATACACGGACATTGTTGTTTAAATGCTTTAAGCCTATAAGGGAGACAACGGGACTTAAAACGTAATTCGTAACCATATTTTTTTTAAACCAGTAAAGTGTCCACCAACGAGCCTGGCGAGAAGTATCAACCCAACAACAAAATTATATAGCGATAATATCAAATATTTATTTTGATGTTCTAATACGAAGATAATCAGCTTTATCCGGTATCTTTATTCTAGGCCTATCAACTATATCAGAGTTAAAAAGAGTAAAGGTTTATATATCCTCATCAATATTAACGCCATCCTCAGCGTAGAATGAATCACGACATCGGAAATCTTTTATCTGCCCTATAGACATTTGATGTGTCTAGATATAAACATTATTCAAAATGAACAAAATAATTAGAGAACATGACATACACTTCAAAATTATCACATGTTGGGTTTTTAAGGTCTGCTACCTAATGGGTAATACCACGGGAGGTTTTTGGGTTATCGAACAGACCATCAGTGTACTACTTATCTAGGATTAGGATTACTACGCAGGGGATTCCCTAAAAGATAGTACCGGATGAGAGATGATGTGAAATGATAATAGAGATGAAATGAAGGGACAGGATATTCAGAGGATGTAATTATGCTACCCAGCATTCGCCTGGCGACCCGGGAAAATCCCCCAAAAATCCATGGGTGAGGTAAATCAGTCACAGGAATCGAAACCGGACCTCCCGAATGCGGGCGACAGACGAAACTGTCTGAGCCATCCCGCTCGGTATCGCTTATCATATTAAGCACAGATTAATTTTAATTAATTTTGAGTGGTATTTCCTGTACTATAACGATTTAACGGATAAACTTCGCGTAAACGTGGCTTTGGTATCGCAATCTACACATAAGCAATATAAGGAATACCCATTTAGATTCATTTAAATAACAAAGTACATTGTCACTCTGTGCCATTGGTAACAACTTCTGAATTATGTAACAACGCCTAAGTTCAATAGCAAAGTTAAGTATGTTACGTTAATGTCATAAGAATGCAATCTATTATAAACAAAATGATTTTTAAAATAAATTAGATAAACGCGTGGATTTCAACTAACACTTAAAGCTGAATTTCACTCTAAATAAACCACAATGGGAGGCCAAGGTAAATATTTCTTACATAAAGATGGATTTAAAAACGGAGGAAGATATGATTATGATTAATGTTTTAATTATCCTGTGATAAGGTCAGCAGTGTTTTACATCCAGGACGTAAATTAATATTATGCGCATATGTGATATGACTGAAAAGATTCTTACGTCGTAGGAAATATACTTATGCTGGTTAAACTAAATTCTTACGTGCTTTGAAAATATAAGAAATTGCATTCCCATCAGAATATCTGTTGAATAAAATATTTATAGCGGTTACTATTCAATTTACACAAAAAATGTATTTTCTGAGTTAGCTTATAATCGTTCTGAGATATTTAGAATGGTTCCGCACTTTCATTCTCTAGGTCATGTAAATTTGTGAAGCATACTTCTGTTTGACATGCCTCTACATGCCAATGGATTCCATTCAGCCTCTCTTTTTTCCATTTCTGCAAGTTTCTAAAGAAATTGGAAAAAGTGTCCTCGCCTTTACTTTCCCGCTTTTATTCATGAACTCCGCTTTGGAAATAATTTAAATCTCAAGTCACGTAAAATATTACAACATGGAACTTCCATTAAGCATCTGTGATATAAATAAGAATCGCAGCCACATAAAAAAACCGTTACATCTAATGCACATTGAAACAAATACATTTTTAAAATTAATAATTTTAACCAATTTCAGGCAGTGGAAAATGAGTAATATATTTAAAGGTGTACTAAATAAAACGTACAAGAGAAACTGCTTTTCTTCTCAAGTTTTGTGGATAATCTAGATTTCTTTTGACTGGCATAATCTTTGAAAATTTCTTAGGAAGTTACGTAACTTAATGCCTATACTACGACCCAGAATATCTAAGATCTTATGTTCACTGCAGTTTAATTTATTGGAAGACGAATGTCTTTCCTGCATTACCAACATTTTTAATAATAGTTTTGTTACTTTTGAAGAAGCTACATAAGATGTAGTGATTTGAGTTTTTTAATTGGCTTAGTATTAAATATTACAGAAGTGCTTTTATGACTAGGTTATTAACACTGTATGATCATATCACTCTAATAATTTCGAATAATAATAATAATAATAATAATAATAATAATAATAATAATAATAATAATAATAATAATAATAATAATAATAATAATAATAATAATAATAATAATAATAATAATAATAATAATAATAATAATAATAATAATAATAATAATAATAATAATAATAATAATAATAATAATAATAATAATAATAATAATAATAATAATAATAATAATAATAATAATAATAATAATAATAATAATAATAATAATAATAACAATAACAATAACAATAACAATAACAATAACAATAACAATAACAATAACAATAACAATAACAATAACAATAACAATAACAATAACAATAACAATAACAATAACAATAACAATAACAATAACAATAACAATAACAATAACAATAACAATAACAATAACAATAACAATAATAATAATAATAATAATAATAATAATAATAATAATAATAATAATAATAATAATAATAATAATAATAATAATAATAATAATAATAATAATAATAATAATAATAATAATAATAATAATAATAATAATAATAATAATAATAATAATAATAATAATAATAATAATAATAATAATAATAATAATAATAATAATAATAATAATAATAATAATAATAATAATAATAATAATAATAATAATAATAATAATAATAATAATAATAATAATAATAATAATAATAATAATAATAATAATAATAATAATAATAATAATAATAATAATAATAATAATAATAATAATAATAATAATAATAATAATAATAATAATAATAATAATAATAATAATAATAATAATAATAATAATAATAATAATAATAATAATAATAATAATAATAATAATAATAATAATAATAATAATAATAATAATAATAATAATAATAATAATAATAATAATAATAATAATAATAATAATAATAATAATAATAATAATAATAATAATAATAATAATAATAATAATAATAATAATAATAATAATAATAATAATAATAATAATAATAATAATAATAATAATAATAATAATAATAATAATAATAATAATAATAATAATGTATCTAATGTTGTCACATCGGTGCAAGATGGAGAAAGTGGCGTCTAGGTCTCTAGGTGGGTTTCCTACAGTTTCTTCGGTATCCTCCGCCATTTATTTCACTTACTACTCCATAATGCCTCTTGGTTTCACGCACTGCGGCGTTGTTACATTTACTTTACTTTTTAACCAGATACAGCGCTGATTCTCCATCTTGGATATTCTCTCAGATGCAGAGTGCCTCTTCTCTTCCATAGGCGTCTAACTCCCGGCATCCACACGTTCAAGAGGTCCGAGTTGGAGCCTAGGTCAAGATAATTTTTCTGGATAAGGGTTTCTACGGGGTTTTACCGTATCCTAGGAGTGGAATGTCGGATAACTCTAAGATTTGTGTGCTCTAAGCTCATTTCATTCATCGTCTGATATGACTTAACGTTACACATGTAAACTAAAGGGGAAGAAGCACCAACAATAAAAACAGGCACACACTTGTAAATACTGGAAGTAGGTAATTCCTTCATGAGGGAAGGGCAAAAAGAAAATGGGTAAAAAAGAACTAACCATTTAAAATTGCATTATTGGAAGAGGGAGTAGCACATAATATTTTGTCCACTTCCTATAATTTTCTAGTTCTGAACAATAATTATATGAAATTTATAGGAATAATAAGACACCTATAGGTCAGTCAAACAAAACTCTATATATTCACCGCTAATTGGTCATGCACGACTGTGAAATATTAGGTATTTATATCCAAGATAGACATGTTTTAAACAAATGGATAATTAATAAAGTAATTTTTGGGGAGGAATGTCTTGAATAACTTTGGCCGGTATGATTAGAAATGTCTTTTATAAACATATCATTCGTGTTCTTCCAAATGTTCTTTTTTGAGTGAGGTGGCTCAAGAGACTTTAGGTTCATAGTTTCCTAAATGTTAAATAACTACTCGACTGGACGCGCTGATGATCTCCCGAAACTGAATGATCTGGAGAATATGTCGCATTACAACTGTGCCGTTTGTTTTCTCTCTCCGGCTTTTTTTTTTCCTTGCCTTCCCAGTCCGAGGCGTTGCTGCTTCGTGGGATCACTTCGGTTTCCCGCTGTTGCTCTCTGGGAGCGCTGCGGTTCCCGAGGCTTCTTGTGTACAATGCTTCGAATTGGGAAGAGAGTTGGTGCTTGGTGCTCGACGCGTTTAATTCTGAGGGTAAGTGCTCCAAGTTTTGGGTTTTGCTAAAAATTCTTTGTGTTTTGATGATTACTTTTGGTGAGATGTAATTGTTTTATGGACTCTTCACTTCAGTTTTGGGACCAGAAGCTTTATTTTCTTTCTGTCTCTAAAAACAGAGGGGTGACTGCTAGCTGCTTAGAATTTCTACATCGATAAATGGAGGACGGAATTTTACTGTCGGCTTACCCTGAAGTCACTTATGTATTCAATGATTTTGGGATGTTATTCATGTAACTGTTCTACTAAGTTATTTGTTTCGTAAAATGCGTTCTTTGCAGTTACTGGCTAGCATCATCGACAATTTAAATGTTTTCTGGGACCCCTGTTACCCTCATACCTTATTATTGTTATTTCAGCAGTAAATGTTCTTTACAGAGTAATTTTATAAATATTGTAATGCTCGTTGTTTCCTTGTGCCTTTTAAAGGGAGCACACATTGTTATAATGAGTAAGTTATATTTGTTTTAATCAAGGATTGGAATAATGAATTAAAGCATTTGAAATGTTTATTGGGAGAAAAATTGAGTCAGTTCCTTGTATTTCGTGTACCCTAATCTGGACCTCTGAGCTTTAGGGTTTGTTGGGCCTAAATTCCTCACCTTAGTTTAGCCTGTGTAGGAAGTGTTAGGGTGTGTAGTGCGCGGCCAAGGGCCGGCCATCACACAATGGTGCATGTTCTTCCGGCTCGTAATGTCAACCATTGGCTCTCCATGAAAGTTTCCTTTCTCCCCTTCGGCGGCAAACAGCTACGGTGGTGGAGCACCTGCCTGCCGTGCTTCGATTCGCGGCAGTGGGGGCGGGGATTTTTCTCCGACCAAGATAATTCCTCATCTTCCCCAGTGTCTAAAAGTATGAATGAGAGTGTGAATATGTGCGTGATCTACTGATCAAAACCCAACGAATACGTGATAACACTTTCGATATGTTCCAAAAGAGGCCACATGGAGGTCGCAGGTTCGATCTTCAAATCTGATTTGAGATCTTCCTGGTTTAGCATTTCACTTAAGCAAATGCTAGGGGTTAATCCATATACGTTTTTCTTGCTATGATTTTCCTTGATTCCATTCCTTATCTTTCGCCTGCCAATTTAGCGTATATTAACGATGGTAACATGTCTGCTTCACGTACAAGAGGCCCCGACTTCGAATCTCGGTCAGGGAGAGTTAACTGGTTAAAACTTTTCTTGGGTTTTCTCTTATCCTGAAAGATGAATGTCGGGTAGATCTAAGTTCTGTGGACCCCGAACTCACTTGAGCATCTTCTCACCCAATTCATCGTCCAATATGACTTAAAGTTGGAAAATGCAAGTTAAATAAATGATATGCACTTATTTTTCAGGTTTACTTTCAGGTTCGTGTTGTTTGGAGGTCCTGGGAAGATTTACTTACGCATTGTAAAGCTGTTCTAGACTTAGACAGCGTTCTGTGGTCCGTGTCTTCACGTGGGGGGGGGGGGGGGGGACGCTTGCCGATACCAGGTACGAGTGTTAGTGATTGCGCAGCGGGTCCGGGCGTTGGGATGAAGAAATCTCAGCACACATCAGGGATTTCCGCGCGTCTGTGAAGCCTCTCTCTCTAAGGCCCTATGGTCTCTAGTGGTTCCCTAACTTTATTTCTTTTTCCTAAATACATGTTAAACGCAATATTTAATTGTGAACGTTAAACTGCGCGACCTTTCCTTCTTTATCCTTTATATTCTTGTTATCAGTTGTCATGCAGTATTAGCGATAAATCAAAAACTTCAGTAAAACAACCTCCCTGTATTCCAAATTCGTTTTGTTTCGAACAACGAGTTATTAATCATATGAAAATTTTCTCGTGAATACAGATATGATAAAATTGAGCAAGAAATTGTCAATCTTGCGTCGTTTCTCACCAGCAGGAATTATTTGTGGTGTACAGGTAAACCATATAACTTCATAAAACTCTGAGACCACTATCAGTTTAACTAAATTTTGTACATGATATGTCCAACCCTGTAACCATAATGTCTCAGTCCCTATTTACAGAAAAATGTAACACAGATGTAGCATAAACACAAACCTTGAGCTCATATTTACAGCAACACTCGCATATAGTCATGTAATACCCAAGAGATTATAATGTTTAAACTTCTGTTGTATAGAGCAGTTCTTATTTCCTCCTACGTGTATTGCATATTTTGTAACAGTACATGATGATGCTAGATTTTACACACTTACTATACATGCATTACAGTGCTTCGGTGGGCCTAATTGGCTCATTGGGTTGGTGCTTGGTATATGGACCGTAACGTTGCTGGTTCAAATCGAGCCCAAACCGATAGTTTTTAAGTTTTGTGAAAATCGAAAGCCCCATGTAAATAAATTTACTGGTATGTTAAAAGGACTGCAGCGGGACGAAATTTCAGTGCACCAGCGGCACTAGCATGATTCTTTCAATTGATGGTCATGTTAGCGAGAAAAACATTTAATTATGTACACTGGTCGTCACACGCCATTTAAATCTTGAAGCTGCTCTGCTGTTTGCATTGTTCTACATCTGTTCTGCTCCATTTGGAAAATAACTGGATGGTTTTCCTTGTTAACTATTGTCACCGACCGCACTGTTGCGAGGAGGCGCGGCCAACGCGCACAAAGAGACACATAGTGTAACGCGGAGATAAATGACTTGCCGAAATAGATAAAGTTACATGACTGGAAATTTCCTGTTTCGTCTGGTGCCGTCCTACAGAACATTCCACAAATGTCTAGAAATATGAGAAGAGGTATATAAGGAAGCCGGGCTCACCAGGAGGGGGAGTCGAAATGGAATTTGATAATCGTGTGCGTACAGCTGTGTTTTGAAAGTGTACTCCTTTGTTTGTGATCGACGACTTTGCAGATTGTAGTGTGTATGTTACGGAATTCTGCTACTGTAAGGATTGACCAAAGTGTATTTCTACGGAAATAAAGAGCATTTTGAATTTCAGCAAAATGGACTATTAATTCTACGAACCCACAAAGTCACAACTGGTGTCAGGCAGTGGAACATACGACAATGGACGCTGCATTAGCAAAAGTTTTAGAAGAGCTGAAAGAAATAAGATCAGCGAATGACAACCTCGCTGCGAAAACAGAAGTGGCAAATAGCAACCTAGCCGCGGAGCTGAAAGAAATAAAGACTTCTAATGACAACCTCACCGCCGAGCTGAAAGAAATAAAGACGGTGAATGACACACTCGCTGCGAAGACGGAGGTGGCAAATAGCAACTTGAACATGACGATGATCGCGAAGATGACCTAATTAGCCACAGAAATGAAGGCCGAATTGACCACGGAAATGAGAGCAGCAAACGACAGCTTGGCCACGGAAATGACGACTGAATTATTTGAAATGAAATCTGCGAACAAAGCCCTCGCCGCCAAATTTGAGAAGTTGGCCGGCGTAAAGGAGGACGTCATGGATTTGGAGGAGCGCTTCGAAGACCTAGCGAGCCGCGTTAACAACCTGGAGGGAAAGACCGACAGCAACACCAAGTCCCTGAACGCCATAGAAGAGGACATCATCGACAGAAGGTTGAAGGACTTGAAGGCCGACGCGCCGGGACGTAACACAACATCTGCGCCCGTCAAACCGCCGAAGTACGACTGCACATCAAATTTCGAAGTCTTCCGCCGCCAATTTGACACAGTAGCCAAGCACAAGTGGTCACCACAGGAAGAGGCCACAGAGCTAATAGCCAGCCTCCAGGGATGGGCCGCAGAAGTCCTGAACGCAGTCTAGACAGCGGCGGCGCCCAAGGGCATCTGGTAGGCCCTGGTAAACCCCTTCGGGAACCACGCTTAGCTGCAGCCTATCGCAGCCAACTGAAGTCAATGTCGCAGCAGCCAGGAGAGACGCTGCAGGAGTTCACCCTGGCAATTGGGCAGCTGGCCAGAAAAGCCTTAGTCGATCTCCCACCAGAGTTCGTATTCCGAAAGGCTTCCTACATATACGTTGACGGCGTACGAGACACCGAGGCACGTCAGTGCCTAATGCTCGGCGACTACAAAACCATCCACGTGGCGCTAACGGAAGCATTGAGGATGGAGGCGGCCAAGCTTGAGATACCTCGACATCGAGAACCAGGAGTATCCGCTACATGGGAAACCTTGTGCTAGCCGAGGGACGGGGTGTGACCAGCCGGGGCACCTGGAGAGAGGCTGCCCATATGAGGAACAGCAGCCGGGAAACGAGTAAAGTCCGTCGTGGTGAGGGGTATGCCGGCGTCATCACCACCATCCCCCCGAGTGACACCGCGGGCCGTCAGCCGGCTTATGGATGGCTACCTCATCGGGACGGTTGGTTGAAGGGGACCCGTGCCGCGTGCTGGTGAACACCGGGGCAGCAGTGACCGTCATCAGACCTGACGTGGCCAGGGGTTTGCCGTCGAGAAAACCAAGCCGACCATACCAGCTTATAATAGTATCGGGTGACACCTTGCCCTCAGGAGCCACGAGGGGAAGATTGACGTCGGCAGGAAGGTCCTGCGGCTCAATGGAAAAGAGGAGATACTTCGGAAACCCTAAGAACGCCTTGGAATATGCAGGGTCGTTCTGAGGGAAGACGTGGTTGTCCCCGCGAGAAGCGAGGTGGTTGTGACGGCACCACTGGAAGGCCAGCGGACGAAGAACATTATGCTGGACCATAAGACGCCTGTACACCGACTCTGTGTGGCCAGTATATTGTGGCCAGGACATTGGTGCCGTGCGGAGAGGAGGTGCCACTGAGGCTGCTCAAACTGACAGATACCGATCACGACATCCAGGTCAGGACCGGAGTTGGGGACGTATAAGCCCGTAGTACGCGTTACAGCAATCGACAAGTCACAGGAGCCGGTTCCGACGCTACACCTGGAAAGGTTACTGGCGGCCCACCACCTGACCGCAGATCAGCTGAAGAAGTTTCGACAACTGCTGAGACGATACCAGCACGTTTTCAGCCAAGGTAACAGTGCCTACGGCCGCACGGACCGAGTAGTTCACCGCATTGACACCGGAGACGCCCACCCTATTCGGCAACCACCTAGACGCGTTCCACTGGCCAAAACAAGCTGCGGTACGAGACATGCTGGGGGACCTGATATCCAGGGGCACTCCTGAAGAGTCTGGCAGCCCTTGGTGTCCCCCTGTAGTTCTGGTGACGAAGAACAGCAAGCTACGCTTCTGCGAGGACTACAGGAAGCTGAGTGCTGTCACCAGGAAGGATTGCTTCCCCTTACCCCGGATTGACTGCATCCTGGACACACTTGCTGGTGCGCAGTGGTTCTTGACCTTGAACCTGAAGTCGGGTTACTGGCAGGTAGCTCTAGACCCGAGAGACCAGGAGAAGACATCACTCTTGTCAGGCGAAGGGTTTTGGCAATTCACAGTTATGTCCTTTAGTCTTTGCGACGGACCAGCTACATTCTATCGCCTCATGGAGTCAGTGTTGAGACGGTTGAGTTATGACGCCTGCCTGTTATACCTGGAAGACATTATCATCGTCGGCAAGACTTTCGAAGACCATCTCGACAAACTGAGTAAGATGCTACACAGACTGCAGGCGACCAACCTGAAGCTAAACGCGAAGAAGGGCCAGCTTTTCCACAAGGAAGTCAACTACTTGAGTCACAAAGTCTCACCAACCGCAGTGGCCACACACCCACAGAAGACACAGACCGTGAGAGTTTGTACTCGGCCATAGGATAAGAGAGAATTGCTCAGTTTCCTAGGGCTGTGCAGTTATTACCGCCGTTTCATAGAGGGTTCTCTCCAAAATCGCCTAGCCCCTTACCCGCCTGACATTTGTTAACAAACCTTATGTGTGAACGCAGGATGCCAAACACGCTTTCCAGCAGCTGAAGAACACACTATGCAGTTCTCTTATTTTGAAATTTCCCACAACCAGGTGGCGCCTTCATTGTGGACACCGATGCCAGCGACCACTGCATTGGAGACGTCCTATTGCAAGTCCAGGCGGGCCATGAGAGACTGATAGCCTACTACAGCAACATGCTATCCAAGGCAGAGAACTACTGCGTCACCCGGTGAGAACTACTAGCGGTAGTAAAGACCTTGGGACACATACACAAGTACCTGTAAGATCAGCCATTCCACTTGAGGAGTAACCACTCCGCCTACACCTGGCTATTGAACTTTAGGAATCTGGAAGGCGATAAATTGTGCTTGCCCGATGAGCGATATAGAATACGTCACCGCTGACCGAGTGTGTTGGGTGTTGGCATATGTCTGGTGATGAATGGACTACGTTCGAAACGACGTCACATTGTTTTGGATCTTTTTCCCTCTCCACGACTTTATAGTTTGTATTTTAGTTACTAATTTATTTATTTTTGCTACTGGACCTGAATACACAAGAACGAAAATCTGATAATTAGGGATCTGCAGGTAATTAGCTCACCATACAAGTTGTACCGAGCTCACTCTACCGTAAGGCTGGACAGGCCCTTGCCCTTCAAACAGAAACTACGGGCTATCTTTCTCTTCAATTACGAATTATGTTTAACTTTGTGAACCCTTATTATCTTTACGACATTAAATATAATAGCTTTTGTTTCATGCTTATGTCTCATGTTTCATTTTCCATTTGTGAGAGTTTTGAAGCTTGGTTTAATGGATGAAGCACAATACGGACCATAATAGAAAATCTACTACGAACTATACATTTATAAATATCTGCCAGTGGAAAACATTGATATTATTGTATTTTGTAAACGCCTATAATGTTATAAAATGTTATTGGTATTATAATATCAAGTTATAGCCCCAAGAGGTAAACCAAAGTGTAATAACATTTTGAATGAACCACGAAAGATTTGAACCCAAGATGAAGTGGCAGAGTGATGAAGTAGCCTGTATAATACCATATAGCCAACGCTAAATTGCGAGGGAGGGTTCCTACACGAAAATATAGCAGCGGACCTAAGGCCCACCTCGAAACTTTACAAGCTATTTACAGCTTCATACAGTGTTATGAGCTCGTTTTGATAGTTCTAACACAAATAAAAAAAACTGCATCCACCGTTACAGTTACTGTATGTGCTAAAAAGCTCCGTAATTTGTGACAGAAGCAAAAACAATCTACCTAATTATTAGTAATTTTGATATGGCTGTACAACGAAAACACGTGTTGACTGAATATTTAAGTCTAATTGGTTCCACTGTATAGATCTGTCATTTTGTGTTCCAATGTTATTGTCAACTGATGCATGTGATAAGTTGTTCATTCAGGGGCCTTTCTAAAGTTGTGTGTGAACGTACGCTAATAACTCGGCAGCTAATAACTGTAAACTCGGCAGCTCTCTGTATCTGGGTATGATGTTTTTGGAATCCACACAGTGATTGACTTCTGACCCATACAATACTTATGCACTGAGTTATCTACCCCTCTTCTATAAACTGTTGTGCAAATCATCCATTAGGAGACATTCAAGTCACATATGTTGCATATGTCGCTTAGCACGTTGCATAAATTCAAAACTAAATAGACGCAGGTGACTTACCTGGTATAATAAGCTATTGTTCTATTTACGTTGTGTTATTTATCTTACTCAGTAATTTGAATATACACGGTGTTCATTTTATCTGTGATTTTACCGCGTAAAATTTGACGTCATCAATAGCAACGCTGATGGAGCGAGTTTATATACGATTCCCCTAGCGGCTTGCCATCGTATTTGATGTGCTTTGAGGCCGCCCTCTACCGGTAGGTAAATTTACTATTTGAGAGGTGGGTCCTGCCCGCGTAATATAAAGGTGCGTAATTTCGCCTGGTGCATAGGAACATAACTGTTCTAGTTTGTTTTAATGAATGTGAACACCATAAATTACAGATAAATACGGACAATATCTTGCAGTTTGGTGTTTCTCTGTGAGGATATATAACTTAATATAATTTAATAAAGTAATGCCCAATTAATAATAGTATTAGTTAGAAAACATTTTAGTAAAGAAAGATTCTTTTGTCCTTTCAACAGTGCACGTCATTTCGAACGATGAGTGAATAAATGAATGAGTAAATGAATGAAGGAAATGTGTGATATGATGCTCAAATGAATCCAGAGTCCCTACAGCTCAGAGTTACCCGACATTCGTCTTCGTAGGAAAAGAGAAACCCTTGGAAAAACCTTATCAAGGTAACTCATCCTTTGAAGATTCGAACTTACGACCTCTTGAGTGTGAGGCACACACGCTACCTCACACCACAGAGGCGGGCAAGAAATATATTATTTATATTATATATTTATAACATTTATTATATTTATGACTTCTAGATGGGGACCAGTCACTTTATAGCGTCCAATATCTCTCTTTTTGCGAATAACTGATCCTGTATCTTGGAGATGTTTGATGCACCTATTGGTTTTTAAAGAGATAATGATGCCAACATTAATAGACATTTAAATAAGCGTGAAAATGACAAAAATGTTTATATCGTACTGATAAAACGTAAGACGTTTATGTTGCAAACAATAGTATGCAAGCATGTAGTATTTAACGATTCCTGAGGGTATCAATCGAATTCTTTATTCATTTTTGTGCCCAAAATATCGCTTAACTTTATAATCTTATAGAACGGTAAGATTAAACGTTAATGCTTGGATCTCTATATGCCATATCTTAAAAGCTCATTCAGTTACACAGATTGCATGGAACTAAATTAGGCTTGCATTTTGTTATAATACTAAAATACATATTAATGAATTACGGAGTTTTGGATTTTTTTATCTACGGGCATTCTTTATGCTTCCAAGTGTGTTAGATTATTAGATTGTGACTTTTCAAAAACTGCATCCGCCATTGTAAGAGAAACAATGACTAAATAATGCTCTGACCAACAGTATATGTAAATCCACGATCATTGCAGGCATATAACAGAACATAAGTTAACAATAGCAACAATTTCCTAAGATACAAAATTTCATGAACAGGCGATGGTGAAGTTGAAAGCAATTATGAAGATGGAGAAGGAAAAGATGAAATACTTATTAAAGATGCTAACCTACCTAGATGGGAGGAGAAATGATTGTAATACTTATGTGTGGGGCCCAAATGACCTTGTTGTCGACGGGCCCTTAAACACCACATACTCACTACTTATGCGTTACACAGTGTGTAATCGACCCTGTGATCTATCCTCTTCAGGCAACGGGATATGTAAAATATATCAGCCGTCGTTTTCTAATTTGATTTATGACAGTATATTATAGAAGCAATATCAGAAATTTAATGCATGATAAGTTACTTAATGGTCGAGGGGAGTAGCTGAAAAATGAAGGATAGCATTCTTTCATCGAAACTGGATTTTGTAGCACATTATATGATTTTGTTTTTTAGTCCGTAATATTATGCTAATGGAACTTAATATTTTATTTGTTTGGTACTTTTATTTCTACATAAATTGGATTTTTCTTTGAAGTTGCTTCTCTGAGGAAATACTGTTCAATGCTAATGCAAAACGAACTTTTCTTGCCTCCAATATACATTTGTTTGATTTATACTCCAGCTATACTATCTTTGAATTAATTTTAGTCAGACTTGTGTTTGCCAAAGGATTCAAAGTCACATGACCCTAACTCTAGAGAGCTTTGAGGATTTAATCAAAAGTTAATGCGCTCCCGCTGTGTTTCAAACCAAGTCTGGACGTTTGTGGGTACCTTTACAAACTTGATTCAAATAAAATGTGTCAGAAAGCATCATGTTCACTGACTTGTAAAATCAATATCTGAGACAGCTCAATGTATTAGTTTTCGGCGGAGTCCATATCGTACGTAAGTTATGTGGTACGTCTCTATTTTAACGTCACTTCACATCTGGGTTTCACTCACTCCTTCAACCAAGCAAATGAACAGGCAAACAAACAAGTTTGAAGTTTTATATGCACATGGCTTTTTCTATACTATATCGTTTATTTTTATGCGAAGGCGATAATAAACATTTTTAGAAAATAAAGAAAGCATTAGTTTTAAAAGATGTAAATAATGTTACTGTTTTTCAACATCATCTTGTATAATACCAGTTCATTTTTGCACTCGACGAAACCAGCTCTCAAAGTAATGATACCGCTCATCCAGAAGTACTTCGGAGGTTAAGCTTTTAGTAATGTTTCGCACTTTAATCGGAAGGCAACGTAATTTAACCACTATATTTTAAATTTTTAGAAACCAACTAGGTCAGAGCTCTAAGGTTGAAGGTCAATGTTGGTGACCTTCGTAGTATCCAGATATCTATAGTTGGTTTTTCTGTATAAAATTATACGATCATTGTGTGATTTTATTTTTCTTCTTTTCGTGTGTTTCTCAAGATTACTTTCGAAATGGTATAGTAAACAGCCAACTGAATAACAAAAGACCTACTCAGTCATACTTTAGCCTTTTTGGGACCGTATCAGTCCCATCCTCATCTGATTGGCGACGCGTGTTTTAATATGAAATTAGCTTCACATTTAACAGCACTTTTACTCAAAACTATTTAAGTCAAAATAGAAAAAAAAATATTACCAATATGCAGTACGGGCTTTAATGTCCGTCTTCTAATATTATAATAGCAATATGGGTCCATAAGAAAATGAAAACTAACAACCGTCTCCATTGCCAACACTGCACATTCATCGAACTTTTATACAATCAGGTTCCATTCGAAAGAACCATTCAGCCGATTGACTAGTACTTTCAGGATTATAACAATAACAATAAATCCAAAATTTATCAGTAAGGAAATTATAATCCCCATTTGTAAGCTCCGTTGGTATGTTTCGAGCTTTTTAACATTTTTTTAGTTTATTTTATTTTTTTGAACAGAAATCAGCTTCTCTGGAATCTACCGACAAGTTTTCTAACCTATATTGATATAAATGATTCTGGATTTAACCCTGCAAATGCCTAATGTTGCCCGAAAAAGTTCATTATATCTTTGTTGATCTTGAAGCAGACAGCAGTATTATTTTCGTCAGTAACAGCAGTTTCTGAGCTCTCTCGCGGAACGTGAACGTGCTGAACCTAGCATAAATTATTTTATTAGACGGGAATTCTCTCCTAAATACATTTCCAAAGCGATCTTCATATTCCTTAAATGTTAAAATCGATTGACAATAGTAAAATAATCATACCTAAAATGTCATTTAGCAAAATTAACCTAGTGTTGAATACATGAATTTTAAATGAGGATAGTTAATAAAACTATTAGAAATTACGTAGCAACAAATGGGAAAAATGGTTCTAGAAACACGGCATTCTAAACATCCTCTGGACACCCTTGTAATACAAGAATGCAAATTATTCTTGTGAAATATATTTACGAGAGTCATAAGTATAGAAGGGTAAAATATGTATAAATAAAAATATGCATTTGAATTTGTATGCCAAAATAAATAAATATTAAGAAAAATTACAACAGCTATTAGGAAAAGCATACTTTAAAGCCAAAACTTATTATTCTATAAGAGTTTGGTGTCTGTCCATTTCATTAGTTGAAAAATATAGGATTTATAGATTTTTCTTTATTTTAAATATTAAAATATTAATATTATATTATATTACAGGGAGTACGGATTTTAACCATTGTGAACTGTTTCATTTTAGAAAAGTTATATTTTACTTACAATACGCGACTTAAAGCAATAGTTAACGAAACTAAACATTCATCGTGACGAAAGCGTTCACTTCAGAGGAAGCGCTGTATTTTCTCAAATATACCTGACTTGGAAAAAGTGGTGAGTATTTTCCAGACAATTTTCTTAAAAAGAGCGACTTAGTTTTTCTGAAGAGCTTTACAACAATTCTTATCCGAATACAACATCTGCAAGTCATTCATCGCTAACGAAAATTCCTAAAACAAGAAACAAACAACAAAAAACAACAAAATTAAATCATACAAAATAAATAAAAAGTAGATGATTTTAGTTAAAACACGAATAGTTTGCTAAACGTTTTCTTAACTTGAAACGTTTGTCACGTGCATTGAATTCTACAAGTGCGAGCCATTAAAGACCCAGAATGTCTTTTTAACACATAAAATACACTAACTAGTCTTGGTCCAGATTGGTGTGGATTTTTCAAGTATTCGCCGTTTAGTTGAAAGCACTTTGTCCAGCGTTTCTGCCAGCCCTGGAGCACGTGCTGGAAGCCAGCATTTGACATCTTCTATATAATCGCCTTGGCCTTCTTCACGACCGCTGCAGAAATAGCAAAACGCTTGCCCCTTAGTTCCTTTTTTTTTTTTTTTTTTTCAAATATCCATCCCCATGTTTCTTAACTAGACGTTGCACTTCCATACACACTCACTCACATCATCTTCTACTTAGGATTCATTAATCTTGGCACCAAACTTGCACAAACATCTTATGTTAAAGTGATTATACAGAATTGAAAAATCACTGCCATGGAAAATCTGTAACATATCTGCAGGCCTGTCAATTGTTATTCGTCAGTCTTCATGAACAATAATGCCAGATGTGTTAATCAGGTTTTTGTTTATTGCTGTTGCTGGAGCACCTGGCCCACATCCTTTGTTATTGAAACACTGCCCTGATTAAATTCCTTGAACCATCCAATTTCATTGGATTATGGCAGAACATCATCACCATATTTCTCCTGCAATATTCTGTAAGTTTCCATGCCGGATTTCTTCAAACGAAAGCAAAACTTTAATGCAGCGTATTGTTCTTCGCGTAACATTTCCATTTTCTCTGTAGGCGGCTGGCGAACTGACCTATTTCGTTCGTCCCCTGTGTGCAAACGTATGCGCAAGCGAACATGTGCTTTATGCACCAATCAGAGCTCATCCATTGCCATCAAACAAAATTGTTTCCACGTTCCTGTTATTCTTGTGCGCGGAAAAAAATACTCTGTCTTTATTGGTTCGCCCTCGTACAAACTGCAAAATGTAAAAATATGTGTTGATTCCTATAATCATAACATGCGTTGTTTACCACATGAAATGTACATATATTGCCTCTCTATAGTTATACGCTTACTTTAAAGAAGTCTAATACGTTCTACTCTTATGACTTTCCCCACACTTGCACAAAATATCCTTATTATGTACACACACACACACACACACACACACACACACACACACACACACACACACACACACACACACACACACACACACAGGCGCGCGAGCTTACGTTCATCTCAAATAACACGAAGCACATAGGAGAAATAAACTTTTGTAAGAAAAGTTTGTGCAAAAGTAGTAAAAGTGATAAGAGTGCAACGCTTTAACTTTTTATGTAGCAAGTAATTAATATCACAAAATAGCAGAGCCAGAATGTTGTTTTTAACTAGACTTATACTATAAGAATTGTTTCATAATAAAGTACTATTTGTACAATTATTCAATAAACTCAAATTTATAAGGGTATAAAAATATATATTTT